>OV121073.1:17427445-18627445 GCA_921293005.1 Nemoura dubitans | reverse complement strand
TGTTTTTATCGTAATAATTAACTAGCAGGCAATTTGGTGATTTGTAAGCTGACGCTGTATTTGATTTGGAACGGACGTGGGCCAGCTCTGAAAAGCTCACAGTGAACTGAATACCTACGACCATCATGTATTACAATGGCTGCAAGAAGTGATCTCCAACAGGCGCCGAAAGCTCCAGCACCAATTTGATCCCTTCCCTTTGTTTGCTGAATTTAAATAATACTCCAATACAATGTACAATTATCAGGTTATTACTCATAAATAATCAACTATATAGCTACGAGATAATAATTTCATAGCGGCTCGTAATGGTAAAATAATTGGCGCATGTCATGTTTCAACAACCACCATAACTTACAATGCATACAAGATCAGTAGCTTCATTCATCTCGTGGTTTATACATTTGGGGAGGAGGCAGCCTTTCAATGGCAGAACCTATCCTTATCGAAAACTTGGCTGTAGATGATGGGTATTTTCTCGGCGATCTGTTTGCTCTGGCGGACGGGAGATGACTTCTTGCATTTGCAATCATTGGTACTCACAATGATAGGCATCACGAAGCCAAGACACCCTCAAAGTTGAGACCTCCGGGCGTGTGCGACTAAGCACATACCACAACGATTATTTCATAATTTATCATCAACAGCTCCTATATTATCATTCATTATCATTACTACTCGTTCGTGTGATTTAGAACATCTCATTAATGTTTGATTTATGGTTGCTCTAATGACGTCTTATGCAGCATGAAGCAATTTGCACCCAAAGATAATGGAATAGTGACAATAGGTATGTAGGAAAAATCACCACACTTCAGCAGGACACTGCTGATACTCTGTGACAGCATGACCCTTTACCAAAAGGGACCCTTGTCCAATTCAAAACATGTCCAATTCAGACTCTCGTGTAACTAAGACCCTTGTTCAATTCGGTCCCTCATTCAATTTGGACCCGCGTGCAACTTAGACCGTTGTCCGATTCGGACACTTGTTCAATTCGGACCCTCATTCAATTTGGGCCCGCGTGCAGCTTAGACCGTTGTCCGATTCGGACCCTTGTTCAATTCGGACCCTCATTCAATTTGGACCCGCGTGCAACTTAGACCGTTGTCCGATTCGGACCCTTGTTCAATTCGGACCCTCATTCAATTTGGGCCCGCGTGCAGCTTAGACCGTTGTCCGATTCGGACCCTTGTTCAATTCGGACCCTCATTCAATTTGGACCCGCGTGCAACTTAGACCGTTGTCCGATTCGGACACTTGTTCAATTCGGACCCTCATTCAATTTGGGCCCGCGTGCAGCTTAGACCGTTGTCCGATTCGGACACTTGTTCAATTCGGACCCTCATTCAATTTGGGCCCGCGTGCAGCTTAGACCGTTGTCCGATTCGGACCCTTGTTCAATTCGGACCCTCATTCAATTTGGGCCCGCGTGCAGCTTAGACCGTTGTCCGATTCGGACCCTTGTTCAATTCGGACCCTCATTCAATTTGGACCCGCGTGCAGCTTAGACCGTTGTCCGATTCGGACCCTTGTTCAATTCGGACCCTCATTCAATTTGGGCCCGCGTGCAGCTTAGACCGTTGTCCGATTCGGACCCTTGTTCAATTCGGACCCTCATTCAATTTGGGCCCGCGTGCAGCTTAGACCGTTGTCCGATTCGGACCCTTGTTCAATTCGGACCCTCATTCAATTTGGGCCCGCGTGCAGCTTAGACCGTTGTCCGATTCGGACCCTAGTTCAATTCGGACCTTCATTCAATTTGGACCGTCGTGCAGCTTAGACCCTTTTCCAATTCGGACCCTTGTTCAATTCGGGCCCTCGTCCAATTGGTCTTGGTAACGCGCTGCACTCCATCCAAAGCCGAACATTTTCTCTCGTGGATTCTGATCTATTTTTTCATTCCAAATATAGGGTTATTAACTTATTATATATTATATTTGGTTTGGCTTGAAGTATAATAACAGAGCATGCACGACCGCCTCCTTCCCCACTGCGAGTTTCGTGTAATCAAGCCAATCATGAGCATAAATCACACATCGACGACGTAAGCGGCAAGACTAATGGTATCTCAGCCAGAAAAATATAGCATCTAGCCGCTGCAGGTACACGTAACTCTTGTCGCGTGAGAGAGGGCAAAATATCGCACGGAACGGTTTCAAATTTTGATCATGATACGATGATATGTAGCCAATAGCTTATTATAAAATATACGGATGCCCTTGTGAATTTTGATCAACAACTTGAGCCCGGGTAAGCTTTTAATAATAAGTAATTACTATCATCTAATTTATTGTACAATAAATGGCCGTTAATTTTTGTTTTCAGAGCAAGATATTTGAGCAAAGTGCAATATTATCGCTTGCGGTCTTCACTTTGCATGTGACCTACCGTCGCGAGGTCACCCACTAGTCTTTGCTCCGGCTCCGAGTCCTGCGATGGGGGGAGTGGGGTTACCGGCGCACACGCCCCCTCGACCATAATTAAAAGTGATTTATCCCAAGCTTCCTCGTTGGCTGCTCCAGGGGTCTCTCGATTCTCAATAATACACCGAACCAAACCACCATAGTCCACTTGAATTATCAATGCTTATTGCTTATGCATTGCCATCGCTGAAGCGTACCCAGTCGAACGCCGATGGCTGATACTAAATCAACGGATTATTTACGACGTATTTGGACCTAGCCTAATTGATTTTTACCTTAATTGGGGACGCGGAGCTGTGAGGATGCCTGTTTCTAGCTCGAGTTCCGTTTGTTTGGAAAACATTCATACCTCGCACTCTGATCACTGATCAGCTTTCAGATGCCGGCAAAAACAATGCGTTTTTCTGCATGACTGCGCAGTGTATGGTGAAATTATTTACCTGGCTTACCGCAAAACCACGCTTGAGGGTAATTGATGTGCTGCTGCCCGCAGAATATATTGTATATAAGCGGTTCACACTCCGCAAGCAAATGTATTATACATTGTGTCATAACAAACCCATTGCTTTGAGTAGAGGTATGATTAGTAGATCTACCAGAAGTCGGATAGCTAAATAAATTTCAACCGTGGGATTATTTGAGAGAGTTGACGATTTTCTACAGCGCTTTTCTTTCAGATTTAATATTTTATAAGTGGCTGCGTTTGTGGAAAATCTCACGCGGTATTTTTGTTTTTGATTGTGTTCTTTTTTGATTCGATTTTGATTGTTGGATCAAAGATTTCAGTTTCCATGGACCATGCAGAGAACACTGGATTGCATGTGTATTGTGTGTCAACGGGCTGTAACACCTCTCATTTGCGGCTGTGTAGGCCCACCGAAATTGAAAACGCAGTTGCGATAATAACATCGACAGCACGAATATCTTTCGTCATAACATCTAATGGTTCCTACTTTATTAATGCGCATTTTCAAAATGCATTGTTACCGTTTCTGACGTAATTTTTAGCAATATTTCGAATATATGGCAATGAACTCACATTTTTTCATTGGTATTCCTGAAAATTAATTGGTATTGGTATTCCTGACATAATTTTTAGCAAAATTTCGAATATATAACAATGAACCCGCATTTTTAAATTGGTATTCCTGTGCGGATCCTTTTCCACCTATGAACGGACCTTTTCGTTTAACCTTAAGATTACTCACATATAGCCTTAAATTCCCTTTTTTTCGGATAACCGTGGTAATTTAGTGCCCATTATTCAGAATACCTAAATGGGGACTATCTCGGTCAACACAGCATAGTATCTGGTTTTCATTTTTCTATAGAATTCCTCTATGTGCAATATTTTTCTCACGCAAAGCGCTCAAAAAAGTGAGCTGTCATCACGAACATGATGGCAATTAAACAAGTGAAATTCATTACACAGTGCCTTGCTGTGGCATGTCCCGGTTGACGGTTTATACAGACACTGTACTCTCAGAGTACCTAGAGCCTGGGTACAATTGGCGCAGCCTCCCTGCTAACTCCTTACAACTATAGTTCCAATAGCAGCTCGCTGCAATTGCCAACGAGAGATCATACAAACAGGTATTACTTTTGCATCGCTCAAGATGTCGTGACTCGGGACTAGCGTAGAATGAAACAGAAGCAAATATGACTAAGTTCGAGCTGCTATCGAAGATCAAGGAACTCGCGATGTTCGTTTATTCTTGCCTTATCGTAACAAAAAAAAAGTTAAGGCGGTCAAATATGAAATAATCAGATAATGCAGATGCCGTGTTATGTATGTGTACACTGTATAATAACATAGCTGGCCAGAGCAAAACAACCTGGAATGCATCAGAAATGTAAGGAGAGGCCAAGAGAGGCTAAGAATGCTCTGCATATACTATTTACATTACATAGATGTAAGATGACCCATCAACAAGGAATGGTGCACTATAGTGCACCAAGATTTTTAGCCGCGTTCTGCACATTATCCTTTATGTAATATGCTGGAATTTGATTTCACCATCAACACAATGCGCTGCATCTTATGATTTTATTTATTTCATGGCGCGGCTTCAAGCTTAAACGACTTTATTGGCTAGGCCTAAGTTTGAGACCCGAAGCATTTTGCTGGAGAAAAATAAGTGAACACAGTTTAAATTCTGCGCTTTACATGTTCAACAATAGTGGCGATAAGGTTATGATAAATTGCAGTAACAAATAATAGAGTGAGTTTCCTTGTTCTATTCTTAAAGATGGAAGCGCATTCGATGGATTATTTAACTCCGCTTTCTATCACAATTGAAATGGCAAGAGTGGCACAATAACGCAATCTGAGAGAAAGAGAAAACAGAAGAGCGAAAAAGAAAAAGAAAAAGATTTCTTGGCAAGACTCGGAGATCGATATACTCCAATATTATATAATATTCCCGTGGCTACATATTTATGAACAGTCGGAGAATGTACTTGGAAGATGGAACTCTTCGGTACATTCCTGCTTTCACAGATACAAGATGAAACATAAAGCCACATTTTGAACATGATGAAAACATAGAGGAGTATTACTATTGTCCTGGTTGTTCATTCTTCGTCATCCGTTATTAATACATACGCCTCAGAACTGCTCGGTGTGTCGGAACATCTCGTTCTCGAGAGTTCGACGAAGTTAAGCTAAAACTACGTTGCGCCAGGTATTGGATGGGAGACCACCATACGCTTGAGGATCGCCTTGATGCTCTTCAATGGCAGTTGACTCATCTCGCCGTTCCCTTCTAGGCTATAGGTTAGGTTCATCGTCACCAACATCCTAACATGCACCGGTGAAATTACACCAGTGCCAATGGGTCCGTTGTCAAGCACCACAAAACACTTCAAGACGCTCAACATCAATCAGCAAAAAAAAAGCAGCAAAAAATCGGAATTTTATTATTTCAATTTCTTCTAGGCAAATTGCAAATTGCAGCATCTCATCTTCACAGCTTCATCTGATTCGAGTGGCGGGTGATCGTGATGGGCGCGTGTGCTAGGCAAGTCACGGCACAGCACTAGATTATATTGTTCCAGATGAGTCCCCTGACTCTTCATCATTCTCGATTGCTGCCAGCTAGTTTGTCTCGCAAGAAAAAATACAGCAAACAATTGAAACACCGGGGTAAAAAGCATTGATAAGTTGCAGTGACCATAAAGCTGCGGTGATTGTTTTTTCTTGGTGCAAGCAAGAAACAGACACCTTTATGAGGTGCACAAGACAATAGCGATTGAAAGACATTTTAGCACGAGCTGGAATAAGTCACTCACAGTAGAGGCTGTTGTGGTGTCGGGTAATGGGCTCGGGTAAAGAAACTCAAGTTTCAAATGCTAACTGGATCATAGCGACAAAGAAATGTGTAAAGAAGTGTTTTACGAAACTTTTGCTGTTCAAAAAGACAACCGCAAAACTCATGCTAATGCTGCTAAACTACTGAAATATATACGATTATTCTATATAATATGCGCATGGTTTTCTGTTCAGAGTGTGCTTCGAAAAGGCTATAGAGCACTAGAGGCTTATTTTTTACATCTTTCATTTAAATAATCGAAAACTTAGTTTCTTACCTGATGAGTATGAAGAAAAGTTGTAATTTGAATTACTTGTAACAGTATAGATAACAGGTATAGGTAACAGTATATTGGCTGCACTTAAGACGATAAAATTTTGATTAGCATCCGTGGCTTGGCCATTCGTGGTTTCGCTATACACATAGACGTCTTGAATGTTTGAAGACCAACGTTGATATACCAGTTTGCAATACCTCAAAACTATAATTTTAAAACTTGAACACAAAATATCTTCCCCACAAGTTTGCCCATTCTACATGCGTATCATGCAGTACTACAAAATTACAAGAATTGCATACACCTATTTGAAATAAAACGCAATCAGCATGCAATCACAACAACACAATGACACAAATCTACTTGACCAGGAATGAAGTAACGTCCATACAAGTGACAAACTACGATCAGTACCACATCACATGTAAATAATGAAGTGCCAACAATGTAGTGATATGTAAGAAACAGCACATGTAGTCTGGCACGGACTAAGCAGACCAAGGCTGCAGGCGAGCTGCTTATGCTCAAATCTCAACGTCGATAAGTAGCTCTGTAGCTTGGCAACATAACATGTAAGTGTAACTGATTGAACAGTACAGTAGGTAGAGTAGGAATATGGGTAATTCAATTCATCAGCTACATCGTTATTTATTTTTTTATTATTTTTTTCATTTAAGTTGTTTACTGTCCAATCTTTTTACAGACATTTAAAAGACATTGTGTCATACATAGATAGATACTACATATAGATAGATATAAAATAGTTTCACCAATGACATGAAGTACATTCACTTGTACATCATTTTCATATCTTTTCATTCACTTCCACGTTTTTGTTCTCTGCTTGTGAATATTGCTCTGTGTCTTTAGGAGAGGAGTTCAGCTTGAATAGACTGCAAGGAAATTCATTGGAAAGTTTTGCACGTAAAGAAGAGGCTTTACCCGAAATAAAAATAATAAAGTAGCGATAAGGGATGTCAAATCTCTTGAGTGTACGGCAGTCCCTAAGAAAATTTAAAGTCAATGTTATTTTTTGAGTAATAGGTATGCTTTTTAGACCAGTTGCCTAACAGTTCTTGATTTGAACTGATTTTTTCTCCATTTCATATAAGTAGTGGCGTGGTGGGGGGGGGGGGGGGGGGGGGGTTCTCTTTTGTTTCGCTCACAATTAGGACATGTCGACTCGGTTAATTAATTCCCGTGATTTGAGCATACAATGTTATGTGCATTTGAGTGTGGGGTTTGTAAGTGCTGTCTCAATCAAACCCAACGCTAGATCATTCTCCTTCTCCACTTTGTGGGCGGAATATGCCCTTGGGGGGGGGGGGGGGGGGGAGGGTAGTAAGACAGATAGATTCCATTTCATGCTAATTGCCTTCACTGGACACAATTGGCGACGATAAATCGCCAGTCCTTTAAAAGAAAGATAGTTGTTGCAGTAAGACTCCATGAGAACTGAAATAGGTCATTTTGTCGCGCATTGATTGAAAAGCAAGGAAAGAAGCTTGAGCACTGCATTTTTAAGTTACCGAAGAGATAAATTTTGTTAAGTTAGTAAGAAAAAAGGAGCTGTTATGAGGAGTTACGGGCACTACTGACTGTTGACTGTTGGGCTATATAAACGCAGCAGAGCATGGCTCGACGCTCTCCGACCAGGTTTTCTGAATAATTTTCCGAGTTCTGCGTAGCAAGCCAAGTGAGAGCTGCTGCCGGAAAGCTCTGACTTTCTTTTAGTTTCTACTTTTGACAATTGGCCGTTCTACAGAAAATACATAGCTATGCTTGATATTATGATTAGGTTAAGCAGTTTTCTGATACTTGTGTATAATGCGTGCATCGCGCAAGAATTATTTTGATTTTAAGTTTATCATTGACCGTAGTAGAAATTATTCCTTGTTGCATTTTGGAAATAATTATCTTGATTTTGAGCCTGCCCTTCCCTAAAAATTCATAGATATAAAATTTTTGAATTGATGAATATGTCAAACGGTTGATTTCCGTGTTTCTTTAATTTTTGTTTATTGGCATTGACTGCATGCATGTAAATTGCAAGAAAAAGTTGTTTAAAGATTTCCCATAATTTCAACTATGATCTTTTGAATTTATTGATCCTTCGGCTAAGTATCCCATGTGCCAACTCCTGAATAATCTTTGGCACTATTGACTTTGCGCGCACATAGCAGCTCTCAGGAAACATGAAAAATAGGGTCATCTGACCCCATTGGGCCCATAGGCGAGCAAGCGACATATCTTCCAATGACGTGCCCGTTGGCTTCTAGGGCTCAGACCCAAGAAAAACCTGCTACACTTGCGAAGTAGAATGCTATCAGTCAATCTGAAAATGTAAATCATTCCTAACAAAGTGATTTCCATCGCCTAAGTGTGATTTGCCTTAGGATTGTTGTACACTTTTGTGGTTTTTTTCAGTTGATCACTCCGATAAATAGCCTATACAAGAAACGTGATCACCGCTCTAGATATCGCTACTATTGTTGTTCTTTGAAGCAAACGCTTATTTAACAGCCATGTGGGACAGGCAACAGCCTCTCTAAACAAAAATTCTGTGGTTTACAGAAACACGACCACTGAAGCCATCTTTGGTTTTTGAAAATAACAATACTGGACACCAGAAGCGTGAGTAATGATTATTGTGAATTACTTTATACTATTACCTGAATCAAAATTATGGTACGTACTATTGCGGGAATCGTGTGGACATGGTATTCTTCACTTACCTTTTACACGTTTCAGCTTTGTAAAGTGTTGGTAACGCTTGTGGGATACTTGCTATGTATCTCATCAGGCATAAGATTCTGACACATCAGGAGCATCAGTGTAGAGATGACAAGGCAAAAGTATGGTAGGTAAATAAAAATTAAATGCAACTCTCTCTTTGTATTGGGTTCCAAAAGAACAAACATCGTGGAATTAGGAAGACGATCGATTTCCATAAATAGCATACTCACATCCATGGTCAGACTTTGTTTATGAAATTTGACTCTTTGGAATGCTTCGCGATCATTCGCACTGCACACGTATTTTTACCCTACACTTGAACTTCGTTTTTACCACATACAGATAAATTTGAAAATAAACGGTTATAATTCCTCGAGATTTCACGAGATTTCACGAGATTTTACGAGATCGAAGCTAAGCAAGGCAATGAACAATGAGCAACGAGCAAGGGTAAAGAAGGAACTCGAGTGCGACGGAATATATTTTAAAAGGATGGAAATCCTATTGTCTTCTACACGACATACGTTTTATAAGTGTGCATCCAACGTCGTTCTAACTCGAGGGAGCTGCTGGTCTTAAAGACCACAAACCCGGGAGCCGTCGACGATATTTGAAGGTATTACTTGGAAGCTGTGGTGTTCTCTGTGCTGCCCATATGACAATGCTGGTTGCAATTGTCAAGTATTTAAAATTTAAAGATTACATCTATGTCGTGCTGGAACGGTTAGTTTGAGGTTATCATTAGTTTGAGGTTATCCCTTCCACGATCATAAAACGAAGAGTGCGTATGGTAAAACAATTTTGTTGACATGTTTAAGGGAAATTGTAACAAAAATATACAAATATAAACTTCCCGTCGGTAGTTAATGTGGTAGAAACCCTTTATTTTATAGACAACATTTTTGTGATGTGGAGAACGGGGCACCATTTTGGGCAAGGTCCAAAAATCGGTTGATTATGGATCAGAAATAACAGAATGATGATGATAAAGAACATAAATGTTGTCGAGCATCTCAAATTATAATTTTTTGTATATTATATCATACTCGTTTGTTTTTGGTGTTAGTTTTGGACATAACTGGGTGGGACACATTAAACTTCCACGACTAAAATACTTAAAATTCGCTCTTGGTGCATAATCAGAAATCACAAATAACTTAACTTCCATAGCGTTTGGCGTTGGAGTTTTCTTGGAGTAATTGTATGCCGAAAGCCAATAACACTATAAGCGAAAACCCAATTAACAGATTATCGATTAGTCATTATCATTGCAATTACGAAGTTCCATTCATTGCTAGGCTACGGTCAGCACACCAGCTCATTCGTCAATTTGCATAAATTGATCGAACCGATCACTGGAGGTCGAAGCGGAGGCTGTCGGAGCTTCTAACTATAAGGTGAGCATCGCTCTTCTAGATCGCCAGGTGGCCAATCTATAGCGGAGCAATCTTGGCAGTAGTTTTTCATCGATAGCTGCTACCAAACCTGAACTCTGCGGAATATGTTCTACGGAAAACTCATTGTGAAACCCTGACTATGCATACTTCTACAAGTTTTTTTAAAAAGTACTCCATCCTGTAACGACTTGCTGTTTTAGGAGTGTCTATAATATTAGACTATTCGTATAGGGTTAAATAACCAGATACCACACAAACAACCACACCCCCACCACCAGGATGGTGTATTGTGTGTCATTGGTAAGATTTTTACTTTTTTTATTTAAATAAACGATACGGAAGGATATAAAATTCTTTGGGACCTCACTCCACGAAACGAAAGTAGCTGTTAAGTTAGCTGCACAAGACATTTTATAATTTTTCCCTTTTAGAATGACACAGAGAAGTGTTGGAAAGAGTGTTGTAAGATGATGATTTTGGTACGATGAGTTAGTACCGTCAAAGTATTTAAGATGGCACTCCGAGCATGAACTGGTTGATAACATTAAACCCAAGGTTGCCGGGAAATGGGTCCAGACGCCAGGCGATCGTTGACTCAGTCTCAGAACTATATTCTATTTGGGAAGAGGGAAGAGGGAAGATGTGAAGAGGGATTGCAAAAAAAAACAAGTAAGTCACCGAAAATTCACATGAAAACTCAATTTTAAAGCTCGCAGCTTATCACAATTGGTATAAACTATACAAATGCAACATCTCCACAATCTTTTTTCTAAAATCGAAGTCAATTCTTTTTTTCTTCCCGTCAAAGAGCCTCGTACCATGATAGCTCGTTTCCTTCTTAACCAAGCTTTAAAATTCCGCAGCACGTAAAATACGAGACTCAACACCGATCTTGCAATACTAGCTGGTTTTGTTTCTGGATTATTAATTACTCAGCAATGTAGTTCACGCCATTCAGTGGAAAGCCTCGGTGCTATAACTTGCAATTAATTTATGTGTATTCCGACGCTATAACTCTCCACTAGGTGCAGGCAAGGCAACGCAGCGATCCCATCTGCCCGTGTAGCCGACGGATTGCCAGAGAATGGGCAGCGCAATGGGCAGCGCAATGGGCAGCGCAATGGGCAGCGCTAAGCGCAGCGAAATAAATCTGCCGGGCCGTAGATGGTTGAGTGAGTCGTCATCAGTTGAACTATATGCAATGATCTTAAGCTGTAAATTCTAAAGACTTGTCTCTATTTGGATATAGGAAGCTGTAACGCATGCGAAGTGGATTCAGCGTTGCTTTTTGGTTAGTTGTGTTTCTTGATAACAAGGGCCATGCGTTTCTGTGGATTTCATCACAAATCACCAGGACTAGGTAGATGGCGTGGCGTGGCTTGTTGCCATGACATGATGCTATATGCTATTCCAAAGTAGGCTGACATTATTGAAAACCACATTGCTCGATAGAAACACAATATCACGATTTTTTTAAAAATATCTTTGCAAGCACAGTACAGAAATTTAAAAATATAACACGAGAAAAAATGTGTAGGGAAACTTTGGAAAATTAAATAGCTGTTGACCCTGCAAATTTAAATAGCTTTACAGTCTACACCTTTTTAACTTGCAGAAAATACTATTTACATGTATTGTACCAATCAATAAAAATGGTTAGGGGTGTTGAAATATTGAAAAAAATTGATCATCTCAACTTTATTGATCATTGTAAGCATTCTTTGTCTCCTCAAGCATTCACACTTATCTCATACTAACGCTATAAATTGCACGAGCAATAAAAATTACTTGCACAACATGACACCATCTTTCTCGTTAAGTTTTCTTGAAAAAAAGCCACAGATTAACAATACGGAATCACATTTTAATCTCAATATCTTTGTCTTGGACAGAGCAGTTTATGATTACGTGCTGCGAACGCCTGCCGAGACTGGTGCCGCCATGCACAGCCGCGATGGTAGGTCAGTGATTTATTAGAGATGCAGTCTCCAGAAAGCCAATCGCAGCCACAGCATCTTTGCGATCATTTGCATTATTAATAGCTGCAACACACCTCAACAATACGGTTCAGTGCTGCCCTGCATAGGTACCCAGTACCACATGCAAGAGGTCTCTGCTGCGCACAGTTACTCACTGACATTTACATCGGAGGTGTTCTTCGATTTTTGCATGGGAAATAATCGTCGTTACTGCTGTTTGTTTTGTGATTTTATTTTTAAATTTATGATCACTTATTATTTGCTATCCCCTGTATATCTCAAAAAACATATGTAAAAACGGATTTCTGATGTTGGTATGACGGTATGATTCACGGGGTCAATACAGACTGAAAGTTTATTGATTATTTCAAGAAATTTTAATTAGGATTGTGCAAGTGATTTGTTTACGTATACCTCAAGTCTTTGAAAGTATAGAAAATCTTGTTGAATCTTAGCTCTATAGAACGGTCAGTAACGTGATCATGACCCTTATATACCTGCTAGTTACCCTTTCAGCCCTTGCATTACTCAGTTTTCTTGAGAGTAAATTGGCTGATGCAAATCTAGCAAATTAGATTGCAAAGCCTACGCGCAAAACACCACGGAAATGTCAACATAAAATCATCATCAACTTGTCACAAAGCTACCATCGAAGGTTCACCTCGCAACTTCAGCCAACTGAGGACGTTCAGAATTGCGTTATTCTATTCACCACGATAATTGGCAATCTATATATAAAGCCTCTAATTGCGTCCGATATCATTTCTAATTAATTATAACAAACAATATGATAATGAATAGCGTGTCCGTGTCAATCAAGTATAAACGTGGTATGGTAATATGGTAAATGAGTCAATACCGTCCGAGACTGACAAACAAAACTATATAGGTATAGTAATTTTATTAACAGGCTTGTGACAAGTTTCTAGGAATTTCCTTGCATCCATGCCAAACCACAAGTCAGATTCTGAATGAAACCAAACCAGGATTCAGGATCAATGGTTCAAACCGGACATGGTTGAATATTAATTAGATGCATAGATACATTAGTACAAGACTCAGATATACATGACACATAACGCATTTTTCTCCGTTTTTACACTTAGTTTAGATTTCATTCGAGGTATTTAATGAAAAAATATTTACTTTGGAAAACTGAGATCCTTAATCTGTCACCGCCGTAGCATACTTAATTTATAACAAGTTGTTTAAAATACCTACATAATTTTCAAACATGAAGACTTGTTCTTCATTGCCTGCCAAAATCTGCAGCGACTTCTACTCGGTTTGTCGATCATTTCAGAGCAATCAAGATATGCAAGGTCAAGATCCGATGTCTTTTCTCCCTTTACTTTATACAATATTGCTTCACATCGTGCACAACTCTTTATTATTGTTTATTATTCTGTCGATCATTTAGTGAAGTTTGACCTATCATGGCAGTAAAATAATCAGGTGATTAGCAAATCTGCATCCATACCAAATCTATGCTTTCATTCATATTCGTTAGGGATGTGTGTTTTCATGTTGTTAAATTGCAGTGCATTATAAACAGGCATTAAAAAGCAGTTGGCGGGATTGCGCATGATTGGAACAAGGTATGGGTGAACAGTTTCGGTGCATTGTGTTCTGGGGCCTTGCATAAAGAGCACCTCCCCATTTCGTGACATCAGAATGCTCTCATGCAAAACTGCACTCGATAGTTTTTATCTCGCCAAAGATGAATGCTTGTTTAGCTGTCTCCTAGACTCGTAAGATATGTTTTGGATTGTGCAAAGTATATGAAACGTTTCGGTTACAATAATGCATTTATGTTGAATAGAGAACACTTCTGCTTGTTGCAGTTGCTAAGACATTCGTAATCAAAATTACTCACAGGTGAACATAATTTATTACGGTTGTGCAAACACATTCACTTACCAAAACAATGTGAGGAATAGCAGCTTTGTGTGTGAAGAAAAGTCTTAATTTCTTAGGACATTCAACAAAGAGCATTGGGCAGCGTTCTTTTGGATTATTATGATTATTATATTTTATGCATTTTATGTTTTCGTCCCCATGGTTTATATCCCGTCTTATTACTGAATGAGCGAATGAAGACTTCAATTTCACAGCTTACCCGGAAAAATCTCGTTTTTTTTCTTCAATGTGTTCGTTCCCTATCGACTAAACAGCCAAACAGATGTTAATAAAATTGGCAGGGCACATTTGAAATCTCGTACCTTAGATATCATACATCTTTGAATAAGATCGGCTATACAGTTTTTCATAATTCGGTTTTCACGAAAGTTTTCGATTTTATCAAAAATTTGATTCTCAAGAAATTCCAAAGTTCTGAACATATAAACCAATTTTTGTACACACGTAGACCGCATTAATATTAATAATATCTAAAAGTCTTAGATTCGTATGTTTTACCGATCTTTTTTATTCGCATTTCTGTAGTGATTTTTCGTGTTTTTCGGTGTTTTTACGCCAGATTTCATGGTAGCCCTAGCTCACTGTGTCCTTGAAATAAGGATACCTAATCCCCTATTGCTCCTTCATATTTATGAAAATAATATCAGTTTCTGGAATGATATTGTTGAAAGACTTTAACTCGACTGCAATTTTTTTTATCGTAACGGTATTTCGGTGACCTTGACAATATTCTAAATGGCGCCTCCACTGTCTCCGTTCCGCATGGCACCTCCACGACCGTTGAAGGTCATGTCTCAACAGTTCAGCCAAACCGCAACCGCAGAGGGTTGTTCCTCGTTACTAAAGTGTTTTGGCCCCCCTCCCCCCTCCCTCCCCCCAACTCATGACAGCATCCACATAGACAGATTTCGAAGCACGCTTACATCTGCTGACTCGTATTAAGTTTTGCTTTAACTTGCGCTACAGAATACAGACAAATAATTTGCAATTCAAATTTTAGAAATTTCTTCCCGTTTTTCAAATAATTTTGCACTACCTATTTATGGTATCAAGCGATAAGAGATACAAAAACAGTATCAAATAAGGCGCAGCGGCAGCTCACGAGAACCTGAAAAGCAGGATTTCCCGGTGGCATTGGGGCCTATCAGGAAAATATAGCGGTCAGCATGCCCTTTAGAATTGACCAACTATACTTGTAGAAGCCACATAGATAAATAAGTCACTCGTAAATAAGGAATTATCTCTTAGATAGTAGGTATTCGCCAGTGGATCACTGAAAACACGATCAATCATTATAAAGTCTTAAGCAAATGTAGTTTCATTTGAAACCTAGTTGCGGGGCGTTTTTTTAAAATATTCCTGGCTAGAGCATTTAACAGCTTAAAGGTGGACAAGTAAATAAATCTTGCTAGGAAGTTCCAACGCAGCGAGAAGCAAAGAGGTTTACAATCGCCTCTTGTGCTTGAGCACTGAGCAGTACCCATACGAGCATGGCCACGGGTGTAGTACATCAAACAATCGCCTCGTGTGCTTGAGCACTGAGCAGTACCCATACGAGCATGGCCACGGGTGTAGTACATCAAACAATCGCCTCGTGTGCTTGAGCACTGAGCAGTACCCATACGAGCATGGCCACGGGTGTAGTACATCAAACAATCGCCTCGTGTGCTTGAGCACTGAGCAGTACCCATACGAGCATGGCCACGGGTGTAGTACATCAAACAATCGCCTCGTGTGCTTGAGCACTGAGCAGTACCCATACGAGCATGGCCACGGGTGTAGTACATCAAACAATCGCCTCGTGTGCTTGAGCACTGAGCAGTACCCATTCGAGTATGGCCACGGGTGTAGTACATCAAACAATCGCCTCTTGTGCTTGAGCACTGAGCAGTACCCATACGAGCATGGCCACGGGTGTAGTACATCAAACAATCGCCTCGTGTGCTTGAGCACTGAGCAGTACCCATACGAGCATGGCCACGGGTGTAGTACATCAAACAATCGCCTCGTGTGCTTGAGCACTGAGCAGTACCCATTCGAGTATGGCCACGGGTGTAGTACATCAAACAATCGCCTCGTGTGCTTGAGCACTGAGCAGTACCCATTCGAGTATGGCCACGGGTGTACATCAAACAATCGCCTCGTGTGCTTGAGCACTGAGCAGTACCCATACGAGCATGGCCACGGGTGTAGTACATCAAACAATCGCCTCGTGTGCTTGAGCACTGAGCAGTACCCATTCGAGTATGGCCACGGGTGTAGTACATCAAACAATCGCCTCGTGTGCTTGAGCACTGAGCAGTACCCATTCGAGTATGGCCACGGGTGTAGTACATCAAACAATCGCCTCGTGTGCTTGAGCACTGAGCAGTACCCATTCGAGTATGGCCACGGGTGTACATCAAACAATCGCCTCGTGTGCTTGAGCACTGAGCAGTACCCATACGAGCATGGCCACGGGTGTAGTACATCAAACAATCGCCTCGTGTGCTTGAGCACTGAGCAGTACCCATACGAGCATGGCCACGGGTGTAGTACATCAAACAATCGCCTCGTGTGCTTGAGCACTGAGCAGTACCCATTCGAGTATGGCCACGGGTGTAGTACATCAAACAATCGCCTCGTGTGCTTGAGCACTGAGCAGTACCCATTCGAGTATGGCCACGGGTGTACATCAAACAATCGCCTCGTGTGCTTGAGCACTGAGCAGTACCCATACGAGCATGGCCACGGGTGTAGTACATCAAACAATCGCCTCGTGTGCTTGAGCACTGAGCAGTACCCATTCGAGTATGGCCACGGGTGTAGTACATCAAACAATCGCCTCGTGTGCTTGAGCACTGAGCAGTACCCATTCGAGTATGGCCACGGGTGTAGTACATCAAACAATCGCCTCGTGTGCTTGAGCACTGAGCAGTACCCATTCGAGTATGGCCACGGGTGTACATCAAACAATCGCCTCGTGTGCTTGAGCACTGAGCAGTACCCATTCGAGTATGGCCACGGGTGTACATCAAACAATCGCCTCGTGTGCTTGAGCACTGAGCAGTACCCATACGAGCATAGCCACGGGTGTACATCAAACAATCGCCTCGTGTGCTTGAGCACTGAGCAGTACCCATTCGAGTATGGCCACGGGTGTAGTACATCAAACAATCGCCTCGTGTGCTTGAGCACTGAGCAGTACCCATTCGAGTATGGCCACGGGTGTAGTACATCAAACAATCGCCTCGTGTGCTTGAGCACTGAGCAGTACCCATTCGAGTATGGCCACGGGTGTAGTACATCAAACAATCGCCTCGTGTGCTTGAGCACTGAGCAGTACCCATTCGAGTATGGCCACGGGTGTACATCACACAATCGGATATATTGCTTGTCTACGGTGGATGGTGCATCAAATTTAAGAGCGCAATAGTATACGAATGGGACATGATCGTCATTCATCATTGTGTAGGGATTGGCTCTTAAACGCTAAGATACAGTTGCTAAAAAAAAAAAAAAAAAAAAAACAGAATGGAGGGAATGATGTTTAGATGGAAGAAATGGTGTAAGGGGGAAGGGTAAGGCGGTGGGGGTGGGAGAGAGTTTGAGGTGGGACATCATGAGTAACGGGTTGGCATGACAGTGTTAATTAGGCAACATTTAAGGAGTGAACCGTCCAATCTTTTGACCCCTGACAGCTATAGAAGCGCTAATCGTTATGAGCTTTCAATTCATCAAGTTGTTAGGATCTTTGTCTAAACGCCTCTCCTGGTTCCGGATGAGTTTTGTGACCTTTGGGCTGGAGGGTGAGGTGGGCGATTGGCGTAGCAGCGAAGATAACTTTTTATTTATTTAATAAACAAAATAAATATTATATCTGTGAGGTTGAGCCATTTTTTAAACATTGTAGTAAAGAAAAATGACAGAATCTAACATGTAAGCCGTGGTAACTGCAGCGCAAAGGAGAACGATTGCAAAAACAATGGATAGTGAAAGCCCACCCTTGATTAAGGGCCGCTCTTAATCTGGCCAAGTAATAAAAATCGCATTAAATGCCAACTATCTTTAAATATACGGTCATAAAACTGGGACCTGTTAAAATTTCAATAAGGATTCGAGTTGCGTTGTTCGGAAAAGGTGAACATGTTTCTCGCATCTCGGTTCGTGTAATTCTCTTCTATTTGGACATTGGATCGATTTAATATCTAAAACGACATGTTTTGTTTTTGGTTTGATGGGCTAAGGCGTGCCACAAATCAATGCGACAGTGGAGTTTGCCGTGTGAAATAGGGACACACCTGAGAGATTTGCAAATTGGATCATCGTGAGAACATGCTGTAGATAACGATTGGTTCGAAGATTTACACTCCTTGCTGGTATAGTCTGCATTATTAGACTGTCTTTAGTTATTGAGGATTTTATCTCAACATTTTTTAATTATATCAAATGGATTTTAATGCAATGACATTTCGACGAGTTTGGTTATTACAAGTGATGGTATCGAAATGCTATACTCCATTTCACGTTAAGAAGGGAAGTGGATTTGCAGCTTCCCCGAGCACCCACTGCTGCTAGATGTGAGTTAAGAGTCTCAAAACTGCCCATAGAGCCTTTTGTCCGGCTCATGACATGACTTGTAAGTTTTAAAACTCATAGCTCGTGTCCAGCAGCAGTGGGTCCTCAAGGAAGATGCTCTCCTTAACGTGATATGAAGTATATTTATCGACAATGCTGAACTCTATGGCAAAAACGTACAACAGGGCTGGAGGATAACATTGCATTCAAGTGAATTACAGTTATTTGTTGTTTATGAAAGATTCGCGTTAATTCAATTATATCATATATGTAATTTTCCCATCGTCTAATTGAAAGGCATCTTAATGTAAAAAAGTACAATTTAAATCTCTAGCTTTTGTACATATTTCCATGCCTCGTGTGTAGAAACCGGTAACGAAAGTGAACTGTTCTCGCAGTAGCAAGTGTACCGCATCGATGGAATACACTGCTCACACCAATCACGGCGAACAATTAGCTGAATTCTTGGGAGTGTTGACGGACTACAACGCTGCACTATACCCAACAGTTTTTTTTAACCTGTGTCCCCAACAAGCAAAGACTATTCTTGAGTACACACACAATTAAGTAACAGCGCCTTATATCGATGTCAGTGCCAGAGGAAAATGCACTAACATCTCTATTGCTCTCTGCAACCTCCGAGAATGTGATTAAATGCATGAATTTTGTAATTACGCGGTGTGTAATGGTGGCATTCACTCTCCAAGTAGATGGTGTTATTATCATGTGTGTAGGTGACGATCTTTATAGTGTTTATAGTGTGCACAGCTGTTTAGTCTCTTAGTATCGCCGACTGAGTCAAGACAGAACATGTGAGTTTCGTTTGCTCTGTCCCCGCCTTGATTGATTCACATGAAAAGGTTCACCTATAAAACGGTATACGTTATTCAATTTTTGAATTTTATAAATACATGCACATTGATGCACATCATGCAAATGATATAATATGTAGTATTCAGGCGACATAAGAAAACTTTTTGCAACGATAAAGTCTGAGCCTGATTACTAAATACTCATCGATAATGAAAATAATATGTCAAACGGGATCTAAAAATGAACTCATTCCACCTTCGTATCAGGCGTAAATCTCAAATCGCAACCCGTTTCCCTGGTAGGCCTATGTGTTCGAGTCTTTACTCTCCATTGACGGCCATTGTCGGCCTGAAAACAGCCGATCTATACGCAATGCCATTCGCTTTTCCGAGCTGGCCGTTAAAATCATTGGCCATAAAATCAGTCGTGAAACTAGAGATAAACGTTGTAGGATGCTTGTTCTAACAGCTCGGGAAGACAAGGAAAAAGCGCTAACATCCCGCAGATATCGCAGCTACATCAAGCGACCACACCACCTTATTTATGGTCAGCCGCGCAGCCGTAGAGCCGCGCAGCCGTAGAGCCGCGCAGCCGTAGAGCCGCGCAGCCGTAGAGCCGCGCAGCCGTAGAGCCGCGCAGCCGTAGAGCCGCGCAGCCGTAGAGCCTCGCAGCCGACCGGCGGAAAAGCGGCTGCGTGAACAGCCACGAATGAATGGCCTTGAGTGTTCCCGAGCAGCTTTATCCAAACCAGGAACAGGATCCAGAATTTTCCCTACGAAGATTTTAGTTGTAATTTGTGTGTACCTAAGTAGGTATCAAAATAATTATTTTGAATTCTCTTAATTTTGAATTCTTTTGAATTCTCTTTGAATTCTCTTTAAAATTGGCTGAAGAATTTTTTCTGAGACCAGCTCCAAAAAACTTAGGTTTTGCATGACCCCTGTGCCAGGGGCCCTGGTTTATGTGGGCAGCCTACCACTGACCGCACCACCAGCCAACCACAGTTTCCAGCGCAGCATGTCATGGTTGCTGTTTAGGTACTTTTGATATCGAACCAAAGCCATGAAGTGCTCACCATCCCGCTAGTTGACTTCCATTTATATGGAATCCGAAGATCAAAAAAATAAGTAACTATAGTTTGTTTGCAATAAAGTTTGTTGACGCACAGAAACAGAAGTTATTTTAGGCCAGAGGATTTTTGAAATCGTGGGGTGAGTTAGGTAATTGTCATGATGGGCTCCTCCATGCGTTCCCTATGCATGTCTACGTGAAGGTACGTTGGAATCACTCGGCCCGCGATTTAATTTCTGGACCTTTCCCTTGCGACTCTGTCCTATCTCAATCTGCATGCATTGCGTCTATTTCACAAATTGATACTGCAAATACTGATGGCATATGATAATCAGCTACCGTTTGCGCAGCTGAAAAGTGCACTTTAATCATATTTAGTCGTTCCTATAGTACTTGTATAGGAAATATCTATCAGAAAAAGGTATATCCTAGCAGTGACAGATGCAAAAGGTTTTCTTTTTTTCAACAACTCAATACTGTCAATCACTTTGATATTTCGTGCTTTCATTGTGATACATAATATGTTGTATATTATACAATGCTGCTATAATGGGAAAAATATATCGTTGTTCCGGGAAATGGGTTCAAATAAGGTAAATCTCATGATGATAAAATAAACACGAAATTTACGACTTTGTGTTCATCTCATCATCTTGTCCTTTAATCTCCCACGGTAGGAACTACATTTGATGCACATTCTGTCCAAGAAGCCTATTTAATGACTGGACAGCCGTCACAGCCACGTAACATCTAGCCAATAAGATCAATGTTAGGAAAAAAACAGTACCTCAGTTTACCTCAGTTTTCCCTTTTGAAGCGCTAACTCTTGCGACATAACAAGACGAATGCTCAGACCTACTCAGAGACCTACCGTAATCTCCTCTGAGCACATCTAGCATCAGCCAGTAGCTACAAATGTACCCAAGTACCGCGTCAGATAATTGTCTCTATCTACTCATTATTGGTTATTCGCATTCGATCAACTTCAGAGCGAGCTGCTTCGTTGTGTTGGAAATGGATGTAGCGTATAATATCCCCATTTGCCGGCATCCGTGATCCGTTGTACTTCTGGGCTGATACCTGAAGCAGAGATACACTTTTTCCGGTCTCGGGAGTTATCTTAGATTGCTGCATTGATATGTTTATCGACTGTCTTTGCTACTCATACCGCGGGTAAGGTTTGGATTGAAACCGAATGCACAGCGCTCATCTTTTTCTTTCGAATAATTCAATGAATTTCAATGCAATAATGGACGTGAATGCGATTTTATCGCTCTGTTTTAAAATACGGTAACTTTTTAACACACGTGTTATACTATAACACGTGTGTTATATAGTTCAAGTTAGATTTGTTAATTCAGTTTAGACATTCTATAGTGTTTGGATGTTTTTAAGCAGTTACTTGTAGACAGTTGGTGCAATGTTTGGATAATTTAAATATTATGGCAAATATATTCGGACATTAATGTCCACTGCTTTTCGCACAGTCATAAGTGTCACATGGAAAACCAAGCAAGCCTTGTGAAAGGGGGGGGGGGGACCAGGTTTCCTGTAGGGCTCCCGAAGGCAACCACTGAAAAGGTACGACGGATTATCATAAATAAGGATGTCTTTGAAGAATTCATCACATTGACTGAGCGATATTTAATCCCGAATTCACAAATCATTGAATTTTACTCTGTGGGGACAAATGCAATCTGCACTGCAAATCTTTCCTGCGACATGAGAACACACTCTGAATTTTCACACTTCATATTTGATCAGTGCAACCGTTTGGTATGTCGCTAAATCGGCGACCAACTTTTTACGGCTCGTGACTGGGATCTCCAGATTCGATGTGAACTCTGCATCTATATTAATCACTTCGTAAGTGGATTCACTATCCGACGTGATTTTATTGCTCTGCCCGCAATCGGTTCATGGTTCATTTTTTCAACCCCCTTTTTCATTATTCTTGCAACGTATAGACTAGCTCAATCAATTTATCGAGGTTTAATTATCGCCAAATGTTAGTAAGAATGTAAATTAGCACCTTGTTGCTCGGTTTAATTTTCAAGCAAAAGATGATGAGAGCAAAAAATGAAGCTTGAACCCGATGCATACTTCCAGGGTTGCGTTCAGACTTCAGATGCGGATTTGAGCTAATTTCCTTGTGAACATGTGATCACAGCGAGTCAAGGCTATAGCCGATCCCAAAGTACAGCAATATATTAATTAGAAACAACTCCTACATTCTGCCTTGTCGGCAAATCGCACCTCGAAAATAGTGTACTATTGGGGGAGAAAAAAATCACGAGACCAGATTTAACAAGATTTGATTTATCACTGAAGGGCTCATTTCAACTGATTTATAATCTGGCTCACTTGGTTTATGTTTTACCGATGAACGTGATTCATTATATCCAACGCTTAATTTCAAACAACGCTCGATTTTTTTTACTCGTTCAGCTCGACTAAACGATTTGCTGTATGAACAAGTCAAACGAAGTAGCAGTTCTACAAAAGCATGCAAGCATGTTTTAATCAATGAAATTCCACTCCATCATATGAGCTGTCACAACTCACAACACATGTCTCGGATAGATGCACATAGATACATTACATTTCAATATTATTATTATTATTATTATTATTATTATTATTATTATTATTATTATTATTATTATTATTATTATTATTATTATTATTGTAAATACATATCATTGTAAATACATGATATTATATACATAATTTATAATTAAATGCTAAATTCTGCCTATTTGCTAAATTCTGCCAGACGCGTGTCCATAGACAATATGAAGAATTTATATTTTGTTTGTACGGGTGCCCTACGGACAAGCTCTTTGAGCTTTGTGGGGCGCAGCTTATGAATTGTATTTCAATAAAAAAATAATAATAATAAAAAAAAAAATAATTATTATTATTATTATTTCATCGTGATATTACCAATATTCCAGCTGGAAGAAAATCAATAAGAAGCTTCTGAAATAGACGTGGCGTATTCTGCACCAAACGCGCGTGGCCCGTAGCAAGGCGCCGGCCCGCGTCACGCTATCCTGGCTTTTTACCAGCGCTACGTGCGCATGAAATTTTCACTCCCCATGGACCAATTTATCAATTTGCCCATTTCGTAGTGTCGGTCGACGGTGGCGATGCCTGCTGCACCGCGCAGCTGATAAAATGGGCCCAATGCCGTTCCTTTGCGTGACAGTAGTGAGTTTACATAAGCCACCCCCCCACCCACCCCCCACCAAACCCCTCAAAACCTTCCTCGGCCATATCTAATCCGCCATAGTGATGGCAGCAGACCACTATGGGGTTTGATTTTCTTTTGGGAGTTGGAAGTATCGCTATACCTATATATCACCTAAATGATATATTCAAATGTTTTCGGTGGGTTGATGGCTTTAGCGTTGGATAGTGACGTGACCTTTGTATGTAGAAAGTTGTTTTCATTGGTAAAGTTACAGATGTTTGGAAGTTGGCGACAAAGAAAATTGTTCGATCTTTGAGAAAAGGGTACTCATTCTATTAACCATCATTATTAGAGGTTTTCTCGAATAAGCACAGGAAAGAATGTGACAATGTGAGTGTGACAAATAGTGGCAATCCGTGGCTCATTTTCAATTGTCGATGAAATTTTTTTTTAAACTTATTTGCTGTAGATTTTGGTAGAATGCTTGGGTATATGTTGTGAAGTAAATTACCTTCTCTTTGTACGATGTCCTTCTGACATACGCATCCATCATCTGTTCATATCCCTCCCTCCCTTCTGATCACGTATAATGTTTCCAAATTCCAATCAAGACAAGCATCTACCTGTATTATACCACTGACGTCCGAAATGTTCGCTGATTATTTATCATGAAGCAAGCGCTATGAAGGTAGCCTCTTACTCAACGGAATGTATTGAGGAATTTAGTTCCCATTTGCATAAAGTCATTATTACAATAGCAGTTTAACTGCATAGCATGAACGCTAATAAAATAATAAAATAACAGTACCTATAGGTCAAAATTTGGCATTTTTCACTCGCCAGCGAAAGCAATGTTGAATTTTTTTTTTTTTTATAGGATATTGAGCATTCGTTGGAGAAGGATACAAATTGACCACGGCACAAATTTACTTGGAATCAGAGCTCAACTCCAAATTCTGTGCAGTAAAATGTTACAAAATTGTAAGTTCGCATGCCCTCTACCTTGGTTCATATCTCGGTTCGGTGGATCGTCTCGTCTATGATTAAACACTCCGTCAAGACAAACCTCAAACTTGAATCATTCTTTGACGGGGGTTATTAAAAATTAGGATAACGGTATTCGTTGATATTGGAAGATTGCCGACTTTCGGCGATTTCTGCTCAAAAGGCGGATGAATGTGGTCGCAGAGTTTGAGAAGAGTTTCGATTTGTGGAGTGCGAAACTAGCAGTGATTTAGTCTTCTTCAGATCGTTCAGTTAACCGGAGTACAGGGATCATATTAAGCAGGCAGTGAGAGTCTGTGGACAACATTGAGCATGTCTCAGGTACAGGCATTGCAATTGTGTTTACTGCATTTTCTGGAGGGACCATCACAAAATTGTAAAATACAGTGTTGTTCTTGATATATTTTATATAATTTGTTATCACTTTATACGTAAATATAGATGTTCATTAGGTGAGACGAAGAAAAGTATTTTGGTAAAAGTGGAAATTTAGATCTAAGAAAAGCTATATTATACACCACGTTGGTGAAAACGGTTAAAAATTAGAATAATGCTGGGTAAAATGCATGTGAAATTATAATAAATAGTGTTAAACCTATAGGTATAATAATTCGCAGTGGAGTACTGACGGTGAGAGGGAGGGGGAGAGGGGGACTCAATAATACAAAAAGTATTGACGGATTAGATGTCTGAAATGTATCCCATTGAGAAACGATCATGGCGGTTGTGTAAAAACATATCGATCGGTAGCTAAGGGTAACCAATCATTATAACTAAAAAATGCCTCCTTATTTAAATGGGCCATGCTACCGATGCACATCTATAACTCGTCGATAACTTTGCACATTCGTACCCTGGGCGACTTACTTGCAGCCTGCAGCCGGCAATCGGGAGACGCAGGGTTTTATCCCGGTTCTGCTGTCCATTTTCCCTCTTCGCTTTCCATTGACAGGCAATGAAGAGTGACCTCTTTTTATGAAGTGTGAATTTAGCGTGCATCTAGGCTCCTCGTCCCTTCGCAATGTGCTCTGTAACGTGCCATTGAGTAGATAAACTCCACTCTGTGCAGGCACTAGGCCGGAGGCCGCCAGGCATACAGTGCGTTCCGCCGAGGTGAGGTTAGGCGAGGTGCTAAACGGTCATACGGCCACACCACACAATATCACTCGAGCACGGTCGTGACTCGAGAGCGCTGCTTTTTATTAAGCTGCATTGCCGCCGCCACCGCCGCCACCGCCGCCACCGCCGCCACCGCCGCCGCCGCATGAAAGACCGTCTTTGCTCTAATTGCGACATGATATCTTACCGACACCACACACATTTTTCCGTACGCTCTGCGTTCAAACTTATTTTATGCATCAATGCAAAGCAATGCTAAAGAAACGGTATTATGGTTGTTCAGGCTGATTTTATTGGTATTAGCCTATAGTTTACTTCATAGACTAGTAATCACTAATCACGAAGTGTGTAATTAGGAAGGGCAACTTTAATTGGTCGTTATATAATTGCTTGTAGGCGAGAATGTGGAAGACTTTTAATTGCTCAGATAGGTTCGTAATCGTTGCTGAGCGGCTTTCAAATCTTGTTAGGGGCATGGTCTGCCAACCTGGATGGTTTTCCGAAGATCATGAATTTGATTGTTTTTGACAGGGTCAAAATTACGCTTATAGCTATAGTATAAATTGGACTTATGGGCATTTTGTGTTTACCAATCAGCTCGCTGCGCTAACTCGCCAAAGTAATTACCCTCGCGGTTCCAATATACGAATTCAACCATACCTACCCATCATTCACAATAACTAAAGCTCTAAAGCTGTGTTCGAGACGATTCCAAAATCAAAACTGAGAGAGGAAAAACAGGAAAATTACACCAACCTGGATAGTTTATTAGTTTCTGCAATTGATTTCATGATACTTAGGTATCACTGCCCAGTTTTACCAAGTTTTAACACCTAGTTGCGATTCCAACAGCCAACTAGGAGTTGAAAAACTTCGTAAACCGGGCACTATACACAGGGTTTCAAGCAAAAGAAATATGCAAAAACGGTTGTTTCCTAAAGCGTATTAACTATCTTTTCATTTCACTCTGAAACATCTAAAACCCAAACAGAATACAAACTTCAGTCTAACAATAACCCAGACGATTTCGTTTTCTCCTAACCGTCTAACGAACATCGCCATCAGCAATCGAAGGACGGAAGGAAGGCCATCCCATCAACATCCTCACGAAAAACAAACGTCAACTTCAGACCGAGACGTTGGATCAAGATTTCCGTGCATAGCTCGGCGTTACAAAGAACAAAAAAAGCATGGCTGGTAAGCATTCAAAGCATCCACGCGAACGTCGAGACAGACGTGCTAAAACGAAAGGCAACATGGAGACATGCGATGCGCCAGCTTCACTATGGTTGGTAACACGCAACTATGGGGGGAACACTGTTAATTGATGACTGTTAATCTCTCTTACAGTCGCTATCTTACAACCGCGGCGCACATTTGCTAATGAAACGTAAATTATTAATCACATAGCAAGCCGGCTCGTGTATATATGCAGCTAGCACGAGCCAGCTCATCAATGAATATGTTCATTCCCGTTGTCGTTACCTACCCGTTACTGCCACGACCATGTTGTTATTATTTTATTAAACGTCTCTGTGTTTCTGATAAGGCATTCAATTAGTGATTAACAAGTTAATTAACTACTTGTTTGTTACGCAATCAAACATTGAGATGTGTTAGGGAGTCCACGGTACTGGATAAATAACAGATAGAGAACAGGAACGGTTTTGGCTGAATTTCTTTCTAAGTTTTATGGAAGTATAAGCAGACGAATATCTTGGGATTCTTGGTAATGAAATAACAAGAGCAAAGTTATGGTCCATCAAAAACGTCATGAAAACATTTTCTGCGCCTATATTTGAATAGTAACCATACATTTGAGAGGGATATGTTGTTACTGGTTGAAGCAGATACCGATGGAAGGGTAGCGAAGCTAGAAATGTGCAAGCCTATATCGGCTGAATAGAGCCTGAATAGCTCAGAGGGTATACAGTACCTGACCGGCAATCAGGAGTTCCCGGGTTCGTATCCCGGTTCGTTTGCATATTGATCCGACTTTCCATGCCCTTCCAAATTCCAACCATACGTTTGTCGTCACTAACGGGCGCTATATCAAGGAGATAACGTGGCATGTAAGAATGCACTAGAAAGGATGAATATACAGTATTTTAATTACAAGAATGGCCACAACGACCGACCCTTGCTCTTATGGGTTATGTTCGAAGAAGGCATGGTATTGGCCATTGGAACTGGCTATTCTTGTAACGTAAATAGTGTTCAAAGAAGGTCGTTCCCCTTGGTCGAATAACTCTCATTTGATGTGTTAGTGCATTTTAGTTCAGATCCGCTCTAAGGAGATGATTGTTGTGTGCGGTGTTTTACGATTGGATTGGCTTTCGGTCTAAAAGGACCCATGTGACCGGGATGATCCGGGTGGTCGGTCAACCAGTCCAAGAACAACCAGTTCTAAAGATGACCGCGCAATCAGGGTAAAATAGGTCCACATGGGTCCAATTTAGGACCAAAAGTAAATCCAATCAGAGAACCACTATTCACCATCACATCTCACTTGATCATTTGATCATTCGTATTTCTGTCTGATAGAATTGATTGTTGTTTCCTTCATAGCACCGTGTCCGCACTAGTCCCAATATTGCACGGCTGTATCTGCCTGTAGTTGTTAATAAACTTACACATATAAGCCCAACATAATATACTTTACAACATGTTCTTTTCTCATTACACTCCCTAAAAGCATGGTTTATAAAATATAGTTTAAAAAAGCATATTGATATCGCGTTGTGAAGATGTCTATAAAGGGTTTAGGATCGATCGTGGTTAATTCATAGCCTGCGTCCGATAATCTATAATATATCATATTGACTACCCACATCCACTGCCCCAGCTTCGAATTAGGAACAGGAAATTCTAGGGCGACAAGCTAGCAATTTATTCGCAGCAATTGACCAGCGATTACCGTTACACAATACAGTAATTAATGTCTTCCATCGGATATCTAGCGATCTGGAGGCTAAAAGACATGATCTCGCCAATAAACCATTGGTATATATATATAGACCTAAAGGGATGGAACCATCGCTGCAAGTCTTTTGATCACATATCTAACTACGAACAAAATGAACATATCCAGATTCCCTAGCGAGATACCAGCACCAGCTTGCAAAGCAAATCGGGCGTTACTATCTTGATCCTGGACCAACCAAATACTTAGATGCATGCAAATAAGACAACATATTTATTTTTTATCGAATCGAGCCATAATTAAAGATCCTTTGTTTCGTCGACAGTCTCGTCCTTCACAAAGTCGAGTACACTTCCTTGAGTTTTCTAGACATCGATGATATTGTTTATATTGTATTCAAATTATCTGTTTCAGCTTGGTCACACCTTAAATCAAAACTTGTCTAATTCGTTGCTAGTGCTCTTGTTGATGGATTTGGAGGCTGTGGGCGATCCTGCACCGAAGTGCAACCAGTCGCCCCCCCCCCCCCCCCCACCCCGTTCCCCCGCCCCTGCCCCTCGGCGCGATTGCGAATCCAAAATGCATGATTTGCTGTTGCACCAGGCAACCTTCTGTCGACGTTGTCATACCATAGGTCAGCCCACGCGTCCGTCAAAACTAATCCCACAACCAGATTTGCATTTCATTTTCAGCCACTCTGTTGTGCCTAGAATCTGTTTCATCTGGTGAAGGAGAGGAGTTTTGCTGCAGTCAACGGGTCCAAGCTGTATACTTGGCTTTGTTCAAAACTAGCACGCTGGATCTTCAAACCTAACTGCACCCGTTGGGCGCTCAAATCAGGAGTCGGTATTTCACGATCGGAATCGGAATCGGAAACAAGTGCGTATGTAATTTTATTGGATTCGCAATTTTTATATTTGAACTTGGTGAATCTGAATTGGCATAACAATTAAATGGTTGTTAGTCAACTCACGAAATCGGAATAGGAATATGAATTTAAATCTAAAAATTTAAGAAAATTTTGAAATGATCAGGCGTCCAACACTATTCACCACAGAAATGAAACGATCATTGTGCAATTAGTATCACATCCAGTACCTCTCAATTTGGGTTCACTTTGTTGTTCTTTCGCACAGTTCCCAAAAGTAGAATTGTGATTTAAAACGGTTAATTGCATGATTCGTCAATCGCAAATGTAAGGGCATTCCTCTATGGTAACATAGGAATGGGCCAATAGGTAGGGAAATTTTTATCGGAATACCGTAATCTGAAATATTATCATATTTTATGAATTGGGATCGTAATCGAATCTTTGAAACTTTAAGAATCCAACCCCTGATTGCAACCAAATCCATGTGCTTCTAAAACTGGCACGGAGTATAATATGGGCTTTCTTGGACAAATCTATCAAAGAGGCCTTGTTCGTGACATTACAGCCCCTTTTCAAATCTCTGAAAGGGAATGCTGCAATTATTTCGAGATTACTGACACACTGCATTCTGTTGAGAAATGAACCATAATTTGGGTGCTTTGTATAGCTGCTGTATGAACTTGGAAAATAATTTAGAGTTTAGGAAACACATAATTAGCAAAAGATTGGCTAAATTTCACTAAATTCAAATGCTCCATGCATAGTCATTTGCCAGCAATAAGTAAGAACGCCATTGACCTTAGCATGCGAATTAGAATGGCCGTATTGAGTGCACAATTAGGTATTCAAATCTGCTTCGAAAAGTACTGCTAGCTCTGAACCAAATGTGCTGAGTTTCCAGCTACAAAGAGCAAATAAGATTGATGAAGTTGGCAATTATAATGATATATGATGAGTTCCTATAGACTGGACTAAATTTTATTACATCAGCTTTGTCTCTCTTCAATTGATTGATAATATTTTGGCAAAATTACCAACAGTGGCGAATTTTTCCCTGGGCTGGAAGTATTCGCTCGTATTCTAGTTGGTGAATGCAAGAACGTTGTAAGTAACGTTGGCATGCTTTTCTAGTTGGTGAATGCAAGAACGTTGTAAGTAACGTTGGCATGCCTTTCTAGTTGGTGAATGCAAGAACGTTGTAAGTAACGTTGGCATGCTTTTCTAGTTCGTGAATGCAAGAACGTTGTAGGTAACGTTGGCATGCTTTTCTAGTTGGTGAATGCAAGAACGCGAAGCAGCTTCTTGGTATCCTTTGAGGAGGCATCGCCCAAACTTTTGAAAACCAAAAATTCGTTTAAATAAAAAACAATTAAAATAAACTCCCAATCACCAAAGAAATCACAATCCAGCAGCATAATGAAACGGTTCACAATTTTATTCAAAAACGTGAACTGGCCGAGGTGTGTTCAATGAAATCTGACTGCAAAAATATACTGCCTCCTATGAGAATTGAACTCATGACCCCTGGTTTACTAGACCAGTGCTCTAGCCACTGAGCTAAGGAGGCGGCGTGTGAGGGGGGAAATCCAACGAGTACGGTGCCACAACGCTGATGAAATAGCGATCTTCGATCCGAGGCCCAACGCTATCAAATCAACTTGATTATGAGTTAAGCATTATTTTACCTTTGCACACTGCCTATTATTAGTACTATATGACTTGAAGTAGTAAATTTGCCACTAATGTTTGTTTTGTATTGCATTCCGTAACATTTTGAGAGCAGAATACAGATTTATTTTCCATTAGTATATTATTTGCATAATTCATTCATGATTTGTTACCAAAAAGATTGGCAGCAACTGGCAAGAACGCTTGCCTGTAGGTTTCAAAGATAATTTTAAAAATTTCTTTGTTAATTCATTTAAAATTACGCGTGATGTCTTTACCTCGTTTGACGTCGGACACAATCGAACCTATTCAGCTCTATTTTAAAATGATGTTACATCAAATTTAAAGTTTTAGCTTCCTATAAGGTTTTGGCAGCACCCATTCCGACGATGTAGATAGATCATTCTGAAATCATTGAACGACCTTTAGTAGGGTAAGCGGGGATTATTAAATTGTTTTAATACATCATTATATGCAGCCTTACAGGATTACAAAGACTTATATATTATCATGGTGTTTATATTCAATCAATTTGTTGAACAGCATTGACGGCATATGAATGTATAGCCCATAGTCCTCTATCCCGGCCACTACCAGGCATTCACGAATACTTCCTTTAGATAACACACAAGCCCAATCTCTCGAAATTCTCTTGTCAATGGTGGCGATTGAGCCATGGTCGGCTCTCGGCAATCTATTAGTTCGATTTGTTCTCCGCGTAATCGAATGGCTGCTGCAAACAGCAAAAGTCATTGTCTACTCACACTCGTGACCTGCCAATCATGTGGGTATTTTAGTTCGATTTGTTGCATAGGCCACGATCGCTCAGGCTTGGATCGAGCGGAGTGAAATGCAACACTATTCAGCTTGCCGAGTGCCGATACGGGTTATTGCTAACAATCATCATTATCTTCATGCATCACTTATCAATAGATTGATGAAATTATCTTGTCTGTTATCGGTTGGTATTATAGGGTGAGAGTGGTTTGCCTACTATGTTTGCTACTTCGATGGCTTGGTTTTCATTGCTGATGGCACCTATACCTATAGGTAGCAGCTATTTTAACGATTTTGTTTCGTTCACAAAGCTCCTAACTATATCATTGTACTTGTGCTTTATTTCTGTTATGCGAAGATCAGGCTATAAAATTATATCGCTTCGGTCTACGCCGGCAACACTAACCAAATATTTTTGCTCGCGCTGCGAAGTGGGGTGGAAGTAGGGAAACTAATATGGACACAAAAAAGAAGAGATCCGTTAAGGTGGAATGATCACCTTGGCCAACGAATATCTACCAAACAATTGTTCACAGGAAAACTATAAGTGACAGCCCCACAAAAATAGCTTATCTCCTATGTAATATGTAAAGCTTCAAATTAAGAGAGAAGAATTTTTGTGTAATGATTAGTTTGGCTAATTAACGTCCGTAACTATAGACAATTATGGTTACGATGGAAACTAATCCTTCCCATAGTTATACGGACGATATTTGCCAAACCTTTCATCTGTGGCCAAACTAATCGCAGCACAAAAATTATACTTATTCGTATTTTAAATAGCTTACATCACCTGTAAGCTATCATGGCAGGGCTGTCACGTATAGTTTGCTTGTAAATAATTACTTGGTAGATATTCGTTGGCCTTGTGTTGGCTAAATTTTATCCATGGATGCCGATATTTTCTCGATATATCGGGAAGCTGTCCTGCTATCAGATGTGTGTACTGTGAAAACGATAATAGAGTAACTCGGGATCGGCGACTATCTTTCAAGCAGCCTGCTTTTTTGGGGCACGAATATTGTGTTCAAATGCTAAATTCCAGCCTAACGAAGTCCAACACACTGACATTTCAAATTCCTTCTTGTCTACGTGCCAGTTTTCCCCGCAAATCAATGAAGGCTGTACCTTGACAGCGATAATAAATAAGAGGACTTCTTGGAAATTATGCCACGAATTAGCCAACTGAAAAGTGAATGAGTGATTGATGGTTTCCATAGGTTTGTCTGCTAATCTAGCAAGGTATGATAGAGCAAGGAGTATGACAGTCATGTGACATTCTTCAATCCTCGAGCTCTTTCATGCACCGCTGAGCTGGGGTCTTATTTATCAGTGGCGTCAGGCGGATCAGGAAGGATCGGTCGATTGACTAGCAAAGATATCTATAAGTCTTATTATTGGATTGACTTGGATCACTGCAGGAGTAAAAATCAATCGTGATCTTGTTCAAAGGGGACTGAAATTTTTGACAAACCTATTTGCAGAGAATTGTAATTGATTGACGCTTGGTTGGCCTGAGTTAAAAAAAAGGACTGCGTTTTCAGTTGATCTTGACCCACCTAAGTTAGATTTGAAGTGCGAATTTGGAATTCAATTGATTATATACACATAATGTATCCCTAATTATTGCGTTGCAAAACTTTGTTAAAGTAAATGAAAAAGCTTGCTCTATTTTGGTCCATAAATTAATTGATCTTGAAAATGTGGGTACTTTGAGGATTTTGTTCAAGCATGTGTCCGCCACTGGCACAGAAGCGAAGTCCTCCGCGTACAACTAAAGCAGGCTGACCAACATTACGAACAACCTGCGCTTGAGATGACTATCAGATAATTGTTCCAACTCTTTCTCAATAAAGATAGGAATTATAGATGAAATGTCAATGGAATCGCGATAGTAATCACAATCTATGGTCTGTATTTGCCAATCTGAAACGAGTTGACCAAGAAAACGTAGCTGCGTTTACATTATTTCGAACAGGAATACTCATTGATATCTATAACAAAGGGGGAAAAACTCCGGAAAAATAATATATGTTATACTGGCGATGTTCAGCTCCATCATCATCTGAAATCCTACCGCTACTCAAGTTGCTTACCATACTCACTATAATATATATATATTTTTTTTCTTGTAAAAACTACTGATTTTTTCTAATCATTTTCCGGTTCCTGATCAGATTGCTTTTCGCCACGAATTGAACTGTGTGTGGACAGCGTGTCTGTGGTAGAGCACGTCTTTGATACAGCGTGGGTTCTCGCCCCAGACAAGAAATTTGTAGCAGCTTTATACACAAAGGCTGCGAATGGTAGCTGTATGTCGTCATAATCATGCTCATTTTTTCAAAAGACCGGGCATAACGCATCATTTTTGAAGGTAACATAAAACGAGCACCTTGCGTTTACTTTAAAATTGCCTTACACATAACAATATTTTGCTAACTTTGAAAAAAAGTACGCATTTTCACTCATTCGCATGTCCAAAAACGCAAATCTCAATCTAACGTTAATACTAATATAGTCAGGGGAAAACAAGAAAGCATCGTCCACTTAAAGCCTGATGTAAAATCGAGTGGAAAACTGAAGAAAATCACTAGATCGTGATGCCTACGATGTAAGTAAAGTGCCATTTATAGGTATCATATTGTCTTTCTGATGGCAAGGCATGTGCATGCAAGAAACTAGAAAGCATCTTGAGACAATTGCAGATAAGAGACGCTGCAACGGGCAACGAGCATGGCATCTACAAACAGTAGTCCAACTCCAGCGCACTTCTGTACCGGTAATAGTTAGACCATAGATAATCAGATGCAGCCATATAGCAGCAGAACATCCGCTTGCCACTGCTCTAAGCGTTGTAATAGAGATGAAGCGCAATGGACCGTAGTAAAACACGGTAGCCATTGGAAGATTAATGCAACTGCATCGGTATATCGAGGAATTATCCTTCTTTTGCGTTTGCAACTCGTATCATACACACGGGCAACGCTGCCGCTGGGGTAAAATGTTAAAAAGGTGCCCAAATGCGTTCGATGTGCAGTCCTAACTTGACATCGGATGCTCGTAAGATATATATTTTTTTGAACCAGATTACATATATCAGTATCTTTGTTAATTGAGATCCCTTAATCCCAATTTCCTCAGGTAATGCACCTGCATAATATAGAAGACACAATAATATTATGGATAGGCAACGTGTTCGCCATCTGATAGCAAGCCACACGCCCAACTTTCCAAAAAAGGGATTGTCTGGTGGAACTGGGGTTGGTAACGGTGAGGGAAGGAGGCCGTTGCATTTTCTTTCGACTGTAAGGGTAAAGAAAAGCGCATGGAAAACCAGGATATCGGGATATCCGAGGACAAACGGCGAACATGGGGTATGACCAAAATGGTCCTGCCCGGATTTATTATGCGCTTCCTGACAAAGCACCACCAGAGAGTGTCGTTATACAATAGATAATTTGAAGTAAGCGTACAGGAAAAGGTGTTGAAATGTGAAGTTCTGAGGTCAGCACTCTAATCATGACTGATACATGATTTCTCTATTTGGAAAAACTGCCGCTGCGATCTACCAGACAGATTGCAGTTATGATCGGCAGAAATAACGTGTGTTTCATGTACCTACGTGGGTTGATGTAAGCATGATTGATTTGTTCGTTTCAATCAATTATATCGATTGACTGTGTGCGTTGCAAAAGATTGACAATGCGGGGACTGAGTGTCCATGAATTTGACAAACTTGGATTATGAAGCAACAGCACTCAACTTCTGACTAAGATTGATCTTCGAAATAATTGTCAGATTCACGAGTTTTTGGTTTCTCTTAGACGACTGCTGAGTAATTTATGGACTCGTGGAAAGCAGACTGCCGCGTGTAGTTCGGTGATTCAAGCGACTTTTTTGTTGTACGGCTCATCACATCACTACGCAAAAGTTAGTGGTATCAATTTTTCAGCATGCCGCTGAAGTTCGCAAATAAGGAAACCAATTATCAACCAAACTCTTGTTTATTGGAAGATATAATTAAAAATCGTTTCCCATCTTTGTCCCTCACCCATCCCCAACGCTTCTCTCAGACATGAACTAATTTAACTTGATCACTTTTATCGCGAATCTCAAGTATAAAATCACGACACTGGCCCCCGAATCATTGTGCAAAATGCAAGCACTCTCTACTTTGGTATCTACAAAAGGTTGTTTACAAGGCAAAAAAAAACTCACAGAACCAAACCAAAACATGCATGTACCTAATATCTAGCTAAATATATATATATATATATATATATATATATATATATATATATATATATATATATATATATACATAAAAAAGGTCATCTTGATAAAGGTAAACAGCGCTAGGCATGCTTCTTTAGCTCAGCACCCATTGCTTAGTCCAGCCTGACAGCGGGCTTGCGTTTGCCAAACCGGCACCCAAGTCATGACTTGGCCAGATCGCCTGACCTCCCTGCAGAGTATTTACGAGTAGATGTCCTATTATTTGATAAGAAAGCACCCAGCATGTCGTCCCTAGGGGGCTAGAGGAGGCGGGGGGGGGGGGGCATCCACCCACGTGATGGGGACGGCCTTGAGATGCAGGCTGCAGTGGCCAGAAAGGGACCCTGTCCCGCGGGCTTAGCGCAGTCGATTCCGCTGTTTGATTGACGGGTGGAACGTGGACGTGAAAGCATCAACGTTGTCAGGATAATTAATTCTGTCGAATTGCGAGTAACCTGCGGTTTCTGATGCCTCAGAGGCAATGTAAACAATAGGAAAGAATAATGGAATCGGTGAGCGCTAAATAATTGACCGCGCATAAATTACAAATAAAGAAGGACGAATTATAAATATCAGGCTGAAAAGTTAGTTATTATGATTTTGTTGTCGGTATTCTTATAAGCCCTCGAGATAGTAGCAACTATTTAATTAGCGGTAATTACTTTTAATTAACATTTTTGGTTCGCAAATTCTGTTTTTCTGATATGTGCTTTCTGCTCACGTAGTTTGCTTAGTTTATCAGAGATGTGATTAAAACTTGATTTCTGGAGCCTGCGTAGCCTTGGACCAAAGTCGGATCGAGGGGTATCGATTTAGGAGTTAGGATAGGCCAGCCGTTGCTCTACAACGTGATTACTTCTAAATATGATTATCTGCTATAAACTTTTACTACTTTGTTGGGCTGTGGTGGTGAATGTTTTGGAAAATACAATACTGGTCAAAATTGAAAAGCGTAGAAAATAATAAAAAAAAAATCGGTTTCACATCAGGTCATTCGAGCGTCGATCCCCAACGCCCGAACATGAATTTGTATAGAAATTGATTTTTTCCGAATATATAATTATGTATATTACGGTTGTCTGTAGCAGAAATAAAATGCCATTTGATTATAATCAATGGTAATTCATAATGATGGTAATATAACAACATTATTATAAATAGGCCACTATCAAAAATTTTGCAAAAGTAGGTATTCACAAATATTTTTTGTAGGATAAGAACCAAGAAAATTTATTTAAAAATAATTTTTGTTTGTTCTTACCTATATTTTGAAAGGAAACGCTGCCAAAGTATTCGCGTTGAAGGATGAGCGAGTTGGCGATATAGTTTTCTGATTAAAATTGGACTCGAGTAAGGTTAGTAATGGTATACTCAAGTGACTGACGACTAGGACCATTACTGCCATTTAGCTCCATTTGGTTGCTCACAAAAATTCATTTCGTTCATAAGTTCCTTAAATCTACTAAACCGTTTTGTTGCCAAGGTGTCAAATCTTTGCCTTGGACAAACTTGAAATCAACAAAACTGATTTCCACGGACAACATAAGGAAACCAAGGAAAACGACTATGTTTTGAATCAACGGAAAACTATTAATTTTCTTAGACTCATGTCTACTATATCCTATCTTTAGCACTAGTTTTGAAAAAAACTATTTCAAACTGGGATTTGAATGCTAAATCCAGTGGTGTAGTCGAGGGTATACACGGGTATACGCCGTATACCCAAAAAACTTTTTTACACCGAGCGTATACCCAAAAAACAAATACAGAGTATGCGCTCAGTAAATAATTTTTGCAAAACTTTGAAATGTTTGAAACTCTCTATGTCTTATGGCAGGAAATTTGAAACAAGGATTCCCTACTGATAAACATGGTTAATTTGCCCAAATTTACATTAGCATGTCGTGGCATGCAGCAATTGCTGGATACGTACAAAATATTGGGCTACAGAATCCCTAGAAACGGTAAAATTTTTGCCTGCGGAGCAAAAGGTGTGAATTACATCGATATTAATTAATATTAAAAAAAAATTCTTTGCTGGCTAATCTTATGCTTGCTTTGTGTAGCTATCGCATATTATTGCAATGACGGGCGTAGTTTTTGAGCAGCTTCGCAGGGTATTTCGAGCCAGTCTGCCACTGGTTGATGTATACTGTATAGCCTTTATTAGATTCATGTTTCAAGCCATTAATTGATTAATAAGATTAAGAAATTAAGTACAGGAACCTTCTTGAAGAATACTAAGTCAACCATAACATATGTATGTTCTGACTAACACATTCTCAAGTCCCAAACGTACTGCAAATGCGTAGATTTGCTTCAATGAAAACCTTGAACTCAAAAAAAAAATTTGAATGCATGTTTGACCCCCCCCCCCCCCCCCCCCCCCCCGGTCAAACTTTGATAGCCTGGTCACCCAGCGTATACCCAAAAAAATAATTAGGACTACACCACTGGCTAAATCAAAGTCTCACTGGTTACAATACTTGGAACCATACTTGGAAACCAGTGAGACTTTGATTTAGCATTCAAATCCCAGTTTGAAATAGTTTTTTTCAAAACGGAAAACTATATGTTTTTCGTATAAATCCTTTTTATACTGCACTATGTCGCATTTTTGTTTGTATCAGCAATTACTCTTTTTGAGAAATCCGGAGTTCCTATAGCCCTCTATATAGACAATATAAACATCGAAATCGAAATTGAAGGTTTCTCTCCTCTCGCTGAGTTCATCAATGAGAAACATGTCTTGCGTCTATATGAACAATTTGAATCGATTTAGATGCATTGGTACTAGGTATACTATTCAAAAATAGTAAATGTCTGGCCCTTTGAAAATCTCCGACTTCGTCACTTCTTAAAGACAAACAATCCTTAAAAAATTGTATGCCATAAGTCAAAATATTATTCGATTCGAGTCAACATTACAAATCTTTGGGCGATAATCATATTTTAAATGACGGTTTGTTGAACATAACCAGATACGTCACATTGATTTCCTTCGTTCCTGAACGTCACACTACAATTGAACAATGCAACCTGAAAAACAAAACATGGACTAAAGATTAAACACATTTTTAAAATATCGCCTTCGCAATTGTCACGACCACAAAAAAAAAACAGTAATTGAGTACTGAAATCATAAGCATGGTCTTGAAAACGTGATCCCAAACAACAATTCGTTCTCTTCCCCATTCCCTACAGAACGTGTTCGACTTTGACGATTTTTGGAATAATCACACGCATCACACAAGTATTTATAACATGACTTTCTGGAATAAACGTTCGAACGAGTATTGAGGGTAAAGATTTTCAAACCTTAAAAAGCCAATATTGGTTAGTGTTGGTTTGAATTTGGCACGCTATCCATCTAGCCCCCATAAGCTAACAAGCTCCGACTTACAGCGATCTTACCAATTTACAAGCCCAGTGCCACGGGCTTCTAGGAAATGTATAGTATTTTTCACGTTTAGAAGAAGATCGATGTTGTACTCTCAAGAGGCTCTCCTGCAGTAAGAATTAGCCAAAAGTGTCAACATTCTCGAGCCCGTCCATTGTTCCCCTAAAGGTTCGAATGGTCTGAGCATCGAATGATTGACAACGCAATATCCGAAGTCTACAGAAAAAAACTTTCCTTCTTAATGTGCAAATACTGTACCTAGCTATACTCTTTTTCACGTTAAGAACGCTATTATTGTCCTGCAGACTCACGACAGTGCGCTGTCAATCATTCAATAGAATTTACGGTTCAGGACCGGGGACCCTTGCTTGCGAACCCTTTAGCGGAACAATGAGACGGCCTGCGAATGTTGAAACCTCTGGCTCCTGCCTACAACAGGGTCTCTTTGACTGTAAAACACCGCTAGCGTTCTTAACGTGGAAAAGAGTTTAGGTAATCTGGAGTTGTCATGGCTAGACTATGACTCGTGACTATAGCCAAACTTTACAATGGTCAAGAACCAATAAAATCGCAAATGCATCGCATGCAGATTGACGTGCTGCTGACGTGCTGCTGACGTGCGAAGTGTGCTAATTGCTTGAAAGTTGGCTTTTCGAGAGGGGATTAAGTTGTTAACAGTCCGTTATGTCTCATTCGATTTTAATTGCCTTAAAGCTAGTCCCAAGTTGCTGACGTGATTACGATTATTGTTTTCTCCAGCAATGAATTATTGTGTTTTGAAATATTACTGGTTTTGTTTTGTGGTGATGACTGAATTGTTTGCCAAATAAAGTTAAGTACTGAAGAAAAATAGGCACTGTCAGCAACTTGAGCACAAGGTCACCGCAAATTTAGTAACTTTGGAATTGGAATTATGGATTTTGGAATTTTTCAGGTCTGAATCATTTAGAACATTTCATGTATTTTTGGTAGCATTTGCATTCTGGTAATGTGAGATGTGATTTCGCCCTGGTAGATCTTGATCTAACAACCTATATAGGTATCACTTGAAACTAAATAATTCTCGAAAACAGGAGAACAAGACCCACCCCTCACTTAATGTACTGTGAACACACTGCATCGCTCTAAGAAAGAGCTGTTGGCATAATATGGCCACAGGAGCTAAGCACAACTCACGGGGTAGCCCCAAGCTTCGAAAAGGTCTACTTGAATGATTGTTTAACGTGTTACAAACAATGCAATACAATTACAAACATACAATTAATTTCAATCATATTTTTATTAAATTGTTGTTATTCTTCTATACTTTTTTCATGGGAATGTTTATTTCAATTTTATTAAAAATCCATCTTACAATGGAAATTATTAATGTTCTTTTAATATACGGAAAAAGGCAATGAAAAAAACCTAACCTAACCTAACCAAAAATAGCAATGTTGCGTCGTGTAAAAATCAATCCAGCCTCGAGATGATATAACCAATACTGGTCCACGGTTCAGTCTCCAGTGAAAACTCTACACGGTGGATGTGCCGACTTCGTTCAGCAACTTGCTCTCTGGTTCATCAATTAGCTTTTTAGCACATAGATCATAACCAACGTAACATAACCGATCCAAAAAAAAACCCAACTCTTAAATTAAGAAAGCAATTTCTTTACCTGCACTGCTTAAGCATGATGTAGATTTATCATAACAATCTATCGCCTGTAATCTAGCATGAGTTGTCTCTCATATGCGAGATGAGAGACAGAGAGCGAGTCTTAGTCCTTAGACTGCGAGCGTTTTGACCCAGTTACCAACCCCCTCGCCGCGCAGTTTCAAGTCCTACCCCTTCCACCGTACTCCCACACCTTCGGCTGCAGCGGACAGACATGCCTGATATAAGGCTATCAGAGAACAAGAGCTACAAAAGGGATTGCATAATAAATATGCCCGCAAGCTCTGACATATTCTTCGCTACTAGCACTATTATAAATATAATCCGTTCCGTAATAATATTCGTGGCTAGCTACTTATATTATTAATAATTTAATATCCGAACCCGTTCTCGGCGAGATAGATCTATGAGATTTCATTCACCATCAAGTACAATGCATCAAGAGCGAGCCATGAAAATAATAAAATACGATATCAGGAATTAACATTTATAACTATTTTAACAATAGTGCTTGTGAAAGAAATAACGTACCTAGTTTATACTATACCTATGCAATATATAGTGGCACAAAATCGGATCAAGTGTACTTTCGTAGTGGTCTGACTTTTGCTGGAAAAATACTTCAAAGCCGAAGGCCGCTAGTTTGGCCTGGAACCGAGATGCTGCAACTGCAAGATTGTTTTCGTGTGCTGTCCATTTGGTTACCCGCTGCTCTAGGCAAGCCGCTGAGAGGCTGGAGGCTGATACCCAAGCGGATAGCTAGAAGGAATCGCGTTTCCGTAGTCTGAGATGCCGGTCAACTTCAAGCGGCACGATTGGTCAGATCTTGTTCCGGTTGTCATTCGATCTGAGTTCTCAAGGATCTCAAGGATTTGGCAACGCTCAAGGATCTTACCTCGATGACTCCATCCTGGTACTAGGAAGAATCCAGAAAGGCTCCAGGATGAATACCGCATTGGCCTTATGGGTGTAATTATTTTCCTTATTTTCTCCTCACTATACAGTTCGCTTGATGTTATGGGGAACGTAAAAATTTACAAAAACATTTCAGTCTCTGTATAAAACAATTTATTTGACATCCAATCAAACACGTGACTGCAAAATTAAATGTCTTATATCACAGAATTGATAATGGAATACTATTTTTTTCACACATCGTATAATTCAATTCATTCCCGATTCGTTAAGTGAAATCGATCATATTCTCCTTTTTCCATCCGACGGCAATACAGAGACATAATAGCAGTAACAATAACGATAGGTCGCTCGAATCGCCAAGCACGATTGATTCCAGCACCATGAGTTAGGCATACATTCGAATCGCCGCACTGCGAAATAGCCGGCAGAATGCAGAGCAGACCGAGCGATAGCAAATAATATACAATAGTAAGTATCTTCTGGTTCTAGTACGAACAGTATTACAGGGCAGGTTATAGCTGCCATGCTGTGATATTGCGAATTGCGATGGCTCTACCAGGCTAACAATAATGTCGGCAAAGCCTTGGAGTGCTCAGAAAGCTTATGCTAGCATGGAATGCCCATACTACAACTGCGCCATGGGTGGCCACCTCCACGTCTTGCACTTCCATTGCTAGATTTATAATTACCCTTTCGATAATAATGAACAACATCGAATGCTGATATCAACACAACGGTAAGTGGTAACAATATTACTCCCTGTAACTGCCTCGGGTAGTGTCCATGCGGAGTTCTACTCCCGTAGACGTAAGCAATCGCCTTCTGCCTAAGGGCAGGCGTTGGGCCTTTCGATTTCATCGTATTTCGTTCCTGTATTTCCTCTTGGTTTCTTTTAATATTTTTTTAAGGCGCCCTTCGCTTGGAATTTTTAACCGACTGTATTCAGAGTTTCGTATTAGAGGCGTTTCGACAGCTTGCTCGTTTTACATTTGCCCGCAAGGGTATAATATGTTGGTAATTGGCATCTTCTAGTGGGCTGCAAGTAAATGGGCAATCGAATCCTACTGGGCGAAGAGAAGGCGTTTCGACCACTGGATTATTCCTATGGACCTGGTGCAGTTGTCAGGGCCATGTGAAGAAGAAATTGGTTATGAAAACATCACGTCCGGTCATCGATGCAATGAAGGACCATTCATAGGTAATAGTGGTTGATTTCGATTTTAAAGTACATACCGCCTGAGTTTGGTAACGATTGTAGGAAGGGGGGGGGGGGGTGCGGGGTTGGGGTCGGGTTAAAGATATAGGTACAAGGGATAGCGCCAAAATGTGACACAAATAGTTAACTTTATTTCAATATTTTTCGTATTTGATTAATGTCGGTAAGAATAACGAATACGCTTTAAAAACGGCCAGTTTTAATTTCTTGAATTATAGAATTTTTTGATAAGTTTTAGTTTTAGAAAATATAAATAGGCCGAAGTAAATACTTATTTTTGATGTTATAATATAATACACACTCGTGAATAGTTTAAAAATGTACTACTCGTCATTCCTACAGATCGCAATATAACTCTTTTGACTGATACGCTGACAACAATCTTTTGAAAAGGACATAATTTGGTCATGCTTATTGGTTTGAAACGGTGGTTATAGGTTAGGTGGTTTTCAGTTGTTTGCGAGTGGTTTACCGGGGTGCTGCTGACGAAAGGCATCGATTCGTCGCGTGCTGCTAAAGTCGCTTGCATATACTGTATCCCCTTAGGTATGCCCTGCAAATGATTGGGTACATAGGTACAATCTCTTTCACATTAAGGACAATGCATTTAAAAATTCTGAATTGAGTGAATACGTCTTATGTGTCTGTTTTTCAGTCTTTTAGCAGCAACAACAAAAAATGGTTTTGAATGGTTGTTGCTAAGCAAATAACAAGGTAACAGGCCATTAGCTTTGTAACGGAAAGGAACAGTTATTATTGTCATCGGTGAATATGATGGGACGATGATCACCCCGGTGACCACGAAGGGATGGAAAATTGGAAATTATTTGACTCATGGATGTCTTGAATAGGAATTATATTGCGTTTGATGAAAAAACTCGAGAGCGGTGTCAATTCTATATTATAAAGCCTCAATTTGTTTAAAAAATCCTGAAAGTGTGTTTTTTTACAATTCTTTGAATATATAGAACATAAAATGTAACCGAATTTTTAGCATTAATGTTTGTATGACAGTATAAAACAGTTAGTAAATTATTCAGAAAAAAAAAAGACATTGGCCCAAAATGTCCTGAAGTACTATTCCCGATATCGGAGACCGCTAGAAATTGCAGCGACGAGACCTACCTGAGAAACTGCGAACAAGACATACTGCCCATGATCGTTCACGACGCGCTATCTTTTAAGTGCGCTCATCTCGCGTTTCGTTATAAATGGTTCAAGAATCTCGAAGACTGGAAGATTAATTATTTATGTATCGTGGTGTGCAGTGCATCCTTCACCAAGCTGCATTCCCTACTGCACTTAAATGCAGATTGATGTAAAGTGCACTGCTAAACAGCTACAGTAATGCATCCATCTACCGATATGCGAATTGTAGCCGCAATCTAAACAAAACAGGGCACCACTCTTTCTAAAAAAAAAAATTGCATTGCAGAAGCACGAATCTCTATATAGGATTTATAAAATAAAAATATAAAATGGCTTTAGGGAAGGTCGTGCGTCAGTCCAGCTCTGCGCAGACAAGAACAGCATGCAAGGAAGGTTAGGTTAGGTTCAACAGTGAGCCTTTCTACCAACTGACTGCAATACCGATCAACCAGCTGATAACAGCATGCAAGGAAGGTTAGGTTAGGTTCAACAGAGAGCCTTTCTACCAACTGACTGCAAAACCGATCACCCAGCTGATAACAGCATGCAAGGAAGGTTAGGTTAGGTTAAACAGTGAGCCTCTCTACCAACTGACTGCAATACCGATCAACCAGCCGATAACAGCATGCAAGGAAGGTTAGGTTAGGTTAAACAGTGAGCCTCTCTACCAACTGACTGCAATACCGATCACCCAGCTGATAACAGCATGCAAGGAAGGTTAGGTTAGGTTAAACAGTGAGCCTCTCTACCAACTGACTGCAATACCGATCAACTAGCTGATAACAGCATGCAAGGAAGGTTAGGTTAAATTAAACAGTGAGCCTTTCTACCAACTGACTGCAATACCGATCAACCAGCTGATAACAGCATGCAAGGAAGGTAAGGTTAGGTTAAACAGTGAGCCTTTCTACCAACTGACTGCAATACCGATCAACCAGCTGATAACAGCATGCAAGGAAGGTTAGGTTAGGTTAAACAGTGAGCCTCTCTACCAACTGACTGCAATACCGATCAACCAGCTGATAACAGCATGCAATTTTCGCAGTAAGTTTGCGTGGAACCGTGAGACGCTGTGTGCTCCTCTCTTTCACGCCAGAGAGCAGTCCTCGATTACTCTGGATCTATCGAATGGCCTCAAGCCAGCGCGCAATCTCGTTTAATGTCATGCGAGCGAGCTCAAGGTTCCATCCGAAATGGGTTTATATCAAATGCATTCTCGTCAATTCGTTTCTCTTCTCGACGCCATTCGACACAATGATGTTAGGTTCGGTCATCCGTGACTACATCTGACGGAGAAAAGACGAGGACAGGACGACGACGACGACGACGACGACGACGACGACGGTCATCACATGACTATGTGGCGAACGGTTTTTCACAGTTCCTCACAGTATATAGGTAACTATTCGACCTTGGCTTCGATGTTTCGGATATTGGCAGTATTGTCCGAATTAATTGCAAATCAGTGTTGGTCATCGTGCCCTCTTTGCCGTGAAATGTTTGCCTACGAGAAGATTTCTAGGTGAAGGCATACAAAATTGCCGTGATGGCTCAGTTTTACGGGAAATGAGGTTAACAAAAAATTAATTGTGATAAAGTGATCAAATTTGGGCACAGCTTAATCTTATTTTTGGAGATTTGATATACATAACCACACATGCACTCGATAGGCTGCATTTGAAAACTCGAGTGCAATTATTGTACTTTAAAAGTGATGAATGCATGCTCTAATTTTGTTCTTACGTTACTTCTTGCATTCATCTGCGTCCTAGCATTCTCCAACTGATCCAGATATTAATTGATAAAGTCAACGTGATTGTACAGTAAGGCGTCAAGTGAAGAAAGGCCCGATCCGATGCGGACGCGGCTGATTAGAGAATGCAATTGAATCTAATCGTGGAAAATGTGAGTGTATGCAAGTGCCAATCAAAACATTGACACATTATTATGAACGAGGTTTCAGAAAATTGCCTTTTGAATTCTATGAAAACTGACTATTTACTAAACCCAGTGTACAGTGTAACTTCAAAACCAAGCCGTTTAAATCTGATCCATTGCAGCCTCCATGCTGATAGTTCAAGGCCCGAATCACTCTGTTAGCTTGATAACAATACCCTGTCGGAAATATTGTCAAACCGCCGCTCGAGAAGTCATGCAACTCTAGGCTGCCCTTGTCAACCTGAACTATGCTACTTACTAGACGGACTAAACTACACAGACATTATTATACTTTAGACAGGTAAGCATGCTTAGGTTCTAGGTGCACCATTGATTCAACACTGTTTGTTCAAGATCTAATTATACACTAATTCCCTTTATTATACAGTCGGATCGCTTGTGCTGGTGCTGGAGCTGATGCTGATGCTGGCCTATTATGTCCGTTACATTTCTCTCATTGTGTAACTTCGTTGGCCTACTACATTAGTAATTGTGACGGGCCAACTCGTTTGTTGTTATAAACTTACAATGCATTGATATCGAGTTTATATTATTTTATTAGGCAAATAATCGTGACCAGCTTAGCACTAACTTCAAGTCACTAGCCGTCCCAATAAATATACTAGCTGAACGGTGTGCCCTAATACTGCTGCTGGCGTTTTCAATGCAGAGGAGATGCAATTCACATTATTATTATAATACAACATGCCTCACAAAATATGTATAATGTGCTTGTTGTTTAGAGACTAGCCGAAAGTCTTGTCAAAAGCCAGTCGGGCCCCAGATATAAATTAGAAGTTCAACAACTAATAGCCAATGTAGCAACTATCATGAGAACAAAATATAGCAGCAAGAAAACTAAGGTATATTAGCTTTAAGTAGGCTATTTGTGGACTACAAATGATTCACTATCCATCGATTGATTGCACATTGAATTTACACACCCTCACTTAGAAATATCAAATTAAGCAGTCTCTAAATGCACAATTATACTTGATTATACTTTTTTAAATTACATAATAACACAACCAAGTTGTGTAAATTTACGCCAAGTATATGGCATTAAAAAAATATATAAATAAATGTTCTAGCGGCAACAGTATGCCTACCAAAATATGCTCATAATATGAATAGAGGACGCAATCTAAATTTATAATGGCAATGGTTGGCATTGGAAAATTATTTTTCCTGGTCATCACAATTTACCAGGACACATTGTTTCACGAGTGATCCTAACTTTCGTTGTTTTCAAATATTGTTTCACATTATTTAAATTATTGTCATTTGTCAGTTCATTCGTTGGAACGCTTTTCTATTTCTACCCCAGCTAATATACATTATAATGCGGAGTCTTCATCGGGTATGTCTCTTTTGTAGTCCGTTCCGTACTGGGCGAAACAACATTATTACATAAAGCAAACACGGTAACCAATATAATATGCAGGAAAGTCACATTAACGTATGCAAAAAACCTTGCCGGCAGCAAGCCAGTTGAGGAGTCGGCAGTCCATATAGCATTGTTCTCTTTTCGGATATTCACTAATTCAAATGACTGCGCCCACAGGATCCAAGAAGTACGGTCATTGCACGTTCTTGAACGTATTTATATGTGTCGCGTATTTTCTTTCCATAATCATTGCAACAACAATGTTTTTATTATTTTTATAGCGTTATACCCTTATATCTTGTTTATCATTTTCTCTATGTGGTCGTATGGGGTAGTTTCTGCTGTAATTGTTCTGTTTAGGGATGTCTTTTTTACTCTCTGTTACAATTTACAACGGTGGCATTCGGTACAATTTTCGCTAAGCAATTCGAATGTATCAATTGGCCCATGGACCAGAAATTAATTCCAAATTATATATACGGCGCATGGGTAAACAACTGTGCTATCAAATATCAACACGATTTTTAGCAATTTCTCATGCATATTAAGAATGATACTTAAAACATCATTTTTGCAAATAACCGGTATAAGCCTGTTAATAAAATATACTGATTATATTACTACATCCTTTTTACCTATACCAAACTATAAATCACTCGTTTATATCACTTTAAAGAACTCAATATCTCAATAATTTAATATCTCAATTTCTTAATTTCAATGTCCTATATGGAAATGATCGAACCAGAGTCTTCCAAGCCGAATATTGGTCAGTGCACCATTCAAAGACCAACAGGTTTTGCTTTTCAACTGTACTTCGATGCATGCTGGTCTCTCAGACTCATTGGAATGACCGCAGTGTAAAAACTAGTTTTATAAAAGGCCCACTAATTATAATGTAAGGTGTCATTAAAGTAATTGTATAATGTCGGTAACTCTTGGCTGGCATTTTCATATTATCTTGGATGTGAAATGAAATGTGGATCATGGTTATAATATATATGTTCAGGTGATTTGCATTATAACCAAGTAACGCATTGTTATAGGCTGGGTCTGAGCAGTGCCTCACATAATGCAGAAGAGAGCTAGTAGTGCTAGGTTGTATGAAGCAGTGGTAGCGTTTCGTTGGCTGGATATCTTTTGACATTCGTATTGCCAGATCACTATCATCTTATTTGCAAATGAGATTATCAGATGAAACCTGTAGACTTTCACACGGAAACACTAGACTGCATGATAGAGTCACTATACACAGTGGTGGTAGCAATTCCTATACCCTTTATTACGAGCTAGTGTGATTAGGTGCATATTTCTGATTATAACTCGAAGATTTACAAAGCGTATGCACCAAATAATTATTATACAAGCACGTGCATAAAATGCATCTATTTGTATTTTAATCATCTGTCCATCAGAATATCTTAGAATATTCTCAGCCTGCATGACAATAATTTTTCTGGCGCTATCAAAATATCGATGAAAATATTGGGTTGAATTCGATTTTAAACTGTACGTTTCCTAGCCCATTTTACATACGCATATCAAAATTTTATTTCCAACGGTACCAGTCATTTCATGAGGCTACATCTTTAAGATGGTATATTTTTAACGGTGTGAAATAAAATTGGAGAGAAAATGTTTTTCAGCATTCACTGAGCCGTTCTCGTTTTCCAACTTTCATTAAAGAGGGCGGCTCTGGTAGCAAAGAATATATTTTCTAAAATCTACAGTTGTCTCTGTCTATAAGTACTGTCACTTTTCCTTTCAATTGTTCCGCAGCTTATTAATATTAAACTAAGTGATAGCATTGTACACTGCGCGGCATGCCTTAGTGATGGTGGTGAAAACAAAGACTTGCAATTTATGCAAGACAACAAGGCTAGGAGTTAGGAGTAAGCCTTACCGAGAGGCTCATGATTGCATTCAGTTGTCAATTGTACCTGTATAAACATTTTGTACACGCGCTGATTTGGGAAATTTTAATATATATAATTCTTGGCTTAATTCTGTAGCCATTATTAGTAAGCTACCCCTAAGTGTATCCGCTATGCAACCTAAAAAAACACGTTTGAATCATGGACGGGTGGGAGGTAACTATTTTAAGATATTCGATATGATTACACGTGATCAAAAATGTTATGCAAATTAGTTTCTTCGTCTTATTACAGCAGCAGATGAAACTCGAAGAACAAGTTATTACTGGTCGGCGCGGACACCAGCGCAAAGAAAAAGGAGTAGAAACTCGTTACTATTTGGAATGCCAGCAACGGTTTGATTCCAATAACGAAAAAAGGCATTTATGATATGAGTACAATTTACGTCGGATTTTTTTTGGTGGGATTCCATTAAAAATTGTCAATTTAGCGCTTGGGAAAAAATTGTTTACTTCACTGAAAAAAGTGAATCAGTACTAATTTCCTACGAGAAATAATTAACCTGTTCACAGATTTACAAACACACGCTAATTCCTTTAACTACTGTAACCTAATACCTACAGTGTACGTGATAGTGATAGTGTCAAATAGTGTTTCACTTTCCATAATGAATCCCTTTGGTACATTGCATTCAAACATGTTTAATAAACAAATACCCTAGTAAAATAAAACTCACTTTCGGCTTCCTAGCACTGAAGTAAGGCCAGAGCAAGTTTGAAATCGCTAGTGACACGATCGGCACCTTCGGCCACTGGAGCAGCGGTAGTTACGCGGTTTGTGACTGTGCATGGCATGGGAGTAGGTGAGGTGAGCACAGGCGAGGAGGAGTGATTGATGACTTCCATTTCTGCGTGGTATACTGACAGCTCGAACAGGTGGCATGCAGGGCATGGGCACGGGCACGGGCACGGGCACGGGCACGGGCACGGGCACAGGCACAAGCACAGGCATGCAGGCATGCAGGTTACGGGCACGGGCACGGGCACGGGCACGGGCACAGGTACAGGCACAGGCACAGGCACAGGCACAGGCACAGGCACAGGCACAGGCACAGGCACAGGCACAGGCACAGGCACAGGCACAGGCACAGGCACAGGCACAGGCACAGGCACAAGCACAGGCACAGGCACAGGCACAGGCACAGGCACAGGCACAGGCACAGGCACAGGCACAGGCACAGGCACAGGCACAGGCAGAAGCACAGGCATGAAGGGCACGGGCACGGGCACAGGCACAGGCACAGGCACAGGCACAGGCACAGGCACAGGCACAGGCACTAGCACAGGCATGCAGGGCACGGGCACGGGCACGGGCACAAGCACAGGCATGCAGGGCACGGGCACGGGCACAGGCACAGGCACAGGCACAGGCACAGGCACAGGCACAGGCACAGGCACAGGCACAGGCACAGGCACAGGCACAGGCACAGGCACAGGCACAGGCACGGGCACGGGCACAGGCACAGGCACAGGTACAGGCACGGGCACGGGCACGGGCACGGGCACAGGCACAGACACAGGCACAGGCACAGGCACAGGCACAGGCACAGGCACAGGCACAAGCACAGGCACGGGCACAGGCACAGGCACGGGCACGGGCACGGGCACGGGCACAGGCACAGGCCCATGGCAGACACATGTGCGAAAGCTAAACCAAAAAAAGCAAAAGCAAAAGCAAACCTAGTCACTACCACGTAACAACAAATCTGATTTATATCAGTCCATAAGATACTAAATACCGATTTGGCCTAAGAGCTAAACTTGTTGACCAGAAGTACGATTGTCAATTTATAACGAATTTAAAGTATAATTTAATTGGGTGCATGAAAGTGTGCAGACTTGCTCTTCGTATGCGGTTGTCTGGGTTGTAAGCATGAACAGACGATTAGGTATTAGTTTTTTCGATCGAATATATTTTTACTGTTTTAAAGAAAAACAGTACATAATATATCCTTGAACTGTATTGGGAGTACCTTATATAAGAAAGTGAATAATTAGCGCTATTTTAAAATATGTTTTAGACCTCAATGTCAACCCGTCAAAAATTGCCAAGTCTCCCACAGAAGTGTATGTCGTTAAGCTTGTCAAAAAATTACCAAACAAAAAAAATCATTGTTTTCATCGGTCTCAAAGGCAAAGTTTATTTAATGCAAGGAACAGAAGGTTCTGACTTCTGAGATCGTAGGGTGGGCAAGCCGATTGTTTCTATGACGGATCATGATTACGGACAATACATGCCTCAGGCAGGCGATCAATTAAAGTTTCGAGTAATCAATTTAAATTTGATTCGTATGCTAGATTAATCAATCACTATAGTTGCTATCGATGAAGGATTAAGATTTGGTCAAAATGAAGGTAGCAAAGGTCAAGGAAGATTGATCCAAGGCTGGTTTGCTGCTGTCGGGTCAGTTGGTTCTTTCAGCTAATTTCAGCTAATGGCCAAAATGATGCGAGGGAAATGAAAACTGGAAAATGAAATGGAAATGGCGAAATAGCTTGAAGCGCGATACACGCACAAAATTGAAAGATTTGGCATACAAAATTATGACACAATTTAACAAGCTATAGACCAAACAAAACAAAAAAATATGGGTTTAAAAAATAATAGTTTGGTGTGGGGGTTAAAAATCTACTAAAATATTTTAATGAACTCCATTTCACATTAATAAGGAGAGTAGACGTGCATCTTCCTTCAGAACCTTCTGCTGCTAGACACGAGCTAAGAGTTCCAAAACTCACGAGCAGGGTTCGATAGGCCCATTAGGCGACCGGGCAAATGCCCGAAGGGCCGGTAGGTTCTGGGCCGGGAGACCGGCTGGGGGCCGCCCTCGTGGTCCAAGACACAAGAAACAAACTTGGATGGAAGGCCTCACAGGAGCGACGACGTTTTTATTTTAGGGATTGACTGTCGGAAAGCGGGTGACGTTTTTCCCCCTATCCAACCCTGCCCACCAGCCATGTCTTGAGCCGGTCAAAAGGCTCTATGGGCAGTTTTTAAACTCTTAGCTCGTGTCTAGCAGGAGTGGGTCCTCGGGGAAGATGCAAATCCACTCTCCTTCTTAACTTGAAATGGAGTTTAGGTTAAGGAAGCTTCATTGATCTCTCGCCGTGATTTGAATACTATACCACTAAGTTCTGTGCTACGTTTTGGTTTGATTAAACTCATTTTTACTGCTTTGTGGCACATACATTATTGCAAACCCCCCTCCAAAAGCACGCAATTTCTTTATTAAGTTTCGTAACCCCCTTGAACGGCGACTGTCACGCTTCTGGGCTCTCTGAGAGATGATAAATGATGCCCCCTCCGATTACCACAGATGCTGCCCATCGCAACTACATATTTTGTAGATATGTTCCAATTTATTTATTCCACCTCACAATGGGGGGCCACGTAAACATATTTGTAACCTGTTCCATCAACGATTTCTCGAATCCATACGTGTCCTGAAAAAAACCGTTCTAGTCCAGTTTATAAAAATACCTGGCACGGGTGTTCTAATTTTCGGCAGTCTTAATAAATAGATCACCGGTATTATTTGAGATGATGGTGATTACTTATGCATAGCATGGCGCATCCCAAAAAACCAGTCCCGTCAACATGAAGTGTATCGCTACACTCGGCTAACTGCTTTGATCTTTCACCTTCGGTAGCTTCTCAGCTCCATCATTACCGTTCATTAGAATATTATCAGGTGTTTGCGGCAGCTTCCCGAACGCGGTACGACTGAATATTTCGGGCTAAAACGCTACTGGCTGCTATTCTTGAAATAGCAATCGAGCATTGACATGGTAATTAAGATTGACCAACTATTTTTGTAAACTTAAAATTTCGTTTAGTGCGTAAGTCTTTCACGATAGCCTTAGGAACGGTACCCTATTACCTATGGTACCCTACAAGTTTCGAAGCTTCTCCCCAGATTTGTTTGTTTTGGTATAAGGGTAAAATATCCTGAGTCTCCCCTCACCCCTTCCCCTTCACAAAGATCAAGTCACTCATGATCCACTCACTCTGGCTCCCAGCCAGCATCCCACGGGAACTTCTAAATATGTGGTCCAGGCGCCAGTGGGCGTGTAGAGGAGCCGAACATTGGTGGAGGTGCCGTGATGTGATGGAGGTGCCTTGCAATGGTGGAAGAGCCGTACTAAGGCGGAAGTGCCGTACTAAGGTGGAGGTGCCGTGCAATGGTGGAGGAGTCGTACTAAGGTGGAGGTGCCGTGCAATGGTGGAGGAGTCGTACTAAGGTGGAGGTGCCGTGCAATGGTGGAGGAGTCGTACTAAGGTGGAGGTGCCGTGCAATGGTGGAGGAGTCGTACTAAGGTGGAGGTGCCGTGCAATGGTGGAGGAGTCGTACTAAGGTGGAGGTGCGTACAATTCCCCCAGTGCCTCGTACCACGCTTCGCAATGGCATGAAGAGTCCGAAGGTCGCTAAATATTTTGGAGACAGCCAACAAAAAAATAGAGACTCGTGTTCACGATAAGGGGGACGGGAGTAGGAGAAAAGTAATTTGGTCTTACTTTGCCTGAATCTAAGTATGCAATTACTGTACATTCGAACCAATTGCCACGAGTGAGTGAATGGCAAATATATCGCATTTCCCTAAACTCTATCAATTACCAGTGACATTTTGCGTTCAAGCGTGCTCGTCATGTGATATTTTTTCTGCGTATTTCACTTTTGCCCTGCACGCAATACATTGATCCATCTAAATAATTTCGCTGCCACATGATTCAGTCAGACTCCGTCAGTTGGCACGGAAGCGCGACAGGATTCCTGTTTCAGCGAGCTATAAGTGCAGATGTTATCACTTTTAGCCGTTTTAACACTTGATGAACGATTCAAGATGATTGAACTGTGCATTGTGACCACATGTTTGCATGCGTTAATTTTCATAATCAAAGTCATGCGCTGATAGCACCTTAAAGGAAGAGTATCAACTTGTAGTCCGCGAGCCAAATAAGCATTTAACCCACTAAGAGTGCAGGTTTCACTGAATTTGACGACATAGCCACCAGGCCGCCGACCAGTGTGCCGCTTCAATGAATGTTCTCATTCAGAGCCCGTCCGCCCAAAAAAAGTGTGCACAAAACGATTTATGGCTTGATATCAAAATGTGTGTTGCAATTAGGAAAGCGAAATGAAGTGAACACAAATCGTCTGCACAAAGCAAAAAACCACACACTGCACATGACCATTTAGCATTTAGCAAAGCACGCGAAAAGGAGACGTTTTTGCTTGTGAAATGCGGATGTCTTCGCCGGTCCAGTAACGATTACACGGCAATTGGACATTTTTATTCCTCGTAGAAGTAATTACCTATTGTGATTGTGCGTTTGGAAATGCAGAATGCAGTTTTTTGGCTGAAGCGAATGGCTCCCTGCGCTTCTGTAGACAAGTGCATTTACGTCCATGGGTGAGCGCCGTCCGGAAAGTGGGGGGCAAAACGCAATCCCGTGAAATTATCGTGTCGAGGGTATATTTTGGCACACGCACACGTATCATTTTGGGACCATTTTACTGTAACGGATTAATGACGGAAAAGTGTTTTCAAGATTTCTTGTTTAGCCGCTCGGGACGTTTGTTTTATATGAAAAGTGCATTCTACGATAGTATTACTACATGTGGAAAGAAGAGATCTGATTTTTAAAAACACCACGTTTACACATTTCCATTCGCATGTCAGTACTCGGTACTCGCATAACCACCGAGCCCTCGGCCTTGCCTGCGTTCTAGGAGGAAATAACTGAGGAGCAATATGGGTAAAATTTGTCTTCTCTGGCTGGACCTGACTATAGTCTAGCATTTACCTCACCATCAAGAATCTCGTGAATTCGTCCGCATTTACGAGCCACCCAATCCTACGCATATTCGATAACAAGTGTTCCACCTTCACTAGCAATGTTATGTATCCTAACAATCCTTCACGCGAACGCGTGCATCAAGAACCGGTCGATGCCATATTTCGTTCGAAAGGAACAGATCCATTTCATTCGATGTCAAATAGTGGTAATACAGGTAATACCCAATATTACAAAGGCGACAAAATTAACCGCTATCGCCTGAATCTCTAGTCGCGCTTGCTTTAATGAGCCAACCAATTATGCATCAGTTTATTTCGCTGTGCGCAAAGCAAGTAGGGTTATGTCGAAGACTGCTGACAAATTTACTGTACCTTACGTGGCAGCTTCAGGTGCTGGAGGAGATCTCATCTTAAGCTATGGGGAGCGTCGTCCAAGTCCACACTCACATGATGACTACAGTGACTACAGTGACTACAGTGACTACAGTGACTACAGTGACTACAGTGACTACAACCGTGGCAGATCAAATCGACGTTAAGAAAAAGCCGCGTTGAGGAGGAATGCCCGATGTAGTTAGTTGCTTTGAATCGTTTTTGCTTTTGAAATCGCAATCACCAGGTGACTTATCCCCTTCACGACCACCCTAGATGAGACAACTATTATTATTCGAGAGATAAATAAAGTTTCACAGTCAAGTTATTCAAGGAAGTCAATTGATTCTGTACTTAGTTGCACACTGTTCTGACTTGGTAAGCTAAAAGAGCTTAAATGCATACCAATGCATGGAAACTAGTAGGTGAATACTGTCTGAAATATGGGTGATCTTGTTCTGATAACGGCTATCAGGTATTTTACTCTGCAAGATGAAAAGTAATTTTACTTTACTCTTTCTTCGCTGAGGCGAAGCGATTGTATCTTTCCTAGTATAGGTATGTTATATACAAGTATAGTTACTCAGTTCTTGAGTAAGACTGACCATGTGGCGTTAGCCTCCATGCATGTTCTTTCATTTGACGTTTCTCATCATTGTTGCAACTAACTGGCAGGCTTGGTATAATTCACTTTGAAATGTCAACTAATGAACTAGTTGTCTGAGCGTTTAGTCATTGGTCTGGTGGTCGGTATATATCTAAAGACTCGTACAATATACATTACCAGCACTCCTCGCAAAAGGTCCATACATCCATTTCAACCATTGCAACCATAATTTTTCAAACCATCGTCTCTAGCCAAAGACTTACAAATTGTATTCAATTTTTCTCTAGCCACACAAAGATCTCCGGAAGGTCGTGGCCTGTTTGGAAAAAGTACACAAAGAATTTCAGAGCAGGGTCTGATAGATACCCCTAAGGAGAGCCCCTTCCTCACCTCCTGACATGTTGTCTGGATGGGTTCATTTATTTTTTCATTTTCAGGTATTTCCAGCCCAACAAAATGTAAACCCATGTGACAAAAAGTTTCCATAGCTGTTAAGTCTGAAAGCACACTTTTTTTTTTTTAGAAGCTTTGTATCAAAACAGCATTTCCAATCTAACCCATACTTTCCGGCTACTAAAAAATGTCAGTAATTCATCACTTGAGATGCAAACTTGTCACACTCCAGCAAACGACGCTATCGATTCCTTATCAACTTGAAACAATTTGTGCGTTAAATAACAATCGAATCTGATCGGTCGACAGCATTGCGATTCACCGGATGCAAGAGATCTAGCGTCCAGTAACAAATCGAAGTCGAACCCTTAGCGAGCTTTTCAGTTCGTACGGCTGACTCTTGTATGCTTATTGGTGTCGAACTCAAGTCCATTACTTCCATTGAACAAGAGACGCTCATGACTCTTTAGGCTGTCAGATGATGGTCGACCACCAAAGAGCTAGATCAGCAAACGTGGTTAGACTCTTTCTTTCCGTATAGTTCTCTTTTCTACCCGCACAAACGGCATTACCATAACCTGAACTGTCTGAGATGCTGTGTCAAGCCTGGCTGCTTACCCGCAATTCTTTGCCTCATGTGGCAACAAATTCGTCACGTCTTCAGATAGTAGTTTATGCAAATAGTCACCAGATCAACTATTAGAAGATGTCGATATGTGACAATTGTTGATGCATGTCTCGTATACGTCTCAGCTGATTGCTGATGTGCCCTCGGGTAGTTCACCTCAGCTGCATCTTGCAGATCTCGCCGAGCAGCCTGTAGGGTGAGATTGGATCGGACGTCGCGGGCCATGGAAACGCAACGGAAGACGACCATCGAAGATCTGCCAGTCTGCGTTACTGACATGTGCCAGATTGATAGCAAGGAAACTTCTACCGTAGAAACAACTGTATTTGGAATGAAAAGCTGACAATTGTGTGTTCATTGAGTTCCAGTGGGTACAGCGCACCGGCGGCGGTGGGTTTTGTCGGGCGGCCTTCGGTCGGCGTTTGCTGAGACGAACTGAGTTCGCATCAGGCGCTGAGAGCTGCAAGAAGCACGTCCCATTCACTAGTCGTTCCCACAATCAGGTAAAACCATTCATTAGATTATTGTCGATTGATCTTCGTTTCAGAATACGAACGACGAAGAGTCTGAAATGAAAAAGACTAAACCAGTCCATCTTTGTTCGATTTGAATTATAAAGTGATGGCAAAAAGCCTTGTGAATAACTGAAAAGCCACAAAGTGTAGAAGTGAATTCATTTTTGGGACTCATTGTATAAGCAAATAAGCTCAAAATATCAGGTTATATGTGATAACATTTATTCCCCATTGCTTGGCTCTGGTTTTAATTATTCTCTAGCGGTGAGCGTGATTTTGTTCTGTGGTCGTAACTTGCGGCAGCAGGGGTTGCATGTGCCGCACATAATATCGTTCCAAACGTACCTACACTGTAAACGAAAAAGGTAGAACAGGGTCTTGAACAGGGTAGGATAGGGTCGAAATCGGCTGCAAAGGAAGAAATATCAACCCAAAGGGTAGAATGGGGTATATGTGGGTAGACAAAGGTATATGTGGGTAGGAATTTTCGATCAAGGTAGGTATTTGTCTCTTGCATGGTCAAGGTCTAAATATCAACCATGTAGGATCAGAAGCACCTCCCTTAAATGGAAGGAAAATATCACTTTACGGGATATATTGGTAGCCTCCGAAAAAATGCTAAATATCTACCCTTTGTGAGTTAAAAAAATCACATCTTCATCTTGACAGTAGGAATGTATACATCTAAAGGTGGTAAATTCAACACGTAGCCAGTTTATGTGAAACACTCTAGGGGTAGTGACTTCAACCCTTAGAAGCAGAAATAACCCACCTTAAAGTTACAAATGTAAATTATTTCGTCTACCTTTTATGGAACTTTTATTTCTACCTCCGAGGGTAGGAATGTATACATCTAAAGGTGACCAATTCAACAAGTAGCCAGTATACGTGAAACACTCTGGGGGTCGTGACTTCAACCCTTAGAAGCAGAAATAACCCACCTTAAAGATACAAATGTAAATTATTTCGTCTACCTTTTATGGAACTTTTATTTCTACCTCCGAGGGTAGGAATGTATACATCTAAAGGTGGTAAATTCAACACGTAGCCGGTATACGTGAAACACTCTGGGGGTCGTGACTTCTACCCTTAGAAGCAGAAATAACCCACCTTATAGTTACAAATGTAAATTATTTCGTCTACCTTTTATGGAGCTTTTATATCTACCTCCGAGGGTAGGAATGTATACATATAAAGGTGGTAAATTCAACACGTAGCCAGTATACGTGAAACACTCTGGGGGTCGTGACTTCAACCCTTAGAAGCAGAAATAACCCACCTTATAGTTACAAATGTAAATTATTTCGTCTACCTTTTATGGAGCTTTTATATCTACCTCCGAGGGTAGGAATGTATACATATAAAGGTGGTAAATTCAACACGTAGCCAGTATACGTGAAACACTCTGGGGGTCGTGACTTCAACCCTTAGAAGCAGAAATAACCCACCTTATAGTTACAAATGTAAATTATTTCGTCTACCTTTTATGGAACTTTTATATCTACCTCCGAGGGTAGGAATGTATACATCTAAAGGTGACCAATTCAACACGTAGCCAGTATACGTGAAACACTCTGGGGGTCGTGACTTCAACCCTTAGAAGCAGAAATAACCCACCTTATAGTTACAAATGTAAATTATTTCGTCTACCTTTTATGGAACTTTTATATCTACCTCCGACGGTAGGAATGTATACATATAAAGGTGGTAAATTCAACACGTAGCCGGTATACGTGAAACACTCTGGGGGTCGTGACTTCAACCCTTAGAAGCAGAAATAACCCACCTTATAGTTACAAATGTAAATTATTTCGTCTACCTTTTATGGAACTTTTATATCTACCTCCGAGGGTAGGAATGTATACATATAAAGGTGGTAAATTCAACAAGTAGCCAGTAGCCAAGTAGCCAAGTAGCCAGTTTGTTAACATCATCTGCAAATACTTTCTGAAGTCAATATATCTGCTACAAACAGCTACGCTCATCTTCAACGCGAAAACTTTGGCAGCAATTATGTATATATTATATAAATAATTTCGTCTACATTTTATGGAACTTTTATTTATTTCAGCACATAGGTAATTTGTTATGATCGTTGGTCCGGCCGCTTAGTGCAAAAATAGGTATTTATCATGCATATTGTGATAGAAGCATGACAACGTCCTATGACCTACATTTCCCTAATCATCGAATTATTAGTAAGTTGTTCACAATACTGTTTTGATGTATCTTTGGATGAGCGAGCGAAGCGAGCAAAGACTTCAATTACACCACCCGTAGAAAAGTCTCCCGTGTTTTGTTTTTTTGTCTGTTTGTCCGCGCTCTACTGACCAAACTGCTGGAGCGATTTTGATGAAACTTGTAGGACACCTTTGAAATCTCTGGACTTAGATCTGCCACGTTTTTGAAAAAGATCGGCTGGGAACTTTTTGCATAAATAGATTTTTACGGATTTTTTCGATTTTTTCAAATGTTTGCGTCTATATAACGGTCAAAGTTACTAACCAATCTTTGCCCACATGTTTTTACACATGTTGCCCTTATAGATATTTATCATTCCTGAAAATCTTAGATCGGTATGACGTTCAGACTGGTTTTTATTCGCATTTAGGGATGATTTTTCTTGGCTTTTAACGCTCTAGGACGGTTTGATAACTATAAGCGTATCACATACCTATTTTGGCTGACTTGAATACTTCCATGGCCCCATGGGTTATACCAGTAGCGTTTGTGTTTTAAAGTTAAAAACGCACCGCTTTGAATTCAAAGAAAATATTTCATAGAAGATAGTAGTTTAGATCTATGGAAAAGGGCATATATGCCTCTTGACTCGCTCATCCTTCAACGCGAACACCATGGCAGCGGTTTTAGTATCTCAATTAAACCTATATTATTATGCCCTATATACGATACTTATTACAACAATGCATTGCTTTCCTTGCAATGCATTGTAGTCTAAAAGCGCGGAGCGACCCTTCCTTTGTTACTCTTATACCTGTTATGGCGCTGTCATTATAGTCGACCCTACTAGCTCCCAGGTCGGCTCTACGCACCGAGAGTGCTAATCACATGACTTATCGAATTAACCCTCGTTAGTTTGAGATCCAATATCTCGTATCCCTATTCAACGATATTCTTCAAACTTGCAGAATATTTTAAAACATTTTTTTACTACGCATGATACTAATTTGAACAGAAACGGTACACTTTTGTGGGATATATGCCGGTGACAAGACGCGAGCGTGTGTTTTTTTTTGTTTTTGGGTAATAAAAGCCACAAGTTTTATTCAATTTAAAATGTTCAAAAACTAAAACACTAATCATATTTTTGAGTATAAGTGTACCGAGTTTGGAAACTCTGTTATCACCGGTATGGACAGGGCAAGCGATAAGGTGAAGGCGTGCTTCAAATTTTAAAACGACGCTGCGCTAAGCTCGTTCTTTGATATAATCACAGCCATTTACTGCGCAGTGCACAGGTCAGGAATTAAATAAATTGAGAGGAGAAAAGAAGAGGTGTGTAATAACGGAGTTTACGCATGGGAAAAGGTAGATAACAGCAACCGATGCCACAGTGTTGAAATATTGGTGCATTTTAGGAAACACTATATCGTTTCCGTATAGCAACGCATCGTTACAAAAAATACCAATTTCACAAATGAAATTGTAAGCGGTTGACTTCTAATTTGATTGACTTCATGTCACGAAAGCACATTTTATCGTTTACATTTAGTCCACTGTTAGCTAAAAAATATTGCATTTCCGGAAACCAACACGTTGTTAGAACACACCTCCAGGATCGAAAATCACTCGAAAGATCCCCTGCAGTGTTGAATTTTAATTGTTGCATTCCTAGGCACTTTTCGTGCAACATCTTGGCTAAAAATGGTCATATGAGCGACATTTTTTTTTAGTCTGCTAGATTACACGAAACTCATCACAATTACGATTTATTTTCACACTTGCACCTTTGAAAAACTCAAAAAAATCTTGAAAATAGCAATGGAATCTATGCGAAAGGCTCGGTCATCTGGCTACTTAGGTAATTATTTTGTATATTAGGTATATAGCTCAAAAGATCACACTGTTTGGTTACTGGTATATTAGATTGTGAAGAAATTGTCAGAGTTTGTGTTTTTAAACCAAAAAAATGTAAAACAGCAAAACATTTTCATAAATTAACAATATGCGCCAGTAGGCAGCTTTGCTGGCATTTTATCATACATTGGTCGGCGGTGAACTTTCAAACTTGCGAATAAGTTAATTTAGATAATCATCTGTAACAATCTAGTTCAACACTTGATTGTTAATACAAATAAGGGACAAAGCAGAGAGCTGCTCTCAGATTTAGTGGATCGAAGATGGTTTTTCACTCGTGACTCGCAGTAGTGTGGAGAAAGAGCGTAAGCCCGAATAATTTTCCACTGTTATGCAAATAGAAATGATGAGCACAATGTCTATCTTATTGTTTTACTATCGCAACATTCAAATGCACAAATAAAGAAAATGCCCGAAAATCTCGCAGGGTGAATGCATTCACCCATGCCTTGTCCGCCGCGCTAACGAAGACGCACTGGAATGCTCCATGCTCAATGCTAAATGCTCAGTGTTTCCCAACATTTGACAGCCATTCTGCCAATTCGGGAGCTTCATTCAGGAAATGAGGATAAGCGCACACACGCAAGAAAGAAATAATTAGCGCCGTTCATTTTGCATTAACTATAAGACTGTGACCATTACTGACCAACCCGGATCACGAGCACGGTAGGCCGGTGGTCCAGGCGAGATGGTCCGGCGGGGGTTGGGGAGGCCAAGGAGTCCAGTGTCATATGTGCCCAACCCTAGGCCACGGGGGTAGAGATGCAGGAAGGACAGTGAGCCCAGGGCCACCGTTGGGCGTGGGTGGGATCAGAATTACCGAATCCTCATCCATCATAGTGCAACCGCTTTATCAATCCACCGCGTTACGATCATATCTGGAGTGCCTGTACGGTCCAGCCTCCAGTATATCTACCAACCGACAGTGTCAATAAATCGACTCCAATTACAATCAGTGTGTGTGTAACACCCCGACTTGCCCGATCATCGAGAAACGCGACGACGGTTGTGGCGACGACGTCCGACGGCGACGCTAGCGTCCACCGTGCAGCATCGCCAATTGACGGACATTTCAGTATTGAGACTGATAGTTTTATTTAGAGACTGGTTTCCTCGCCGGCACAAGGACCATTGAACATATAAATATTAGTGCACTAGAAATATTTCACTACTTAGATAATATATATAACGCAATATTCTGGTATTTTTTGCGCTAATAGAGTGGACTAATTGCCAAACATAACGCCGAAGTATACCCATTGAATCTGCTAATGGGTTTAAAATGACAAGTCATCTATGATGCAGTTTGTTTGTGGTGAAATCAGAAATAGCCTAGTTTGAACACAGAAAATAATATCTGCTAGAAGACAAAGCGAAAGAAATCCCCAAAGTGAAATGAGTATAATTTAAATCAAAGAAACATCACAACGCTAGGTTTTCAGCTAGCAATGTTGGTCAATTGCGGAATTTTGGGGAATTGCTTGAATGTTGGTGACTCGAGTTATTGACTCTGGACGAATCAGAAACGTCATGGCAGAGTCGCGAACATGACGGCATGGACAACCAGAGTCTCTGATTGGGGGCAGAGCCAATTTGTTGACAACTTCGTGTCACCAAAATTGCAATCTGTAACCCCAGCGCATATACGACCCGGGTTCAGCCCTATAGTACAAAATCTTGCTCCATTTTATGAAGTATTTGGAGTTTCTAGTTTTTAAATTTTATTGAATTGGCAGCACTGCCAACCTCCCTGGCCAGGCCAACCCTTGCGTTGAGCTCTCCGTCAGTCGGTCATTTCTACTCTTCACTCGCAAACGGACAGTCGTCCTTTGGTGTTCAGTGTTCTATTCCCTCAAGGCGACAAGATCCTCAACGACAAGATGCAGATACCGACAACGACAACAATATATACGAAGATTAAGGTAAGGAGCACAATATGTGTTATTTATTATTATTGTCATCGTTTTATCTAAGATGTACATAATATTGAAGGACCAGAGCTATTTTCAAATCAGAAGAAGGGCGCGTTTGCAATGAAAACTATCTTTCAATAGTAACGTTAATTTAAATAAGGTTTGTGTTTGCAGTATAATTCAGAATTTGCATTCGCTTAACGTTTTACGGGTTTAAATCTATTACTCAATTAAGGTAGTGAAGAGTTTGAACATTTCTATGTAAATGCGTTTTAATTGGTCAACTATTTTTTGCGTCTCATTGGAATTAAATCACTCTCTGACAACCCCGCAAATATGAGATTGTGCATGTAGTATAGGTAGTTTAAATACAACAAACGAATAGTATCTAAACGAGAGAAGTACGTTATGTCCGAATGCTGATTGTCAAGAGAATCATCTTCTTTCCGTCATATTTGTGATAAGAGTTAACGCTACAATCACAATTTTCGCAAACTAATAGAATAGTCAAGAAACTATATAATTACTACCAAATAAGCGTTAATTTGGTAAAAACCCTGACTTTCAAACAGTATTTGTGCTTTTTTACGCCTTTCATAAAGTCAAATATTATACTCAACGTGAACTGGAGGATGAATGTCTCGATTGTCGACTTCTGAAGTAGGTACCCACCCCTCAAAACAGATGGTTATTGTTGTAGCTCAAGGTTGTAGCTTATTGCGTGGTTAGATCTGGCAGCAATAGCAGGCAACAAAGGAGATTAACAATGTCGTGCTCATTGTAATTCCCCACAACACTGAGACCGATTGTTGTTGAGCGCACGTATTTACCCCGTTTGGCTCTTTTGCTATGGGTAGAAGGGAGGATATATGGTGGGCCGCCAGAAATCTTTTACCATTGTTCTATATAATATAAGCGACACAAACATTTTAATGTGTGGCGTGTGGTATTAGATTAGACTGGAAAAAAGGACACTTAATTAAACATTGAAAATCAGTTCGTGATCATATTAGAAAGAGTTTCGCGTCTTACTTCAAGGAAATGCAAAATTTAACATTTTTTTTAACTTGTACCTATGGCTGAAATTACTAAAGCCCGGTTGCACCAATGCTGGTTTAATCACTGATTAGCTAACACGAGATCAACGGTAACTTGTAACTTGTTATTTTAATTGTTACTTGATTATAATCAATGATCAGGGGCGTAAATAGAGGGAATCCGGCAAACCAGTGCTCTGGTATGCCATCATAGGGATTTCCTAGGAGCAAATTGAATATCATATTGTTATTTTATTTCCCACCCTGAGAGCCACATTTCTACGCTCTGAGTGATATATTTTTTGGCGACCTTTTTTACAAGGCGGGTCCGAAAAGTATTGGCGACGTTCTTTTGCAAGCCTTGCCCACACAAAATTTTGGGTGATCTCTTTTTGCAAGTCGACGAACTGGTTCGTCACCACTGTAAGTCCTTATAATTCAAAGTCCTATTACTAGAAATAGGTGATCTTGCTACATAGCACTGAGAAAAAGATGTACCTAGTTACACTTTTAAAAGTTCATGTTTATAGACATTTTTCATTGGCTTTGGAAATTTTACCGACATGGCAGAGCAAGTATAGAATTTGTTATTGGAGCGATAGGCAATTTTTTAATCGCCAAGAATGTGAGGAGGATTTTTTAAAGGTGTAAAATTTGCATTTTCAACTTGGCATTAAGTTCTAAGTGCTCAATTTTTATTGGTTACAGAACGTTTTAACAGACTTTCTAAAAAAGTAAAAATATAATCTGGGGCATCAATTATGTTTCAATTAATCTTCAATTATAGCCCTCAATTATTTTTCAAGATATTTATGTTTGGGATAGGCAAAATTTCGAATAAAAGTCGAGTCGTATAAAAAATCAAGTTAGAGTGATACGAGAGTGGTGAACAGCTGAGAGAGCGGCATCTACGCTCAATGCGCCTACGCATGTCTACAACCGTTCATTACATGGGCTTGTTTTAGAGTTGCAGCTTTATTTTCTTAGCATTTAGCTTACTTTTTTCACTGCTTAAATATGGAACAAGCCTAGTGTTATGACTACATTTTATTCCAATTTTCCTAATATTGTGCAGGCACCGGTACCTTTCTAGACCACCTAGAGGGGTGAAAGCCCTGTATTCATGATTAAGACTATGGACATCTTTTGATTTAAACTTTTTGTTTCCAGAACAGGAATTCACCGCTGGTCATGCTCCGTCCAAAAATGGACGTACTCAACCGGCTGTTCTTCGAGCCGGAAATTACGGTCAGCCTAAACCGCGCAACAATTGTCACCAACGCAACGTCATTTGCGCTAGGGTACGATGTTTTCATTGCGGCACATTATTTGTGGGATGTCCGCAACCATGCTGGGTTGAACAGAACCACGAGGTTTCTGTTCGATGAGGTTTGCGGATTCCCAACAATCACCCGAAGGCCCATAGGCGTGACTAGGGTGATCAACATCTTAAAATGAATTTTGAGACCTGCAATTTTGAACGTGTGGTTACCGGAATTGGGAATGTAAATTTAATATATATGTACATTATAATTTAAATCGGGAGCAATATGCACTCCTAGGTCTTCACAACATTCATTCTTGATATCATAATCTTAATATCAATTGTAGGTATCTTGTTGAATTGATTCTAGCTCCTTTAATCATATTGAAAGACATTTGTTCTTTAGTAAAGTAATACATATATCAATCTGTGGTAATACTGTAACATTTTGAAACATTAAGTTTTAGTTCTATGTGTTGCAATAAAAAACCGTTTATCATACTTAATAGTTTACAATATTTATCTCCATCTGTATTTCTACAGGTATACCTATAGTACTATATTTTAGAAACAGGGATTTCCAAGGAGCAAATTGATAATCATATTGTTATTTTATTTCCCACACTATAAAGAGTCACAAGAATAATGAACTTTAGCTTACCATTTCCCACCCAAGAGAGGCACATTTCTACCCTCAGAGTGATATAAAAATCGTTCTAAAGGTATGAATATAGAACCTTGGCTTTTCATTTCCCAGCCTAGAGAGGCACATTTCTACCCTCAGAGTGATATAAAAATCGTTCTAAAGGTATGAATATAGAACCTTGGCTTTCCATTTCCCACCCTAGAGAGGAACATTTCTACCCTCTGAGTGATATAAAAATCGATCTGAAGGCAGGAATATGGAACCTTGGCTTTCCATTTCCCACCCTAGAGAGAAACATGTCTACCCTCTGAGTGATATAAAAATCGTTCTAAAGGTAGGAATATAGAACCTTATTTCCCACCCTAGAGAGAAACATGTCTACCCTCTGAGTGATATAAAAATCGTTCTAAAGGTAGGAATATAGAACCTTTGGGTTTCCATTTCCTCCCCTAGAGAGGCACATATCTACCCTCAAGAGTGATATAAAAACCGTTCTAAAGGTAGGAATATAGAACCTTATTTCCCACCCTAGAGAGAAACATGTCTACCCTCTGAGTGATATAAAAACCGTTCTAAAGGTAGGAATATAGAACCTTGGCTTTCCATTTTCCTCCCTAGAGAGGCACATATCTACCCTCAGAGTGATATAAAAATCGTGCTAAAGGTAGGAATATAGAACCTTGGCTTTCCATTTCCCAGCCTAGAGAGGCACATTTCTACTTTCTGAGTGATATAAAAATCGTTTTAAAGGTAGGAATATATAACCTTGGCTTTCCATTTCCCCCCCTAGAGAGGCACATATCTACCCTCAGAGTGATATAAAAATCGTTCTAAAGGTAGGAATATAGAACCTTGGCTTTCCATTTCCCACCCTAGAGAGGAACATATCTACCCTCTGAGTGATATAAAAATCGTTCTAAAGGTAGGATTTAGAACATTAGCTTTCCATTTCCCAGCCTAGAGAGGCACATTTCTACCCTCTGAGTGATATAAAAATCGTTCTAAAGGTAGGCATAGAACCTTGGCTTTCCATTTCCCACCCTAGAGGGTCAGATTTCTACCCTCAGAGTGATTTAAAATTGGTTCAAAATACAGGAATATATAACCTTGGCATTCCATTTCCCGCCCTAGATAGGCATATTTCCACCCTCTGAGCGATGTTTAAATCGTTCTAAAGGTAGGAATATAGAACTTCGGCTTTCAATTTCCTGCCCTAGAGAGTCACATTTCTACCTTCTAAGGTACATAACAATCGGTTAAAAGGTAGAAATGTTTAAAATGTAAGTGACCTATTTATCTCTGTTGAAGAAGAAATTTCTTCCTTCATAGTGTCAGGCATATGCCTCGTGAAGTATATACTCCGTATCAACACGGGTTAATTTTTGGCTTTTTTAATCACTTGGTTGGCAGTTATTTAGCACCTAAAGGAAGAAATGTGGAAGGTAGATATTTATACCCTCAAAATATTTCGACCCTAGCCGAAAAGGGTCGACAATGTGGTAAACCCCTAGAGGTAGAAATTCAGACCTCGATCTACCTTTTTGGTTTACAGTGTACACCAAGTATTTATCATAGTACCTATCCCTTTCCATCTCTCTTTCGTGTATCTTTTCCCATTTACCTGCCTCTCTCTGTGCATCGCTTGGCAACGCTACAATTTAACACGTGTTTTGATTGATAATGCCAAGTATCGCACGTGTATTTATCAAAGCTGTGCTGCCCTGGTAGGTAAAGTATGTCTCCACCTTAACCTGTACATATGCAGTGTAATGTAGTACCTGATACTTCTAGGTATAGGTGATACTTCAAAGTAGAAACCGTTTGTGCGAAACGCTGGAACGTGGCTCGCCATCCGGGTGTCTTTGTTTCCCTGTGTCTGCAATCTGCATCAACGAGGACCTTCGGCTTGCCCAGGAATCAGGACTCAGGACTATTGCACGGAGTATGCTCTACTTCGGCAATATGGGTTCGATTTTCCAAAGGCTGTATAACATTCACAAAACCCTTGAACGGAAAGTACAAATTGCACCGCATCGAATAATTGTAATAATATTGGGGGTCACGGGTCATACGGCAGAACTCGAAATTGAGCATGGCCAGAGAAGGTAATGAAGTGAAAACAATTACATATTCGGCAGCTTTAAGATGTTCTCTGACATTTAAACAAATATCTATATCTATTGGAAAAATTAATCTCTGCGAACACTCACCACTGAAGAAAAACTGTGGTCACCAAACTTACGTTGCAGATACCGACGTTTGAATTTTGACATCAAAGTTTGTGGCTCTCATTATTTTAGTGTATTTTTGGTTCATAAATAAATAAATATATATATATATATATATATATATATATATATATATATATATATATATATATATATATATATATATATATATATATATATTTTTTTATTTATATATTTATATATAAACTAAAAATAAACAAACTTTGATGTCAAAATTCTAGCGTCGTTTTTTGCGTTTGAAATGTCGAAAGTTGATTCCTTTTCATTATTCTGTCCTAAACAAGCTTCGGGATGATTTCCCCTACAATCAAATCTATCGCTTGTTTATGCATATTGTGGGACGTCTACTGTCAAGGTCGCAGCATGGCCTGCTACGAGCCTCGCCATTGGCCAGGCCCGTTCAAGGCCAACCAATCGTCGCAGCCCTACGCTAGGGCTATTTGAGTACGAACAGCATCTCAGCCACTGGAGCAATTTAATAAGGCTCATGCTTGCATTTTCAGATCAAAATAATACTGCATTATTAATCAACTTATACTTTCCATCTGACGAAAAATTGTCGTATTAACATACCTGTGCAAATACTTGATGTTTCATGTCACAGTTAGTACTGTCTATGATTTAAAAAACACATTGAAACGTTTGTAGTACAATTGGTACATTGGTTTGCACTTCAATTTACCAGTTATAACGGCAAATGTATAATATGAAAATGCTGTTGTTAAAGTTTAAATATATTATATTTTATTGAGTCCAAAACATTTTCAGACCATACAAATTTGTACAAATGCATGCATTTTTTTACGAACAACAGTTTCTTGAAATTTACTCTCGTGGTCTTTGAACACCTGTAACGATGCTTCAAAGCAACTCAAATAAAAACGCAAGTAAAATAAAACTCCACCTACATCAACACTGTAAATAGAACGAATCACTTTTTCATTGAATCTGAACAAAAGCATGCTTGGTGATCAAAAGCGAATAAAGGGATAAAAAAGAATCAATAATAACAAGATTTAATTAGCACCTCTGGATAACCGATGAATTGAAAGGCCTGTCGGCGCCATTGATGTCAATACTTTTTTTATGTTTAATAGCACAACGCGCAAAATGCATTGCCGCTAGATTTTCTCGGTTGTGCCTACTCCTTCATCACTCAAAGTAAGTGTGCTTGTAAGAAAAGCTGCAGCGTTTCTTGTCATCTCCCAATACCAACGGCTATCGGAAATGATTGCGGCGATAGAAAGAAATCCACAAAGCCAATTATTGTCCTGATTAACGTAGTATAATAGCGCCTGAAGAAAGAGTTGCATTTGTTCCAAATTACTGCCAGTGTTGGATTCTATCAATCATCGTCTAGAAAGCAGTTGCGATTTGATATTTTTTATTGGGTGTTCACAATACAGGGTGATGAAATAAGAATAATATGATCTTATATTAATATTATTAGTAGTATTTTTTAATTCGTATATATGTTTTCCACTTGCAAGTACTAAATGCCATTCATTACACGACATAAACCGTAAATGCTTTAAATTCCGCATTCGTCCATTCACAATCCGCATTATGTATCATTGAGTTCAGACTTCAGATGTTACTACAGAATGTACAGTACCGGAGGATACTCCGTCTTTTTTACGTTGAGAAAATAAAATATTTTCTTAAATTCTGACCACACAGCCAATTTTTCTAAATGTTTCAAGATTGGAGTTATCTTTATTCCTAAGGCTGTGGATTTCCGTAGTCTGATATGGGTCTAGGTTACCATCATGTTTATGGCCCATTCGGGTTGGAATATATGTTAGAGGGACTGTACACTAGTTATTATAAACATAAACTCTCCCTTATGAACCTCTCAACATCGTAGATAAGTGAAGAAATTAAGTAGTACATGCATTGAGTTTCCATGTAGTGAGTACGTTGGCATCGGGTTTGTTTCCCCTCCCTTCTAAGCCCGGTATATATTCATCATCATGACCTTACTATTCACTAACACTGACGAGTGACGAGTGCCGGGAATCGTTGTCAAGCAGTGTACCTTTAAGTTGTTTTCACAATTTTCATGATAAAAACCATTGAAAATGTGTATGAAAATATCACCCTTACCAGAACAGCGATAAATGTTTACTGACATTTTTATAATATAACATTTCTCGTTGCCAACCTCGGAACTGAAAACTTCATTAAGAAAATGATAAACATGTTGAAATTGTTCATATTATATTATTAGGCAGGGTTTATTAATACACTTCACACAATTTTTGAAAGTATTTGATGAAGTTTTGTCCATAATGACAAGTATTGCTTAATATATTTTGACAAGTTTTTTTCACCAATGACAGCCATTTCAGGGAGCAAACAAAACAAGAGTGGTCTTCTTGTTTTCAGCTAGGTTGTGCAGTGGTCACTAGGACCCTCCACATTTTTGAAATATTTTATGAATCAACCAATTTTGCTACTTAAAGAGCGTAGCATTGAAGAGTTAGTTTCAAGAAGCGATGTTTTAATGCACATGTCATTTAGTCAAGCTGAAATTGTCACTCAAAGGTTGGCATAACCATTGACATGATTCCAAGATCGAGCCAAAAAGTGTTTTCTTAGCCTACCGCGAGTATATAGGTACTTTTTGATTTTCCAAGCCATATGATTCACACTCGACGTGTTGTGCAGCATTGTTATCTAAGCAGCTTTCACAATTTTCTTGGTGAAACCGCTGAAAATATGTATGACAAATGCCACCCTTACCAAAACAGCAATATTACTTTGTGACTTCCATGCCAATGATTAGGACATCACTCACTATGCCTGCGCCGCGGTACGCCGCGCTGCGCAGCCGATGCCGACAAAGCGCAGCGCCTCGTTGAAATGCAAGCTGCACGCCAGATGCAACCGCGACCTCGGTACAGATGCACCGAGGTTGCATGGTGACCGCATCTCATATGTCCCGATGTCTTGATCAGAGCGACGTTCATGCCGGCGTCGGTATGGACGTCGGATGTCAATCACTCTTTCAATCACTTAGTGGATTCTGGCCACATTTTAAAATAATGTTTTCCTCATTTATATTGGTTCGTTGGTCACCGTTCGCTTTTTTTTTTACCGAAATTCAGTGCATTTGTCGATTTTCCTTTTTTTACATACCTATTACCAATGATTTCAGAGCCACCAAGACCTCATGGTGTAGGTGACATTTTACCGTTTTATTCTCCTTTGGAGCTGAAAAAAATAAGATGTCACTTAATGTGGTGTTAAATATTATTTATATGGAACATAATATAATATTATGTGGAAAGTGAGTGTTACATTTATTAAATTTCTTATGATTATGTCTGCTTGTAATTTAATTCAATTGGTGAATCAGCTTCTATATACCTGTAATCGTTCCTAGCCAGAGAAGATGAGTTATCACTATCAGTTATTGCGATCAGATCGTTTAGGCATCGGTCATCAGGTTCTTCAACCAAGTTAGATAATTCCCTTTCGCACGTCAGTCCTGGAATCACCACAAAACCCAATGCCTTTTGACTGCGTGCTGGGAAAAAATATTTTAGGGGCAAGTCCGTGAAAACTCACCTTCTCTTTTTGGTTGTACCCCACGTATATAGCTTTAGGTTTTAGACACGTGTGGACTCGGACCGCTCTCCACGAAGTTAGCACGTTTGATAGGAAATCGACGTGTTTATGTTTATTGTTTTCAAGGTCCAGAACCCACAAATATTGTCACATAATTAATGAAAGTAGCTTTAAAGACATCCAAACTGGTCTAAATGTTTTCAATGAATTATATCGACTTGATATTATTTCTGACGCGACAACTGCTCGATTTGCAAGGATACAGGAACAGCGAACACGGCGGCGGCGTCCTGGTGGAGGCATGATACAGCTTTCATCGCTCGCGACTTCTGCCATAAACTAATTGGCAACACGTCCGTAAAGAACGTGTTTTCCTTGCTCATAATTAGGCCTCTTAAAATATATTTTTTCATTGTTTTTCGCACCGAAAATCAAATTCTGCAATATAAATACCTTTATGTTTTCATACACTAGATTGCCTCTTAAACTGCATTTAGATAATAATTAACATAATTATTAATCTGAAGTGGAGCTACGTAGTTGCTGGATTTATAATGGCATTTCTCCGATCCAAAATTATTGGCTTCAGGCTTTAGCTATAAGATTTGAATAATATATCCCCGGTCGAGGCTTGATACGCATAACGAAAAGGTTCCTGGTTGATAGTGACGAGTATCAGAAGGAAGTACACACATTCCTTTTTCCGAAACCACCTTGCCATTATCGACTGAACTAAGATGTAAAATTTCAATAATATCTCATCTCATTGGTTCGCATCTTCCTACTCTACACATATTGTTTTTTTACGTGCATAAAAATGATTTTGTTTCGGATCCTCAAAAATCATCAGCACCGGAAAATTCCAAGATGTTCATCAATGAAATTAAGAGCAGTCCAAGGCGATGAATTTTGACCATATAACTGTGGCAGTCTAATAGCTCTAAATGACTGTGACAGCGTGACAGCGTGACATTGTGACATTGTGACAGTGTGACATAGTGACAGTGTGACATTGTGACAGTGTGACAGAGTAATATTGTGACAGAGTGACATTGTGACAGTGTGACAGAGTGACAGATTGACAGCGTGACATTGTGACATTGTGACATTGTGACAGTGTGACAGAGTGATATTGTGACAGAGTGACATTGTGACAGTGTGACAGAGTGACAGTGTGACAGAGTGACAGTGTGACAGAGTGACAGTGTGACAGCGTTACAATGTGACAGCGTGACATTGTGACAGAGTGACATTGTGACAGAGTGACATTGTGACAGTGTGACAGAGTGACAGTGTGACAGAGTGACATTGTGACAGAGTGACATTGTGACAGTATGACAGAGTGACAGTGTGACAGAGCGACATTGTGACAGTGTGACAGAGTTACATTGTGACAGAGTGACATTGTGACAGAGTGACATTGTGACAGTGTGACATAGTGACAGAGTGACAGTGTGACAGAGTGACATTGTGACAGTGTGACAGAGTGACAGTGTGACAGAGTGACAGAGTGACAGTGTGACAGAGTGACAGAGTGACATTGTGACAGTGTGACAGAGTGACAGTGTGACAGAGTGACAGAGTGACAGAGTGACATTGTGACAGAGTGACAGTGTGACAGTGTGACAGAGTGACAGAGTGACAGTGTGACAGAGTGACAGTGTGACAGAGTGACATTGTGACAGTGTGACAGAGTGACATTGTGACAGTGTGACAGAGTGACATTGTGACAGTGTGACAGAGTGACAGTGTGACAGGGTGAGTTAAGAGTCCCCTCAGCAAGCTCAAATGCCGGGGCTCTAAGAGGGCACGAGGTGTGAAAGGTGGTGAAAGGTCGACGCCTCGCATCGCTCGACTCCCACGCCTTCATCAGTGTCGGCCAGCTGTGCCCGACCTGCAACTCCCCGCGTCACCGCGTCCCCGCGTCACCGCGTCCCCGCGTCACCGGCACAAGCAATTACAAGCCGATGCCCACAGAGGTCCGCATGTAGAGACGCATTTGGGATTACGATTACGGGATTACGATTCGCAAATACCTTACTTAGCTTTTCTGTACTTGCTCATTTCGTGGATCGTGGTAATCAATTGATTATTTTTCCATTACGCTTTTCTTGGTCATTATTAAACGGATTTTTGTCTTACTTGAAGTCTTACTTTTGATATATTTATCATTTCATGCAAGATAATTTCATCTGTGGGCTGTGTACAATTGCATGTTAAACTTGTTCATGCGGTAATGAGAAAGCAGTGGGATATAGGACAAAATTCAGGACGAAGTCAAGCATCGAATCTGGAAGTAGCAGGAAGCGGCAAACTCGCTCCACTGATGTTGTTCAAAGAGGTCGCCTAGGCTGCTGCAAGGATCCAAGGCGAGAGACATTGTAATGTATTCCATATTTCTAAATGCCAGCGCTCGGCAATATTTCATGACACACTTTGCTCCAGCGAATCAGCCGCTGTCAGCTCAAAACTAATGCAATTCGCTAAAGACCTTGGATTGATCTTGCGTAGGAGTAATAATAAATAAGTTAATTATTATTATGATACTATATGATAGTATCATTCTATAAATATGACATTCGCTTAACTAAGACGTCGGCGGTAAAGTGACACAGTGAACTGCAATGACAATTGAGCGTGCAACGAGACCTTTGGATGTTGAATAAATCATTGAAATATCAAAACATTGATTGATTTGATGGTATGATATCAAAAAGAAAAAAAATGTTACGTAGGACATACATGTATTATACCGTTATACTATTATGTGCTAAAATGAGATGTCATTTTAAAAATGTCTGGAAGGCCACCGGAAATTAGGTGATGCAACCATCAGATTGAAAGCGGCTTTTGACGAAGTTCTTAAAACCAAGGATTTGTATGAAAATTGATGAATTTAATTTCTGAATTTGTACTAGTGGAACGAGTTAGTCCGCAAATTCTTGCAAATTTTAGAAATAAAACTTATGAATGGTCAAATGGAAATTGAAGTAATAAATGCAAACTAATAAACTGATCATAGCATTGCCCTTAATTACAGGCAAAAAAACAAAAACGAAACAGTCTTTTGGAAGCAGCTTCCGTAACAGTTTTTCTTCAGCTATTGGACAGTCAAACGGTTTCAATTTAACTTCAATAATTGCTGGCCAATTACTTTTTGATTTCATTTGCAGCAATTATGCCATAAAGAAATGCTGGTTCATTTGCTTGTTTTTCTCTGTATCATAGCATGCACTAGCCCCGAGGAGCGCTCACATTAGCAAAACATACTTGGCTTGCGGTTGGCCAAAATACCCACCTACGAAATATCAAAGAGAGAGCCCAATCTATCGAGCCATATAAGAAAATACAAACACGTTGAGAAATTTCATGAGCCAGTGTTCAGACGCGTCTTTTGTTCATCAACGTAATTTTAATTAAGAGTAAAGCGTTTGAAAAAATTTACATTAAATCAATTCTACAATTTTAACACACAAGTTATTTTATTCAAATCTGTTTAATTTTTAGTACACGGTTTAAACCACAAAAGCTCGAAATTAAACACTGTTATTACGTAAAATCCACCACTTATATATCAGTCGTGTAAAAAGACGCATCCACAAGATATGTAATAAAATTCCGCACTCATTCAATCTCACGTTGCAATCATGTTCCTTTCGCAAGGTTTGCAAACCCCTGTATATTTATATATTCAATACTCCTAGTATGATGGACAGGAGCGAGTTTTCATTCTGACAGCTCCAATGGCAGGCGAGCGACAGCTGATCATGAACATAATCACGCGACTGGCTAACTGGAACTTGTATGTAGGAATATGATGGGATCCGTTAGGTGCCGGGCATGGTATAAGTATTAATTATTGCACTATACTTATTTACCATAGATGCAGGGTTGGTAGACCTACGGTAAGAATCACACTGGTTCAGGTTTGCAGCACAGGAAAGGAAACCTCTGCGGGAAATAGTTCGGATTCTACTTTTAGGAACCAACCACAAGCTCCAAAGGCATTTGTAAGGATTAAGCATTGAATCCAAGTGTTTATTTGTAATATTGTGGTTACCTACAGTAGTCCAAATTAAATTTGCAGTAACTCAGTTTCATTTAAAGAGCGTAACAAATCCATTCGATTAGTTATAAAAGAGCACTGTGCGTGGTATTTAAAACTTGTTTGGAGCTGTCGATGTTGCGATGGACGAGAGTCGGACAAGATTCAGTAGCATTTGAGTGGACTGAAAGTTGTGCTGCGGATTCGATCATGCAATCTGCAGGTATCACGTGTGACGTGTCAAATATCGGTTATATTGGTGTATTTTTTATAGATCATTTTAATTGTTCCATTCATTATCTTATACCTACTGAGGCATGAGTGGATTTTTATTTAGCTCGTTAATAAAATGTGTGTATTTTTTCTTGATGCTGCGCTAAAGAGGTTCGATCTTAATAAGCTGGACAATCTGCTCAACTTCCTAAACATATTAAATTATATATACCGGCGGTTGAGGTCGAAATTCATGATATGGCTTTTCAGATCAATCCAATTAACTACCAACATAAGAAACGGGCACATTTTGATCAGTCTGATCAAAGTTCTTTCGTCGCATTCTTTCTTTATATTTCATTCTTTACATTATTCATTCTTTACTCATTTATATATTAAATTCATTCCTTTGTAAGCAAAGAGTAATTGTGTGGTAGCATATTCATTTCGTATCAAGTTACCTATTATAGTTATAATCAAATAAAAAGTGCTTGTGCCTCGCTGACACCTTATTATACCTACTATACGATTAATCACCAATAAGGTAAAAATTGACCAAAGCGCCCTTGCTGTTTGCAAATCTCTTTAATATTTGACCAAATTAGCTTTAAAAAGAACTAATTGCTTCTTAAAAGTGCAGGGAAGACATTTACGATACATTTTGTAATGACACGAGGATTTTTTGTGACGAAATTTTTTAATTTCGAGCAGCGCAAGTCACACTTACCTAATTGTGCGTGAAACTATCTCTCTAAATTGTGTGAGATGACAGGTGATCAATATCTCTCTTGCCCAGGGATCTTGCTGTATTATAGCCATGCTATATATTGCGGTCCACTGTCCAGCTTCCTACGCATGCAATCAGCCACTACAAATTATTTGGCTCTGCTCCGCTGCGAAATTGCTAATAATAACGCACCAAAACAAAAAACTTGTTGAGCGACATCCAAAAAAATTGTATGTAATTTAGCTATCCTTATTTGCGGTTCTTGACAAATCCCATGTAGATACTTCGAGTATTTACAACATAAAGACTGAATAAAGTGCGTGAAACCTCCCAGAAATGGTTTCAAGGTTTCAAGCGCTGTGATGCTGTTTCTTTCCATTTGGTTCCAACGTCCAGCGGTACCGTCATTTGAACACCGAAAGTGGCTTCCTTTTTGCAGACAAGACATTTCAGCCAAAAAAACACCATCCATTTTTTTTTTATCTTAACATGTTTATTAGGTTTTCATATGCATATACCTATGTATCCACTATATAGTGTCTTCGCACACATATATCCACAAAGCCCTTTGGGCTCATCTGAAGAGCAAACATATTTAATTGTATGGCAAATAAGTAAAGTCAATCAACCTAATACAAAATAACAAAATATAGCACAAAATATAGCACAAATACAGCACAAAACAAAACTATATAGGGTTGTGTTCCTTTATCCTGGCAAATGCTCACCAGGGGGGCGATTGTGTAACTTTGTGGTTTCAAAACCATTCGTTTTCAATATCACTGCCTATATGGTTTAACACGGACAATGATTTGAAATCGAGTGATTTCGAGCCAAATCGAACGAAATAAAGTTACACAATCGCGCCCCTGCTCCCGCTCTTGGTGCATTGTAACTCCGTAACTGGACTGGGAAAATAATCCTAAACATTTCTCTTACGTAGACCAAACGTTTAAATTGTAATGGTTGTTTTTAGACCATCAAAATAATAAAACAGGTAATCAAAATTATCCATGTAATATTAGTGTCTTATAACAATTTATTTTGACTGTTATTATTTTATTCAGCACGTATAGTCAAACCATTTGCCCAGCTTTTTTGATAATGTTGGTTTGAAGTTGAACAGTTTACGGCAATTCGTATTTTTGCATCCGGATATTTATTGTCATTCGGACAGCTACTTGGAAATAAAAACATAAAATATAAACTCGGAGTGTATATCTTCTTCAATTTACTAATCAATTTTCGATACCGTTGACAGTAATTTAACAAGTTTTTGTCTTCTTATTTCATATGAAAATTAACGGCCTGGTGGAAAGCCATAAAACTATCACTTAGCAATACGGCGTTCGCTTAAAGAGGTATACGGCTGACAGGCAGATCTGCATTAGACACAGCGTTCATAAAATTGTCTATGTTCTGAGTCTAGCGGGCTGCACACTCGAAACTCAGGTAGCTTAGAGAATAGCCTGTATAATGGCTTCTAATAATATAAAACTGTAGCGAGAAACCTGTACCAGTTTTATCGGAAAATATACGATTCTGCTGCAAGCTTTTTAGCACTATACTACTCAAGCCTCAATTCAATGTGGATGCTATTAAATCCATGCACTGTCATCTCATAAATTACTAATTCACACCTATATTGGCCTGACTGGAAGCTATTTGGCTTAACGATGGAAAATCGTTTGATTTTAACGAGTAAAAGTGCACAGATACGTTAAGAAAGTTTTGGATTGGTATTTTGCTATTTTACATGTACCCCTTATCAAAATCAATTGAACGTTTATGTTGTCTCGATTTTTGCAACAAACTCAAAATGTCGTTAGATTTTAAAATGTTAAATATTTGACAATGCATTTTATCGGCTATCGCAACTTACGCATTCAAATCAGCAAGTTGTATCTGTAGTCCCATCAGCTTACAGCTGGTGTTAATACCATACACTACTGCTAAGAGGCCTCACTCAATTTACATGATCTAATATAATGCAGTCAAAACTAGCCGTAACTAATTACTATCCTATGCCTCACAGCCGACTTAAAAAATACTTTGGAACGTCTAGAACTTAGACCCGTTTTAAAACCTTTCTGATCCGCCAAGAAATTGCGACGATTAATCAGATGAATCTTCCACATCAGAAGCTTTGCAATAAAAATGTCATAATGAAAGTTCAATTGTGAATATTGCTATTAAGCTCTTGAGGAACCAATAGCAATTTTCATACTCATCGTCTGTAGTTGAGGAGCGAGAGAAGCTCGTTCCATGTCTATCCGTCCAGAGATTCGGGCATGCAATTCCAAATGCGCTGCCGGCTATATAGACTACACATGGTATCTATCTGTTATTGAATCAGTCCTATATAAATCAAATTGAAATTAAATGCTTGACATTGATTAATAATTCTCCCAGATAACTAGTGTAATACCTTTCAAAATCTGAAATGTACCTGTTAAAAAACGAATTGGGTGGCACAAGATGTGTCAAGGTGCTGAAACCGTGTAGGGAAATAATCTTCACGAACGCAAAACTCTTGAAACTAATCGGACGTAATGCGCTCGTGCATGCGTATTTTGCCAAGTCGTGGTTTACTCATTGGCATCCTTTCGATAGGGAAACTGTACCAGTATTTTGAAAAATGTTAACACCACGTTGATAGATGGTCTCAGTTTCTGCGTTCAATTTTTTACATGCGTAGGATGTTAAATTGCAAAAATAAATTACACGTGCACACAAACTCGTTAGATTATAAGCCCCACTCACAGAATCTAATGCAATGTACTGCATAAATACCACTTCCGTTTCATTTGCCTCAGATCTCGTGGAGATGTGTGGACAAAATATGAGGCCAACATTATAAAGAGTGCATACCAACTCTCACCCTATTAGACTCAAATCCAGTAGATCGTCGAGAAAATAGCTCGAGGAATATGGTCGAGGAAAATGTAAACGTGTAAAGTCAACCAACAAATACCGTTCCTCCTCTAAGTTTTGACGTACATTTGGTAGATAGATATCTATCCTCTCAAAACTTGTGAAAGAAGCATAACAGAAAAGTTGGTAAAATAGATTCCAACATGAGTTACATACATCCTAAAACCTCCAATACACATTTTAAGATATCAAGCTAGACTTCCATATCAAAACAGATTTGCCTATCATGTTCCATCTAGCTGTTCGGCAGAAGGCAATACACAATGCCGATCCGGTTATCTGGCCAGGCCAGCTTGGATGGCGGAAAAGACACCATACTACCAGCAACTATTCAATATTCCTCAGCTGGCTAGAGAATCTAGGATCAGAGATGCTAATCTCCTTGCATCTTGTTTGTACATGCTAACTGCACTGAGGGTGGAAAAGCATCTATATGTGTCTATACAACATCTGATTGATGCAGTCTTCTTCTGACAGCAAGTTGCATCTTTTCAAGCGAATCCACCGTTTTACAAATCGTATTTGAATATAAAACAGATTCGCGAATGGTTATGGAGATGGGATTAACAGGTTCGTTATCGATATCAATAGCGTCATGCATCAAGCTCACTAGAACAGTGATCACCTATAACTAACAGGCTATCGATCTTATGCTGATCATCGTTTGAGAACCTGGGAGACCGTCGCCGACTTGGCTAGGTAACATCTGAGATGGTTACGTTTTTCAGCTAGTTCACTACGAGATGAGATATGCGACAGCAGGGTAATTATTTTTTGATTGGCTATTTTAAATGGTAAACCAAGGACGTGTTGCTGTGGCGTATAATATTATAATATATAACGTTCAAAACATCGCATCAAGACAATGTTCGTATAACTTTTCCAGTATATTTCATCGCTGAAGCTAATTTCGTGTGAATTCGGCCTCCTCAAAAGTGATCTATGACAGAGCAACCCAATTCCGGTTTTTACTTTTCACGTCATTGTCTGTCTGTTTCGTATGTGTGTGTTTCTTTTCGTGTGTAGTAGTTTGTTTTGTACAGGAAAGTATAGTACTTCTCGGCTATTTGCAGGCATATGCAACTGCATATTAGATCCTTTGCATGGCATAGATAAAAATCGGCTGCTCACTTGCAATTCACTCGAAAATCATTCTCGAACTGAAAGGAAATATCTATAACGCATGGAAATAACCAGCGAGCCCTGTGGCACTTTTTCTTCTAATTCGTGTAATCCAAGTTAAAACTAGTATTTAGCTTTCGGTGTTTTTTTGAAATCTTCTAGTTTGCGTAGGTAAAAAATCGATCTGAATATAATAGCTCTGTCTACCGGCAGGTGTCTCTTCCGATGATCTCGTCGGTCGACCTTGGATATGACCATCTCAATCACCAGGCGGCTCGTTTCAATTCAGGACAATAATTCTAGATTCTAGCAAGTAGCAAGATTTACAGGCTGGTGCAGTCGATATTCAGTAGTGTGCGGACAATTGTGAAGTCCCTGTAAGATTTCCGCTATAATATGGAGCATTATAATTGACGACATTATTTAATCCCAAGTTTTAATTAATCGTAACAAAGGCAAGACAGCTAGTGTTGTTCATTGTCAATGATTGCACATTTAATAACTTAATAGTATTGCATGCTCTTATTATTAAACGCACGTAAGGTAAAAGACTACGTAAAGAGTAGCATTATTATTATAATTACAGAAGGAAGATAATATTATTTTCGTCCTTGACATTATGGTGTTAAATTGAATCCCTTTTTTAATTTGAATTAAAAAAAAAACCATAGATTTAATTTCTATTGATTAATTATTGAGAGCGAGCGCCCGCGAAAATTTCAAGGGCAATGCTTGTGGGAAAAGGCACGTCTTTTCTTCAAAGGAAATAGAAGTCTCAGAAATTTTCAATACATTAAAAAATAAACACATTTTAACACAGCTTAAATGGCTAGCTCAAAAAACCCATACTTATTCCCTACTTAAATTTACCGAAAAGTTAAGTGGCTACTGTAGCGTGGGAGATTAGGTCTCTGGTTGATCAGAAAGACTGGTATAGCGAAGAAAATGTGCTAAGCCCAGGTGTTTCACTTCAAAAACTGCATAAAATATATACGCCACCCCAATCAATCAAAGTTACGTAATAGTACCAACTCTTATAATATATTAATATTAGCAAACGTCGGCAGAATTCATAATTGAATATATCACATTATATAGCGCGCACGGTTCTTTTACTAACTAATTTTTTCCAAATCATGCGCAGAAACAACGTACCCTTCTCTTCGATCACTGCAAAAATGCAAAAAATGAGACAAAAAAATAACCATCTTGCCTTTTACATAACATATTAGTGGCATATTAAAGAGAACATGCAACACACTTTTTTTGCACCATTGGGACGGTATTCCTGGATGTAATTCATCAGAATGATAACTTGGTAGTTGGTCGTACGCACTGTGGTACCTATATAGCATGCATGTATACTCCTAGCTGACGCTGCCGGAGGCACTATACACTCCGCGTTTACCAGTAAGTGTATGTAGTCCAACTGTGTGTTCGTATTACCTTCAATCCATCAAAGTCGGCGATGATTAAATTCTGCACTCAATATGTCTTCAATGTTTTGCTTCACTGAAGCTTATGGGTTGATGTCTGCAGGCAAATGTTTATTCATTCAACAACTCTCAAGGAATTGCAAGGGTATACTATTTCAATTTGAATGGCCAAATAATTGGATGTTCTTAGTTAGACTTGCAACTCCGTTTCTGTTGGAATTAGGTACTTGTTCACCTGGTTAATTCTATCGCCACTTTTCTTCTGTTTGCCTGGCGCCACTGAACCGCTTGTTCCTGTGCGTCGGGCTGTTATATTTCTCGCATAAAGCATTCCCATAACAAATTGAGAACTTATGGTGGCATTTTCACCTCTGTTTAGTCGTCCCTCATTTTCTTATCCTGAAACTGAAATAATATTATTGCTGCATGCTGAAAAAAGGACGGTGAAAAGCCGCTAACGTTTATCACGTGACCTGAGAATGAGATGAAATGGATTTCCCAAAGAACCCGTCACCTGTTGGTCCAACCTTATCCATCTTCAAAAAAGTAATAGTCAAATCAACCCTATCCCGTCCCTGATGGTCATCCTTTAGTGGTTTTCTCTTACGTTCTCATTTTTTGTATTTACTTGTGAACTTAATCAGCCTATATTCTCTTAGAAAAATGTATTCATAGCTCAATCTTAATCATATCCTCCATATAAATGTCGAGTTTCTGAGGAATCAGAATTCCATGTGCTTATAGAATTAATAGTGATAATAGTAAACCATTGTCAACAATAGACTGCACTAATGACTGCTACTAGATTGCAAGTGATAACGTCTTTATACCCATTCTACAAAGTGCATTTGCTCGTGATCTCCGATATCATTCGATAGCGCTGATAAAGATATTATTGCCAAGACAAGGAGATCATTCGTCCATTATCCAAGAACGTTATTATAATTTATCGCCAGATCTTAGCTAGATAAAACGATTTATCTTTTCACTGTAGTTAAGTGAATCTGCGCTAAGCCTCTTAGGTGCCGTCACAGTCGTCGCTCACGCTGTTTCATATGTTCTTGACATTTACTTTATATTCTACTATAACACTTCAATGTATACAACGTTTGTGAAAACCTGAGATGCAACCATCGCGACAGAGAGGAAAAATTAAACAAGTCAGAGATGCTAAGTGCTGAACGCTACAATATAAGAACCACAGGTGGTGAGAGGGCAGCACATTTTGGGGAAAACTCACTCGTTTGTTCTTTCATTTCATTATCACAGAGGGACTATGGCCACGGTTCCCCAAAACTATGGTCACCTTTCCCTCTCATGAGAATTGGTCAAGTAGCAGATGGCATGTCACGCTGTACACTAGAATTAATTTGAGTTTGCCACTTTTTGGGGATCTCGTATCATAGTGTACCATACCATAGAATCAAATGATTAAGTTTTTATTATTACCATATACAAATGGTATTTATCATTACCATTATTACCATTTAACTCTTTACAAATCGTTAAGAGTCAAATTATACTTTACTTCGAAGTCCACCAGGCTGTGGTGAAGTATGGCTAACACGACTGTAGATATCAGTGGCGTACGCCCCTCCCCCCCCCCCCCCCCAGCCCGCGACGGCGTCACGTATCCCGAAATTTTCCGAGGGCAATCCTTAAAAAAGGCAATCCCGAGAGATATTTGCGCCCCCTGAATCCCTCGGCGCCCCCCAAATCTCGGCGCCCCCCCCCCCCCCCGCCTCTGGTAGATAGAAATGCTTTTCTCAAGCGAACGCGGCTACTGAGTGTTGGGCATGGGTTCAACTGGAAAAAAATGGGTGCTCATATGGTATATTATAAAGGTGTGACTGTGCTCTGCTGTACGTGGCTAAAACGCTGATACACTCCGAAACAAAATTGTAAGTGTTTGGTGGCTTTGGTTTGGAGGGATCTCTAGGAATGTTTCATGATTTGTCTGTGATGATATTATAGAACACATCAGCAAAGCTTGACACAACTGCACTAAGATGTTTTCAGGATATGATTTTCAAACACCTGTGTTCATTGTTTTCACAAATACTGTGGACTTTGTGAAAAAAGCGTGAATTATTCTTTTCTTTGAAAGAAAATCCTACAGGAATTATCCATGTGACACGTTATTTTCCCTGGCCGACGTATCACATTGAAATAAAAACTTGGGCTTTGCGAACGCTGATGCGTTTATTGAGCTTATAACAGCCAACATCAAAATAACGCATAACCATGTGATTGACAACAATGAAATCAACCAAAAATATTGACCAAATGTAGCCAATAATGCATAAAATTTGGAACATTTGGAAAATAAATAAAACTGTATAAAAATATTTGGCATAAACTCGGGTTATTTAAAAAATATTGAAAAATTATGACAATGTTCGTCAATTTTAAATTGCTCAAAAACTCTCCGGATGGACTTTGCTGAAAAACCAGCGGTCAAAGGTACTTAGTTAAAAACAAATGTTGATCTGAAAATTTAATCAAAATCCAAGTAACACAGTTTCACTAACACACTAGGACTTTCATTTGGGGCCAGTGGAATAGAACATTTCGCTCCGCTCGCTACGCTCACCACGCTCATCAACTAATACGTAGAATTTAATTAAAATGTGTTAGCGGATGGATGGAAGGGAACCCTACAATATCTTGTCCCACCTTAAATTTTAGGTTTAGTAAGATCAGAAGGTGTCCGGTTACTTTGTAGTTAGTGCAACGACAGCCCATTCGTTAAGAGATGAATTAATTATAAAACAAAGCTTGCTAATTAGTCATGTGCTCGGGCAGTGGCAACTTGGTGGCATGTGCCAGGGATAGGTTGGGAACGGGAGTGGGAACGGGAGTGGGAATGGGAGTGGGAATGGGAGTGGGAACGGGATTGGGAATGGGGTGGAAATGTGTCACTATAATTAAGGAATAATTACATAATGGCTTTCGTACTTTCCTCATTAACCGAAGATTAATTGCTCCATGTCATTCCGGTAAAATAAGTGACAACCGTTCGTGCAGCGAACATCATCATAATAATGTTACATTTTGAATTAGAGGCTTCTCATAACTCAGCGATGCTACTTTGCCAGGCACATGAATTGCCTGTTATGATTGTTAACTATTTTTATTGGAATTATGAAGTTAATATGGACAAAAGCACGTTTTAGTAATGATGTTGGTAAAGGTTTTTTTGCTGCATTAAATTTTAACAAATGCAGTTATTTTACTTTCTTTTTGATATGCATCGAAAGTTTTATGATATTGCAAGTGGAAACGATTCCAGGAAAGGTATCGATTGGTCGGATTGGTATCAGAGTGGTTCAGACATGATATTGGCGTCATAAGCAGTTCAAAGGTGACCGATGAAAACTGATAAGAAAACTGTAAATACATGACTGAAAATTATGTGCATATTACACGTATACGATCAGTGTATACTTGAGGTCTGGGCGCAATTATTTGTCCACAATGAGCATAAGAATGACATATTATCTACGTGGATCTGCTATACAATTTGCTAAACGTTTTGCGCAATTTAATTGGTGAACTGCAATTTCCAGTCTTAGAAATAAATTATGGTAGATGTAACCCGCGGGCGCAAAATATTCCAAGTAACTCTTCATGAAAAATGAAAAATATTGCTGTATATCCTGGAGGAAAAAAAATCAGAAGATTAACAACAGATTGGTCCGCAGCTTAGCACATCCCTTGGTTCGTGTTCATAGGAATTTCTTACAATTTTCATATGACAAACCTCCGAGCATTTCCCAATGATTCCTGACTCCCTTGAGGGGACCCAACGTTTCCTGCGGTTTCAGATACGAACGATTCTGACTTCTAATTCGAACAAGAATGCTTTGCACATTGCTGCCTATCTCTATATAGAATATGCTAAACAACTTTTCGAAACTAAAGTTCTAATAATAAAAAAGGTGTCTGTTAAATCGAGTAATCTCCCGTGAAGGCCGAATGCTAAATGCTGTACGAAAATGGCATTTCTTACAGTTCGAGATGTAGATTAGCATGTCATTCAATTGAACGGGAGACCGTTTCTAATTGGTGCACGGCTGGCCGCTCTATCTCATTTGCATATGACAATTTATAATGTGTCCTCTCAGTTTCTTTCAAATACATTGTAGAGAGAATCAATTTTTAAAATCTATTTGCTCTTTTTTCGTGAATATGTTTTTAATTCGTAGAAATAAAAAAGCAAGTGTGAACATCCATTATTGTTATTTGTCGATGGCTATGTCATAAAGGTTCGCTATGAATTGTTCAATTATTTAGAAGCTAAAAACGCGAAAACTTTGAATACCACTTCACACATGTGCAATTAAAATAATAATAATAATACCAAATCAAATATTGACTTACAGCTGAACAATCAACACAACAGGCACAAAATAAACGGGACTGTTTAAGCAGACTGACAAAATTGGCGACTTGACGGCCTTCCTTATCAAAGTGCAACAAAAATTCATAGGCAACTGCATTGGTGTTGCATTAAAACGTCAGGTAAAATTACGACTACCAATTTTTAATGACCTATCCGCTTTGTAATTTCACTCGTAAAATGACTTCTGTTTCGTCTGCAAAAACCAATTATCTTTTCGGTTAACTATTATTATAAACCAATTTTACAAAGTTAAGTCACACTAAAATAATTTTAATGACCTTCAGAAGGTTTTAATTGCATATTATTATCATTTTAATATATAGAAGAGTAGGTCTGTATGTTTGGTAGGTGGCACCTATAACAGGTTTCTAACAAACTAGAGTCAAAAATGGGTAGGTACCAAAAATTGTTATAGGTACTACGAATATTATGTTGAGAAGATTTCTGAGAAAGTAAATTCGTTTTCAATTAGACAAAATTTGATTGAGATGATTAAATGCTTAAAAGTTTGCTAAACAATAAAATGCACTGAGGATTCTTCCGCTCGGATAAGGCTCTCATCTTTGCCTCTAACGAACTACTGTTTTCTGACCTTGACTTTTCCGGGGTGCTCACAAAATGGCGGGAAACTTGATATCTGTATACCCTGATTCATGTCTATTTACACTGCTCTTGAGACCAGGGTAATGACCATCTGGCATCGTTATTTCAATTGAAATTTGTATAGTTGTATCAGTTGAACTTGAATTTAAATTGAATTTGCATATTTTCTTTTTTGCAGCCATGGAATCTTTGCATCGGGGTTTTGTGGTCCTTTGGCGGTATCCCGAGTGATACCCACTAGAGTAGAGATGTAACTTCAATATATGTTTTTATATCTTTTTTGTGAGTTTCAAAAAAATTTTGCAATCGCTCCTTAACTATTAATCTTCGCATCGAAAAACACGATCAATATATTGGATACAAGAAACAATATTGCATTTGTTCTTGTTTCTTTCTTGAATAATATAGAGGCGAGTTGAATGATTAAAACGAATAGTCATTCAAACTAGTAACTACTATTTTTATCTACAATGATTACTCTAGTAAACAACAATAGCTCGCCTAAGAAATGTCTGCATGCGTCGGTGGTAATAAGGCAGTGGTGAGACATCACTTCTGGGCTCTGCAACAACCGCATCGTGCCATGCATTCGATCAAACTATCACTCGGATGTTGTTTCGCCAAACCAAACAATAAACAGGTAGCCTCAACTTCTGCCCTGGGTTAGTTTTGACTTTTGAATTTGTCACCGGTTGGTGTTTTCACTGTTCCTTCCAGAGAACATGGAAACAGATGCCCACAGGCGGCTAAAATGGCATGTCATTTCAATCAGATATTTTATCAATCCATGCGAAAATGAGAAAATGAGCGCAATTAAATGGCGTTTCTTTAAACATTTAACTTGTTTTCAATAATGGTTCCCCACTCCAATGGAAAAATTAATTGAAATCCTGTAATTACCCAGACATGTCAGAAGTGTATGCGGATAGATTGCAATTGCATGGCGGGACAACCCCGAGCCCGGGTTGTTGTCCCCTGCAGCCGAATAGAAATAGCACAGGACAACTTCGTTCCATTATATTAAGTGAAATAGTTTCTAAGCTAAATATTAGAGAGTTTTGTGGTCATAACTTTGGCCATAATTTTGCGTATCAATGTCCTATGATTGTCAGTAATGTCTTCATTTCTCAGTACCCTCAAATAGGTGCATTATAATACACCTATTTACCAATTGATTTAAAACTAAGAGGACATTGGGCATTGAAACATATTAAAAGCTAGTACATTTATTTTGGCGCCATTCGCCAAGCAAATATAAAGAGCAAGTTTTTTTATTCCATAATCATGTGAAATGGATCTTTCTAGCGTGCATCTATAATTGACAGGCATACAAGTTATTCTTATTTTCTTATCAATTATTATCATCAATATGACAATCCTGTTTGCAAGAAGCCTAGTTATACAATACCCTTCATATTATACTGTCGGTGCGAGACCCAAGCGACATCAAGATCCAAGTAAACTGTATATTCGATCTGGTGCACTGTTATAGTCTGTACAAATGTTTGACGCAAAACACCGTGCAGCTAGCTTTATCCAGTAATTGCTATAATTATTATAAATGCTGGAGTAATGCTGTGTTAATTCATAATTGCATATCTGGAGATAATGCTATCATTTAATGGCTGGACATTTAAATAATTTTGCTTTTATTTATGAGCCTATACATGAAATCGATAGAGCTAAAAGAGTAATTTTCTTGATGGGTTGATCAGCTGTTGGCAGATCAGAGGAAGTGGGATATCTGACTTTAGGCTATCAAGGTTCATTCATGTCCAAGAAATCGACCGTCAGCTTTCAACGTGACATCCAGGAAATAAAATATAACTCTGCAAATATAGGTAGTTATATCAATGGTAAAATTTACTGACACATAAGTATAGTGTAGAGAAATAAGTTGAAATAATGTTTCGTCATCATGTTAGCAGCCAGGCCCACAAAATATACATTCGCGGCTAGAAGAGCCGATAACAAATTAGTTTACACGTTTGCGCTACAATTTATAATAAATCTAAGCATCTTTTAAAATATAAACATAACAATTTATAAAACTCTTCAAAGAAATATCAACGAAACGACATTTTGGTTTTCTGAGTTAGTAAAAATTACGAGATTATTAATCATGGATGGTCTATAAGTCAAGGTGCTCAAGCGGATTGATCAAATCGAACTACCCACGAGTATGCATTACAATGCAATCCCTCGTTGGGCAGTAACGATTAGAGAGTCATACCAATAGGTAAGCGCGTCAGAAACTGCATCAACGGTGATTCCTGCGAATGGAATTGGAGTTGGACGCCGTCAGCTTCAAATCGTCTGGACGGACGGTGGTTGGTAATTTCTGCACCAGTGCTAACACCATGCGGTCCAAGAGAAAGTAAGAGCAGATCACGACTGATCCACTTTCCGTACCGCCGTCAGATGGCTGCGATTCTAGAGTCTCAGACGCGATAGGCACAGGGACGGAGAAACAAACGGAGACAAGAGGCTGGGGCTGTGCCCCGCAGTTGCCTATTGCCTACACAAGATAGGTAGAAGATAAAGTACAAAACTAGCTTACTTTATACCTTTGGCTCCGACTTGCAATTATCTCTACTGGCTAAGCCATTACGGCCAACGGTTCAATACGTTTGCTGCAATAGATTATAATATTATTTATAGATTTCAAGAGATGCATGGTACTAGTTAGGAAATTGTATTATACGCCTATAATACAATATATATCTAATGACATAGGGAGAGTTGTGCAAGATAAAATTAACTCCAGTTTGGAAATAATATAATAAACTGTATATTATAGTATTGCATGGATATGGACTCTGATTCGGTTAGGAAATACATAAGATTGTCAAATTATAATTATAACATGATATTTTATTTTACCATCAGAATTCTGTACAGTGGTTTTTAAATGGGCGCAAAATCTATTTTGTCAGCTGTGGTCAGAATAGTGCTTCTCTATGGTGACCAATACATCTTATACTTTAAATCTAAAATACATGGTACCATGAATGGTTGTTACAATTGTTACATTGATGGCACCAAGTATCACTAGACACAACCAACCAAACAAACTTGGTAGAACATTTCCATCTTTGATACCTCATCATAACGACAGAGATCAGGCGTTTTGAAAATAAACTTGTAACAGAGCGTTTTGTACCTTTATCGACGAGGATTAGAAACAATGGCTTCGTATTAATGGCCTATTGCCCAAATTTTCTGTCAATCAATTTTAGCAACGTGATAGCACGGATATCCACGAATAGAGACAAAGAGGTGTGCAAAATTTGAGTAGTCAAAATTCGAAAAGGAGCGAGTTGATGAGTGTAATTGGTGGTTGAGTTGTGGCCGATGGGGGGGGGGGGGAGAGGAGCATAATATGGCAGTTATCCCACTCGGCATTAATAGCCAGTTGCTGCCCTGGCTGCCCTGGCTGCCCTGGTGCCCTGGCCGAGGCTGCAGGGATAGGCCCTAGGGCTACCTCACTGACTTGGTAATCAGTAATCACCTATAATTGAACCATTATTGGTTGCCAGTGCCGATCATATTACACATTCCACGTATAGCGTGGTACAGCGGTGTGTTCACTGCCCAAAGGGAGCCGGTAGACTCTACGCATTTCTTCAGATTGCAACCATCCATTTTAACTTGCATCAGGGAATTGGTTACAGCGTACAATTGACAACTTTCAAATGAGAACAGAATAATGTAACACTGTGAAAATAAAGTGTAATGACTAGATTGGATTTACTTGTAGGTACTATGTACACTTTTTAATATCTTTTCAAACAATCCTTTTTTTTAATATTTCCAAATAACAATTTGGCTTTTACTTTTATTTAAATACATTATTTGGTTCGTTGACTTAGATGCCGATATTTAAGCCTGTTATAGATCAAAACAAGTCGAATAATTTTTACTGTTCTTGGAGCAATTTCGACGCCGCCATTGTGAATTATAATGATTTTCTGGTACCTTCTTAATCTCTTAATCAGATCCAGAAATGTCAATATTGAAATGCGTCCCTGTTGCACTTCCGATTAGAATTCAATCCAGGGGTAGCAATAACCATGTCAACTGAACTTGTCTATACACGCCCCAAAAGTTGCAATAATTCTGTTCAAATGTTTTGGCGAAATATTGTCCTGCCAGTGACATTTATTGCGAGCTTGGAAAAATACTAGAAGTAATAATTAGTATAAAGTACGCAAATTGTGGATCAGCTATCGTTTTTCATAAATTGTACCAACTAGAGAAGACAATTTAATTATCATCTATACTCCCAACATGGAATTACTTTTTCGCTCATTTTTCTCACAAAACCACAACAACATTATTTGATAGACGTTTGATAGACGCACACGAATATATTATTAATATTACCATTATTACAATTATTATTCTTATATTTATTTTTATTATTTTTATTGTGAAATAGTGACGTAAATCTATAATGCTAATTTTATCCGAGATAGGAGAATATTCTTTGCGATAGAAGTAGGCATAGAAAACACTGAAACACAATCAAATGTCGAGAATGTGTCGCTTGCATCAACGGCACAGGTATGGCATTGATGAGAGCCCTCTAGACGGCAGACTGTAGTGTGACTCATCGCTAGGAACCGCAAGGGCGCAAGGGTCAGCCCCTTCATTCCACGAGCGTTATGGTAACATGTTTCCTATTTACACGAACTCCTTCCCTCGACTCGCCGTGATTCTGGTCGGCTCTCATCACATTCTCACTTGGTTCACCACTAACTTCTAGTGGAGATGGTAATTGGTAACATGAAAAGTCCTGTGGTCAGCAGACTTATCTTCAAACGCTCTGTTCAACTCTCCAACCCCTAAGTCTCCGAAACTGGTCCAGTCTCACACACTAACGTGGCGTTTCATATGTAGAGAAAGGTGGTCCGACCGCGAGAAGGCCCTCTCGCAGAGGCGGCACTGGAAGGGCCGGTCGCCCGTGTGCTTGCGGTAATGCCGTGTCAACTCGTCGGATCGCGCGAACTTCCAGCCGCACCCCTTCCAGCTACACTGGTACGGCTTCTCCCCCGTGTGCGTCCGAAGATGAGCCTTCAGGTGCGACGACTTGGTGTACGTCTTACCGCAGCTCGGGTGCGAACATGTGTGCGTTGTCAACTTCTTACGACCACAACTCCTTCGACCTCGTTTACTTTTTTGAGGTGGTTCAATTGCTTGGGTTCCACTGGCGAAGGCAGGATGTTGTTGAGTTATGGTCTGAGGTTGTGAGAGTAGCTCTGCCAGGTTTGGAGACGAGGGTGGTGTCATTATCTTGATCAGGGGCAACGAAGGCGCAGAAACTCTTTTCGTCGGCTGGTGTGACTGGTGGATACTCATTCTACTCGGGTCTAGCCCGTTCATGTAATCCTGATTCTCAGGACTGGCAGGAGGTGACATCTGACCGTGGTTGTACGCTACTTGCTGGTGATTGGACGTGACTGGAGGCATGAGCCCCGTGTAAGTTGGCGTCGTCACTCCAGTACCAACACCGACCGTCACTGGTTGTTGATATCCTTGCGGCACTTCCCCTACCCTGAGAACTTCATGCTCCCGAAACGGCCCCGTGGTATAGTCCATATTATGTGCAGTTTCTCCCTGACCCACCCGATACCCTTCGCCTTTTGGAGGTCCTGCCTGTGCCGGCAAGTGCGGCGCAGGAGGAGGGGTGTAGAAGCTGTGTTGCTCAGCGGCATAGTTGATGAGCATGTCCAAGTCGCAGAATTCTTCGGCTTGGTAGGGCAGTTGTTCCTGCAGCCCACCGGACTGCTCCGTGAAGGCCGCGGGCTGGGCTTGGGGTGGAGACGGCGTGGGGACGCTCTCGACCACGGCTTGGCTTAACGGTGACGAAGGTACCACGAGCGTCCATGTGCCGGTCAGGCTGACCGGCGACGCTTGGGGAGGCGTCGGTTGACCCAGCAGGATACTCTCGATGTCCTGCCACATCTGCAAGCAAAATAATAATGCAGGGTCAGTAATGCAGAGTCATCGCAGAAAAAGAGTGGCAGTTGTTTGAGTTGGCATTTGAGGAGGTATACTGTTCGGTGACATGCTATCGAGCATTCTTGCTCGGATATAACTGAAATTGAATATTTGTATGTGTTCGTTAACCTTGTGAGATTTCATGTACTAATTTGTTTCCTTTCACGTTTTGCGTGGTGCGATTAATCCTAGTTTACAGAAAATTGTATAATGCCGGTTACGCAATTCTTATCAAAAGTCTCGACTTTTCGGTTTTAGATGGACACAAGAAAACGGGTAGGTGGTCGCTGGTCAGGACGACCAAGTAAGAGATTACGTAGCTGACTAACCACAGAGCCGGCAAACATGTTTGCTTAACGCGTCTGCAGTCCGGCGCTCATTAGCTCATCTTGATTGGCCAGTTATTAACAAGCACTTCACACCAGATTGTTGCGTCGCTAACCGAGGTGGTTCTGTGCTTGCCTGGCTTGACTCGGCTTAATCAGATTCGATCTTTTGTCTCGCAGAGTACAGAGAGGAGAAGGATGACAGCTAAGCCCGTGTAGTCCAGAGCAATGGACCACGCCAAGCCGCAAGATTGTGGTGGACTGGCGTCCCGTCCAGAACTAGGCCGAATAACGTTTCGGATCGAGCTACGCAATTAAAGGGCACACAAAGGTACGCACTGCAATTGGCCCGGCATTTTCTCTTTTTCTTTTTGCACTTCGCTTTTGCTCTATCAAAATGTAATTTTTATACCGTGCAAAAATCAGTGTCATGTTTTCATTGCCTCGTTGTAATAGGGGTCGTACGAACCCGAAATCTGGTAGATATGAGTATCTGTATAAGTATCGTTTGAAACCAACTTCGAGACTTGGCGAGACAACAGCGCCGATATCTGATAATGTAAAGTCTACGAAATATGACCTCGACTCAAATGATCACGTTCAAGCCAATACCTAATGCAGGGGGTATCAGCGTAGGTATCGATATACAGCTGAAATACAGGTATTCCAGCTAGATTCATTTTACATGGGTTCTCTTACAGAAGATCGCTTTCCTCGAGCGGGATACGATATTGGCATGATTCTCATCATTATTATAGCCATAGATGATAGTGTGTCAGTGTGATCAGGTGATCAGGTGATCAACAGGATGGTCAGCTGACCAGCTCACTTTCAATAATACAGCACCGTATGTTTATATCTGCGAACAACCGAGTGCAGTATTGTTCTTGAAACCCACGCTTGTTTCAGAAATGACTGTTGGTTACTGATACAGGTTAGTCATACTTTGGACGTAATATTTAATGTTTTTACGTTACAGCAATTTTCAATAATTTCACATATATGTGGTATAATTTGTTTCGTGGACTATCGGTATTCAACATTCTCTTGTAGTGTAATGTTATAAAAAACGAGGAGACGTTTTACGTCAAATATCATGCCAATAACATTCAATTTTTCTTGAAAGGAATACAAAATGCTAGCGAATAATCGCAAGTGCTTGCATAGGCTTTGTAAGTATTTGGGGTAAGTGGAAGTCCCAAGATCGCTTGACAAGTACCTATGTATGGTGCTATAAACACTCAAAGTTCAGACCGGGTACAATTAAGATTAATGAAGCCTGGCTAGTGGATACCATGGCCTGTTAGATAAAATTGATTTATTACTGTGTGTAATGTTTGGTATAAGTATCTCAGTCCATTGTATTGACTACAATGGCAAACATTATTTTTTATAACCCGATTTATTCTTATAAATTACACCTAACTAAACGTTATAATAATCACAATTCCGAGAATGGGAATCAAATGTAGCATAGAAATAAGTTAACTTGATTGTGACTAGATTCCGACACATGAAAAGGGTACGATCAGATTTCAAAAGGCAAGCTTTTTAAAGCGTTTTCACCGTCTAATGAGTTTCAATCTCGTGAAATCTCGCAAGGATGTCAGCTTCACAAATAAATCAATCAATTTAGAAAGATGTCGTCGAACATTTCCAGTCAATCCGTGTTATGTTGTGTTACGTGTAAAACCAGTGATCTAACACCACTGTGTCTAGTGCGAATGAAAACGGCATTTGAACGGGAAACGACACAAATGCCTGAACGTTTGTACGCCGAAATATCCATGCATCTTGCCGGTTGTGAAGAAAAATGAGAGAAGGTATGTCTTTACGATCTAATTGCCAATTAGATATATTTTCTTGGACATTCTTGGAAGTGAGCATTCGATGATCGTTAGTGCTACTCAAGACAGGCCTTTTCACGCTCCAGCTGTTATTGACATGCTGTTTTTTCAGCAGATTTCTAGAGAACTCTTTTTCACCCTGCATTTAGAACATTTTTCAGTGGTTACGCAAGAGAAAAAAACAGATTTTCAATATAATAACATATAGTTTACAAATTATTTATACAAATAACTGCAAGAAAACAACAAAGTTCCCTTAAATTTTAAGACCTTAATATATGCATGCGTGGGCGTTGATGACCGTACATTAATTTTTCAAATCACGACTGCAGTATATTACATAGTGCAAAGTTTTTTTCTTTTTCTTTTTACATAACTCATTTTGTGTGTTTGCAGTAATGGGAACTTGTACCACAACTTCTTGTGTCATGTACTGTACTGGTTAGAAAATAATGGTTGTGAGTCCTGAACACCCACCGAGAATACCTATACGGGTGGGGGTCGAGAATAGAGAACCGGATCATCGTATGCGTGTAATTACTATCATTGTTGTTTATGATTCTTGTGTCATACCCAGTGCTTTTTTGTAAAGATATGGGTGCCGGAACGCCAATTGTTCATAATAGGAAATTATCCTTTACCCCCACCCCCATTCACCTCCGCCAATAAACGACAATCTGCTTTGCACTTGTTGTTTTGTTGATACTAGACACCGTTCTTAGCTGTGATGAGCTGTGAATGCAGGATTCTTCCCATCTCTATCCCGGTTTATTGTAAGTTTCTTTCTGATTCGAAATGATGAACTAATGGGTTTATTTTGCCCTTTTGTACGCGGTTGAAAACTTTAGCCAGTAACAACTCTTTCATTGTACAGTGCATTTAACAACACTTTGGCCAGCGGCTGATTCTCTGTGGTCATGCACTTTCTTGCCCAAAAATGTCAGCTGCTGCTTTTTAGTTTCCCCGTAAAAGATATTCCTGCACTTTTGCCCATTCCTTCACAATTTTCATCCCTGCCCAGAGTTCCAATTTCTTCGCAAGCAGTGCAGCCGCTGAGCCGAGTTTCTTGTTTTGATAACAGAGCCAATTGTTTTACAAGCAAAATTCATTCTTCTGCTCTAATGTCCAGCAGCTAGGCCAGTCGTCAGACAGAGGCTGCTTTTCAAGATCTCCGCCCGGTGCGTTTCCTGATATCTCAGGACCACAATTCGGAGTTCCACGAACACTCGCACATCCCGTTACATCTCTCACACTCACTTCATCACCAGCACGAGCCCTTTTAGTAACTTGGGTCGAAAATTGGTAACCAAGCGTGCTCACGAAAAACAACATGTACGCACTACACCTTTTTTCACGGTAGGAAGGAAAGTGTCTTCGCATTTTCCTCCTGGACCCACTGCTGCTATAGACACAAGCAAAGAGTTTCAAAACTGTCCATGGCCATATAGAGCCCTTTGTCTGGCTCAACACATGGCTTGTAAGTTTTCAAACTCTTAGCTCATGTCTAGTAGCAGAGGGCCCATGAGGAAGGTGGAAATACACTCTCCTTCTCAACTTGAAACATTGAGTCCTGGATTTTTCCAGCGATCGGCGAGCGCAGATATTCCCGCCGATTTTTAATTTCTTTTTGGGGACCGAAATGAGGTACCGGAACGGCGTACCAGTACGTTCCGGCACAAAAAAAACACTGGTCATACCTATATAAGTGTTTATTTCTTGAGAACATTACCAATCGCCAAGGCGCCTATAGGGTCTGCGCGGGGCCCCTAGGCTCAGTCAACTAGTCGGGGCCCCTAGGCTCAATCAACCAGTCGGGGCCCCTAGGCTCAGTCAACTAGTCGGGGCCCCTGGGTGCAGTCAACTAGTCGGGGCCCCTGGGTGCAGTCAACTAGTCGGGGCCCCTAGGCGCAATCAACTAGTCGGGGCCCCTAGGCTCAGTCAACTAGTCGGGGCCCCTAGGCGCAGTCAACTAGTCGGGGCCCCTAGGCTCAGTCAACTAGTCGGGGCCCCTAGGCGCAGTTAACTAGTCGGGGCCCCTAGGCGCAGTCAACTAGTCGGGGCCCCTAGGCGCAGTCAACTAGTCGGGGCCCCTAGGCGCAGTCAACTAGTCGGGGCCCCTAGACTCAGTCAACTAGTCGGGGCCCCTGGGTGCAGTCAACTAGTCCATTCTCTCAGGGGCATACGATGGGGAGGGGGGGTGGTTCAAAATCCCCCCACTAGAGGCCACAGAGACCCCCCCCCCCCCACCGGGTGGGTCCAGGCCAGCTTACTCCCCCCGGGGTCCCTTAACTGGATCGTTCCCGTGACTGAAGTTTTTACGAAACTTTCTATTTAATATGATAGGAAATTTGAAACTAGGTTTCCCTATTCTGATAACCATGGTTGATTTGGCCCAAATTTACATTAGCATGCCTTAGCATGCAGCAATTGCTGAATGCGGACAAAATACTGGGCTATGGAAACCCTTGAAAGGCCACGAAATATGAGTCAGTCAAGTAATGCGTCTAACAGAAATTTAGTACAGGAATCTTGGTGAAGAATAAATCAATCATATAACATGCAGATCTTACCAACCCATTCTCAAGCCCCAAACTAACCGCAAACGCGTAGATTTGCTTCAATGAAAACCTTGAACTCAAAAATTTTAAACCCCCAAAATTTTTACTGCATTTCTGACAGTAAGAGTAGGGGCTGGGGCTGGAACAATGAGAAAGATGGAAATTCTCCTTTCAGCATTCAAAAATGAATTACAAACGTAATAGGTTCATCCGTACAATTGCTAACTAAAATGCTTTCCTATTCAGGAAGCAAACCATAAATTAGAAATATTGTCATCACTTTTGAACGTTATTGGAAAAATTTACTGTTGCCAAAGTTCATCTAAGAAGCTCTAGTTCTAAATTTCAATTTCCGGAAGTAGTTTTGCTAGCCCATGACCTTCCAGGCGACGAGTCTTTAGACTGGAGATTGCATCAAAGCGGCAGCTATCAGTCTCTCCGTCTTCGCCTTCGCATTTTGTCGTCGACATTCCTCAAGAAAGTGTCAGCTGTTTTCTGACCAGAAACTGCGTGAAAAACTCGTCACGGCGCACTATTCGATCCATATTTATAACCTCTAATCCATACGACGATATCAAAATGCTAATTCACCAAATACCAGAAGTAGAAGCTAAAGGTAAAGCATACCATGCTGGTCTTGCTCTTGTATATGAAAGTGAATCTGGACCAGAGCTGTTTATAACGTCGCGGTGGGTTTCTCATGGTCATTTCCGATATACATGTATTAAAATTATTGTTTTTATTTACTAGTGTCGATCTCATATCTTATAATATACCTATCTGGATGTTGAATCAACCTTGATATCTCGAGTTTATGTCCTTAATTATTTTGCCAGACACTAGATGCGGTACCTGCTTTGCCATTAAGTGTCGTTTGAATTAACAGTCACCGTGGCTGGTATGGCAGAACCATCCTTGTCTCGGCTATTTTCACCTTGGGCAGTCTCACTCTTTTAGCGCCTATTTTACGCTCCTTTCTCCCTTTTTCCACCCATCAAAAAATGTTATCAGTTAATGCATAGTGTAGGCAAAACGCTGTAATGACGTTACGTAAATTCGTTTGGGGTGGGATATATATATATATATATATATATATATATATATATATATATATATATATATATATATATATATATATATATATATATATATATATATATATATATATATATATATATATATATATATATATATATATATATATATTTATATATATATATTCGTAATTTGGCTATTAGAATACCGGGCTAAAGAACGCCGCAGTATGCGCACTGCATCTACAAACAAGTAACAACCTGTGGCTACGTTCTCTATATTATCGCAGCCTGAAAAGTGAGATTAAAACATGGAATCTATCCAACTAGTTTCTTGCGGCTAGGAGAATGGGTTGAAAAGATGAACTGTGACAGGGAGACCATGAATGCAGCGAGGCGAGGGGGTCTCCCGCCCCCAACGTGGAATAATAACCGAGTACAACAAATCATATTTGCACGTAGCACGTAAAACGCAGAACAAGCTGGGTATTTCACGTGAGAAGTGTTAGACGTGAGATCTCGAGTCTTAGCATGGGTAACAGTAAGTAAATGTCTGCGCAACTGACAGTGACAGTTGAGATTTCCACATGAGGAGGCGGTAACAGCTGTGCACTCAGTGGAAGCTTACATTTGATTGGATTTCAAACGAATTCTTATTGCCTAATGACTGGCATATGATCACACTCGACTCAAGACCGTGCAATGGGCATGCTTCCCGCACACTTGTGAGCACATGCCTTGTTATTAGTATTTCAAATATATCACGAGTTTGCATGATATGCTGAAAACGGTTATTTAACCAATTAACTTTATTGTTTCTATTATTAGCCACACACAGGAATTCGTTGCGAGAATCGAGATTATTCATATTCCCCGAAGCCATAATTTGTTGAACACAAATCACAAGTTGCACGTGCTCGGTTAGGAAAGAGTGAGCCTCTTAAGCATGTTACCGAAAGATGCTCGAAGATACCTGGCCGTTCTCGTGCATATCTGGGTACTTTTTCGGAAACCTTAAATACGGAACGAATCGGTAATTTGCGGGAAATTGACTCCGATCTTTCTCCAGATCACCCGCTCAGCGTCCCAGCCCAGCGTCGAGAAAGTACAGCAGTACACGGCTGAATTTCTTTTCGTTATGCAGGAGCTAATCACTCTTATTTTCTATCGTTATGGGTCTTGAAGGGGAATGAAAATAACATTTTCGCATTTTCATTTATTGGAAAAGTTTAAGGGCAGCGAGGAATGTGCGAGGGACTTTTGCGCCAATAATAATACAAGACAAGAGGGAACAATAATACAACGCGCGGGCCGATCACGAAATTCGTATGTGCAGGACGCATACACTTTGTACAACAAAACCAAACCAAATACACATCTTCGACAACATTTCATCAGCGCCAGAAAAACTACGCTGTGGTCACAAATTGCGTGCAGGTCCTGTATTGACGGTGGCCAAGATGGCCAGACCAAGATGGCCAGACCATGATGGCCAGACCAAGATGGCCAGGCCACGATGGCCAGGCCGAGATGGCCAGGCCGAGATGGCCCGGCCAAGATGGCCAGACCAAGATGGCCAGACCAAGATGGCCAGGCCACGATGGCCAGACCAAGATGGCCAGGCCAAGATGGCCCGGCCAAGATGGCCAGACCAAGATGGCCAGACCATGATGGCCAGACCAAGATGGCCAGGCCACGATGGCCAGACCAAGATGGCCAGGCCAAGATGGCCCGGCCAAGATGGCCAGACCAAGATGGCCAGACCATGATGGCCAGACCAAGATGGCCAGGCCACGATGGCCAGGCCGAGATGGCCAGGCCGAGATGGCCCGGCCAAGATGGCCAGACCAAGATGGCCAGGCCAAGATGGCCAGGCCGAGATGGCCAGGCCAAGATGGCCAGGCCAAGATGGCCCGGCGTCAGCCGCATTTTGCCTATATGAAGCTCGATGTAAGACGTTTTAAGACCTCTCGGCAGGACGGTCGAAATTTGGTATAGATGGTTGCTCCGTACCTGTAGTCCAGTTTACAGCAGCATCGAAGAGACCATAGCACAATGGACATGTTTCCCAACGTGCAATTGGCATTTTTATTGTCCCAAAGATAGCTTTTCCGATTAGAAATGGCGTCCAACAGTGAAGAAATTGAGCTAATGCATAAGATGAAACACAGATAAACTTCACGAACGTATTGACTTATAAAATAACTCATTATAGACCTACAGATTAAAGCTGATGATATTCTTTATATAACTCCGCTAACAACCTATACCTTTGTTTCGAAAACAATTTTAAACAATAAATAAATGTTCCTGATATGCTATTCGCGAACATTAAAATTTGTTAGATACACAGACGTGGGATTTGAAACGAGCGACGTAGATTAATTTTCAGTCTGGTTATGAGAAGAAAAAACAAGTGAACACCTCAGCGAACAAGCAACAATTATTTCATACGTCCAAAAGAGCAGACCACAACTATCAGATTCTGTGGCTTTAAGTGTATAGTAACGAACGTCCTTACTTATTTTTTGCTGCCTCTCACTTGATGCTTGTGGTAGTAGTGTTCATAGCAGTGATCAAACAACATGTTTATCACTTACGTAATTGATGTTTAACTGTAATGATATTACAACGGTACACGAAATGATGCAAAAACGCGATTTGCTATTGCTATATTTAACACAGATGCGAATGCGATCGATGAAATGATTGGGAATTCGAGGTTTTTGCGTTCCTTTGTTTAGACTTGAAGAGGCTTCGTGCGACGAGAGGATTATCAGAGAGCATTTAATAGCTTGATTTTTTAATTGCCCCAAACAGCATGGCTACTCTGCGACAATTGAATTTCTTGTGATCCCAACATGACTGCCAGAGCAAAGATTTTTATATTCGATTGGTCAGAGAGCGATCAGTGCAGCGCTGCCAACTTCGCATGGAGCAAGACAGCTAGCAATTTAGCTTCAGACCTCTCTGAATATACAACTCTTAGCTACAGGAGGCATACGGGAGAGCTATAGGAGGGACATGTTTAGGTATTTCTATTTCGAAGTCAAAGATATATGAACATGATAAATTTGAGCTGAAAGAAAACATTTAATTTATTAAAATAATAACAATTTTTACCCCGGCTTTTAGAACTAATAGAATTCCGTACTCTCAATAACTATAACTATTACAAATATTTATCGATTTACTTTGTATTGGTTGATTGGTTGATAGCATGTTTGGATTGGTTTGTATGATTGGTTGGTTTGGACACTGCGTAACCTTTTGCAAGGAAAGAAATTAAAGTTGATGGCGATTGGTACAGTGATGTGAAAACAAAATTGCTGGAAGCATAATTTAAATACTGGTGTAATTTTCAATGCGTTTTTGCATTGCGGTATAGTCATTGCTCCCGAGGTGCAAATACAGCTTACACATTAACACATTTCCATGCAAGTTTGTTATATTTGACGCGTATATCCCATTCAATTAGTCTACACTCATTAAACCAATTTTCCTTCTCTTAGCACTTTTCAGAGATATTGGCATGCAAATTGTAAATTTCTACTAAATTAGAGACAATATAAAAGGTACGTACTGGTAATAACGCCTGACCTTCTATTGAGTCATTCAATTATGAAATTGAAACGAGCAAAATATGAAAACTGAAATACTTAATTGAAATTAATTTCGATTTCATCTTTGATAAAGTTTTATTGAGCCGTTCATTTGATAACATTCAGCTCCCGCTTGAGGTGGCACGTGGTGTGGTGGCTTCGCTATTTTCATTTTACATCCGTGGATTAAAATAATGCTCAATTAAAACCCCAACAACTTGCTCTATTCTATACCTACTATATATATTTGCTCCAGTGGCAATATACGTATACGTATAATAATAACCACGTATATATAACATAAAAAACCTGCGATTAATACTGGTATAGCTTCTAGCTGGCTTTTCCTAACAATTTAAGAGGTCCTTGGTGCTACACCCGAACGAGCTAATTAGGAATAAATCACTTCATACCTCTATCGCCCCCAGATGGAACAGTTCGCCCAAGCAAAATGAGATCCATTCTCCTGAGGGCAATAAATTATAAAGTAACATCCAATAGGTGGACCGTCGTACACCGTCCTTGGTGCCATATCTTTCCAAGCAGATATCCGAATTTTTCAAGAAGCAAAACAGAAATTAGTGGTAAGGAGCCGAGGGCCAGTTCAATTAGGTGGCTGCATGCGCCAGTTCACTATCTTTGAAAGATATAATTCGAAGGTTATTAACTTTTGAGAGAAGAGCCAACTTATATAAGTAGAACATATTTTTATTAGTATATATATTATTATTATTAAGTACGAAAAGAATGAATACCGCCTCCAGTGTTAAATAGTGATTTCAAAAGTGTTTAGATCCTATTTTGAAAATCGGAATCCTCTGTATCCACTAGACGCACGAGTGTTAATAAAAAATGGACCATCTTTTTCCGTATCGAAATGAATAAACTGAGCGGGTTTTTTATCCGTTTGGCTTAGTTTATCATGATGTAGAGCTAGCGGCTCGATCAGCCATTAGCTAGTTGCCATCACTAATGGGGTAATGGGTAACCAATAGGCTTATGCATACCCGCAGCGGAGCGGCAGCCGTACCCATACATCTGGATGCTGCGCTGCGTAAACTGCTTTGCGTATACGCTTCGAACGGCGGTCGGAGGTAATAATATGCAGCCGGCTGCGTGAGAGATCATCATGGATCACTCGACACTAAAATCTAGCTACTTGCTCCAGGACGAGCAATCTGCTTCTATCAGATGTGAGTGCCTTTTGCTATCAATTAGATTTTCCAAAGTTGAAATGAGCCTTTTCTGTATGAAGGTATGTGTAAAGACAATTGTTACCTGTATAACTAAATTGTTGCCTGATACGTTTTTGCTATAAACAAAGGTACAAGTTTTCTGAGGCGCCAGGCTCTGTTCGAAACTGCAAAGTCACCAAAGAAAACTAGCATCAGATTTCTTCCACGTGGACGCCGCGTAACGAACAATTCGCCGACTGCTATTGAGAGTCTATTACCTATATATACTAAATAGTCGTACACGCTGAAACAGATTCTTAAACGTATTATATACCTGGGCGAGCGGCCGCGCTGGCATGGCGACGATATCGTCGTTAACTTTGGCCATGGCCAAAGCAAAAACTCGGCAAAACCAAAACTATTTTCATTGCTATTTAATTGTCCATCAATCATTGTGTGCGCTCGAGCTCGAATGGTCGGGCATTCTTCTCTAATTATTATTCGTATAGTATTTTAATTGATTTCACGATTCTACTTTTTACGTTAATAATTGATGAACAAAGCGATAAACTATGGTCAAGCTTACAGTAAATTTAATCGAGTTAAGACCGAATGGAAGATATCTGGTTGTGGACAACCTAATATTAGTTGAATTAGGTGCCACGAGTTTCTTTTTTTTGTGCTTACTACATGTACATTTCTTTTTGTAACACTGACACAATAACTTTTGTACCCAGCGATGTCTCACACTTACACACAAACCGCAGAGCTAGTACCTTCACTAAACATACTGATTTTATGATAAGGAAAATAAATGCCAAGAGCAAACATTAACCTAACATCACGTTTTGCTGCTCGATTCTCCGGGCCAACTACGAGAAAGCTGGATATTCGGCGTTTCAGTTGTAGTTCTCGTCGTGCAGTCTCATTCCATCTCCTGTAGCAGGGACCCCGGACTTATTGCCATGATCTGCTATTGGGGATCGATGTAATTGATAACAAAGTCTCCCAATCCGATTCCAAGCAATCACCTCGTTAGACGATTGGAAAGCGCAGAGCTCCGCAACACGGATAATATATTTTGTCAGCCTGACGTTTCGTGTAGCTAAACTCTAAAGCCAGTGACGTCGAGGAAACAAATGCGCTGCGATACAACTTCGTGTTTCAAAAACCATTACTTCAATTCTGTCAAATGACAATGTAACCTAACATTTTGAATTTTGATTATAATTATGATTTGTTATAAAGTGATTAAATGGTAGCATTTTCTATATACATCTGTGCCGATTTATTTATCTACCTTTAGTAATTCGTAACATTTTAACCGATTCAAACGTTACTTGGTTTTTAATCTTAAGCCCATTTATTTACATCGACAAGAATTTTCTTCTTTCCAACCAGATTTGCTTGTAAGCTGCATAAAAAAGAACAAAACTCTTTTAAACTAATAAATAATTTCACCAGTGTATGGTACACCTACATAATTTATAATTTAATGCAAATTTAATACGTTTGCGGTATATATACGTATAGTAAAATGTCAATAACTCTTTGGTATGGTATTCAGACTCGGTCTCGAGTGTCTCTATAGGTGTATACCGTGATCAAGCCAGCTGCTGGCTGGTGTATTCTGTAGACGCTGTAGCCGGAATGGAGTAACCTAATCATAGGAGTCACATGCATAATCGGCGACAAACACATCAATAAATTGCCTGTGCAATAGCTTTTAACGACAGCTATGTTAGCAGCCACCTAGAAAGTAACATTTCCCTCGACCGTTAGAAAAATCTAGATACGTTACATTACGAGCAGCCTCCAGTACCTCTCTCAGCGTATACCTATATTATTATAATGCACGTGCACGCAAAGGATACAATACGTATTGTGATGCAACATTGTCGTATTTTGCGTCCGCAGCTTTTCCTAGAAATGCGGTGACGGTTGAACAATCAATTATCTGGAAAAACTTAGGACCACTGCCATTGCAAATAGCTTTCTTTTTTGGTTTTGGTGAGCAAATTACCTTGAGAAACGACGAGCAGTGTAAATCCGAAATTGGGATTGGTTAGTCATTCTTTGAAATCTATTGTCACACATAGGGATATTGTCAACAATCAAATCTATACTGAATTGATTAATTGCGATTGTATTCAGCTGATCAATTCGCAAAATCAATTAAGCTCAATTAATTGAAGTATCTTCTTATGTCCATGTTATTTAAATATCGATAAAGTAACCATTTCTAAGTTACTCTTTTTTAGGGGTGATCCATGGTTAAGGCGTACTATTTTCATCTGAGAAAATTATTTCTCACTCTCAAAATAGTAAGACTATACCGCGTATGGCAAGGTAATTGATGCATCGAATTACGCAAAGCAAATAATGCCATCTTGATAGTATAGTCTTTCATGGATCTGTTTGGATTGATTGCTGGATGTTGGATGTCAGAAGTGACCAATGGGAGAAAGGAATGCTCTCGGGGCGTCGCGGCGTCGATTCAGCCAATCGGCGACGCCATGGAAAGCGCATGCTCATGTCTCTAATGCGAACTACGAAGCGTCTGCTGCCCCATCTTCACAAATACGAACTCTGATTTGGTGGAAGGTTAAGTGGGTCCCTGCCTATAGCTCTGTTTCAGATTGCATACATATTTAGGACAATGGCCGCTTGCAGCGATTTGTCTCATTTTTCTTTTGAATTTTTAACCGTTACATCGTCTACTGAAACATGTGCTTGCTTTTGGAGTATTCATCTATTGCAAGTGAAAGATAGTTTCAAAATGCATTTATATTCGTATTTGCAAAATATCTTATGTGTCTCTGTTGTCTCTAAGAAAACAAATTGTTGAAAGGGTGCCGGGGAGTGTTCACACACACACTCACACACACATAGTGTCAATTACACAAATAAGTGTAATTCGCCGCCATGTGGTATCATATTTGAATTATTCACTGTCTTTTCAATTTCAACAGATTCAATCATTCGAAACTTTTACATTTTTATTATCTATAAGAAGTCGTCTATAAACCTAGAAGCCGAGAAAATATAACTCCTTTTTGAAAGTGATAAAATGCTCGCATTAAGCGTTTGATCCTGCGTTCTATATTTGTATTATGTTTATTAATATTAGCTTAATGAGTTCGACTCTAATTGCAAAATGGGTCTACCGGGAATAACAGAAAGGCCGATAGTGAAATAATCTACTCGAAAGTATTCGTGTTGGTTATGCTACGAATGGCAGGTAATGTGAGCTTCGCGAAAGTATTGGAATAATTATTACTTTGCACAAGCCGCAAAGCGCCGTTTATCTTAAACTTATTGTTTTCCTGCCAAAATATTGGGGTTCCCCATCTCCTTCTCCTTCTTTTAAACGGGAAAATATGTCAATCTTAAATGCCATGCAGTAAGTCAAAAGGAAAAACCATTTGGCCAGCAAAAATTATGAAAAGTTCGAAATCAAAGACGTGCTCATAAACAAAAAAAAACCATCACTTGTCCGTCATGTTCTCTTCAACTGCATAATGCGGGAATTTAATTTAATGTAGATAGGAATATATACGACTGTCTCGTTGTACAAAGCAGTTATTTTACGGCGAATCACGTATTAAAATAAAACGTATATAAAATAACCTTTCAAGGTGAGTTCGAAATGAAAATGCTCAGCTACCGTTTGAAACCGTTAAATTTGATCGGCAGTCTGTAAAAATGCAGCGTAATTAATTCCATACAAAAATACAGTAGGTACCAGACTGGTAAATTTCTTTTTATTTGCCAATTACCATGCTTCGAGTATAAACAGGTGTACTAATATATGAAATAATCGCGTCGTCGAGTATGGTATTGTATTCAGTCATTGTTACGTCGCATTACCAATCTTGTGTACCTAAAAAAAATCTATTAAAAATCACATTAAGCAGCCCCTTTTTAAAAACCTTGACAGAATGTAAATGATTCGTGATGGAAACAGTATTTATTGTTTTCTCAACAAATTAAATTACGAAGACGATTGAGGATCTCATTCTGATTAAATATTTCCATTTTGTCAAAGCTTTCAAAGAATGCACCTTTAATTTGTGTGAAAGTCAATGGGACATTAAAAATAGCACATTGTTCCAACTGGCCAACAAGCCAAAACAATACAAATGACTGAGAGCCCTTGCTGAGTCTTCCGATCCCAAAGCTTACCAAGCATTGAATTCTTCCACGTGCCATTCAGTGCCGTTGACCATTCCGGCGAAAGAACCAAAATGTATACACATGAAATTGTGAGGTATTTTACATGCCCGAACGGTTAATTGGCGCATCAGAAAATGGGAAGTTCGGCCGCGAGTGAGAGGAATACACAATTTGTGGAAGGAAACGAATAATATTGCTCCCAATTTGGAGGAACTTGACACTTTATAGATCCCCATTTTAGGTTCAAGAAAAATAATTTATCTGGCTTTTGTATGATATATGCTAATGCTTTCCCAGTCTTTGGTCTCTGGCATGTGTTGCCAGGCTATACATGGTGTTCCTTCCTTATTTTCACCAATTTCATTGGGTTTTTATGAAATTTTGTACAAAATGTAGCTAAATTATGGACAATTATTTGTTCCCTTCAGGGGCCTCGAGACCTTTTAGGGGGAATTGAATACTGGTCATATATTAGTTAATCGTTTTGCGCTAAAATGTTTCTGGCTACTACTTATTAAAAAGTGCGTCAGAGGTAATGTCCATTATAAAATTTGGTCCATTATGATTTGAGGAAGGAGGCACATGTGTTGTAGGTGTATATATGTGGGTAATTGGTTGCTATAAGTAAACATATTAACTTTCGTATTTGCGTACGTGTTACCTGTAGGTATTATAAGTATTTGTGAGAAATAATGATCTGATCCATGCTATGCAATTACAATAATGAGAAGCTGTAGGTCCAGTTACGGAAAATAATACATCATATAGGTTTGAAGGTTTCATTACCTACTATATATGGCGTCAAGGAATTCAGCCATCGTAAATTTGCAGCATATATATTATATATATACACGAGTTATAGAGATATATGTGATACATGCTAAGTTGATTCCTTAATTAATAGGTGAATGGAGTTGAGGGATTCAAGAATTGATTATCTGATCAGAACCTGCAAGTTGTCATGAATTAAAAGCAATAAAAAAAAACTTTTTGTCGATTATCCATCAGAAAGGGGCGCTAATATGACACGTGGAAATAAAATACCTTATATTTTACTTCCGGGTCTCATCAGAGAAGAACAATCAGTAGATAATTAAACTAAAATGTCGTTTGGGCATCGGTTATCTGATTCTTTACCTTCGTCTGCTTATTTCCATTTGCAAGTCAGTCCTCGAAATGACCACCTCACTCTCGGTCTTTTGGCTAGTGCTGTATTGGAATGTTTGAGGCACAAACCGGGTTATATCGTTTAACTCCGTGGTGACCCGTCTATAGTTGACGATTATGGACTTTTATCAAAATGTTGTATTCCCTGGATTTCAAGTATAGAGATGAGAGACAAGACGAAGATGAGAGGTAACTTTCTGTGATAAATATTACCTATACATGCACTCAAATATGGTTATAAAATAAAGATCATATAATTTGGTACACTATAGTCTAAATTCAAAGTGTAATGGCGGTCTACATCGCTTGGTCGACACCCTCAGCGCTGTAAAGGAGAAATGCACACGGGTTCGTGTCATTGAGTCTTTCCCTCGCAAGAAATATTATTATAAAACATCAGCAGTGTATTGCAGTCCGCTCCGGGCGAAGTTTGTTTGTTGGAAATATGAGATATTAGTGGTGTCAATAATCAAGTCAAATATTTGCCTCACACTTGACTACATATATTAGAAAAAGTAAATCTTTGCTGGCAATCTTTATGCAAATCTTAATTGCGACAATGATGCCATCTCATAAATAATCATACCCAAATTAAGTAGCAGATATCATGAGACTTACAATTTCCATAGTTTAAAGATGTTGCATGGCATAATATAGGTATTAGAAACGTTTTGATAATAATAGGTTTGCTTGACAAGATTGTTAACTCGCCGGTATATTTAAAATGTATTTCCTGTAAGTTGTGTGAAATAGGATCGATCCTTAGAATCCAAATGGACCAAACGGTATTTAGGGACATAAACCAGACTTTCGGGTGGGCTTTTCTAAATTTGCTTTACCATGCCTTACTATATAGTTTTATATACATTAGATATAAATATGGTATAAATAGAATGCTAAGTGGAGTCTAAGACATGAGAAGACAAGTCTTAGAAATTTAATAATATAAATATTGTTCCAGTATTACACAAGGACTTACGAAAAATCTACTGAGCTAAATTACCAGTAACACTAGTACCATGCAATTAAATAAATAAAAAATTTGTTGTATTTATATGTTATATTTAATGTTCAAAGCCTGTCCCCCATCAAATTTTTGAACGATTACAAATGAAAGATTATACATCTTACTTGATCGTAATAAGCTGAATTATTATTGGTGCACTGCCTGATCAGGTCAACTTCTCGAATATTGATCGCTTTACATTTACCCAACGCACACACACTACAAGCAAACAACTTTTTCTTCTCACAAATTCGAGAAAGGCAAAAAGTTATACCATCTGATATTATAGAATATTATAATCTCCCATGGTCGATTAAATTATATTTGAAAACTACGACAAAAAATTCGATCATTGATTTTATTGCTTTTGCTTTCATAAAGTTGGGTGAATCGAGTGTGGTCGGCAAAAAACTGTCACGCTTGACTGGCTGATTAGATTTATGCTGGCGACCGTGCTGGCAAGGGCCGTGATTCTTTCAAATTATCTTACACAGCCTCTTCGGGAAGGGGGACCACCAGAAATGAAGCTCTTAATAAGCTGTCGCAACAATGCCAATCCAGCTTTTTGGCAATTAAAGTGTTGGAATCGTGGATTGAAAGTGCATGTGGGACAATTTGGCAACAAAGTTGGTCGACTGGCAGAAGAAAGGTCCGCGTAGCCTTAGCAGTTTCAGTTTTGGGAAGGGTTTCCTGTTACAAAACTTTCCTACTTCGGCAAATAGAAAAAAAAATAGTTACGATTGAAATGAAATCACGACCCATCAAGCATATAAACTATATCAGACACACACATAGACTAACACTTTGCATGCCCGTAAGGTGTTGATGTGTAGGTGAAAGCACCTCACAACAATAACAAAAAAATTTGCGAAACAACAGAACGTTTTTCGCAGACCTTTCTTTTTCAGTGTCATTTATTTAAGATTGAAATATTCCTTGAAGTCTCACCGACTTCAATATCTCAGAAACATTAGTGAAGACCGAGTTCTATGTACAACATTTTTCCGAAGCTGAGCATTTTAACTAGTGGGACTGACGTTGATTAAAGCTGCCATGGAAAACGATCAAGCTCATTCAATTTTACACTCTGCTGCCTGATAAGTTGCTCACGGATTACTCACCTCCCTTCATCAAGAAATCAGCTAAAGCATCGCTAAAATGTTGCATTTCGGACAGGGAGCTACAACCAATTTCAATCCAGATTCAGCGGATTAACCTTTCCCGTCGTGACCAGCTATGTAATAATGCACCGAAATTTCTTAAATGTCATACCTACCATAACATCTTACCTCTCTTCGATGCCTGCTTGGGACGACATTAATAACGAGAACGCCATTGCATAATCAAACGAAAAGTAGTTCAGAAGCAGGACAAGCACTATTAGCAGCCAGCTGATTCTGAAACTGGAGTGTCCACCAATACCCTGATTTGCATTTCGTTTCTGTACGCATACGTCTTGTGGGAGCAAAGAATGTTGCTGTCGCCATCTATTATCCGATACTGCAAGATGGTCATATGTACCGAGTCATTCGATGGTCTCGACTACAAAAAATAACGATCAAAACGATGATTTTAGTGCATTATGTTTAAAATTCGAAACATATGCTATTTGCAAATCGAGCTTATTATTTGAAATGTGCATTGTTTTAATTGTGTTCTGCAGTTCATATAACCTGAGGGATGGCACGACTGACAAAAAGAATTGCCAAAAGAAAATGCGAAATAAATTTCTTTGAAATATAAGGTACCGAATACGAACATAGATTTTTAAAGTGCGAAAACTTCGATCGTTTCCATCAGTTTAATATAGTCAGATTGAAGACAATCATGGTGTAATTGTAATGGCTTTCGGAAGGACCACACTTTGCACTCACCACTTCTTGTAACACAATCATTTAAGATAATCTCCCCAATCTCAGCACCCATCAGAGAATAATTATATGGGGATTAGCGACTTCTTACCAGTCGGCACAGAATTTTTTATATCACACAGCATGAAGAGCTTGCGTGACAATTTCGTGTAACAAAATGTAATTACGCTAAAAGGAAAAATGAAGGCGGTGTGTTTTCACCATCTATAATCGCAGCAGCAAGTTTGGGCAATCTGAAAATATCTATCTCATTATAAAGATACATGCAGAAGCAATATCAGAGCAGAGTCGACCGTTACATTAGCTTCTATTATCGTATAGCCTAAGGTATTTGTACAATAGGCGACAGGCAAGCTGAGACGGCCAAGTAATTTACCACATGCGTGTCTAAGATATCAATCGAAATTTACTCAAAGTTAGTGCTACTCACAAAATGACGTATACTGTCGTAGCGTTGGGACTGGAGGAGCAAAAGGCTCCAAGGCTAAATCTTGTATGAATATCGAGCAGCGGCTGGCTGCTCTGCTCATGATGAGGCCACATTCAAACTAACGACTTGAAATGAGCAGCAAATAAATCGCTCTAGAAAATTCGATTGATTATATCTCATTACATCTGAAAATAATATGCATATTGGGCAACTTTCTGCTCCCGCTTTATCTGTAGATGACAGACACAAAGTCAATCATTAAAATTGCAAATAAATCTTGTAAAGGTAAAAAGCTCGTTTTATTTTTTAATTCCAATTAAACAAAAAACACTGAATTCGAACAAGTAAATCATTTGATTACCAAGAACAACCTGGAATCCCATAGCTGATTTTAATAAATTATTGTCCGTGCAGTTAGAAGCTTATATTGATTGGGTACCAGAGGGGGGGGGGGGGGGGATATAATTTTGCATTTTTAGATTTATGTAATACATACTGATGATAACAAATTGAATCGGAGTATGAGATGCTGGTGTGACCTACTCATCTACTTCGTTTTCGCATTCATGCATATGTATGGAAGCAAAAGTATGATATGCACCTGATAATCACAGAGCTTTTAGTACCTTTCCGGCACGTTTGCATAATAATTAAATTAATAATAATTCACTAAAGTTATTCGCTAACAAACCACGTGCAATAAAGATAAGGTTGAATAGTATAGCGCTTTGTTTTAATAAAATTCCAGCCATTCTACACAGGTATGTAGCCATGTTTCTTGATTGGTGATAGGTATATGAGATGATAATACATATGGTTTTGCATGTATAACCATCATAATTTGTAATGAAACCCACAATTATAAATCTCTGCTGCAGGCAAAGGAAATTTTCAAGCAATCAAATTCTTTGTTACATTTAAATATTTTATTTAAAATGTATTATTCAAATAAAGGTACTGCACCTGCATGATAGACAAATACCCAAACATATTGATCAAATATTTATTATAAAAGAGAAAGAAAACAATACGATTAATCATGAAAATATCGCCGAGATGAAAGGAAATGACAGAAATAATTACTGGGTTGGTTTTGTTTGACTCTTTGTATGTGTCTATCTGTTACCTTGTTGATTAAATAAATTCGACGTAAAAATGGCAACACCATGTGCCTTTACCATGCTTAAACATTTTCTATCTTGACCAAGTCTTTTTGTATACGCAAATATATGAAACCATCGCCAGAGACATTAATTTATTATGTTTATTCATCGTCGGCTATTTATGCATTACCTATTGACAGCTTAGTGGTTAGTTGATTTGTCCAGTTGGCCTGTAAGAATTTGCATCATGCATCCTGGATTTTTAATTTAATTTGTATTATTATTGTTATTGTTCCATATTTTTAAAGAACTAACAATAATGCCATGTTTTGTCTGAACACTATGTTTTATAAGCTGTCAAATAATCTATCCTGATGGTGGTGTAAATCAATTTTTTCAAAACCCATGTGCAAAGTGTAATTAGTTGTTATTATTTGTATATGTTAAAGCTTGACTGTTAAAATAACCAGTGTGTATTCAAGTTGACAATAAACAAATTTATTATTATTATTATTATTATTATTATTATTATTATTATTATTATTATTATTATTATTATTATTATTATTATTATTATTATTATTATTATTATTATTATTATTATTATTATTATTATTATTATTATTATTATTATTATTATTATTATTATTATTATTATTATTATTATTATTATTATTATTATTATTATTATCGTTGGTAATCACCGACCCCCTCTTAAAAATTTAAACAAAATGCACTTTGCAGAAAATGGGTTGAAGGGTACTTTTTAAATTAGTTGTATGATCATCTAATTATCACAACGATGTTAAAGCCAATCAGAGGTTATGACGTGAAGGCCATTTAACTTCGTTTCTTCGCCGGAAAATTTCTGGAAAATATGTCTGTAGAGCAGGGTAGAATTGGGGAAAAACCAGCCCGGGCATTTCAGAAAAAGACCGGCCCACTAGAAACCCCAACCCCTAAAAAATACGTCTCCCGATTTTTAAAAAACAGTCGCTCCTGAGGCCTTCCATCCGTAGTTTGTTTCTTGTGTCTCGGACCACGAGGGAAGCCCTCGGCCAGTCTACCGGCCCCAAATAACTACCGGCCCTTCGGGCATTTGCCCGGTCGCCTAATTGGCCTATCCAACCCTGCTGCAGAGTGAGAATGCATCAGTTTTAGTTTGATATCAGATGTTGTGACTGCTCGCACCAAACCCTGGAAATGATGCGGACGCTTATTCGGAGTTACGATTGCTGCCTGGCAGGCCCAGTAAAAGAATCTTTCCTTTTGAATTTCAGACGAGTATTTGAATATATAGACCAAACCAGGTGTGTCCCGAAAAGGTTACAGCAGGCTGGCTTGCTACATAGTCCAAGAATATTCGCCGATTATAAAAATAGAACTGGTGCAAAAAACGGACCGAATGATACAAGTATTTTTTATAGCTATAACTCGATGTTAGGTAATCTTTTCGTCGGATTTATTTGCTGGTTATTTCGTTAAGAGGTTTGGCTCTGTTGATGTGATTTTTGTTGAGATGAGTTTGTCATAAGAAGGACATTCGTCTTGAAGAGATCATACAGATAGCCGAAGAGAAATTTCAACCGCAACAACATTTATCAAAACAGTCCGGCTAGAAAATGTAAGAAATGTTACATTGCAGAGTCGCCATCTATTTCAAGCAAGCAGAACCAAAGCGAAAACTTTTTGGTTGTAATTTACAAACTCATAAATAAATCACGAACACATCTTATAATGAGTCGTGTTTAAATAAATATTTATGCATTTATGCTTGATTAGACAAGTACACACTTATTGGCTGGGAGATCGAACAAGTAATCTTGGTGTAGAGGAGGCGCACTGAGAGTGGCCACCTGGATGCCGTCCCTCCTCTGTCCATGGGTGCGGAGAGTCACCATGCATATCGCACATGTTTAGATGAAAACAATCGGTGAAATCTGCACTAATCGATTCGGAGGGATTCAAAATTCACAAGAATGCATTACAGTCTGGTTGATTAGTTTTCAAATATTTAATCGAAGTTTGTTCTAAATTTTCTATAATTAAACTTTTGTCATTCAAGATCAGTTCAGCTCCAAAACCACGTCATAAAAGTTTCGGTCACAAACTGGGCACGCGTCCTTCAAATTCCCAGGAGCAAAAAGGACTCTTTGTCCCTACTATACTTCATTTCACGTTAAGAAAAAGAGTGGATTTGCATCTTCCTCGATGACCCACTGTTGCTAGACACGAGCTAAGAGTTTCAAAACTACCCAAAGAGCCTTTTGACCGGTTCAAGACATGGCTTAGAAGTTATGAACTCTTAGCTCGTGTCCAGCAGCAGGGGGAACTCGAAGAAGATGCAAATCCACTCTCCTTCTTAACGTGAAATGGAGTTTAGGTCCTAATATGATAGGTCACTCGAGCAATGATTGAACAAGGACTACGAGGAGACCCATGACTTGCAACTCATCCAGCAAATATGCATCACTTATCAAACAACACAACGCCGTTTCCATACTCCCCCAACTCCAAATAGGCGACTAAAAGACCAATATCAAAACACGAGCATGACTGCGAAGGTAATTGTAATTATCCTTTTCTACTAATGAAATAATGGCCAGCCTGAAAGGTATACACCAGACACCCTTTCCATGGGTGTGTTTTTGATGTGTTAGATTGCTTAATGAATAGGTAACCGCCATCCTTGCGCTTATGGTATTGGCTTTAGGGGCTTTTGGGGTTCTGGTCAGAAGTCACATGGGATAGCGTGATGAGCACCCTCTGGCTGGGTGCTTTGGTCGGTGGGGAGATGGGGGATGGTGTTGGGGAGGGGGGGGCAAATATAGTGCACGCGTTGCCGTTTATCGGCGCTTCGTCGGCGGAGGGTCGGACTATACGTAATCTCTCACCCCTAACAACACATTAGAGCTAGATTACTTTTCTATGAGCCCATTAGGCCGAGAGCTTTGTTCGCTGTGGCGGCTGCAGTTTACCTGCTGGTTACGTTAGAGCTGTCATCAGTGTCTCGTGCTATAGACGAAAGCTTTTCGCAGAAACAATTTATTTATATTAGCATAACAGTATTTTTTGAATGACGACAGGAAACATCTGACGGCATGAAAATCTAGCGGTGGTTTCTTCCTTAATGAAAAGTGACGGAAGAATAGAGTAGGGCTGGGGAAACAAGAGCATGGGTTTGTGTTGTTTTTTAAACAAGGATGTTAAATGTAATGCAAAAAATTTGTGGTTTGTTTTAAATGATTTTGAATGCCTATTATTGTATGCTGACCTTTGGAATATTGACACTGATAAGCGACAAAATGCAAATTTTTATGTCGCAATAAAAGTGAAAAAGGACATGGGGAGTGATTCGTTGTAAGAACGCTTATTTCAACAGAAAAGTCTGCCATTAAAATGGATCGTAAACGCACGGCGGGCTCACTATTTTGCTTTTTTTGATCGACATTATTATTCAAGGCCGCAGCTATTAAAGTTGGGGAGAAAATTCGAATACATCTTTTACAAGCTGGTTTCGTTTCCCTAAAACCTGTGACTTCGACGAACAATAAGATGACAAATTTGAACGATCGTACCTATAGGCCGTTTCGGTTATCAATAAATGATCAGAGAGCAAACAGTACCTATATATACTACTGTTATATCATGAAGTTTTCTTCCTGTTTCTTTCTTTTCTTCCTTTTTTCCTGGGATATATTATCTAAGGATGATTCCAAATCGTTCCAAGCCAAACCGTTATGCAAAATTGACGTCAAGTTTGTTTGAATTTTCAGATAATTTCTTCAGGCCTCCGCACGTGCCCTGACATGGCCCTTGACGCGCGCAGGGGGCCCACTTTGATGGAAAGAACGGACTTTTGGAATGCTATCCCAAGCTCACAGCCTCATTATTCGACTCAAGGTAAGGCGAGCGACGGTCATCAGAATCGGGTAACGTATTGATACAGCTTGAGCCGAGTTTTCTCTCCGCAACGTGTCCGCCTTTCAAGCTCGGAAAATGCTCGGAAAATGATTCTTGATTCTTGGAAAATTCCTTTCCTTGGAAAATGCAATAATTTGGACAATATGTTTATGCTAGGACGGCACTCCACTTTCGTGCTGTAGCACCATCGATCAAATTGAAATTGACAACAATTTCGAACACTTTCACATTATCATTTTGAGCTGCAAATAATTCGCATACTCTGCTTATCCAACGCTGGATTTCAATGTGACTCTCAGTCGTGATCTTTTTCGCACTTTACCACTAATCTCGGTGTTTTGTTTTGTTATGAATTCCTCTTTTGGAATTTTTTCAATAACGTTTTTCAATCATGCTGGTTAAGGCTGTCAGCTCATATGTCGTTTATTGTGTACTTCAAAATGTCTCCAAAAGTAAAACTCGTGCAAACTGCCATCACTTATAAACTAAGGAATGCCAAACATGCAAAAAAAGCATGCGCCATTTGAAAGTGGAAAGAATATTTCTGCTTATATACGAGAATTCGTTGCGGCTCGGCCACCTTTTTTGTTCAACGTAAAGAAAATTATAGATTTTAGTTCACTTTAAAGTTTAAAACAACTCCAAACAAGTATTGCTGATATTTAGCAATAACAATATCAGCTGCGATGAAAAAACGTTCGTGCCATTAAAAACAATTGCAAATGAAGATTGTAAAAGCTTTTAAGTGTGAAAGAGTAATGAGTTCCTAACTAATACTTTCGTGCTCTTAACTAAACGTAGCCTTATAATTAGATATCGGACTGATCAAATAGCCCGACTAAAACGCAAGTTGATTTCTATTTTCTGGAAGATTGCGATTGGTCGATCGTTGAAAAAAAACGTAAAACAGGCATTCATAAATCATCCATCCCATGATTAATAAAGCGAAGAATTTTCCAGGGACACTTTCTAGTCTATCCATCTAGTCTCTTTATTCCTCATTATCTGTAGGTATATCCCAATGATGGCTGATTCTGTCCTTTTGTTCAATGTTTCAACACTAATTTAATGGAGCTACTCTGCGATATGGATCTTTTTATTTAATTGGAGGCCTAGATCGAACCTCTTTTCTCAGCGTTTGCCGATTGCTGATTGGATGAAGGCTACAACATAACTATTAGAATTAGATAGAAACCTCCTTAGTTTCAATGAAAAAAGGCAATTTGAACAAAAACTTTTCTCGTCGTGTCACGTGGTTGTCAAATCTCTTCATAGCTTTGTATGCTTGTGGCTAACGAATATTCACGCAGTTTTGCCCTTATTTTATACAGAGAGTGTATAAAAACCATTCAAAGTATAAGATGAATGAATTTTCTACTTGATTTCTTTACTTTGATTGTACCAATGATAGGTAATATACCAATGAAGGTTTGTATAAATATTAATTCCTGTCGCATTCTCTTCTAAAACTCTATAAAGCAACGTATACCTACCCTTAACTGTTTTATTCTAATTTTATCGTCGTGGGTTAAAAATATGTGTGAAAAGCTCTTAAGACCGCAAGCTTTCGGATATCGCAGCCGTACTGTTCAAATTCCACACCACTCGTGGCCAAGAGTTAGATATTTTCACAATAAATGGTGTGCAATTGAACCAATTCACATGTATCGTTTAGGCAATAACACTAACTACGCGTGACATTTTCCTACCAATTTCCCCCTAGAAAAATATCCCAGTGACCGGCTACTTGAGTTATCTAACCTGGACGAACCCTGCTCAGGCCCAAATCTGCTCTCGTAGTGTGGGTGCTACTCTATTATTACGGCACCCATATACCGATCTGTAAATACTGATCCATAAGACTTACTACTATAACGATTCGATCACGACTTGCAGACCAGCTTACAGCAAAAAAACAAGCTCGATTTCAATCTGTTAATCGACGTTTTTAATTGCTACATACTTTGGCATCGTCGACGATTTTTTCTTTTTCTTGTGCGATAACTTTTGTATTAGTTCTTCGGCTGGTGTAAGAAGTAACCTATTATGTGTTATCTTAATTAACTTTTCAAATGAGCACTTTGCGAACTATATTTCGTATTGATGTTTACCGAAACTTTCATAAGAAACTGAGCAAGATTGATAGAATCATAATTTCCACGTCAATATTTGGGCACGTTGGGGCTTGGGGGCATCTTTTGGATCGTATATTTTACATGCTTTTTCAGTTTTCACTGTCCAGTAAAGGAAAATGCTAATTTTGATATGATGACAATGTAAAGCATTTTTGTGCTCGGGTTTCTTGTACTTGAACAAAATATCCCGGAAGCTACGTCTGGTGGAAATTCAACACTCTTTTGAATCATCTGCTCAAAGCTTTTGATTGTAGACGCTTTATTACAACGCCGCGCTAAAGATTCAAAGAATTGTTTCTGATAAGAACAAGTCAGAACTTACTAAACACAGTTTTATATAGCTCGTATTGTTTACCATCATGTTACTTGATAAAGGCAATTATTATTCAAATAAATGCATTCCATTTTGAAACATTACGAGTGTTTATGGTAGAAATGGTTTTGCGCGATATCTGATGAATTTGCTTGTACATTCTGCTAGACAATGGACATTTTTATAACACCCAATATGTTCCTCTGTGTATATGTGTGCCAATAGCGACACACACTAAACTTCGAAGTGTACAGATGCCTGAAAGGTTGATCTTCGAGAGATTGGGTACGCTATCGGTTTTGACTGACATGTCTTTTTATGCTGTCTTTGGTCAAGAAATTGGCACCAAAGATTTGATGGACTTCTTAGATGAACTCTTTCAGAAAATGTTAGTAAGATTTAAAAGCTTGCCGTCGCTTAACGTTGGCTTTCCACTGGCGTAGTTTACCAGGGATCAATATATCAAATTTCGAAATAAGTTTACTATCTTTCGATTGTATTTACAACCGAAATACAATCGGCAAGACGACGAAACAGTGTAGGCAAAACAACAGTATTGCACTCGTTTGCCAGCCACACGCATGCTGATTTTTCATATGAAAATTTTGTCTTTTCAGTGTTACCTACACGGCAAAGTCTCTGAATAAGAGTTCAATTCGAGCCGCCTGTTTGTTTTTATACCAGCGATCCCCGTTTTTACTCACATAGCTGCAAGCCAACGTTACACCGCGGTGGTGATTGAACTCGCGCTGCAGAACGAATCTCCATTCTTTACTTTGTGGATTTAGTGATGCCATCCAAAACGTTAGCCGCGTTCAAATTTAATTCAATTTTGTCCCGCGTCTTGAACAAGAAATAAACGGGAAAACAAATTGTCGGCGCGCTTTTTCGGCACCTGGGCCACCTCGAATAAAATAACGTTTTTATATATGAGCTCTCACTCAAAAATACGCCAATAAGGTATTGTGGCAGCGAGACCCCAAGATCATGATGAGCGCAAATAAAGATGCATGCAAGCCCAATTACATTTTTGGGACTATCGTGCTATTTAATGTAAGTTTATCATTTGATGTCAATTTTAGCTCACTTTATTCTCATCGCCCCTTGGCTTAGATATGGCTGTAAATTCCGCATTTTGTCAAGTGCGAGCGCATACCAATTTTGGCTTGTCCGCCGACATTATTTCCGATCAACAATCCCGTCACAGAACATCCCCTGACCCAAAATGAATCACGTGAGTTCCCAAATCCTTGGTTCCTCCAAAAATAAATTTTATATTACGATATAAACGTTACTTACATCTAATAGTATTTCGGAGGACATGTTCAGATGCCTCCTGGCTGCTCTTCAGCGGTATTGTCGGTAACAATCGGCAATGGGTCGAACCCCCCACATCCAAAATAGCACAAACTTCACTTTGGCACGTGCACTAAAACGGTCATCAAAACGAATAATCTCTTCCCGTCATCAGAGACCCAAAGAAACCAATCAAACACTTCCTACATCCATGTTTACCGACGGCACTCAACACCAAAAACCAACCACAGATCACTTTTATTCGAACGAAACGTCGGAACCAAACCCGTGCTATTAGGGTTAGAGTATAATCCTGCGGTTCACACGGGGTGCACACGACGGTCCAGCTGAGAGATCACGCTGCACTGATGGAACTCAAGATCGGCAACTCCATTCGCTGGCTGCGCATTCGTGCTGGGCAGCAGACAGCGGCGGGCAGCAGGCAGCGGCTCACGGTACAAACGTCAACTGGCGAGCGGTCTGCACAGGGTCTGCACTGTGCGCTCGGCGGCGGCGGCGGCGGCGGCGGCGTTACGGCGAGCTGCTCCGCTGAACCAGTTCGATCTTCGAAGTATGGAAAGCACGCGACGGCCTACACGACTAACGCCGCGCGTTGGAAGCTGGAACGAAGCGGCGGTCGACGCGATCAGCTGACCGCTCCCGCCCCCCCCCCCTCCCTCTCGCCGCCCCCGCCGTTATGCCCGCCGAACGGGGGCAGCGTTTCGCTGGAAAACGATCCCCACCCCCTTGAACCGAAACGATTGTAGCTGGTAGATTGTGGAAAAATGATTGTTATTCAATGTTGGGTTAAGGAATTAACGGTTCGTTTAGTTGGAATCACTTGGCATTTGATTGGCAATTCAGCAACGGTGAAAATGATGTGACCTTCCGTTTATCCCTGAACGGGCCACCGAATAACAGGACTTCACAGTGATAGAATTGGCCGTAGAAAGCTCAAAATCGAATCTTCCCCACATAATTCCCATTCGTTTAGTTGTTTGTTTCAACAATCTAAGTATTAAGCTGTAGATATATTCTCATTCATTTTTAGATAGGTACAAACGACTTAAATTTGATCTGAAAACTCAAGTACAGTATCCTAGATGAAAATGTGTTCAATTGCTCATTGTCAGTTGCCGTATGAGAGATAGGGGAATGCTAAACAAAACAAATATTCAATGCAAACACAAACAGTATTTTAAAAGACCCCGTACACAATACAGGCCCTCTGGTACAGTTGAACCTGCACCCTCCCGCCCCTCCCACCTTTTCCCACCACGCAACCGCACGGATTTTCACTCACTCTACTAAGCGTCTCTAGGAAAGTGTAAGGCCTGAAAGGGAATGCGGAGCGCAGCACACGAGCGCAGCACACCGTCGCCTGCGACCAATCAGGCGGGTAGCCCCTCGAGCGGGTGAGTGGAGAGCGCCAATGGGTGCCCCGTCCAGCGACCGCGCACGGCGTCGCCGACGCTGCCGACAGAAGTGCGGCTGTTCGCACCGCGTCTCGGTGGATGCTGTGTAACTTGGACGTAGCACACAGATCAGTGTACATGCAGCGTGCACTTCGGCTTTGGCTTTGATTTTTTTTCGGGAAAATTTTTGCCAGAGTTTTCTTTTTTTGTTGCTTTTTTACGGCTATTTTTACTAAGTTTTTGATAGTCAACATTTTGACTTGTTTGTGCGTTTTTCCCTATTCTATTTGTTTTGACAAAATTGTTGTGTTTTTAAAATCGTTTTCAATGCTGCACTTATTTTCGACAAACTTTATGTCCTTAAAATTCCACGTTGTCTGCGTGAATCGTGGATGGAAAAAACAAAGATATAATAAACATCGTTTTAAAGAAAACTCGAAAACTCAGCGGGACAATACCTATCATATAACAAGCATACCATACACATACCATAACGTAATTACAGCCCGGCGGTTCGTGAGCTCTCCCCCTCCCCCATCCCTCCTACACGCAGCAGCATTGCATCGACACATGATTCCTGATGCAGGCCGAGCCTCCCCCCTCCCCCCCCCCCCCGCACCCGTCCGTGCATCGGTATCACTGCTAGTGCGGTGCTAGTGGGTCAGTGCGGCGGGATCAAGTCATTGCCCACGAGAAGAGGTCTGTGCAGGGATCGCCAGGACAGGGAGCAATTATTATTTGAGTGTGCAATTGTTGGCCGCCGAGACCGCGAGGAGATCGTGATCTCCAGCTGATCTCCAGCGAGATCTGAAGCGAGCGCAGAAGTCGGTACGCCAGATGAGGCGTTGTGCGGCTTGTCATCGTGGTCCACCACGAACAGTTCACCGGCTAAAACTTTGTTGCTTCGGGGATAGTATGGGCGGTCACGGTTTTTTTATATAAATAATTTGTTATGTTTGTGTGTCTGTGTTTTTTGTTTGATTTTTTTGTTGTATTGACCTACACTTTTCAGAAATCACTGATTAAAAAAATGTTTTCGATATTAATTTTTAATGTCCACATAATGTGGAGTCGGATATGAGGATATGAACAGAACTGTTATGTAATTGGTTTCCTGATACGAATGGAAATTTCTGCGTGGAATGTGCAAATGAAACCGGGAAACCGGGACCGGAACGAGAACCCTTCGCGACTGTTTGAAATTCAAAACTCGAATCGGAACAGAAATATATGTTAAACATTTGAGACCTGGAATTGGAATCGAAAAGTTTGTCTCGGTTACAAGGGGTTTTTTTAGTTTCCAAAATATGCATGTTTGCAATTTTTTCAAGCGTACCTACCAAACTATTTGTCAGGATTTACGCTTCTATGATAGAAAAGTTTCAAAAACTTAGTTTGGCGATAAATAAAACTACGTATATTGTTGGTAAATACAAAACACTTTGTAGTTGTAGTACAATATAATAACAATATTATATTATTATCATTATATTATATATTATAAATTGTTTCTATTTCAGTAATCGCGTATTCGACTAAAGTATCGATTAATTACATTGAAATATATAATTTTCCGTTGGTTGTATAAAATGTTCAAAATTGACTTAACTTGCGCTCTCAAATCGGCTTCGTATAAAATTGATTGATTGATTATTGAATTCATGGTGCAAACCCAACCATGTAATATACGCTCCATTGTATCCAAATATAAAATTAGTAAAAATACCGGACATGATGAGCGATGAGCAGACCAAAAAACAATTATGAACTTTTGACAAATTTTGACTGGTTTGTTGAATACGTATGAGATTGGAATGCTATTTTGAAAATATTGAATAAAAGTGAAGCACCAATCGGTGTAGAGCAGAGCTTGACATCCACCACTGCAATCACGTATTTAACACACTTCGGACTGCGGTGGGAAGGCAAAGAGATGGAATTCACGGCATGCTCAGTCCATACCTCAGTGCAACGAAGTTTTTTTTCATTGATCTCAATGCCCACAATTATTTACGACAAACAACGAACAAACAACACACTCAGGTACAACGTACAAACAACACACTCAGGTACAACGTACAAACAACACACTCAGGTACAACGTACAAACAACACACTCAGGTACAACGTACAAACAACACACTCAGGTACAACGTACAAACAACACTCTCAGGTACAACGTACAAACAACACACTCAGGTACAACGTACAAACAACACACTCAGGTACAACGTACAAACAACACACTCAGGTACAACGTACAAACAACACACTCAGGTACAACGTACAAACAACACACTCAGGTACAACGTACAAACAACACACTCAGGTACAACGTACAAACAACACACTCAGGTACAACGTACAAACAACACACTCAGGTACAACGTACAAACAACACACTCAGGTACAACGTACAAACAACACACTCAGGTGCAACGTACAAACAACACACTCAGGTACAACGTACAAACAACACACTCAGGTACAACGTACAAACAACACACTCAGGTACAACGTACAAACAACACACTCAGGTATACAACGTACAAACAACACACTCAGGTACAACGTACAAACAACACACTCAGGTACAACGTACGAACAACACACTCAGGTACAACGTACAAACAACACACTCAGGTACAACGTACAAACAACACACTCAGGTACAACGTACAAACAACACACTCAGGTACAACGTACGAACAACACACTCAGGTACAACGTACAAACAACACACTCGGTTACAACGTACGAACAACACACTCAGGTGCAACGTACAAACAACACACTCAGGTACAACGTACAAACAACACACTCAGGTACAACGTACAAACAACACACTCAGGTACAACGTACAAACAACACACTCAGGTGCAACGTACAAACAACACACTCAGGTACAACGTACAAACAACACACTCAGGTACAACGTACAAACAACACACTCAGGTACAACGTACAAACAACACACTCAGGTACAACGTACAAACAACACACTCAGGTACAACGTACAAACAACACACTCAGGTGCAACGTACAAACAACACACTCAGGTACAACGTACAAACAACACACTCAGGTACAACGTACAAACAACACACTCAGGTACAACGTACAAACAACACACTCAGGTACAACGTACAAACAACACACTCAGGTACAACGTACAAACAACACACTCAGGTACAACGTACAAACAACACACTCAGGTGCAACGTACAAACAACACACTCAGGTACAACGTACAAACAACACACTCAGGTGCAACGTACAAACAACACACTCAGGTACAACGTACAAACAACACACTCAGGTACAACGTACAAACAACACACTCAGGTGCAACGTACAAACAACACACTCAGGTACAACGTACAAACAACACACTCAGGTACAACGTACAAACAACACACTCAGGTACAACGTACAAACAACACACTCAGGTACAACGTACAAACAACACACTCAGGTGCAACGTACAAACAACACACTCAGGTACAACGTACAAACAACACACTCAGGTATACAACGTACAAACAACACACTCAGGTGCAACGTACAAACAACACACTCAGGTACAACGTACAAACAACACACTCAGGTACAACGTACAAACAACACACTCAGGTACAACGTACAAACAACACACTCAGTTGCAACGTACAAACAACACACTCAGGTACAACGTACAAACAACACACTCAGGTATACAACGTACAAACAACACACTCAGGTGCAACGTACAAACAACACACTCAGGTACAACGTACAAACAACACACTCAGGTACAACGTACAAACAACACACTCAGGTACAACGTACAAACAACACACTCAGGTACAACGTACAAACAACACACTCATGTACAACGTACAAACAACACACTCAGGTACAACGTACGAACAACACACTCAGGTACAACGTACAAACAACACACTCAGGTACAACGTACGAACAACACACTCAGGTACAACGTACAAACAACACACTCAGGTACAACGTACGAACAACACACTCAGGTACAACGTACAAACAACACACTCAGGTACAACGTACAAACAACACACTCAGGTACAACGTACAAACAACACACTCAGGTACAACGTACAAACAACACACTCAGGTACAACGTACAAACAACACACTCAGGTACAACGTACAAACAACACACTCAGGTACAACGTACAAACAACACACTCAGGTACAACGTACAAACAACACACTCAGGTACAACGTACAAACAACACACTCAGGTGCAACGTACAAACAACACACTCAGGTGCAACGTACAAACAACACACTCAGGTACAACGTACAAACAACACACTCAGGTACAACGTACAAACAACACACTCAGGTACAACGTACAAACAACACTCTCAGGTACAACGTACAAACAACACACTCAGGTACAACGTACAAACAACACACTCAGGTACAACGTACAAACAACACACTCAGGTACAACGTACAAACAACACACTCAGGTACAACGTACAAACAACACACTCAGGTACAACGTACAAACAACACACTCAGGTACAACGTACAAACAACACACTCAGGTACAACGTACAAACAACACACTCAGGTACAACGTACAAACAACACACTCAGGTACAACGTACAAACAACACACTCAGGTGCAACGTACAAACAACACACTCAGGTGCAACGTACAAACAACACACTCAGGTACAACGTACAAACAACACACTCAGGTACAACGTACAAACAACACACTCAGGTACAACGTACAAACAACACTCTCAGGTACAACGTACAAACAACACACTCAGGTACAACGTACAAACAACACACTCAGGTACAACGTACAAACAACACACTCAGGTACAACGTACAAACAACACACTCAGGTACAACGTACAAACAACACACTCAGGTACAACGTACAAACAACACACTCAGGTACAACGTACAAACAACACACTCAGGTACAACGTACAAACAACACTCTCAGGTACAACGTACAAACAACACACTCAGGTACAACGTACAAACAACACACTCAGGTACAACGTACAAACAACACTCTCAGGTACAACGTACAAACAACACACTCAGGTACAACGTACAAACAACACACTCAGGTACAACGTACAAACAACACACTCAGGTACAACGTACAAACAACACTCTCAGGTACAACGTACAAACAACACTCTCAGGTACCACGTACAAACAACACACTCAGGTACAACGTACAAACAACAATTTCATTTACATCGGTGTTGTGGATGACCTTCGGTGCATTGGTGTCCCTAGTATGGACCACGGATGATGGGTTCAGAACTTTTGTGTAAAAAAATGCAATTGCATTAATCAAGTCAAATCAAAATTTGAACTCTTCTGGCAAAACAAGAGATTTTAATAAAGCCGAAAAGAAAAGTACTCGTGATATTTGGGGTTTCTCCAGCCCTCTGCCCTGCCTGCGGCCACAAGTAGGCCGCATGTATATATCATGAATTACAAGTTCAAGTAAAACAAAATACAAGAAAAACAATTAGTAGTACAATGTAAGTACTAACATTAAGCATGACAGGTGGAACCGGCATTTTTGAACGTTCATGGCGAACGGGCGCTTAGCCGACAACTTTATTTGCTCCAGGGTTTGTCTCTTCGAATCCGTTCGTTCTTTTTTTTTGCTTATTTATTTATTTGCTAACTTGCTTTATTCTCTATTTGTATAGTTAGAGTTGCTGAATCTCGAAAAAATTATAATACACCAAATGATCAAGAATAAAAATGTGCAGATTTGAATTAAATTAAAATTTGCCTGAATATTACCGACTTTTAAGCCGGATTTTCATGACCTGGCTCTAATCATATCAAAAATATTCTGGTTTCTAAAAAGATTTTGCCGGTCCTGCCACGCTAAACTACTTAACTAATTACTTTATTATTGTTGAATTGGAAACTATTTTAGGGCAAACGACAGAAAAGTGCCAAAAATACCTCTCGCGTACCCTTTCGAACGATCACGCCCCCAATTTTGATTTCAGAAACCAGAAGACTAATATTTCAGCAGAAGGGACTATTTCTTTGTTTCCACAGTTTTAAGGTTTGACAACTTCATTTGTTTTCACTCCTTTCCATCAATTCTTATACATTTCTACCATTTTCTGCAGTTTTCTTTACTTTTTCTATCGTATGGTATTGTAAAAACATATAATACTAAAATACTTGATACCAAATATAGAGTCTCTCTGAAAAATATGTGTAAATATTATCCACACCTCAATAACCCTTTCGAAAATGATACGGTTTCAACATCAACCTCATAATCACCCTGTCAATGTCATTGATATGCCAATGAACCTTTCAGCCAGCAGAGCAGTCACATTAGACGTCTTTAAACACCACAAAATCGATAGCATGCCATCACCGATCCCGCATTCTGCTCGCAATCCTTCAAGTCTGTTTCTTACCGGACGTGCGATGAATCCAGAGCGGAATCTGCCGGCTGCTGTACATGTTGGGTGAGGGGGGGGGGGGATTTGGTAGCGACTCGCCTCTAGTTTGGGAAATTTCCGTCACGACCGGTTTGTAAGGCGCCACTTGTCACTGGCGTGATATGAAAAATCATTGCGACATTTCCTTTCGATTTTCACGGTTTATGAAGATCCACCCGCTCGAGTTCCACACACATTTTTGTTTTGTCTGTAGCAATGTGTTTTATGGATTATATGACGTTAAATTATTAATATGGATTTCAAAATATGCGTTACGTTTTGTGAAACGATGTCTGTGACCAAAATATAAATGTTCACCATTCCTAAGGGAGGGTGAGGGTGAAGGGAAGTTGGCAAAATGTATTAGATTTCGTCCAAAGTGCCGCATTTAAAATCAACGTTTTTTTTTCATCGATTTTTTTCTTATTTTCATGTAAAATGTATGTAATACAAAAAAAAACATTGCTATTTATATATGTTTTGGAAACTGAAAGCCAAGATATTAGTTAGCTTGCAGTCGCTTGCTCTTCAGTTCATTCACAAAATTGGACCCCGTATCACGTATGCAGTCGGTTAGAAATTTCCCTTGGAATTCGCGAGCTCGTGTTCTAGGTACCCAAAAATCACAACATTTTTTTGTGCCAGCCCCTCCCCCTTCCCCCTAGGACCCTAAGGTTGAATGACTGCGCTTCAGTAAGAGTTTAATCAATCATTAAAAGTTTAGATATTTCTAGCATGTTCGTGGCAATTGATTGAAAATTAACAATATTTACAATGAATTAAAATTAATATCACATTCGTAAATTACAATTATATGAAGAAGAAGTAGTGGGTATGCAAGAAGCACGTAATAAACGCTGCATGGTTATTATTTACATTCCCAAAGTGAAAGTTTTTCCGCACTACCGTCTGTTGCCTGTTAGTGTTGGGAAACCGTTTTTCCTAACGTGTTGGTAGCGCATACCGGGCCAGCAAGTGAACTTCAAACACCTTGGTGCCAGGCGTGTAGGTGACTCCCTCTACCTTGAGCAAGCCAATGCGCCGGTGTGTGGCTTAGGTGTTTCTCCTTCATGCCAGGTGTCGCCGCATGTTCAAGGACCCGGGCTCGACGGCGAAGACTAGAGTCTTTCCATTGCAATTCACGTTTATGCGTCTGGAGTTTCGTTGGGGTGTTACTGTGTTAGGACCGGTTTTGGACACTGTACCTCTTTTGGACACTTTTTTTTGTGCTTACGCATTTAAACTTCAAAACTTAAAAGTTACAAATCATGAAACGAAGAACCAAACCAAAGCTGAAGAACCTACACCAAAGAGCAAAACTTGATGTTGATTAGTTGTAGGTACTTACGTGTCATCATCATCTTCGTGTCATCGTGTCAATTTTCAGATCTTTGCGCGAATATTTTCTATAAATTCAATTTATTTTCCATCTGCACCATAATATCGATATTTCTAAAACAAGTGTGTCAAAGTTTTTTCATGCGAATTATAACGAAACGATGATAAATTGTACAATAGCTTTTAAAAACAAAATAGAAAAAATACAATTGCGTTCATACTTTCTAATTATTCATTGGTGACATCTCAATTTCTTCTAGATTGTGTTCGTAGACCGAAACTTTCCAGTGGCATACGAGAATTTTCCTGTCCCTTCTTCAAAATATTATGAAAACATATGGTAACGTGCACCTGTTGCTATCTCTGACTGAAGTCTGGTCCAGCCAGGGAAAACGAATTATCAGCTAATGCTAACAGGTCGTTTGGGTATCGGTTATCAGATTTTTCAACCAAGCCTGCTACTTTTCTTTCGCATGTCAGTCCTGGAATCACCACCAAACCCTCGGCCATATAACTGCGTGCTGGGAGGAAAAACATTTGAGAAGCAAGCCGGTGAAAACTCACCTTCTCTGGTTGTCGATTACCTGTGCATTCAAGTGTTATCAAGTGCTATCAAGTGCTATCTCTGACTGAAGTCTGGTCCAGCCAGGGAAAACGAATTATCAGCTAATGCTAACAGGTCGTTTGGGTATCGGTTATCAGATTTTTCAACCAAGCCTGCTACTTTTCTTTCGCATGTCAGTCCTGGAATCACCACCAAACCCTCGGCCATATAACTGCGTGCTGGGAGGAAAAACATTTGAGAAGCAAGCCGGTGAAAACTCACCTTCTCTGGTTGTCGATTACCTGTGCATTCAAGTGTTTCCCGTATAAATATAAAATCTAACTAAAAATAATAATGCGGCGAGATAATTGTAACTGAAACAATACGTTGTGTTCAAGCAGAATTTTTTAATGGTTACGAAATTGACAAAATCTTTCGACTAGGGCCACCATACTACCTGTATGACTGTTAAAGCTAAACATCCCAAAGTTAGCCATACATGAAATCACATCATTATACGCTAATACAATTAGAAGGTAATAATAACGACTCTGATTCGCAGCAATGATTTCCTAAGCTGAACAATCTAAAAATGAAACTAACTACCATCGTATAAACCATTTACATGTGATATGTTTATGTATATAATAATATAATGGTAATATTACCAACTTATATAGTAATGAAACGTCCGTCGCTGGTTTTAGTTTAGTGTAATTGCCTATAGCCATGTCTCTTTGAACTGGTGCATGCATTTATGCGTGAAATTGCCTCACTATTGTACTCGAAGAGATGAGAAAAATATCCAGTTGGACATCGCCCATCGAGGTGATCGTCACTTCCTTTTCCGGCGAGCAAATCAACAGAGACGAGTGAGCCACGATTGCTTGGAACCGTTGCGTCCCACTGCACACTGCACAGTTGGCGCACGGGTTCCGTATAGCAGGTTCCACAATCACGGCCCTGTACAGCTTATATGCAGCAGGTTCCAGGCATAGGTCACGTTGCACGGTGCACGGTTGAGGTACGGGAACCACGGCTAGTTTCAGTATCCCAGAACCGGTGGAGGTTCTTCAGCAGTTCCAGGCCCGGTTCGCGTTGCACGGTGCACGGTTGAGGTACAGGAACCACGGCTAGTTTCAGTATCCCAGAACCGGTGGAGGTTCTTCAGCAGTTCCAGGCCCGGTTCACGGTGCACGGTGCACGGTGCACGGTTGAGGTACGGGAACCACGGCTAGTTTCAGTATCCCAGAACCGGTGGAGGTTCTTCAGCAGTTCCAGGCATAGGTCACGTTGCACGGTGCACGGTTGAGGAACGGGAACCACGGCTAGTTTCAGTATCCCAGAACCAGTGGAGGTACTTCAGCAGTTCCAGGCATAGGTCACGTTGCACGGTGCACGGTGCACGGTTGAGGAACGGGAACCACGGCTAGTTTCAGTATCCCAGAACCGGTGGAGGTTCTTCAGCAGCTCTAGGCCCGGTGCACGTTGCACGGTGCACGGTTAAGGTACGGGAACCACGGCTAGTTTCAGTATCCCAGAACCGGTGGAGGTTCTTCAGCAGTTCCAGGCCCGGTTCACGGTGCACGGTTGCAGTCTGCCACTGCTTTTTGCAGCTCGTACAAGGCTCCAAAAAAGCTTTTAATTATATAGACATTTCTAATACTTACACTCGAAATTAAACGAACATTTCGACAAGTTACCAAATAAAGTTGTTTGGTTTCATAATTTCCCGGGCTTGTCATTGACTTCATTTGCAGTGCAAAGAAATCGTTTCATCACCTTCAACATGCCACCGAACAACGGAACCTGAACAACGGATGTGAGATGAAATGTATTGACTATTGAGCAGATTCACACTAAAATCCAACAATAATACGATGTCCCATTTTATTAAATAATATGCGGCGTCGTTATTATATTTTCATTCCATTTTCTTACATAACGTTCCAAAACCAAAACTTCCATTCAGAAAACAATAACTGGAAGTTACCGGAATGCTGGATATTCTTTTCCAAAGTATTAACCATTCACAGGATTTTAAAAAGTGAAAGAAATTCGCTAGAGCCTTTAGGATAACAATAGAAATGACCGAAAATAATATAATAATTTTGCCTCTAGGGCAATAAGAATTGTGTGTTCATGCTGGAGAACGCACTGCAACGGAAAGGTAGTATTAACAATTAACATGACTAACAGGATAAGGACTAAGGAGATATTACCGGAAATGAAGATAAAGATGCAGAATCTATTAAAAAGACTTTGAACTGATAAGTAAATGATTTAGAATATTGGTAATATGCAATATTGATAAGTTTTATGTTGTAAAACACAGCCTATTTTCGACTAATTTGTGCACTGGCATTAAATGCAGAGTTGAAGAAAAGCCAGCTCAAACGTTATAATTTAAAATAAATTTTTAGAAAATAATTAAGCTTTCTTTTAGTGCTTATTCGCAGCATATTATTTATTTTAAAAATAGCCAATTTTGGTGCGACTGACTGTCGTACCTTTTTTTCTTAGAAATGAACGATGAGACTCATCTTATTCAATATTCTTACGCCTGCAACGCTACATCATTTCATTTCCTATAGCCAGTTATTGAATCACCGATTACCGTTCTAATAAACCTTATACCAGAGGAAGGAATGAGCTTATACCTTCCACCTACAACACCCATATACACAATCTATAAAATGTAATATGTAATTTGCATCTTTTACACGATTACGCATAACAGGTAAGTGACTTCGTTACATCGGTCGGACCCAACAATGATCCAAGCACACTCTAAGACCGCGAAAACATTTATCAAGCCTGGGTCAGGCATCTATAAGGAATGCCATTCAAGCTTCGAGTAGCAGAAAAAATCTTCACATTCTCGAGAAATAACCTCTTAGGATGCGTATCATTTTCCTTTGATAACAAATAACAACGCATTCATTTCTGCATATTTCTGGTGTCCGCTTATACGGTACGGCGAAAAATATATGGGATCGGGATTTTATTGCGTTTTTCATTTAGTGCGAATCTATAAGGCCGATTGACAGCATACATTACTCAAATCTTATCATAAGACTTCATTATTTCAGTAGGCGGCGTTAAATAATCATTCAATAATAAATAATCAATCAATCACCAATCATTCAATAACAGCCCGAGATCGCCAAGTCAATATTTCACCTATTCCTTAGTTGACAACACGATTGACATCAATGCTTAGAAATACAGACGATTCATCGCACACATTTTTTTTTAGCGAATCACACACCCACGAATTAGATAAAAATCAAACCTCTCACAAGAACCACAGTCTTCGGCAATTCCACCGTCTTACATTTTTCATCCTCTCGAAAATGTTAACAACGCCAAACGAAGTGAGATTTGCTTGAATTTCCAGTTAAAGCCCGTTTAGAGGCAGCTCGGGGCGCCTGCGGCCTCCTCGACTCACGCCGTCGCCTCGGCGCAAGCTGTTCATGTACCCCGATGCTCTAGCCCTAGCGTACTAATACAATTACACGCTCCGTTCTGGCTAAATGCGGGAGATGTGCCATCTATACCATTGTCTTATGTCTAAGACGTACCCGACCAGCCGCGCCAGGCCGCTAGATGGTTTGGACCATGAGTGCTATATGCTACAAGTTGTATTGTATAATTATTTCATGGTTCGTCGCGATACCGGCGTGTTGGCGGCGCTCTTTGAGCTAGAATGGCCCGCAAAGAATCTAACAGCGCTGTTTCAATTTGGTTTCAATTCGGTGCTGGTTTGGTACAGCGATATAGGTATACGTTTACAGATCAGTTTCGTGTATAATAGTATCAGCACATCAGTTTCTTATGTCTTGATTTTTTCTTGAATTTAGTTTAACAACACGATAACATTAGATTAGCCAAAGAATTTTTGCAACAGCCTGGTTGCACTACGCACGTATCATTGTTATAACACAGACAATTTTAGAGTGTTTTATTTAGGAACGTTGGGCTGATTTTGAATTTTGAATATAACGTTTTTATTTTGAGTTTTTTGTGACCTTCGTAAAATTCACCCTTGTGGAGGGTAGATTATAACAAGGAATATGTTAAATATATGGTATGCAAAGATACGTTGGTGCTTACTCTAGATCTACACTAGAACTTTTGTTCAAATAAATACCCTTTTCTTGAGGCTGCATTATCAAACAAATAGGATGCAAGAAGTAAAATCAAATCTCTGGACACACTGATTGTGTGATGAGGGATAATGATAGCGGTGCAGAGAGAACTGTCGGTGTAATGTAGCCGACAGAACTTAGAAGATGATAAGATGATAAATACGTTGTTATGATATCATAATCATGTAGGTACAATCCTTTTACCTATATTTTATTTTTATTGCATACCTATATAACAGCTAGCAAACAGGTAGTAAAGATTTCAGATACTACAGCTATATACGAACCCACTAATAAAACGGAAGAATTCTTGACTAACGTTGCGTCAATATTCTTCGAGATGTGTTTTTTTTTTATATATACTTGCCTATATAAAGGTTTTCGTAGATTTAACTTTTATTCTCGAGGTCCTTTGGAAGTGGGATGTTGGTGGAGTTTTGACGGAATTCTTTTGCTGCTTGAACTTTGAAAGTGCCCTATAAAAAGCGAGAATATAAGATTCTTAAAAAAAATAAACATTAAATATTAAAATCCTATAAATTATTCTGTCAACAAATCTTTCACGATCTAAGAATTTCATCAATAACCGTCCAAGATACAAGTGACTTAGTGCTATAAAAAGCCAGTGGACAAGCGAATGATATAAATAATTTCACGACGCGATCAACGATCAATATCAAACACAAACTCACATCCCTTGTGCCATAGCTCACTCATGTTTGAGTACCAAAACACTCCTCTTGGCTTAGGCTCATTACACAATTGAATTCATTACCGAAAACTCAAATTTAAAACCAAACTTGAGTTTGGTTAAACTAAAAAGTAAAACTGAAATGTACGTTTCCCAGCCTTGAATTGCCTGTGCGGAGGATTTTCACCTAACGACCATGCGTCTCTATCTGAATTGAAATGAAACAAAACGATGATTTCACCCAATTGGAAATATTTAATCATTTTAGAGGCAAGACTTGATATGTTTATGGCTAGGAGGCAATGCCTCCTTTGTATTCACACTCGTCCTGATAATTACGTGGGGTAAAAGCAAGGAAGCTACTTTTTAGAACGAAATAAATCGATCGTATAGTAGAATAGAAACAAAATTACGATTCGGTGCGTGCTTCGAGAATATGCATTGTCCCAAGAGCGGCCAAATGTGAACAGTTTTGGCCGGCTTCGGGTTACGACTGTTAAATAAATCACTACGGGATTGCGTGGGTGGGGGGAGGTGCAACAGGTGTGTACAGATAGTGTACCGGCACCGGCACTGGCACCGGCACCTGCGAGGGGATGAGGATAGGGTCCGACTTTCGCCCCAAAAACCAGCCAGGCTTGACTGACGCTAAACGATTACTGAAAGTGTCAAAGGTCATTTCAGGGGGGTGTTTATAGATCAGATTGTGGAGTTCACCTGTTAGAAGGGGTTTACTGTCGTATATATAATATAGGTGGCTATCGGGGAACTACTTGTTGCACAGCTCCATTGAATGTTCCACAAAGTTTCAAAAATACTGACAGGAAAATAAGTAGAAAACTCGGGAAATTTTGTATTAAAAAAAAAAAACGCTTGCTGATAAGTGATAACCAATACCAATGTTATAGAATCGGATAGACTCTTCACATTTGTTATTAATTATACCTACCGCAACACTAATTTTGAAGCTGGTATTTTCTGCAATTAAAAACTATAAAGTATACATTATGGATTGACAATGCCATCGAAAGTTTGTCGGGCAAAGGAACTCATAGATCTGCCACAAAATATTACAGCCCTCTATTTCTCGGAACGTAAATATATTTCAGCGGTGTCGAACGTCTCTTAAAGGAGTTGAAGTGTAAATAAGTAAATATTGTATGTTTATTCTTCTCGATATTGCGCGCTCGGATGTGAATAAGATTCGAGGATTTGAGTAAAGATACGGGTATAAAGTATCCCACTCAAAGTCTCTGGAGAAGATGCCATTAAATGCCTACCTGCGAAGGTGATCGAATTTCGGTGAGCCCACATTCCAAATCGTCGTGTGTTCACCCCTCAGATATGGAAAGACAGAATAAACGTTTAATCAATGTAAAAAAGTGGTTTATTAGACTCTGTGACATTTAAACAAAAGGGTCCACTAGCCGCCTGTCCTGCGAATCTTACAACGACACCACAAACAGATAGGTGACGGCGAAGACATCGTTAGTTATGATGTACTTGTGAAAAATTATTCGTCTGCACCTCCGATAACACACGGCCATTGTACCCTAATTGCCAAATAAATATCAAAAAAAATAGCCACCAATAAAAGCGCATTCTTCTATCCAAATCAAGAGTTTAGTCGAGGTGTTATGTAGCTAGCACCTCTCGAGTACCTAATTGGCGAGACTCCGTGAAAAGCTTTCCCTGGTGCTGATTAGCCTCTGCCCCTGGACTCATAAAATCATCCTTCCCTTACCCCCGTAAACGAGCGTAGGGTGCTTTAGGTGCTAAGGTTCGGAGAGCATGGATCCACTTGCAAGATGCGGCATTTCCCTCTGCGATTTCCCAATGCATTGCCTCGAATAGCAAATTCGCAGGGATTATACCGAAATAGAATCGTTCAAAATTCGATAACCTACACATTATTCTCTTTTTATAAATACGAATCATCTTAATGGAAATTCTGGTATCACAAACTTTATACTTTGTATGAAATGTGACCCAATCTTTTTTAATTCACACCGATATATTTCTGACCTCACCACGATTCAAAGATGCACACTTGCATATTAGCCTCAAGCACCCCACGTCCAAACAGAATGAAACGTAGTACAGTAATAAACATTATTTTCAATAAAATCAAAGACAATACTACTAAAATAAATATAAATAATAATAACTGTCGTTGAATGCAAACTGTATGCCCAGTATGAATGTAATCTAGCCTTGAGCATTGCTAGACAAAAAGTTGCTAGTTGGTATATGAGCCCACACACGCCATTTCGAATGTGGGTGTTCAATGTTGGCCTGAACGCAGCCAGCTCTAGAGGGAGTGAAAATCTCTACCTATAATTATTGACCTGTGACCTCTGTGTTCGCTATAATATCATATAATATGCTAAACCTAGCGTTCTGCTCGATGCGTGCTTGCAGACATGTATAGAGCCCAGTCCCACTTACTGGCTTATTGGGAGCCTTGTTAGGTCGCCACCACACCATTGATTTATAACAACTAATTTGCATTTTTTTTTTAAATTTTATGAATAAAAATATGACCGCTATCGACCGAATTAGGTACGGATTATGAGATTAGCGTAGATTATTCTTTATCGAGATTAGAGATCTTGATCAAGATTAGATATACTAATTACGTTTACTTGTATAAATAATTGTTGCGTCTTTGGTTCCAAGGTATACTGATATATAATATTTTGCTTGTAGACACGTATTTCGCTTTGCATACCTATCAAATTTGAATGTGGATTCAAGCTGGATGTAATCAAGGGCTGTCTTTGTCCACTGACAAATAGGGTGTGAAAAATGATCCATATCTACATTATCAGATTTTAATTCATCCAGTAGGTATCATCGTTAAAGTGGTGAACAAAGTCTCCTCCAACTCGTAAATCATTCAGATCGATCAGAATGCCACGAAAACTAACAGAATAAATTAAGTTATAGTATTGATTAGTAATGTTTGTTATATGAAAATGCTTGCAGTGAGTTATGTTCATCCACAAACCACCGCGGCCACCACACTAAGAGCAAAACTGATTACCTAAAGATATCCTTCCACACCTGTATCTACCTATGAGTGCCTGGTGTGGTCAGTATACGTTTCCAAATACATGTTTCATCAACAAAATTATAATTTGAAATTTTAACAGCTGTGCTGTGTGCCATTGCAGTATAACTTATGTGACAACACATTTGTTTAGCTCATTTTTCCACAACAAACTAACATTTGCATTTGGAAACATACACTGATTAGTTTTCTGCCATTGCAATTAATTAGAGAAACTGCTAAATCAAACGAATTTTCCATTTTTCACGTTGGCGATAATTGGAAGGAGCTAGAGTGGGCAGTGGGAAATGTTATCTTGGTTCAGCAAAATGTGGTCTCAGTGGTGAAGCCAAACGAGGCTGGTACCAATCATCCTTGGACTGTGGACCGTCTATAGTGGATAGTGGATAGTGGATAGTGGATAGTGGATAGAGGATACACAGCTCCAGCCTACATTCTGCAGTAATTGTTTTTCATGCCATAAATCAATGAAACCCCTAAACCTGGCGATCAAGTAAACAGCTCTTCGATGCAGCGTTATGCTAACTTAACCTATTAAGTCAAGGCCCGCAGGCGTTGTATAGTTATTAGTCTTTGAACATTCTTCCTGCTAGATTACACACACTTTACAAGATGTGCTCTGTCATTTGGTCCTGAAAGTGATATCGACTAAAATAATATCCAAATTGTTTGAAGCTTTGGATTTTGATATTTAGGATATTTTTGGTTATTGAATAAATTAGGATATTGACCATTGAGTTCAGGTATTTGTGTTGGTTAACAATTCAATGAAAATCCATAATATGATTCCACTTATGCACCAAACGTTTAACGCTTCGTTCAACAACATTTCGGTCTGTAAACTACCAAAATCGTGAAACGGAGCCAAATTCAGTTCGGCAAAAGTTTTGATACCAAAAAATCAGTTCATCATCCTCTACAATAGAGTAATCATTTAAATTCCATCACGCTCGCATACATACCACGGCACGCTTTAACCGTATTGAAAGTTCCTAGCTAAAACAAGCTGACAAAATATAACATCTAGACGTGTCCAATCGTGAACATCACGCACTATTTGATGGCACAAACGCAAGGTGGTCTAGCTATAGGTGAGCGGTACCTGGTCATCAAAGTGCGTGCTTTGCCATGTAATTCCATTGTGTCGAAGTGTCGAGCTCCGAACGAGACCAACAAATAATTAGCCGTTGGTACCGAACTGAAATATGTTTCCACTCTGCATGCACCGTCTACACATGGGTAGAGTCCATGTTACATTCTGTACGCGATAATTGCACCATGGCCCACTGCTTTCAAACACCAGGCCTTCCCAATCGCGCGTCTGGCTGTTTAGTTTGTAGTTTCCCCGCTAGGCCGCTGCACTGTTGGGGGAAAAGTGCGAGTTCCGAGTGGATCCGAATCCAAAAAGCAACTTGGCGACACAAAAATGTGAATGGAAATACAAAATGATTACTTACAGTCAAGGTATGAATGAATATAGTAGGACATAGGTATTTATTTCGATGAAAAGTATGTAGGTACAGAAAATAGTGTCCCTTGGTTGCAAAGCGAAATAAATTGCGCATAAATACATTTCACAAAAAATGTTGACGTTTCGAATGAGCCAATGTTGTCATGTTGCTTTTTCGTCTCGGGGCCCGAACTGACCCGAATTATTCCCCCAACAGTGCAGCGATCTAACAGGAAAACTACAAACTAAAAATCTCGAATCCCGACTGGGACTGCCTGGTGTAATGTAACAGTAGGCCATGCTTGCACCATGCTCATGGCGTTGGTGAATAATAGTTTGAAGACGAGGTCAACGATGCACCTAGCCTAGAAGGAAGAGGATTATTCCGGTGTCAGCACGCAGCAAACTTTTGACGAAAAGCATCCATATAAATTTCCTGTGAAGGATTGTTACATCATGGAGGTTATAGGGCTGGTTACAATAAATCGCACAACAGTGTCGAGAAGGTTGAAAGTCAAGGTGTGCAAAGCTTTTGGACGTAAATCATGTTCTCCAAACTCCCTTCCGACCTTAACTGGAGAATCTGTGTTTTTACTACCAGCTCAATGACTAACAGATTCTTCGGTCAATTATTAGAGACAAGAAATATTTCCAATCAATTCCTCGGCTATACTCAGGGTGACATGCAGTGTAGACGCTATAGTAACCGTGGATGTATCATGGCTAGGTGAAAACCAAAACCGGATGCATTGTTTCGAGCTTGACCCGGGCACAGTTTTGACCCGGTTTCCGGCCGCCGGCTCCATCACACGCTGGAAGCACCCCCCCCCCCCTCCCCCCCCCCCTCCACGAACACACACTTCTTATTTGGATATTACAATATCAGCCCTTCGCTTTGAACCGATATATTTCAATGATCAGAATTGAGAAAAGACCGGGACTTTTTTTAAGTTTTCTTTAAGTTCACAAGAATATATACAGAGAAAATCTCTTTTACAAATTAATTTTCCGCGCTGATGCAGTTTATTGCAGATATTTCGGAAAACCCATTTAATATTTGTTAATTTCTTTCAATGTTCGAATCATCTCTCATTCTGCTTCACCAAAACTACTCACCAAATTCTGCAAAAATGACTAAGAGACATGGCTGTGATGTGGAGCAGTATATTCGCAATGCGCGGTCTGTGCTACTTTGTCGCTGAAAAGTTAATAAAAACACTCGCCTCTTCATTGGAGTGATTGTCGATGTCAGGCTAACAGAGATTAAGGTGACTTCATATGCTAAGCCTTACTTCTCGCATAATCTTTGTTCCCGCTTTGTCACAGTTCAATCGATCCAGCCAAGAGAGCTTAATGAAGTCTTCTCAGCACAAGTGACACCATACATTAGTCTAAAACCGACATTGACGAAGAAAGTACCAGAGATTATAATCAATAACCATTACCACCTTATTATTATGTATTTTAAATTCGTTTGACAATGAGTCAAGTCAACTAAGCAATACATTTCTAGAGAAGATTTCTAAAGCATTATTTGTGGCAAGCATAATCGCTACCTTCCTGTTCTTTTGCTATGAGCAAGAATATCATTCTGTCAAGTGGCCCATGAAACAATGCCCCTCTAGAGTTGATATTGTTTTCAGAGTCGCTCTAAGCAAGCTTGATTGCGATTTGCGATTACAGATTACCATTTTGCTGTGGTGCTCAAGTCTCAAGTCGCTCGCTGGCCGCGCGTTTTATGCAAACAGCACCCCGCCCAGAGTTAATCTATCACATCCTCTGGTGCTCGTCATTGCACGCTGCAGCTTGACAATAACACACTCGTTGTCTTTTTCCTTTTCCTTTTTATTTAGTGGTGAAATGAACGCATTGGAACCGCTACAATGGACACTCAAACCCCCATTTCGGGACGTACAGCGAGTATATAAAAGAAAGTGATGGAATTGGCAGAAAAGTTATGTTTGTTTACATTGGTATTCAGTCACCTGAGGGGCATTGGCAACTTTTCCCTCGAATTTCAGCATATAAAATAGTGCTTGCCATTGACAGAAACGTTTCAAATTTGTGATATTTTTTACTAAACAACCGTTACAAACATAAAACCAGTAAAAGTGCATTCAAATCCTTCCATATGTCCGTAACACATCGTCCTTAAATGCACACAACATATACTAATTAACTATCTCGTTTAAAACCCGTTGCCAAGTCAATATCACCAATACACTGGGAAACCAATTGGAAAATGCAGTGATTTTGTAAACTAATCCGCTCCGTTACAACAGTCAGACAAAGCGAGTTAGCGACAGACATCGGACTACTACCCAGCTAAATGGCTACATATTTTACCCAAGGTAATAATGCCTGAGCAGGTTGACGATCTGAAAAATCAGGGTGGTCGATGAACGCGATTCAAGCTTAATAATACGCCACCTCTATTAGTACCACGATGATTTGAATAGATTACCGAAGATGTCTATCATTTGCTTGATTCCAGCTAGCGCAGTGATAAACTGCTCCAACAAACTTACGCCATCTGAAGCATGGCATTTAATAAGTTTGGCATGGCCAAGAGATTTGATCTTCGAACAATAAACATTTATTTTTTTGATGCACAAAATTTTCGTTTTTGGGTTAATCTTCTCATAGAGAGAGAGAGAATTTTCATTCACGTGCGTTTGATCGAAGGAAAACAACTGAACCTGAATATAAACCACTTTGTGATCTGAAAATTTAGTCTGGAAAATAAATTTCCGTAATATATTGATATCTAGGACTATACGGACCTGAGCCCTTTGTGTAGGAACAACGTTGTCAAAGCGCGTACGGATTTCTGTACGTACTTGGTTGTTATAATTAGGTATATATAGGATTATTCTTTAAATGTTTCAATTTGTTATCCTTACGTTGCTTGCTGGTTTTTAGACCCAAACACATTGGTATCCGGTGAGTGGTGGAAGGTTATCCTGATTCCTGGTAGCGGCTGGCTAGCGGTTTTCCGTGACTTCCCTCAATCTTTCCAGACCACTGCTGGGATAGTTCCTCGAGAAAATGACACGCCCGAGCTCTTTCACTCGGAGGATTTGTGGGAAACAAGCTGATTTATTTTTTTCTTTGTTTTTATTTACTTTCCAGTTTTCACGGAACTTTTTAGAATTTTTAACAAACATTTATATCGAATCAATAAAAAAAAAGTTTACAAAAAATACACAACATTACTTGGGAATCAAAATTCCAGCTCCATGAGTTTAAGACGCCGTCACGAAATCCGTCCAAGTAATGTCACTGTCGGGACCGGGACACGTACCCGGGATCACCCCCCCCCCCCCCCCCCCCCCGATCGCCGGTCGGGTTCTCTACCTCCCGGCCGGCCGGGTCCCGGGTCCCGGGTGCCGGGTGCCGCGTTCGTTTCCCGGTTCGGATGCACATTTTCCAGCTTCAACTCCCTTCCATTCTTCGCTTGCAGGTTTAAGCATCTATCAACGAGTTCCATTAAAAACCAAATCTCGCGACTATTTTGGTTTGATTTTATTCGAGAATCGCCATTCAACATCAACAGCAAATCCATTCCAATGCGAAGTTCTAATATTTGGGGTCGAACATTACGCTTAAAGCTTTCAAAAAAAATCTTCTGCTAACTAAAACTTGCTACCAATTTGACCAAAACTGTGTTTTAACGCGCTAACATATTATGCCAGTGTGAAGTGTAGGAGGAAATAACACATTTTGTATTCTTTACTGCATAAAACGTCTGTGTAGGTACAGCTCGTTCAGCTTCCGAAATGTAGCTGCGCCTCTAAACATGTCCTCAACGTGCGTTTGTTTTCTTTGGCCGCTTCGTATGCAGCCAAGGCATCCTCCAACCCACGGCGCATTGTCCCAAAATGCGTTGTAAACTAAATTGCGAGTATCATTGCTCGTCCATTCATCCGGACTCCATTCATGTACCTTTAGCATCCACAATGTTTCACGCGATTCCAAATAAATTATCCCATATTCAAATCTCGGCGTTTAGCCCGCCTACTCACAAGTAAGAACGAAACGCACGTTCAATGGAGCTCGTGGGAGGGTGAACCATGAATAAGTCTATCATAATGTTATTTGGAACAGAGCCATATATCTCATGCATGAGTAAATGAATAATTCTATAGGTATATATTGTGATAATCATGTTGGTTGGATATGATGGTGATGATAATGATGATGACGATGTTGATGATGATCATTATGATGGCTGATCGTCATTGAATGAAATGTCGCGAAATGATCGTCAATGTGCCAGTTTCACCCGAAACCCATCATAATTGATTTCCGAACTTGCATTACTTGAAATTAGCATAATCATTCTGATCATTCTTCAGGGATAGGCACTGTTTAGAACGTGAGCATTAAAACAATGGAGGTAGAAAGTGTTGGTAATATTCAATATTGTAGAAGCAATGTCACGATAAAGAGAAATTCACTATACGTTCCTAAACAACGCATTTTTTCTGAATTGAAATGATAGCACGTTTATTTAAGTCACGCTAATTTACATCCTTGCGTCGAAATAAAATTTTGCTGAGGTGAGAGGGGGGCGAGGGGGGGGGGGGAGAGAGGGTTTTAGGTTACAGCTCAATGAGCATTGAGCTAACTATTGCGATTGATACAGACGTGGTTTGAATTAAAGGGTGCATTGGATCAAAGGGTACACTGGGTGGGAGGGTTCACTGGGTGGGAGGGTGCACTGGGTGGGAGGGTACACTGGGTGGCAGGGTTCACTGGGTGGCAGGGTGCACTGGGTGGGAGTGTTCACTGGGTGGCTGGGTTCACTGGTTGGGAGGGTGCACTGGTTGGGAGGGTGCACTGGATTAAAGGATGCACTGGGTGGGAGGGTACACTGGGTGGCAGGGTTCACTGGGTGGCAGGGTGCACTGGGTGGGAGTGTTCACTGGGTGGCTGGGTTCACTGGTTGGGAGGGTGCACTGGTTGGGAGGGTGCACTGGGTGGCAGGGTGCACTGGGTGGGAAGGTGCATTGGATCAAAGGGTGCACTGGGTGGGAGGGTGCACTGGTTGGGAGGGTGCACTGGTTGGGAGGGTGCACTGGGTGGGAGGGTGCACTGGGTGGGAGGGTGCACTGGTTGGGAGGGTGCACTGGGTGGCAGGGGGCACTGAATCAAATGGTGCACTGGGTGGGAAGGTGCATTGGATCAAAGGGTGCACTGGGTGGCAGGGGGCACTGAATCAAATGGTGCACTGGATTGCGGCTGCCCTGGCGATTGCTGGATGGACGACAGACTGGCACTCGCACACAATGGGAGGCGTGAGCTATACGACCGTGCTCCGAAGCCCGGGTAAACCCCCATGTCCCACCGAGCTACATGTGCCCACTATCCATCGAGGTATACATTCGAACTGAAATTCTTCCGAGAGCCGACCCCGGCCCCTGCCCCCTGCCCCCTGCCCCCTGCCCCCTGTCCCCTAGCCCGGCACATGACCGAGATACCATGGCGACCCGGGTCGCAGAGAAGTGCGAACACCGTTTCAGCAATTGTGTACCAATGGACGCGATATTAGCCAAACAGCACACGTCTCGAAAAGCAAAACCATTGCCTCCAAAAATTGTCAACTTTGTGGGGAGCCGCCTTACTAAAATCCAAGCTAGAGAAGACTAGCTTGCGATGTTTTTTACTGTTGATACCTTATACTCAAACTGTAGCATGCCTCAACCGCAACAATCGCAATTTATATCTGATATAGATGCAGATGCACATTTATATTTAGTTTCTTTTTATTAAAATACATTTCATCGTACATAACAGTATGCATGCCCTTGCGATGTTACAGGTATTGTTTTACAAGCTTTGAAAATTGGTCTCGTCGAGAACACGAATGATTCCTGCTGGCGATAAATTGAATGCAACGATAAATTACATGTATGCAGAATGCAGGCGCAAGGGGTGATGTATTTAATGAATTACCTCAAATAATATTAAGTCATATGATTGATAAATGCACTACCTTGAAGTACACACGTTCATGAGGTGTACCTGAAGGTACAGTACGCACATCAGCGCAAGTATTATAATATATCGATAGAAGTCACTACGGTCGGAAATTGACGCAGTATAGTTAGTTCGATGAGGGTCAATTATGAGATTCAATTTTGCCATAACCGTTAATCCAAACCGCACCGTCCAATACCGGCTATAAGAATGACTAAAAGCTTAGCTCGCTGCTCGCGCACTTGAGTTACCAGTTGCCTTGAAGAAGTGTGCAGCATCCGTCGTCGCCACGAACACGGTGAAATTGATAACGTTTCTGACAGCCCCCCATTGTACCCCAATGCCACTTCTTAAAGAGTGTAACGCATTACCATGCACATAGAAACCATTCCATCATAAGCAATTCAAAGGTAAACGGTCATAATTTGTTGACAAAGCGAATGCTTATGCTTTGAGAATGCTAATGAAGATTTATTAACCATCCTTGCTGGCAGAAGTGATCTCTAATTATTGTTGTATATATTTCAGTTGAATCGCATTTATGACAGAGCTGATATGTGGCTACCCATTAACTCAGCTTCCTTCCATTCTTCAAGCCGACATTAGGCTCATTCGAGCAGAAAACATCACATCCGGAGCAGCTACACATCACTTTTCAGTACTACCAAAAACGCCGTAATTGGAATACTCAAAACGGTGTGCTCCCTTTAATGAGTGGATTGTGTTTTGGGCCCGGGCCTTGTGCCTTGTGCCTTGTGCCGTGTGCCTTGTGCCTTGTGCCTTGTGCCTTGTGCCTTGTGCCTTTTGCCTTGTGCCTTTTGCCTTGTGCCTTGTGCCTTGTGCCTTGTGCCTTGTGCCTTGTGCCTTGTGTGAGCATGGGCTCCAAGTTTTGAATTTTCATTCGTGTACTTTAAATGGTATCTATTGCAGTGGTGAATTTTCAACAAGAGCAACATCTCCTTTGACTGAATAGTGGGGGTCCAGACGTGTCAACCTGTTGATCAATTTGAGCCTAAACCTCACTCTTTGGTCAGAAATGTTGATCATTTTGAGCCTAAACCTCACTCTTTGGTCGGAAATGTTGATCATTTTGAGCCTAAACCTCACTCTTTGGTCGGAAAATTGGGCCATGATACGTTATTTTAATATGTAACACAGGCGCCAATGTGTCTTTTCCGTTTTTCCTGTTGACATTTTCACTCCACGTTAGTGCTACTGATAACACGACAGATATCACAGTGTCACCCTCTCCGAATCTGGGATATGAGTGTAAAATAAATAGAGGTACCGAAATTCATGAAAATTTCATTGCCCCTAGGGAAACGGAATACAGTTTGGAGTTAAAACTGGTCCCAATGTAGGTATATCATTGTTAGATAAAAAGTAAGTATTACGTACTATTTATATGGTAACCTATTAGCCAAGAAAATGGATAATAAAAATGAAAATGTTATTATTTGCTCACTATACAAGGACAATATAATGCAAAACTATAGATAGTACATGTTGCGCTAAGCGACATTTTAATATGATTCCTTTTTTCATAAAAATCTAAATAATTCCCTTAATATTCGTGTAAATAATTCCTGATATGCTCGTTGGCGCCTTAAACCTTACCGCGTTTGATTTCATCCATTTACTTCCTATGTCGGTAGCCATCTCGTCGTCGCTCCCCACACCCACCCCACCCCACCCCACCCACCGCTGGCCCGCTCCCGCCCCCGCCCCCTCCCCACAGCAGAGCCGGTGAATAAACACATTTGCAGACGTCGCTAGGCCTCGTGCAGAGAGCGTCGTCACGACCTGCCGTCGGCGTCGGCGTCGGCGTCGGCGTCGGCGATCGTGCTACTCGCAAACAATGTCAGCGTTTGCATATCAACTGCAAACACGAACACAGCGCAGGCGATATTGGTTTGATACGTCTTCCTTTCTATGCGTACATTAGCTAAAATTACACAATCATTCTTTCGTTTTAAAGTCCCTTTTTGTTTTGGGAGAAATTCGTTTCCCAAACGCGGAGAATGATTCGGAGATGCAGAACGTACAGGATGAAGTACTATAATATAATTTTGTAACATCATAATTAGTTATGATTTTCAAATTAATTTGAAGCAAACGTAATTTTATTATCTTTATACTCATGTGCCAAACCGTTTGGTAAATTCAATTCTTTATTACAGTACCTACATAGTAATCAATTAAACAATGGACATATAATTTAAATACTGCACCCTTAGTTTGCAGCGAATAGTTAAGAGAAAATTCGCAACCCAACCGTAAACTAACTGAAGTCTTTGAGACGTTTTTGAGCGAATATCTGTTGTGTTTCATACATTTTCCCATGATCAGTTCTAAACACAAGAACCTATGCGTACCTACCTGGTCGAATTGATGAACACAGCGACCTAGAACTTGAATGCTTCAAGATTGGTACCCGACCTGTGCCATGTGACATGCTCCACACTTCCGGAAATGCCACGATTGAATAACCTTCAATGTCATCTGGTGCCCTTTATATTATTTTATAAGTAATGATCACCTTTATAGCATCAAACTGATATTCTACTGCTACAGCTTTGGTCCAGTGGGAAATTTATTTTTTGTTGTTCTACAAGCCTGATAGTGGTAAATCGTATCGGTTACCAAAACTTCATAAAGACTTTCATTGTACTTATTGCGTCTACGATTCAAAGTTTTTCCAGTAGTCATTGGGTCAGTGTTAATTAATATTAATTGCTTGATTGAATTCACGCAAATGTATCAACTTTATTACCTTCTTCCACCCTTCAGATCACATTTCGTCCCACGATGCATGTGTGTTCGTAGCATGTTGCCACAGCAGTGTGCGTAATGTGGTTTCGGTTTGAGGGGTGCTCTAGTCAGGAGCGACTTCTAGACCCAGCAGCTAGTGATTGGTAAAGGGGAAGGGGCTTGATTGGTTTATGGTGACATTAATGAAAGGAGGAAGCGGGAATATATGCACAAGGTGATTACATTACTTAAACAAGCTGACTCATAATGAAGAGAATATGAATACCCATCACCATGCTATATCTGAAGTTCTGAACATAAATCATTTCCTCAGACAAAAATACGATCTTGGTGATATTTGCTGACTATTCTTGTCGAAGACGTTGATGCCCTTATATTGAAAACTAAGATTTTCCAATATTTATGCAAGTGCAAGAGAGATGTGTACATCGTCTCTCTTACAGTACCATGTAAGACGTATTGCATATCTCGTGTAAGTTTCATTTTATTGTTTCCGCATAGTCTTATTTAATTCGCAGGGACAAGACTATAATATTCCATTTCTAGTGGGCATCATAAAAAAATCATGTGGCAGTATCGAAACTATTTACTTTATGGATATTCTAAAGCTGTTATACTTCGTCGCCACAGGTGAAAATTCTTACCTATTTCTCAAGGGCATTGGGCATTGAATGGGTGGCAGATCAAAGTGTTTTACAAAGTCAAGAAGAAAACGCATCTCGAAAATTATCAAATATTATTCCTATTGCTAGGTGCAATTGTGTACAACAACGCATAACATTGCGCATTTTCTGAAGAATTCCTACAATAATTATAAATAGAACGGGAGAATAGGCGTAAAAGCACACACTCACAGATAATTACGTTATGGATTCTAAATTATAATAATAAAAGCATCTACCGATAAATCATTGCATCAAATGACACTGTATAATATGAGATTACAGCGTACTTTTTTGGAGCTGCTCAAGGCTCGCGGCCAGTGAGCCCACATACGCACTATAGGTGTCCGCAGACACTTCTTGGCACTTGGCACTTGGCACTTGGCACTAGTACTTGGCACATGTGAATGATGAAGATACCTTTTTCAATAGCTAATAAACACTTTGCTAAATGAGATTGGTAACACTTCGCTGCAGTACTTGCTGTCGCATGCCAGCGCTCGCCGTTCACGCATGTTAATTGACTCTTGTAGCATACACTTGCATGCAATTGCATTACATGCTCATAGGGGGAAAAGCCATATTCATTTCAATACCAGTTGATAGATATTGGCAGGTTAAGTTGGATCGATTGAACGCGATTCATGGTAGAGCTGGTATTTAATTTATCTCTCTCATGTTCTACAGTTTCTTATGTAAATGCATGTAATTTGATCTAGAAGCTAAATGAGTATAGAAAATAAGCGTTTATATATTTACTTAGCTAAATGTAAGCATAGTAACGATATATTGCATTTATATCCTGCTCTGACTGATAGGCTGACGTGCATAGCAATAAAACATATCCCTCTCAAAAATGAGGAATAAGCTAAATCTTTCCCGATACTTAAAGTATGACTGCAATCCATATTCAGAATGTCTGTGACATTTCACTATAGCACATGTCATAAATGTCTTATTTTCATTTTCATTTCATTTTCCCATTGTATGTTTTGTGCAATTTTCTTAATAAGTATGGACTCCCATACTTGTTACGACTTTATTCCTTCTAAACTTAAATGTAACTTATCTGTAGCCCTGCAAATTTCAAGAATGTTACTGGAAAACGTCCCAGTACCTATCTTATATCTCAAACGAATGCAAATTTCAAGATTTGTAGACTAATAGAATGCTTCTGTTGGCAGAACCAAGACCTACGTATAAACTATAGGCCTCTCCACGCGGTGTTCATGGTACACAATGTATTTATGTTGTACCATGGTATTAGTGTGCATCCTGCTGTCACGCTCAATCCTGGCCTACGTGTCGTCCATAGCTACAGCATCCCACTCGTATTTGCCAATATCTCTGTGCGCTATCGCCCCAGCAAATCCTGTCGCAATTGGCAAGAGTCAGAGGTGCACGCAATGCTGGTCTGAAAAATGATGCTGCTCATTGCATATCGAATCATTATTTTAATTTTATAAACATGTAATCTACTTGGTTTAAGTGTCTAAAGGAAGGCACATGAATGCAATTGGTTTTTTGCAGCCACCTAGCACAGGACAGCGCTACAGGCTTTGGCCAACGCTGGCCAAAAGGTGGACAACGATATTTTCGTTCACACTGGACCAATAGGCGAACTGACGATTCATTTTCAAATCATTTATATTGTCTGCCAGTTTTGTGCCTAAATACTCACACTTTTCTCTCCAGTTGTCAAACTTTAAAAACAGTTCTTCATGGCAACTCCCAGAATCTAAGACAACCGAATGCGAAATTGTCAACAAAGTCTGAAGTTTACCAACCGTGTGCCTGCCTCCTTTAGAAAATCTGAAGAAACCTGCAGAAATCTGAGTCAAACCTGACACAAAATGAACATGTCTTGGACTCATATCTGGATCTGTTTGCAGATGCTTTACCCCAAAAGGTGGCCCGGTGTGAGATTCGGGTCCACACTCCTCGGCGACTTCAAACCTGAGTGCATAGAACATCGCTTCACCGGCTTGTTACTAAGGTAAGATCCCTTCGATATGAAAACATATCAAGCTGGGTTGCTTTGATAGTTGCGCTTGGCGGGTGACAGCAGCATCCAACCAAAATTCGTACGGTTGTTTGTCACCTACGCGAATCACCCACCCAATTGAATTTATATTAGAACTTATACCAATTCCAAGCAAAACCTCCACTATACTTCATTTCACCCTAAGAATTATGTGCATGTTCGAAAAAAACGAATGCTGCTATGATTGCTTTATAAATGTGCTAATAGTTTCATAACTAAATAACTCGTCCATTGATATAAAAAAGGCTTTCAAATTGCATGGCTAATCAGTAATCAGCATGTGGCACAAATACGGACAAAACACTTGTTGCGTTGAAAGGGATCATAGACGCTCGGTGCAGAATCGAACCTCGGCATGGGTGTCTTCTCCGAAGCTCAAGTCGAAAGCGCTCATCGTGGTCCATGAGCAAAGGTGATGTGAGGGGTGCTGAGCGAAAGTAGCCTACATGCACCACAAGACATCACTAGCAGACCACGTGTGGCGTACTCCATTATACATTCATAGTTAACAGATTAAAGAATAATAAGTGCGGACTAGTATATGTATCTGCACAGATGCGACCTCACGATCGACCTTTCTATCTTCCTCGCAGTCAGCGCCACGCTCTCGGGTACAGTGTGAGATCCCACCTCCTCATTCCTCGGCGGTCACGTGCTCGGGGAAATATCATTCGGACTAATTAGATTCATGGCTGTGCAGAGCTGTGATTGAAAATGGTCTGCCGGAGATGGTTCGAGCTGATATAGGCGATTGGATGTGACATTTTATGGTGCATATTTGATGGCTGATTATATAGATATGTTGCACTGTTTTTAAAGGCTTGGTTTACTATTAATTTTTAACAATTTGTTAAACTGGTGTTGTGAATGACCTAATGTTTCGGAACAAGACAATAGAAAATGAAACGATTGTGCGCCTTCTTTTACGAGGCAGCTCAAGTCATAACAGGAATTTTCTTTTTTTCTGATTATAGTAACCACTTTAGCTACATCGAGGAAAATGTTGCTGTCATATTGATGAGTGAATACTATACAACATGCTGCCTAGCAGCTCTGTACGACACAACACTGCAAACACATCCTGGACTTAAATTCAATTGCTCGTCATGAAAAGTATACTTATGATTTCATGGTAACGTCAAAATATTTTGCAATGATATATAAATATATATCGAACAGAATCGTAGTGCCAAGGGGAAAATCTACTAGATCCGTTCATCACATTATTATTATTATTCATGCATCACATCGATCACATCCGATTAACATTCCATGGAAATAATTAGACTGCATTGCAATGAGATGACGGGTGTCGAGTACGCTGTGCTCGCTACCTTCGTTGGGCTGCTCGAAGTAGCAGAATGCAGCCTCCCGGTCCAGAGGGATTGAAAGTAAAACGAAGCCGATCGAAGATAAGAAACCTGTGGCGTGTCTGCCAGTGTACTTTTTCTTTTGAAGACATCAAATTGCCTCAGGGGAATCCATTGCCTACAGTAGGAAAATCGATGCAAAGAGGAGAGGCCATAGCAATATGAGGCAATATTAGACAATTTCAATCCGTAATTTTGTAAAAGTCAATTGCCAAAATTCAAATGCATTGCGTAATAGTTGAGTATAGTGCTGATCGCAAATTGTATTAACCTAGATCCAAAATTCAGTTCTTCTTCAGCCCCTATATATAAATTTACGATATCTCCATCAAATTGCAAGACACTAAATAAAGTGTACAAGATATCTAACAGCCATCAGTGGGGCTTACCAAGTGCCGAAACAGTGAGTAACGCCACTGACACCACTTGGTCAGTTCTAGTGGTAGTTCAGTCCTGTTACCGCTGCCTGTATCGTGGTGCCATTGCGTGCCCCGTGCGAGCCCGTGCCCCGTGCGAGCCCGTGCCCCGTGCGGGCCCGTGCGCCGTGCGACGGTGCGGGCCCGTGCCCCGTGCGGGCCCGTGCCCCGTGCGGGCCCGTGCGCCGTGCGACGGTGCGGGCATCGCGAGTGGAGCTCGGCTAGGGACGATGGACCACTGACCACGGGGTGACCCCTGCCAGGGATCAGATAGCTTTCTAGGCGTCCCACGACGCTTCTGTCCAAGAGCACCCCACGACCAACATCTAATCAGCGAGTGCACTGCTTAATATATAATCGATAATATACTTTCATGCAGTGTAGAAAGGAATCATCCGGGCCGTTCATTATTTCTGAAGCGTTTATTGCTGGTTGTTTATGTGAGCGAGAAGTGTTTTTCCCCTCCTGTATATTACCATGTTGGAATGAGGCACTTCACAGGTAAAGAGACGCTATGACATTGTGTTTCTTGAAAAGGAGCCAGCGTGTTGGTTTGATTTGATGTATTATACATACCGGAGTTGAGTGTATAGCTTGAAGAGAGGGCGCGTCATCTGGAATTGCACTTGATGGTCAATGGCTTAGAAAAGCTTTGCCTTCTCGAGTCAAGCCAAGGAAAGCTAAGGAGCGCGTCGCGTGTGACAGAGGAGGTTTGGAAAATGTTATCTGTCCTTGAATACAACAATGTAATTAAATGTCTCGTATAATTTTTATGAACGATGATTCGATGTGACAATTTTTATAACATAACCATCGGAAAACGAAATTTTCCCACACACATTACACATATCCTGTGAATCATGCTCTCTATATGTTCAATAATAAATGGACAACATGAATTCTGCCAAGCGCAGTCAAGGAGTTGGTCGAAATCTTCCCCCTCCCCCCTTGTTTTGTTCTTATTAATGAGGGAAGGGGATATCACAATTCGAGTCCAACCGATCAGATGCACTGACGTATCACGTTGGTAAGAGAATGGTAATCGTGGCACTTCACTTCTTGTTTAACCAAACCAGCAATGGTCACTTTGATAATACTTGTTTCGAATTCGTGACAAAATAATAAATATAAAAAATAGATTCCTCGGATTCTCGTAACCACTTGGTCTCACCATTCGCACACGGGTTCACAACTCGAAGAAAGTGGAATCGCGCACCATTTGTCACCATGCGTCCGTACCATGCCACTGCAGCAGTATCATTTCATTTTGCGATTTGCCAACGCACTCCCTAAATCCTGTTTCCTCGAGGATTCGAGCCACTTGCTTCAGGCGTCGAATAGTCACACTACGAAGAGGCACTCAGTTTGCACTCGTACGTACATTTGCTTTACGAACTACCGCGCCAGAAGAAAATTGCCCATTTATGATCACTGGCCACTGCACTGGCTTTCCGAAATTTACTGGCCACTGCTGATATTCCAAAAGCAACTAGAAGTTCAGTTACTGGTCTTCCTGGTTGCGTTTTCTGAAATAACTTTGTTTGTATGTTCTGACAAAGCCAAGCCCCTCGTTGTTCAGTACGTGTGCCGGCTCGCATGACGTACAAGGGTAAAAGTCCACGTGATGACCTTGCATAAGATATTTAAGCTCACCGGCGCTAAAAGCTGAATTATTTGCTCATCTCGTACAAAACACCAAACGAATCAACTCGTTTTTAGATCATAAATAACCCAACCGGACGTGATGTATCAACAATTTCAAACGGATATATGCCTCTTCATGTGCAAAGCTAGGTGGTCCGACCGCGAGAAGGCCCTCTCGCAGAGGCGGCACTGGAAGGGCCGGTCGCCCGTGTGCTTGCGGTAATGCCGTGTCAACTCGTCGGATCGCGCGAACTTCCAGCCGCACCCCTTCCAGCTGCACTGGTACGGCTTCTCCCCCGTGTGCGTCCGAAGATGAGCCTTCAGGTGCGACGACTTGGTGTACGTCTTCGTACACCCTGCGTACGTGCACGTATGTGTCGTCACTTTCTTCCTACCCCAGCGCCGTCTGCCTCGTTTGGCCTTGACAGGAACCGTTGCTTGTTCCGGACTTGTAAATCCTAAAGGTGGCAGAGCTAGTTGTTGAGGATGAGGTGGGGCTAGATGATGAGTATGATTCATGTGTTGGTTTCGCGTGGTTAGGAGATTTGCGAGATGGGGTGACGCTGGCGGGGTCATCACTCGGATGTTTGAGTAGTGGTGTGATAACCGTGGGTACTGGTGCATTTGCATCATCTCTGCCGACATTGGATTGCTGGGACTGACCGTTGCTGGCGTAGGGAACTGGTTGTGACGCATCTGGAGATGGGCGTCTGGACTAGCTGGCGGGGACACGTGACTGAATGGCGCTGGACTGGTCTGGACTATGGTCATCGTACCATTATACCCTGAATTATCTAGTGGCCCATTGACGCCACCAGCACCCAGCGCCTGCTGCTGGTAGCCTTGGTGTTGCTGGAACGTGCCGCCGACGCTCTGCAATGGATGCTGGTAGATCTGAGGGCTCCCGGGGGTGTGTTTCATATCCAGCAGACCGAGATACGAGGAAGGTGGCATTGAACTGTGGCCTTGACAACTGTACCCAGAATACTCGTGTTGCGACAGTTCGTCTCCAATACTTTGCGGTTCGCTCTTGATTGTCAGGTGTTGGGGGAAATGATTGTGAAGAGGTTGATGGTAGTTGCTGTAGTCCGTATACTCTCCGTGAAAACCACCGTATTTGGAGCTCTCGTTGTTGTTGTTGTTGTTGCTGCTGGCGGTGTTGTTGTTGTTGAGGATGCTGTGATTGGAGCCAGTAGTCGCGGTGCTCTGTGAGGAACATCCTAGCGGAGAGTAACCCATTGGCATCCCCCGTTGATCGTGACCTTCCTCGAGCAGGACACTCTCGATGTCCTGCCACATCTGAAACAAGCAATATGAACTATGTCACATGCGAACAGCTGGTCGTTACATGTAAGTCGAAGCGATGTACAGCCGTTCGTCACATGTAAGTCGAAGCGCTGAACAGCTGTTCGTCACATGCAAGTCGAAGCGCTGTACAGCTGTTCGTCACATGTAAGTCGAAGCGCTGAACAGCTGTTCGTCACATGTAAGTCGAAGCGCTGAACAGCTGTTCGTCACATGTAAGTCGAAGCGCTGAACAGCTGTTCGTCACATGCAAGTCGAAGCGCTGTACAGCTGTTCGTCGCATGCAAGTCGAAACACTGAACAGCTGTTCGTCACATGCAAGTCGAAGCACTGAACAGCGCTTCATCACATACGAATCAATTGAGACTGAATTTGTGTTCACACTTCACTACAACTAACAAGGGAGGCTAAATCCGCAACACTGAAGGCTAGTTTTGCAATGTACGGCTTTGCGCATTGCCAGCTTTCAGATTGGCTATGCAGCCCCAATCTAAACCACCGTTTTACTCAGGTCTACCAAGAAACTATACACAGAGCTGTGTTATCTACATTGACAATTTTAAAACAAATGCTATAGTATCAGGCCAGTTTTGCTGGAGGACTTTCCTTAGCCATGCAAGAAATGGTGTCATTTTGTGGGATAAAGGATGGATGCGTGTGATTTTGGCGGACTTTGATGCATGCTGTTAGACATTAGTGTTGAAATTGATTTTGCAAATTTACTTACAATTCGGCAGCGATTCAGTTCGATAATTCGCTTCTAATCGCAACTAAAGCAAGCAGGGGTGGTGTCAGGGATGGTGGCAGAGTCAGTGCTTTTTCTGCAATACAGGCAATAACAAGACATTGGTCACACAATCATCATACAAGCACACAAATAATTTTTTCCGTTTCCGCTCTGATGACCAACAGGAAGAGAAACGACGAATTGCGAACAAAATCCATAGACACGTGGCGAATGGAAGAAATGGAGAAAGGAAATGGCATAAAAAGAAAGAAAGGACGCTAAGGAATTTTGGTAAATGTAGGCGACAATTGCATTGCATCACTGGCGTTTTGAGCTAAGGAAGCATGCTCAAATTTTCTTATCTGACAATATAGATAATTAAGAAAGCTCCGTTTTCTCTAATCGTATGATTTGAGAGAATGCCATTTTCATAGTAGATAATTACCAAAATTGTGCCGTGGCAACTGATCATGCTTTCCATACGAGCAAAACAAGACTTAAGAGTGCATTTCTACTTCGTTGGTGGGATGGGATGGTCGATCATATTTAGCTAACAATCACTAACCGGTCCGCATGGACAACGAACAGACAGATGCAGAGACAAAAATCTAGCCCCCTCCCTGCCCCCCTCCCCCACAACCGAAAAAAATTCTTTCCATTCTATAATAGTCTGCTCTTCTTTTTGTTACATCAGTCAATATTGACCCGGAGGCCACAAGGCAGCCTAAGCATTCTCCGCAGTGCGTAGAGCGATGCTTTTCGAAGAAACCAACAAGTTTGCTCTTGTGCACACAACATCACCCGACTATTTGTCGAAAATATATGTTTCCTCTCAATTTCTCGGTGTTTAACGTTCAACTAATAAGTTATAAGATATATCAGTTTACGGGGATAGGTAATGGGCCTTGTTTCTATACTCGACCGTCGCGAGCAAACAGTGGAAGGAGAATGTCGTGCAACACAGAACGATCTTTACTAAGACTTAATTGACGAGGGAAGAATTCAGTTCGACCGTGCAAGTGCGACACTCAAACTACTCCATAGGCCAATGTTTTTCAAGAGTATAGATCATACTACAAGAAAACATATAGAGAAAATGATTCGCGAGTTTCAAAGATTGTGGCTCTGAACATACCTCAGTGAAGAGTGCTGCCTAGAAAACCCTTTCTCAGGAAGTATTCCTAAATGACATGACATTGAGCTGCGCTTACTTGAAACTGACATTTCATTATTGACACTAGCCTTTCGCTGCTGTAGTCTGAACTAAGTAATAACTACTAATTCCCTGGGATTAACTCGCATCAATCTACCGCGCTGTAACAGAGAGCGCGAGCCTGTGAAATGTGAGATCACACTTTTTTGGGTTAGACTGTCATAAGCTCTGGGTTAAGCTCAGAAAACATAATATCCTTGCTAAGCTGGAGCGGGCTAAATACACCTCTGTCTCTACAACGCTAGTAAAAACGTGATAAACACACACAAAAAGTGCAGCGATTAGTTTCAGAAATCGAGCTCTTTTAACTTTGTCGCTTTATTTCTTTGAATTAGAATCAAATGCAAATTAATGCATGGGCTACGTGTTTTGATAGTCAATTGAATGAGATGGAGGCTGTGCACTCCAATTGAAACCGATAACGCAATCAACTTCGATAATCGGCAGTTTTCCACTTCCAACGACAAACGAAGGGGGTTGAAACTGCCACCTTCCTCGAGACGATCGTTGAAGCGAACTTCGAATGCGCATTTCTCGGATGAAAAGGGAAACTGGCAAGGCTGCAGTTGCAAAGATCCAATGGCATAACCACAGTGGCATCAGTTTTCCCTCCTTGTGGGGCAGGTTCGGTGCACAATGCTTTCAGCACTCTTCCTTTCACCTCATCGAGTGCAAAAATTACTAGACAGCCACTAACCGATTACAGTGAACATCTTCATACATAAAAAAATAATAATAAAAATGCACTGCGTAGAGGCTCGCACAGTTACCGAAAGAGATGTCTAATTTTTCTAGATATCCGCTAAACTGTCCGGCACGCAGATGGACATCATAATAGCATTGACTGCTCATCACAGATTCAGAACGAGCATCTGAGCAGGAAGATTGTTGATGGAACGCTTTAACGTAGAAGGCCTATGCAGTGATAGATTGCGATTCTGCCATTTCTTGCATGCCATACCGTGGTACCTGACGCATGGAACACGACATTGATTTCCCGTGCTATATTCAAACGACGACACCTACATGAGAATACTAAGTGATGCTAGCCGGCTTACAACACTTATCATCATCACATGGTGGCGTTTTTAGTATTGTTGGTGTAGGGTACAGGCGACTGCGAGATCGGGTTGTTTCGATCTCTGGCCTTATTTGGTAGTAGATCACATGACTAGCAGTGGCACACTACCGGTGCGACCTACTATAATAATCGAGCTGGTTAACTGGGTTGATATACTTGATGGATCGAACTTCGGTGCCAGCTTCGACAGCAGATTGATATTTGGATACTGAAAAACATTTGCACAACGGCTTTTTTGAGAAAGAAATCGATAGGAATCGAGATTTGAGGAGCGTGTTGAACCAAGCGAAACATTATAATAACGTATCAACTTTGCTGTATATATCGAGAGTTTCAACTATTTTTGTTGTTTTGCTTGCATGTTGTTTAATTGGATTTTACAATTAAAATCAATTAGCTTTTGTTTGGGACGCCCACGGGAACGAAGATATATACGGAAAAAAGAAACCTGTTTCTTAAATAAATACTCTTTACGTCGATAAATTTCCTCAATATTAAAACTCACTTGTTATGAATTAATTTGAATACATTTCGGCTCATAAAATTGGACCACATCCCACTCATACAGACGGTTATCCGTTAATGTAGACAATGTGATTGTTCTTGCAGCGAAGAAGACATTATAGCCAATAACGATTGTTTATTGTGATTTCTATATTACTTCATCATCGAAACAAATATAATATAATCAATGAAGACGAGCCAAAACTGCTTTAATAAAGACGCTTCAATACCTACGCTTAATTAAATTGCAAGAAATTTCTCTCCTGCAAACTGTTACTCAATTTTGTCGAGCTGTTCCGAGTACTTTTCCACAGATATTGACACTATTAACCACACCAGGTATAAAACACCCACCCCTCGTTAATAGCAAGTTGACCTAATGATAAACCTTCCAAACATCACCTTCACAGCGACAGCCGTCAGGTACATGACAGAACAGAACACACACATTGCAAATACGCGGCAAGAGCTATTAGCCTGCTCACATATGAACACTTTACAGCATGTTTATCTATTTCGGTAGAATCAGGCACTATAGTAAAACCAATGAATGGTTAATTGTGTAGGAATGTCGGGATTGCAATAATGATAATAACAAGGTAATATTAGTATCAGCCGAGAGCCTTTATGAAGCTAAGATGCCGACCCGTGCAGCGTTTTGTCGCGCTGTCGGCACCTTTGAGCTGATAACATAGTTACACCACACGAGCCGTATTTGAATTAGCCACGTGGGCCTGTCGGCCGCCAACCGTCAAAGAAGCGAGCCAATACGCCGGGACATGGGGCACTCCGCACCGGCACACGGCACACGGCACACGGCACACGGCACAGGCACCGCTCTCAGACTACACTCTGTTCACCCTTCACATGCATCCTAGTGCCTTGGAACAAGTTTATACATGCCGTTTGTAATACAGTCTGATTTTAGGACATGTTCAGGCTTAGTCCGACTCTTCGACTTGTCTTCAAATACATATATCGATTAATTAGGAGAGTATGCTTTATTAAAACTTGGTTAAAACGTTTAAAAAAAACTTCTGATTAAAACGGCTGCACTGGCTGCAGTGTTCGTTCTGGTTTCACTGATCCATAAGTGTCAACAATAAAGCCGGAAGTGCCAAGTTCATAAGCGTTATTATAAATGTATATGTGATGCATTGGATACTACTTATAACGTTTCCCCAATTGGTTGATGTAGAAAAAAATTACGTTCCCATTTTTTGTGAGGGTAATGCAACCCTTCTAACTAAATTTACGAAGCAGCGACAAATACAATGAAAATCCAAACCAATCCAATCCAATGAAATGAGCTGAGACTTGCCGAATCTATTAGGAAGAATTTCTGCCTCTCAGGCTAAAGGTAAACCGCTAATTTCTCAACCTGGTCACTACTCACGAATTTTGGTTTACGATTTGAACCTGGTTTGGAAAATGCAACGTGTCTGCAGCATTGGCTGGAGGGCCTGAAAGTCTTGGCACTATTTCATTTGGTCATCCTCACTGCACTGTTTACAACTTTGTTTTAATCCCTCGCGGGTGCAGTTTTCAGTGCCCAGGTCGCCGGTCTCTCTCACTATTTTGTTGTGATCAAAAGTGCTGGTGAAATGTTGAGATTCTGTATGAGTTGTATCATGGGTTGAATTCAAAATCACCAAACCATTTCATTTGTGATTCTGAGCTTATTTCCGCTGACTGCTGTCTGACATTTCGACCTTTGGGTCTTGTTTATTTTAAGTTTCTGGGAAATGCACTTTTCCGGTTGATAGGGAAAAGTTCAGGACACTAATTAGATTCAGCCGCAACTCACTGATTCCAACTGTACCTCATAAATACATTTTCTTTGTACAAATCAGGGACGCCCAATTTTCATTGATTAATGGTCAGTTGCTCCATCAGATTTTCATCGAAGTTTCGTTATTTTAGCCCTTTTACCAAAAACTTCGATGTGTTCACAAACAAATTGGCTAAAGTCCAGCTGGTTTCGCGGTATACCTTTGGGCACAAGTCAGTATTCTCTCACGTGCTGCTTTGGCTATTTACACTGATAATAATGGTGTTAATGTGAGTGTGATCAAAAGCCGGCGTGGCGTGGCGTGGGCATTCACTGAGCTCTCCGCACGCAAGGTGTAGCAGGGAAATAGTTGATAGCCCGGTCGTGCCGCGGAGCGAGCGCGTCCAATAATGCCGGCGCGAGTGTGTTCATCGGCCAAAGCATGCAGCACAGCGTCAGAAGGACCGGGGTGCACAGATGCGATGGTGTTACTTTTGTGCTTTCAAACCCATTCGTTTTCAATTTCACTGCCTCGTAGTTTAACATGGGCAGTGATTTGAAATCTAGTGATTTCTAGGCAAATCGAACGACAAACGTTTGACAATCGCGCCCCTTGATGGTTACAGTGCTGAGGGTGGCTGTCGCAAGAGTGGTAGGTGGGAAACAAGACATTTTGGGGTTGGCGAGAGTTTTTTTCAGTCTTGGAAGCTGGAGGCGGCGATCCTGTATAAGTGATTTCCTTCAATTTTGAACTGGGCTATAGGGCATTTTGGCAAGTTTCAGACAATCGGTTTTGATTAGTACAGGAAAAATACCTCGATTTTGAGTGAAGCTATATGTTAATTCAATTGTTGTAGACCCAATTTTTTATCGACTGCCCTTTTCAAATCGGGACTTAGTCACGCTGCGAACCCATACAATAATTTTTGAAATATGTTACGAAGCTTTTCTCATAACAGCTAAAATTTCACAATCGAAAGTCAAAACAAAGAGCAGTGAGGAGGAGTAGAAACTGCGGCACTGCGGCACTGCTACAGGGAAAGTATAAAGATCAGAGAAAGGTCAGAAACAATTCGAACATTGGGAGTTATGTTGTGCGGTTTGTTCTCGAGACTCGAGGCATCGCTATAGCGACCAGCTGATTCCGAACAGCGAGCAATGCGTGTCAATGCAACAATCAAAGCCAATTGCAGTACGGACTGCATTACGAATTCGTGCGATCTCATCGGAACCTGGCATAATATCATCATTAGGTTACCTAGTTCGTGTAGTAACCAGAAACCACAAATTACAAGCTAAAGATACTTCCTTCGGCATTCTATTGGAAACTGGTAATATAATATTGGTGTACGGTGAGGAATTTACGAATGAACTTTATCACCATTCAGATCGAATTAATTTAGGAAATGATTGAACTTACTTCTTAAACTTGCCATCGTATAAACGAGTAGCGACAGTGATCCCATTTATGATGTGTACATGCATGCAAGAGTTGCGATTTGAAAACTGAAATACTTCTTGAAAGGCAGAAGTCCCGAGGACCATTGACTGGGTATTCATAATCATTTCACAGCGAGGATTGCTAGTGATCCTTGAAGGAAGTATTATAATTTAACTGTTTCACACCGGAAAAAATGTGGAATTTTCTAAACGGGGCCTCAGGAAATCACATTGTCAGCTGCTGGTGTAGCGGCTAGCTGAAAGATATTTTAATTGGAAATTGACCCATGAATTTTCCGGTTCAGTTCTGGCTGAAATGTTTTTGTCAGAATTCGTGCCAATGCAAGCGATAGGCGAACATGATCGGTTTACCGACGGCAGTATACACAATGCTAACGTATTTTTCAATTTCCATAATCGACTTCAAAATCCCAGTGACTGTTATTACGGTTAGCACTACGAGGTGGCACCAACTACGAAGATTATGCCGCTGCATCTAGTGGCAAACAACAATGTGAATGCACTGTGCACCTGTAATGTAGTTGCAATGAATCGAAGTATATGAAATTTTTTGTTATACAAACTATACAAACGTATAGTTTGCTAACTTTTCGTTGATTTGTTTAGTTTTAGTTTGTGGCAATCATGTTCTTTTAAAACATTTGTCAAATACTTTTCAGGAGTGATGAGATCAAATGTAAATATGATTCAATCAATATCTCAAATAAAAATTCCATAGCATTTCAAATTTTTAATATAAGAAATATAAAGCCGAAATTACATTGTCCAGTTAAATAGTTATCTACTGGATAAGTTTATATCTCCATAGTCACAGCCAATCAAATACCTCAATTTCCACCCTACCCTAAAGATAACTTCTTATCCAGACATTGTAATTTCAGCAATTAAGTAAAGTAAAAGTTAAGTGCATTTATAAGTTTAAGTAAGGTTTGAGATACATTTAACACTTATTGAAAATTAATTTTGAGCGCCAATTCTGTATAGCAGAGATTGCTTCCCATTACCAGAAGATATTCTGTCTGGTCAGTGACATGGTCCCAGCACCCATGTGTGGGGCCCATTCATGACGGCAGTGCGGGCCACAATGGACACAATATCCCCACAAATAGCTGGCTGTTGGTGACCATTGCCGCTGTAGCCATTGCCGCCGCATAGCAAAACTGGAGGTACAGTATAATGAGATTATAACGCTGAGCTATGGTGAACTGATTTATAACCCTAGTCCGGTATCCAGACTTGCTTTTAAAAATACACCATATTTGTTCCATTTGTTTGAATTCAGTTTCGCCGCCACCCGTTTTTTCACTCCCAGCTAATTTATAGTTACATAAAAAAAATATATAAGAAAAATATTAAATGAATATTTTTATACTAATATTTTTCAATGAAAACATGAAATATGAATGTATTTAAATCACGATCATCACCACCTGAAGATTGTTCAACGTGTCATTGTGTACACGCGTTTGGTGATTGTCGTTGAGAAGGTCCTATTCACGGCGCGAAAGGTCCAGGAGACGCGGTCTCTTGACAGTCGCAGCCGGCACTCAATGACACTGAAGGTGATCTCTATGGACCGGGTGGCATACTCGAAGAAATATGGCTTTGTCCTCAAAGAGCTACCTTTTCTCACATTACCATCAACTCTCTAGTTTAACATGTATACCCATTATTGGTTTTATATTAATGGAATTTTTATGAGTTTTTATCTAGCTGTATATCTAGAAGTTGAATTGCGTTTGTCTAAGGGTGATCAATAAAATTGTAACTAGGCCAAAATGAGGTGCATGAAATTTAAAAAAACTTATTGTACCTTTGTTATAATAAAAACTTATAGCGTGTATTATAAATACCTTGTTTGTAATGAGAAAGGGAAATTGTTAGCGTTTCTGCAAACGTCTGAGAGCTAGAAGCGTAAAGGTTTTCTTCGGTGGAGGTGCCGTTCCAAGGCGTTTGGTGCAGTCACGTGAATTTGACATTTTCTTGGTTTGTTTCAAAGGATTTCGCCCGGTAATGGTGAAAAGATGACCAATGATACGAAAAATACTTTTAGGGAAAGGAAAAAAATTTAGTCTGAAAATGTGGGCAATTTTGGACTAGGTGGCACTAGCAATCCAACATCCTCCGCAATGGGGCATTTTGTTCTTTGAGTAAATATTCCCATAATGAGCATGCAGTTTTTGGTAAGCTCATTGCGAACTTTGTTACAGATTCACAATCTGCAGTGTGAATGCTAGTTGATTGACGGCTATTTGCAGCAACGTCCTAATCAGCGATTACCTCTTTGATCGTTGATTATAAATTGGCATGGTCAATGATAAAACACCATACCAAATTATAATCAACGATCAAGGAGGTAATCTCTGATTAGGACGTTGCTGCAACTGGCAACGAGATGAACAAATTTTTGTTTCGGAAACTCCAAGATATTATTGAGTTCAATTAGAAAAGCAGTAATTCTTATTTCTTACCCTTAGCAACCTAAAGAAGTGCGCCGTCGGCTATCGTAAAGATGGACATGTTATATAGCCTTTGCAGGTATAGGTAGGTAGGTAGGTATAAACGATGCAATGTAATACCTAAGAGGACACCACGAACTTGGTTCGTTAGTGCACAAACATTCAGAGATTCCAGATGCAAGATTCGCAATTCCATTTCAAAGTACTTTTCTGGGGACGCCAAACCATCAGTACACTAGTACAGCTCTTTAAATAGGGCTCACTTGTACCAATATTGGCATTAGATATAAATCGATAACAATACAGATGTATCTAAAAAAAACTGGTTATCTTGAACGGCTCTCAGGAATGCCAATGCAAAGCATCCCTCTTAACAGTGCTCGCTTCGCTCGCCCAGGAGTGATGGAGTGAAATAGGTAAGCTGTTGATCCAAGTTTCTAGACCCAGGTCTAGAATGTGCAAGGGCAGTAATTGACTGCTCTGAGCAAGGTGCCTAATTTATGGGCAGTATTTCACCACATACCTGTAACCTTGTTTAGTTTACCCTCGGAACAAGAGTGTTGATGATTTCTACAGAATATTTCCATGGTTTTATGGGAATCCAATTATATAACCTCTCGCCATCATGACTTCTACATCCTCTCGTATAATTGGGATGAAATCGGTTATGCTGGTTTTCCAATATTTTAATTATGGTGGAAGATGAATAATTGTTACCTATGTTTGTTTTAACGACCTCAGAATGTGCCACACACCATAATAAACAAATTTAAAGTGAATAGTGACTGAAATATAATATCGAACAGAACAGTAAAAGCACAGTAAAAGGTGAAAATTGAGATGCCTCTAGGCTAGAGGAAATATCACAGTTCTACCATACCCTAGAATTCATTACTGAACATTACTGTTCGATTAAGATGGGAAATAGTCAGCACTGCCATGGGTGAACACTTTGCTGAAAGATTTCTTGAGATTTCTTGAGACGAAAGTTTTCGGAAAATTACGACAATGCGATACCATGCAGAGATATTTTGATATCAGCAAACAGCTAAACACCTAACTGCCCATCGCTGAGAAAGCTTTTTTTAAATCCTATATTGATAGGTATATAATAGGTAACGATTTCATACTTGATGAACTACAGCAACTGCAGCCCAAGTTCAATGGGGAGTAGGTGCCGCTGGGATTGACATTGAAGAGGGTTCGGGCATTTAACTATCATGGTAAGGTGCTGTTTGATACAGGGAGCAGACAGACGTAATCGGCGTGCGATCTGATTAGATGATAAACACCGCTCTTATCTCCAGGATCCTTTCCCAATTGCGAATCCCGAGCGCCAATAATTAGGATCGCGATTTTAGCTCTCGGCCATTGCTGTTCAAGCTACCCATGCAGCCATTTGACCGTTTCACTTAAATCGATATTCACACATTTCTGTATTCCTTCAGGTCTCCATAAATTATCACCTCTTTTATGCCTGAACTACTAGTTAACTATGGGTGCCTCTCCTGTCTCACTTCATGAAACCTTCGAACGTATCATTTATCAATGTTTAGAATGGATCATTTCGGTCCAGTTACTGTATTTATGACAGCCGGTGGTCTGATTAGCCTGGGGCTAGAAACACGAAGAGATGCAGGGTACTATAACCTATCTATTCTACGTCTGATATGTAAATTACTATCGACTAATAAAAGTTATCACATTCTTTAAAACATGTAAATGCAATATTATTTGGTGCAGCTCACGCTTCATTTTTATATCGACATTTTAAAATGCACTTATTTCCAATTTTATAGCTTAATTTTAAAAAGTTAAAGCAATATGTCGTGGGTGGTGGACTATAAGATATACTATATATTTATTTCTTAATCAAATTTTTATTATCGTTCATTTACTAGGAAACCCGTCGGTATAACCATTTTAAAATACACATGCATCGAATATAAATTCTATAGTAAAATGCCACGATAGTGAATAAAATGTTATTCAAGTTGTTATCAGTGCTATAGAAATCGGAATCAATTAATTTGTTCTTCGCATCTCGAATTGATATCTTTTCTGAAACGAAACACTCTGAAAGGAGATCACTTTTATTGGTCCATTCTGTTGAAAAGGTATCGAGATAAATCCACCGCCTCTCCAGCACCCTACACCGTCTCAACAATCATCACCATCGCCACCATCGCCATGAACAGCAGTATTAATGTCTCTGTTGTCTTTTTATTGCCTGATTTCGATGCCGAAGTGTTGACGATTTAATACAGACTTTTCTGACCAGTTCAAATAATAATCCGTTAAACTTGTCCGGCGCCCGTCACGTCGCGGCTTCAGAGATAAAGGTTTTAATGTGGATTTTGAAAAAAACCATGTAGCCAAAGAAGGCTTAAATTTGATGGCAAAAAGCGTTGGTATATATGTTGCAACTAATGCAAGAAATGTTCATGTGAATATTCCCAATTTTATTGCGCAGAATCTTGCATGAATGTCCTCTTACAGCCGCTGAACATATGAACAGATCGGACTTTTATTCCTATATAGCCATTGTCAATTAAGTAGGTACACCGATTCTTTGTAAAAATATCAATGCTTATATACGTTAGTATAAATTAAGTTTCCTTTGTAGGGGATAATTTTCATTTGGAGAACAGTTCATGAAAAGCGACTCAATGCTGCAGACTAGGTCTGCAAACCATAACGAGTTGCACTTACTAGGTTTTCCTTTTCTATACTAGACTTTTACCCTGTTGGACATCCAAGTCGTTGATCTAAGGTGTGCCGCAGCCAGCGGCTTACCCCAACCAGTTGACTCGTGCTTGCCTCATCGAAAAAAAGTATGAAATACTGAGATTTTTTTTAACGATTTCAAAGCTTGTTTGGTTGCGCTGAGGGTAATTTTAGCTAATAATTACGGCGGAATTGTGCTCCGTTAATCGGACCCGATTAAGAGAGAATTCGTAGCAGCTCTCAGCATTGTCGCGTCCTCGTCGGAGTTACGCTGCTCTAAGCAGGCACAAACAGAAAACGAAGCGCGGCATTTTTATTTGTTTGCCAAAGGAAGCTGATTTGCTGATTCATTTCCAAATAGTGCGCTTTTTCTCATCAACAGGCTCTTCACCACGTGATGGGGTTGCGGTCTGGGGCTTCGAAGGGGGTGTGGGTAGGGGGGGGGGGGAGGGGGGGGGGAGGGGAGGGGTGCTCAAGAAGTCATGCGATTGTGCGTGGAGTGATGCGTGCGCTTTCATGCACGGCATGCACCGTGGAAGAGTGACATGCCCCAAGCCACTGGTTGCGTATTATTTTAATTCCAGTGTTGGTTGTAATTTGCATGGAGAATGTGAATGGTGTTTTCTCATTCACAAAAATGTTTACGGAGTGGCACGAGTTGAGCTTCCTCGTAGATGTGGCCAAAGATTGAATCTCGGAAGATCTTCGATATATCAACGTGGCTGAGTAATAAGACGGAACGTATAGCTATAGAGACAATTTTTTAATGATTTGTCGCAAAATATAGAAACTTTTAGTAGCCACTGAAAAAGCAATAATTCTACAGTGTATCCTGAACATTTCAAAAACTTTTTGTGTGCTGACTTTATATTATACAAGACTTATTTTCGCTGCACTACAAAACAAATTATTCTGAACTAATGAGATAGTATTCAAGAGAAAACAAATTATTTAAACGGATTTGCAACTTAATTTACGATACTGTTTTCCCTGCTGATTTTCCTCGCAACGTTAATTCAGGAGTTGACACAGGAGATTCGAGCCCAGTCACAACGAATGGTCGAGATGAATTTTTTCTCGACTGAACCGTGATTGTTTTGAGTTGATAGCCAGGTAGCCGGACCTTATTGCCTGCGTTAATGAGTACGCGATAAGGGGATGCCAGTGGGCCCCTGCCAGCCGGGCCCCAGCCACGTACAGGAGCTGCAGTCGCCATCTTAAGGATCAAAGCCACAGTCGCACTTTGGTTGCTGATTGGTAAGTTGAGCCCGTCTGGAATTGTCTCTTAATAACTGTCCGAATTTATCACTTGTGTAGCACTATCCAAATTCTTTACTTCGCTCACCACAGATTATTAGCGTTGGTAGGTTGGTACCGACTCACTGTTTTGACAACGAGCTCTATGACACTGGTCTAATGACGTCCGAAATTTGGTGCAGGCGAGCAGCATAAATTCCTGTCTAATTACCGAAGAAAACGCTAACTTGAAGTCCCTCCAAAGGACGGTACAATTGGAACATTCATGATTTTTCACTAATCTATTCTATGAATCGAGAGGTTGAATCGCGAGGTGTAAGTGAAGATTGTACTAACGTCACTGTAACCTCTCTCTTGAACTCAGAACTGGTCCTGAGAAGAGTCACCTGTTCACTCTTCTTGAGCTAGGCAGCCAAACGTCAATCCGTTCGGTATAGATATTGCAGTCACAAAGAAAATGATGGAACCAATGGTGGGTGGCATTTGTCGAAAATCGATACGTAAAATTGGTGATCAAATGAAATAAACACGGTTTTGCGTTCGCGTATGTCTTTCTGAGCTTCCACCGCACGATGCACTCTGCATATACACATAGTATAACGATGCATTGATTGAGCAAGAAAGATTACACAGAGAGAGGCTGTATTTCCTTACTTTGCGAAAGTATACAATTCACGAGTTCATATAAACTGAATTCTATTGGCATTGTGATTACTAAATCCACTGATAGCGTATATGGCTATGTGTTTCCTATTTCTTATGCAGTTGGATGCAAAGCAACAGTATATATCTGCTCTTAATGTATCAATTTACAGGCACAATATCCAGGATACTGCAGAACTATTCCTTTTTAATTTTGCTTTGATAAGTTAACCAATTTCACAACTTATAATTCCTTGGTATTGATTAGAGCACAGTGCTATTTGTACCTATGGGTCGAGGTACGACATAGGTATACTTCATTACAGCGAGTTCATTAACATCAATAAAAATGTACCTGCCCTATGTGTATGTGTCTCTGTGGCATTATGCTTGCACTGTAATTTACAGAGCAGCCTCTATAATTGCTCTTCAACTCTATAATAAAAACACAATATGATAGTTATTGCTGATATATTGTGGCAAACCTCAAGCAAAAGTTGAAGCTGGAGCAGAACACACTGCTTTTCAGCCGAAGTGTTCGATTGGCATGGTTCCTAAAAAAGCCACTTTAACTGTAAAAATATATGAGCATAAATGATCTGATGCTCATCAAATTTAGTTGCCAATGCCGATCTGAAGTAAATTATAATATCAACAATGGGCAAATTAACGCTATACTTTTATTGTATTTTGTTCAACTTGGGCCTCGGGCCCTCGCGTCTTTTGGGGCTCTAGTCAAAAGCAAAGTTGATTTCGCGTGCAGCCATCAACATGCAGTTATAGGTAATATGAGAATACTATAGGACGAATGCTTCATGAAAATAGTGTAGTTCGCGCCATACCAACTGGTTTGAAATCTTGGCTGATAAGAATTTGAATACCTTCAGTCAGCTGCGAACATTTATATACCAGGATAGTTAATTTTACGCGTTAGGAGAGTTCGTTCTTAAATTGGCGACTGAAGTATATGATGGGCTTGTTTTAATCTGCAATTAATTGACATTTGTGTTGAATGCTGTGACTGGTCCAAATGGTCAAGCGAATTCGTCAATCAGCATATTGACTGGATTGATAGCTCGTAGCAGATCGAAGCTGGTTCTGGTTTTCAATGCAACGTTTAGCCTCCAGTTGATTAATTACATACTATCTACCTACCTACCTACCTACCTACCTCTGTCTCAAACTGCCTGCTCGGATCGTAAGGAGTAAGGACTAAGGAGTTCTTGAGAGCAAGCAGCTCAACTGATCGGTTTCTATACCAATGCCTCGAAGGCTTCAAACAATAAAAATAATTATCGGCGTAAAAATAACGTTAGAAACTGATAAATTAACGGTTATAGTATATACTCAATCAGAACTCATGTGGGCGAGTCAGCCTTCGCTATATAATGTCATTGAGTAATGCACACTCAATATACGACATGATCACTAATATCGCAGCTTGATAGTTACCGATATTAAGCATCATTACGGTCTATTAATTATAATGACAGCGGAAACGTAGCGCGTCGCGAATCTTTTACCGGCCGCTTGGCACTGGCTTCCCGCGAGACGACGCCTCATCTGCCGAGAGGCTGCGACCGTGAGGAGCCGCTGTCGTGTGACTAGCCGCGGTCCCGCGGTCTCGCTGTCTCGCGGTCGCTTACCCCCAGACCCCAGACCCCAGACCCCAGACCCCAGACCCAAGTCCCAAGTCCCAACCTCTCCGCGGAGACGCGAGACGAGCAATAAACTAGGTGAAAATCCACTGTCGATTTCAGATAGATGTGTTATTAGCCAACGTAATTGAGCATAATTACAACTGGTAATTCATGCGCATTGTACATTCAAATTACCGCGATCGAAATATTGATATCAAAACGCAATCTATCAACTTTTTATATACCTATGGATAATTGTTAGCCCCGAAGGCTCAGACGTTTATAGTCTTCGGTTGAAATCCCGGTAACACGAGTGTACGCCTAGTCTATAGCCAATTGTCACTGGGTTGATCGCTGGCTACCGATGCGGTGCTCGGCAGCCGGCGTTTTGACGTCTGGCCCGGTGCGTACAAGCCACGTGTGCGAATGCCAATCTACGTGCCCACTAATTCCATCATCCGAACCATGAGGGAGAGAGAGATAGAGGAATCAAGCATGGAATCGAAATGACGAGAAAACAATCTAATCACGTTACTTACGTCTGTGAAGTCAGACATGCCGTGACGTCCACTCTTGGTCATCTTCTGCTCGACATGCATCTGGGCCACACACTTCATTAGTTGAGCACAAGATCCTTAGACAAGTTGAGAGCAAATTCCCGTACCAGCGTCTTCACCAAAACCGTTTTTTGTCACAGGTTCGAATCCCGAAATTCGCACAAACTACTATCGTGTGTAGCACTCGACGACCATGGTATCCCGGTCAACAATCCATGTGCACAAAGATATGTCCTATACGATCAGAGGATTCAAAGCGAAGAGAGCCGAAGAGAGAAGTTCTCTTCTACGTTGTGTTGTGTGTGTGTTTTTTGTTACCTGGATTGTGTTGCGAACACTCTGTGTCCCCTCTACTTCGTGCTCTCCTCTCACTTGACGGTTCCCTCCTTCTCAAACACACCAGATCCCGCCTGTTTTGAACACCTCATTGCGTCACTATCTACCAATAGGCGTAACGTTTATACTAGTTTCCGATCGAGGCCAACAGGTGGCGGCTCGATCGCGGGGTGTCGAGCGGCGAGCACTCCATTCATAGTTTCCATTGATGCGACACTTGAATAGGAGTCAGAGCCGAGGAGGCACACTGATATCCACCGGGCTGGGAGACGGGACCGCCCTGCCGTACTACGTAGGAATGCCTAGACAACGGAACTGGGACCTTTGAACGTCGATGTCTGTTTTATTATTTATATTTTACTGTGCAAAAAGAAACGCCACGCAAGTATGAATTCCCGCATGCCACTGCCTCAATCATTATGCAATTTTCTAGTTGAGAAAAATTCCTATGAAGCAAATTGGATATGCGAAAGTTTCTGATCAACATTAGACAACTCATACGCTGATCATCGGTGCAGCATCCATTTCAAATGCTAACTAGGGCTGCGAGTCTGGATGAGATACTGGACCACTGAGAATACTACTACCTAGTGTCTACAATTCGACTAACATTCGACAACTCATACGCTGATCATCGGTGCAGAATCCATTTCAAATGCTAACTAGGGCTGCGAGTCTGGATGAGATACTGGACCACTGAGAATACTACTACCTATAGTGTCTACAATTCGACTAACATTCGACAACTCATACGCTGATCACCGGTGCAGCATCCAATTCAAATGCTAACTAGGTTTGCGAGTCTGGATGAGATACTGGACCACTGAGAATACTACTACCTATAGTGTCTACAATTCGACTAACATTCGACAACTCATACGCTGATCACCGGTGCAGCATCCAATTCAAATGCTAACTAGGTTTGCGAGTCTGGATGAGATACTGGACCACTGAGAATACTACTACCTAGTGTCTACAATTCAATCTATCATCTACTAGATCTTCTATTAAATAAGCAGCCAACACAATAAGCTGGCCGGCACGAGATCTATGGATCATTGAGATATGTCGTCCCCAATGCTCCGATCAACGTGTGCCAGTGAGCAGCCAGAAGAACAAGAAAGAGGCCACCAGGCATTGAAAATGTTCGATTACTTTCCTGATGGTCTACCATCCCGCTGTTTCCATTGAGGAATGATGGGAACTGATGCTGATGCTGTGGCTGTGGCTGCTGCTACTATAGAAATACCCCATGAAGTCAATAATGTAATTTACTGTCCCTAGAAACCTCGATGCTATGCACGTATACTCAGAGTATATATACTTATAGTTATAGGTATATTAGGTATGAATATTCGTACTTCTGTATGCCTATGCGGTGAGCGTTCACATTTTTTGGCACTTGCAATAATTGATGGCAAATTTATCATGTGCCTGTACCAGTCAAGAAAAATATATTGTCAATGATTCCAGGATTCAAGTGACCGCGTTTGTGTTAGGCTAGAAAATGGCAAGAACATTGCAAAAGTATTGATTTATCAGTGAGGAGCATTTTTTAAATCCAAGCATTACCCATCAACACAAAAAATAAAAGGTAAACCGTCGAAGTTTTTTTCAAGTCTCTTTTTTTTTTACAGGGAAATCGAGATTTCCAGCAGTTATGAATAAGATTAATGATGCCTATCGATGATTCCGGCTAATTTATTTACTAGTTGCTACTTCATCGGCCAGCGAACGAACTTCACCTTTATACTATAAAAAAATGAATAATTATTAACGATACGAATAATCAGATGTAGGTACATACCTATATACGTACATATACAATCTTGATTCTCGTTTTTCAGACTGAAGAAAATATTCTATATGATTTATATTATAACTATTACAGGAATATGCATGTAAAGGTTAATAAAATCCAGTAAACAGTGCCTCAAAATCTTTGATTTCCATTGTTTCAACTATAAAATATAAAACTTCTTTTGTTTGTTTTGATGAATATTGAATTTTTGCCCAGTGGTCCCAAATGAATATCCACGTGGCACGAGGCACAAGTCACGTGCCAGGCAAGTGCTGTATCGTGCACACAGCTCGCCACGTGCCCAGCTGTGTGCACGTGCCACTCCGCGTTGCGCCTTCCGAAGAAGCTCACTCACAGACGGGACAGTGTCATGTGACTGCAAATACTGTCCACGCGGAACGAACGTTGCTCGAAACACACTGAAAATACGGTCACTCTTTCCATCCATTCTCATGATTATAGCGATAAAAAAAAACCTGACAGAAAATGTTTGATGATGTTATAGCTATGTCCTGTGATCAATAAGCTAACCCAGAATTGGCACTTATTCCATAGATATACTTATTTTTAAAACAACGAATGAGGTACACTCCTGTCAAACGAAACTTGTAATAGAAGGCATCGGAAGGTATAATTTCGCACGGTTCTCACATGTTATCAGTAGACAAATCCAATTGAAATCTCATTCAATGCCAATTCTATTTCAATTTTGTCCGGTCCCAGTGATGTCGCAGCACACCACACGAATTCCTCTAACACAGTCGTAGAAAGCATTACCAATTCACATCATAACTGCCAAGTAACTGATTCGTGATTATGATAAGAATGGCTGATGTAGCGCGCTGCAACCACCAGACACCTGTGACCGTTTCGACGGGTCCCGACCCTAGCGCGGGATCGAACACGCGCTCCGGCTGTCGCGTGCTCATACAACCTCATCGATCATAATCGCCAGGTACTTTTTTAGATGGATGATTGACATGGTCGTGGGTGGAAGGGCGATGCGTCGGACTAATCTGACAATTAGTTAGTCTGCTTGCAACCAGTGGCGAGCGTGGGGGGTCCCATAGGGTTCCGAACCCGGCCAAAGATGACCGTGAACATTAAGGAATAATTAGTAAATTAGGTACCTAGAATGTTTGAGGATTCTCAAATCGCAATTAGCCATGCGCTGTTCTCTCATGGTTATAGATTAGGTTAACGGAGGTAAACGATGATGAACTGTACAGCTTTCATCCGGGTGCAAGATCTGATGATCAAGAAGAGACATAGATTTCCGTTTATACCATTTGCAATCGGCCTGGACCCAAGAAAACTGAGTTTTCACACAAACAAGTGTCGTTCAGTTTAAAAGATGACAGTACTTGAAAAGTTGTATATCAAGTATGACCATGGATGATCTGAGAATGCATGATGATACTTGTAATTGATGGAAGGTATGGGACTAGTTGCAAAAGCCTGGTCCCGGGTACGCCACCGGGTCAGATGAAGAGACCACTGCGGTCATCTGGCCAACAACTTGTACTGCCCAACGGCCGCCTGAGGGCACCGGGTGCCATTTGGCAAATTACCTTTTCGATCGGCCCATGACTTGCTCCGACTTGCCCTCTTCAAGACGGTGCCACACTGTTCATCCGTTACTGGATAGAAAAAATTACCTATTTTTATGTTTGAACTTTTCCGCCCTCATCTGCTGCAGGGTTGACATGACTATGATGTTAAAGAACCTGGTTTTAGTCTGTGTTTGTACCCAGCATCAGCAAGCATCCAAACGCTCAAAAGACTATTATTGAATATTAATCAGGGTCAGGTGATTTTGCGGTTTAACATCCGCATCATTTTATCGTGGTTGATTCATATTTCAGCTGACGCTTTGTACGACTGTATTTTATAAGAATGGTGATGGAGTACGAAAGTATTCATCTAGAAAGTAGGTACAATATCTGCCCACACGCCAGCTTTGCTTGCCCCTTTTACACACCACGATTTGGAATACATGTTATTGGCAACACCCGGAGCCAGAAATGCCAATAAATATAGGATACATATGACAAAAAGTACATTAATTTGGCAAAAATATAATTTTTGATTAAATGTAGGATATAACCAGTAGAATAAACCATGGAAAGCCTTAAAAGGTTCAATAGATAATTGTTTACAACCTCCTTTGGCGATTATGTTACCACCATGGTGACAGGCAATGACATTCACTGCTCACAGAATCTTAACGGTTTAATTAAGGCCCTCAGTGCCAGTGGGTTTTCCTGTTTACAGCAACTAAACTCGATTGATTTTAGATCCAACCCATTTTGATGAAACCCTGCTAAACATGAGACTCCGTTACAGTATTTGCTGCTAGCGCTGCGTTACAGCGAAGTTGCAACAGTTGCGTCGTTAAAGAAGGACAATAATAAAATTATCGTTAATTCTCTCGCTCGGTTTGCTATACGTACGTATGAGAAGGTAAATTCCACCAGTAAATTGTTTCGCAGGAATATTTCTTTTGCACGGGACAGGTAAACGAGTAATAAAACTGAAAATACAGTTTTCCTAAGGCGTTTATTTTTATCATCTTATTCACTTTGTGCCATTATTTAACTTAAAGTGATAACCGTGATATTATGAAAGTGTTCTTACTTGCAATTCCCGACGACACTGCGTCTCTTGCTGGGTTAGTGCACCATGTAGCGGTCATAGTTTAGCAACGCCGCTGTAGGTACAGCTAATGGGCTAGCGCGTAATTTCACTCGAAAGCACATTACTATCAAATAGATGCCGCCTACTGATACCGTGCTTTCTTATCAATGACTAACTCAGAGAATGTACACTGGTTCATCCAGTGGCTCATCCAGCCGCGATGTGTCACACATACACTATAGAAAGGAAATTAATAAAAAAAAAAAATACTTTCTTGTTAAACAGGCCGCAGGACGGAACAGGTGAGACCGCGCCAGTTCTGCGTTGTGGAAAGGTTCTGGGCCCCACGCGATTGCCGATGGTTTTCGGGGGTTTTCCACAACTTTTGCAGGCATTGTGCTGGGTTAGTTCCTTTTCAAAAGCTAGCACGGCCGTCGCTTGCGTTCCTTTTCCACACAAAGAAAATAAATGGCACAGTTCTGAAAGTGATTTTGTTCAGCTACCTATCTAAAAAAGAAACTACGCTTTTCGCGTGTCAATTGGAATCCCAACGCACGTAAGAGACAAACAAAATACAAACATTTCACGGAAAATTGTCACAAAATCATTATTGGTTGAGTTGTTTACAATTCTAGCTGTCTCACCAGTGATTACAACGTTACGGACCGTTTATAAAAACCCTTCGTGAAAATGGGGTATGGGTTCAAAATCAAATAAGGTGATTCGAAAAAAATGTCATGTCTACTACTTAGTCCAAATTTGCATTCGTATCATTTCAGTTCAGTAACTAAAGTGCCAAATCCCACAACACTTCCAAATAATCCATCAGTTCGCGTCCAGTCATCTCGATATCGCGACCGCCTCGATATCGCGGCCGCCTCGATATCGCGACCGCCTCGATATCGCGACCGCCTCGATATCGCGACCGCCTCGAAATCGCGACCGCCTCGATATCGCGACCGCCTCGATATCGCGACCGCCTCGATATCGCCAGCCGATCGTTGCCCCGCCGCAGCGTCCACCGGGCGGGGGTGGCGCCCACGGGGGGGGGGGGGGGGGGGGGGGGCATGAATGGGCCGCACGGAACGCTCGAGGCAGTCACGAGCCTTCGGGTGTATTATAGCACGCGCCTTGCCCGGCTCATCAACAGCTGCGCAGGATCACACAAGATCACACACACCACACCACAAGAAATTGATACAGTCTGTGCATACGGCGATGCACACTGAATACACCAAATACCACGTAACTAAATGAATAACAATCCCTGCGTGCAGAGATCTGTGCATGCACACTGAATACTCTGATTATCACTATATGAGTACATTCTGGTCTGTGCCATGCAACGATACCTCCTAATATGATCACATATGCCACAATGAGAATACAGTCGGTGAAATATAACGATAATGATACTATATATCGTAACTATTTCGTTATACTAATAGATATACTTATCCAAATGTCAAAAGATTTTCCTTCTGCTATGGGCCATAGGGAACCAGAGTTTGAGAGATAGAAGGCAGATTTTTGGGAAAAGGGTTTAGGGGGGGGGGGGGCTGTATGTACGTGTTAATCTTCTGGCAGGAAACAAATGAATTTGCTCCACATTGGAGTGAGAACTCAAAACGGTGACCCCTCATTCCCAGCTCTGCACGGGCCCATTCCCACCTCTGCACGGGCCCATTCCCACCTCTGCACGGGCCCATTACCACCTCTGCACTGGCCCATTCCCAGCTCTGCACGGGCCCATTCCCACCTCTGCACGGGCCCATTCCCAGCTCTGCACGGGCCCATTCCCACCTCTGCACGGGCCCTTTCCCACCTCTGCACGGGCCCATTCCCACCTCTGCACGGGCCCATTCCCACCTCTGCACGGGCCCTTTCCCACCTCTGCACGGGCCCATTCCCACCTCTGCACGGGCCCATTCCCATCTCTGCACGGGTCCATTCCCACCTCTGCACGGGCCCTTTCCCACCTCTGCACGGGCCCATTCCCACCTCTGCACGGGCCCATTCCCACCTCTGCACGGGCCCTTTCCCACCTCTGCACGGGCCCATTCCCACCTCTGCACGGGCCCATTCCCATCTCTGCACGGGTCCATTCCCACCTCTGCACGGGTCCATCCCCACCTCTGCACGGGCCCTTTCCCATCTCTGCATGGGCCCATTCCCACCTCTGCACGGGTCCATTCCCATATCGTCATCCGTTCCCACATTATAGAAACAAAGTGATCGCATTTCATCCTACAGAAAATCCCTTCTTGAAGGAAAAGAAAATAATTTTACTTTTCTCACACCGACTGTATACGTATATGAAAAGAAGAAAGCAATGAATGGAGGATCCACGAACCACGAGTCGCCCATTAAACTATTTCGGCACAGCGTTCGTAAAAGTGTTGTTGCGTTGTTTCACCGCGGTCTTGGCGCTGGCTCGGTGAATTAGCATATTATTGGGACGCGCTGTTGTTGGTGTTGGGCATCACATCACCAGGTCCATGGTCCATCCGGCCAGCTAGAGATCAGAACTCTGCACAGACAAATGGGTATAACAATACTCTTATATAGCTAAGCTAGAAACACTGTGACACCGTCTTATTTTCAACTTTATTGCGCGGTACGCCCCATGTTTGACCAGTGTTTAACGAAGCAGGCCGCAACGGTGTTCGTTAATTGTATTGCGTTTTCGGTTGTTGATTACGAAGTTTTGAAATGTGCGAAATTGGACAAATTAAGTATCAGTATAGTTACATTTTCACTTAGTTAAAGTTACAGTTGGTCAATAAATAGGAATGCTATTTCTTGTTTGAATTTACTGCTTGATTTTCATGATTATTACTGAATACTACACATTTAGTAACATTTCAGCCCTGTGCGCAATGTTTTCCAATTGCATGTATTTGTTGGTTATGCTGACGACTCGGGGACTAGAGCTTGTCTGTTCCAAATCTTCATTTGCTTTCCAAACATCTTCTTTGACTCTCAGATGTCAGAAGTGTTCATCCTCGGGTCCATTGTCTCTGCCGTCCAGGTGATGATTGTGTAACTTTGAGCCTTCGATATCACTCATTTTCTTTTTCATTTCACATGGTGAAGCAGGCAGTGATATAATATAGGAAACGAGTAATACGTCCCACTGCAGGTTTCTTCCTCAATTTTGTTTGTCCATTTCTCTAATGAACCCAAACTCCTACCATATAGAAAAGTACAACAATTGTTTTTTTTTGTGACCCATCAATCTGATTTGAGACACTGGAAAATGGGTTGGTTATGATGCATTTTTTGTGGTGTGATGTCCGCACGGATATTTCCAACTGCTGGGAAAATAAAGCAGACGTCGGTCAGTGAAAACTGTAAAATCTGTATGCTTTATTTTCTCAGGAGGCTATAGTCTGAGCACATTTGTGCGAACCGGCTGTGCCAACTGAAACGGGAGCTACCGGAAAACTATAACTTCGAATTGAAAGCCAGCCACAGGGTACTGGCTCACCCTCCCGAATGCTTGACAGAGCGACTAAAGTACTGAACAGCTGTACGATTGCAGGGTTGGCAATTTCAGTAAATTTGTCACGTTTCACGTCGAATTTACTGTTACATTTGTGTAAAGAATTACCAAAATCGATGCAAGAAGATTTGCACAGTTTCCAGTATAGCGGCATCCACTTAGTTTCAAAGGTGATAAGTTATGAAATTAATATTTGAGATTATTTTCCTAAGTTTCGTTGACCCAGTTCCTGTGTGTCTCTACTTTGTCACGTGACCATATGGCTTGTAGAACTAACTAAGCGTGTTAGACGCGTTATTTTATTACCATCAGCAATATTATGGCTAGACATATTATGGTAATTGCAACTAACATGGTCTAATGACATAAATTTTCCGCGATGCAGTATATAATGTAATAAATTGCACACATGTAATTACTTCAATATGGAATAGTGCAATTATTGCTCGAATATACTTGAAGCAGTAAAATAATTCATAATAAATGGGATAGAAATTTTGCATGTCATGACATTTCCCTAGATCGCAATCATTTAAATGGATTCTATAAATATCTAGCACATATATTCACAATTAAGTGAAAAAAAGCAACGAACGAGGAAACATGTATGGCAATTTGTACACACAAATATATTCCTTTATTTGCCAATTGTGGACCGAGCCTACGAATGAGTCTAGTACATGGCTGAGGTACTTGGATTTTTAACCATAGCTTGATCAAGTTTCCGTTATGTTATACTTGAGAAAATGTCAGGAAAATGTGTAGCTCCATCTTCATGCCACATACTCTCTCATTGTCTGGTCTCAAAACCCTCTTTTCATATCACCATAATCATTCGGTGTGCATTTTTCGACATCGGTTGTTATACCAATAAAAGCATAAAAAAAAGAGGAAATAAAATCTCTCTGATCAATCTCCATTTTCTCATCTCTAAACCCATTTACTTTCCGTTCTAAAGAGTGGCTTCGTCGAGGTCCCAGCTATTAAGCAATAAGTCCAGGTAAATAATACCGTATGCTAGCCACACGTGACTCCAGTCATGACTCATAAAACCCATCGAGAATCGAGAAGATTTATTAATTGGTGTGTCACTAAGTTGCTTGCAGCTCAGTGGGGTCAAATCATCCACCCGAAAGACGCGTCATTCCGTCGTATAATTTTAGCTGTATAATTCTAAACCTTTACAAAACAGCGAACAAATCGCCCAAGAAAATCTATAAAACGAAAGACTGGACATAGCCGCTCTATACGACTAAGAGTTAGCCTTAGACACGATTTAGCCAGGTGACATGTGGGGATGACATTTGATTAGCTAGTTTCGATTAGGTCATCGAGTTTCGTCTAATGAGGATGCGCGAGAGATTAGAAAGTATCGATAGGGTATTACGCGAATCCTGCTGCTCTTTTGCCTTCTACAGTCGGGATACCACGGCTCTGGTACAGCAGAAGACGCAACAACAGCTGTGTGGTCCTCTTGATTACAACCTACAAGACTCTTGCCCGGATAAAAGGTTCTCTGCAGCATTACTTTTCTTTTACCACCGTGTGCCATGCTGTAGTCGTTCACGATTTTTGCCCGATATTTTCCTAGCGCTGCGACTAGCGGCTGATTAATCGTGGGTCAGACCCGTAAAACGTAAAACATACCACCGCAAGGTTTTCTCCGCGGTGTACTCCTCGGTGGCTTCGTTGGCTATTACCTTGGCGGGGGACGCTGGCTTTATTAATTACACCAATACCAGCAACAACCTCTGCTTGCATTAATATGACAAAGAAGATACGATGCTGAGGGCACGATTTGAGAATCAGAAAGAGGAAAAAGCGTATATACATTGCCTGATATCGATCTTGACGTGCGTTTTACTATTCCGATAGATGAGAAATAAAATTACTATTAGCTATCATTTAAATTGTTGGGTGTTTTTGTTTTGTTTTTATAGATCGGGTTATTATTTTTTTATTTGGCATTGATTTTAAAGATTGATGGAAGTTCTCAGTTTTTTTTCATTTCAACTGTAGGTGGTATGTTATGTGCGCTGCTTTATAATTTTGTTTTGATATATTCTTTTAAAATAAAAATATTGTACCACGCACCGGCCGTCCATACTCAGTTTATAGGACTCATTTCTGACTCGTGGCACTCCCATCACCCGACAGCACGATAAAAGTCCTCAACATCGAATCCAAAAAGTCTGAGGAATGGATATTTGCCTTTTGGAATTGCCTACCAGCTTCATCTGAATATACCCCAGATCAGATTCCACTTGTTTATACTTTGAAGTTTGACCACAGATGAAGTGTATGTATACAAGACGAATCTGAATGTTTGCCATTATGATAGGTCTATCACAGGAAGATAAAGTTTCGAATAATAAATCAATTAATAAGAAGCTAATTGGAAAGATGTCGATCAAAAACTGACCGATTTCTTGACGGTACTTGCTTTTTATTGCTCCGTATTGTTACCTATCTCCTAATTAATTCCCTCCCAGCAAGCATGCTTCTCTCTCCAGTTCATCTCGGGACGGCGGCGTCCCTTTGCGATAGGAGCATCACACTGCACCTAGATATCTGCCACAGCCCGCAGCCCGCAGGCTGTGGCCCGTAGCCCGTAGCCCGTAGCCCGTAGCCCGTAGCCCGTAGCTCGTATACGCACCGCGCAAGCTCGGAGATGAATCTAAAACAAGTCAATCAATATTTAGAAATTTCATCTGGAGAATCGTATATTAATCGATTCAAGCAAGCTTTAAAAACCTCTTTGGAATTCGATCTCATTGTGTGTGTAAGTAAAAACAGATAAAAATATTTGAAGTTAAAATGTGGTTTGATTTGAATCACTGCAAGACATAACCTCAGAAAGCAGAGCGCCAGAATATTGTTTTCTCGTTCGTCAAAAGATTTTTTTGAATGTTATGGTATACAGTGCTGTAAATATCAAAGAAACTGCTTTAGAGGTGTCATCATACAACAATCATACTATTACAGTTTTTGTTCTTCACGCGACGCATATCGTTTCACGGTAATAATAAAACGTCACACATCGTTTTAAAATTTCGGTGCATGTATTCCAATCGGACTTTTGAAATTGGATTCCCCCTCACGAATTATCTTTGGAAGCAGACTCGAACAGACCACCATAACCGTATCACAGCTTTTCAGGTCGTATTTTGAAATTGTAAATTGACCTCTATTCTTTCAGAACTAAACTGTGTTTCGCGTGTGAATACAAAAAAATATCCAAGTGATTCAACAATAAATAATTACCACGGGCATTGCACAACAGAGTACCTAGCCATTAACTCAAAGAAAGATCGCTTATTGTTTTAACCCTTAGCCTCATTAGCGAATTAGTAATCTCTATATGAATTGAAAAGACAATCACAAAGTTTGTGATTAATTGCATTGCGTAATATCGTGCGATGTTTTGTCCATCCCATCCAATAAATCAACCGATGCTGGCTTAGCGCGATGTGCCAGGGGCATTTTGCGCCGGGGATCAGGCTCAGTCCTGGCTGGTCCTGGCCGGTCCTGCCAGGTCCTGCAAGGTCGTCGTAGCTCCAGGGAATCTACGGCCAATACAAGACAGCATAAGAGTTGTTCTCTAATTACCATTGCTCAGAAATCTATTCTACGAAATTTTCTCTATTTTGATATGGAAGTCTCAGCGGGCAAAAGTGCAATGAAAGAAAAAGGGTAAAAAATGATTGTTCATTATACTTTTGCGAAAAGATTATTCCACCTTCATCAAGAAAGTAATTGAAAAAATCTGTCTGAGTCCAGCAGAACCACAGAAAGGAATCCAGGATCGACTTCCTAAAGGTAAAATTGCAACCAGAGCAGTAGAACATCCACATTTGTGCAAAAAGATTGTCAAAAAGAGTATTTTATTGTAGAATAGTGTATATGATATCGCCAACGACATCCCGTGCTGTGCCCATGCGCTACCAAGAATTGTGAGCTCGGACTTCGTCCCAAGGAAGCCATGTACTCGCAGCGTGTAATTAAGTTTGACTTATGTGAGTGGCCATTGGCCGAGGCGATCTTTGGTGGGGATGTACTCACACGAGTCCTGCCGACCCATGACACATCCAACGGTGTTGACGTAAAAACAAAAATAATTACGCTGTTCGAGGGAGAGAGCGATCTACTCGATCGATCGATCGATCGAATAGATGAGTAGATGAGTAGATGAGTAGATGAGTAGATGAGTAGACGAGTAGATGAGTAACTGCTCAGTTCCCTCGCGAGGTGTTGAGTGAATAGTGATCACCGTTGATTGATGTTCTTTGGACAGTGCCGCCGCCGTCGCCGCTGTCATCAAAACCAGGCTAAACCACGATCAAACCTTGATCAAACCCAGAAACGCCAGATCAAACATGCGGCTCAGAACACGATATTCTCGTTCGAAAAACAAAGTAACAGCCTTCGATGAAATTAAGACGAAAACCTTATTGATTAACATTTTTCCAATCACGGGAAAATATTTACCAAACAGTTTTTACCGTCGACGCTCTTCCTTGAATACGTAATGTTGGTAGCCGATTTACGTATGAGCTATATTCGTCGGACGTATATAATTACACAGCCTCCCGAGATGGGTGTTGGGGTTTCGTTGCTGGATGATTTACTGCGAGATTGATGGGATTAGCAAATCATCATAACACTTAGACAATGTCATTAGAATATCGTCGGAAAGACGGATGAAATCGGCGCTGCCCTAGGTGAAGATTCTTGGGTGAACCAGCTTTTTTCGTTATTAATCACATATAAAATTAACTCTACGGCCAAAGTGGCAGAGTCGCTAGGTACCAAAGGCAGCTATCCCTGTTTCCAATTCTACCTGATTAGCATGATATTCACGTCCCAGGACAAATATGTACCCTCTATAAATATGATGAAAAACTCGAGCGGGATAATGGGTAGGCAAGTGCGATCCGCTCTGAAAGTGTGTGAGAGATTATTACTTAACACTCATTTCGGAGCCACTTAAATTGTCAATGCCTAAAGCAGGTGACGTGCAACACTGTTATATATGCGATCGGCGCCTTTAACATCGCCGATCCGGCCAGCTCCAGTCAGGATCAAGTCAAAACCCAAACATCACTCACCATCCGTTTTTCTCTCCGACCCGAGAGACTTGGTCCAAATGTGATGCTGGGAGAAAATGGATCAAAACGCTCGATGTAGATCGCGATATCGAGCGATTTATCGGCGGTAATCCTTGGAAAGAATTCAACAGACATAACTCGATGCGCAATCGATGGCGCTGGATGCATTACTCGTGAATTAGTGATGCTGCATTTAAATCTAATATAATGTGTATCGTGGCATGAGCAGGCTGTGGTGAATAAAGCTATCATTCTTAAACGGAAAACCAAATTCATGTTTTGATTCGTGTTTAAAGGATTAATTTCCGCGCGCTTCTTTATTATAGAACATCACTAATATTTTATTCTATATATAGAGATCAATTAATGTAATGCAATACTGTTAGTTTGGTCTTGCTTGATGAAGCTGCAGTAGCTTGAACAAGGTCTTCTGCCAGGGTTTCAAATCCCTTCTCTCGCGCAAAAAAAAAACATAAAAACTAGAAGCGTTTCTCGCCAAAGGTGATCCATGCCTTGTCACAGATTGCATAAAGTACCACAGCCCACACCACAAGTTTCATGAAAGTCTATAGAATATAACAGAATGGCAGCTAACGGCAAACAATTCGCTGATGCCAAACATCACCATGCACAGTGATTTGTATGGAATGGACTGGTACACCTCATAGCCTTATCACAGTGCTGTTTTATTACATTTTCGTCTATTCGTGTTCATATGGACATTTAAAAAAAGCTCATTGACATATATTTCAAATGAGCGATTTTCCACAAACTACAAATTAAGCATGTCATTGTCGTATTTTATACGCAACGTTCAACCGTTTAAAATTGCGGCAGTAAGAACTCAGTTCTCGGTCACTGCAGGTTACATTAAACAAATAAAAAAATATCAAAGCCACACCACATAAATACACGCTCCTTGTATTGGACGAATAGTTTGCCTCTGGTCTTTATTCATTTCAATTTTCAAATTCCAAATCATCATTCACGAGTTCATCCAAACATAGCGTACCACAATGGTCGAACTGTCTGGCGCTCTCGATCCTATGTAAACACGAAATCCATGAGCCCATTGACTGGAAACTACGGGTAAAGATGCGCGAGATCCAGCCAGAGCGGGGGTGTTCAAGTATTTTTGGAGATGGGTCATCTCTGCAGTCCCTCTTGTGTAAACTAAAGCGACTTTCACCTACACCACCTCTCAATCACTTGACAGTAGAAGACCTGTAATCGTATACGAGTCTGGAATACCAGGTGGTCCAGGTTGTAGGATATACGCGAGGCTCTACAAGTGAGCATCTACAATAGGAACTCTTATGCAGAGATGAGTCTTCATCAGTCAGCCAATAGCTCAAGTGTAGTCTACAAGTGTACAGCCATGCATCCGCTGCACGATCTAGGTGCTGGAGATGAAGATGAGCGAACAGAAAGGCCATTCTGCGGTGTGTGGGCGATTTGGATGATTTCCTTGACAGAAGTTGAGGGGTTAATACTATGTTTTCTCTGACGTCAATAAGGTTTGAACGGAAGTGCAAACAGAAGCATGTCTTGCCAATTGCCAAATATGCACACATCACACATGTTATTTTATGCTTTGCTGTCTGCATACATGAATATAGTAATGGATTTTCACAGTTTTTTAAAAATAAAGTTTCGTAGTTTCACAAATTTGTGTAATTTGTAGTATAGGTATGGATTTATGTTAAATGAAACGCCAGTTAATGCATAAAATACATTATTTTAGCACATAAAACGTTGAATCATCAGGAAACATCAGTACTCATATTACGAGACTGTTATAGTAACCACCTACCTCAGGTATAGTCAATTATACCACTCTTTATTGTCTCATTATGGGTTTGCATTATAATAAGTATTATACGGCATGATATTAAGTGGATGGGATCCTCTTAATACGCACAGTACGTCACCCAATGGTAATCATAATAATACATCTGCAAACTATCCGAAATCATTAATTGAATTTCAATCCCCACTGTAACTCACGCTCGACCAAGTTCTCAGATATGTTCTTTCCTATAATTTACCTCGACGAGGCCGAATATTAATAACCATTTTATTAACGTTGAACACAAACATATCCTCATTGTTATCTTCGTTCTGTTAATGAATGCAACCTTCCATCTGTCTTGCTCTAGCCCGTGGTCCTTGGCTGCTCTACCGAGTGGCGACTGCCTCGTAATGCCGAGTGCCGAACGCTAAGAGGCCATGGACCACCAAGAAAGGGCTGTGTATGCGTTCATCATCAGTGCTGCATTACATCCCATCCAAGCGTCCACCCGCCGCAACCAAAGCCGTCCTGCGAAATTACCACCATGCCGTACGGGCCCATCGTTCTCGTGGCCAGCAGGACGGTACTTATTGTAAAATTAACTATTAACATTCAACAGGCAAGCACAAAGTGATTAATAATTAGCCCCGAGATGTAGAGAAATAAGACTTTCATTAGTTTTAAGTCGACGTTGATGTCTGAAAATTTCAAGATGTGTTTTAATAATATAATAGACCTCGTACAGATGGAGACCACACCACAAGAAGTGGCCCATTAGGTTTGGTTTCAGCGAGCATCTTATTTCACTTTGAAAATAGCCGTCCCAGAGAAACTAATAGAATTATGTGAGTGACGTGAGCGCATGTCATATAATTCCATGTAATTAAACGTCGTGTTTTAGTGAAACTGTCAACGAAGTGTCAAAACAATCCTTTTGTCTCGTGGCCCGCGGACCCCCCCCCCCCCTCCACCAACCCATTGGCCCCTCTGAACCCCGTCGGACCATCATTCTTTCTCTGTCTACGTTTCGGGCAGCTCGAGCAATGTCTATCTTCGAATTTGCGTTGGTGATATTATAATAACAATGCAAAACAATGCTCAATAAAGTACTTGCAAATATAGTATAGATGTTTTAGGTAGGTGTACTCTCGAATTTCCGTCACGGCGCAGAGTTCAATGCAACATTTGTTTGCGGGCCAGGACGTATTTGGACCATTCGACCATCAAAACCAACATGAGAAAAAATTCTGATTTTCCAGGACCTTGTTGCTTGCCATTTGGGCAAAGGCTTCCTTCTGGTATATTATCATAGTTTTGGCTCCTGAATTCTTTCGTTGCTTTCAGGCGCGTAGGAACGCTTTTCAAGTTGGGGGGGGGGGGGCAAGCTGCAAGACAGACAGTGGTGAAACCCGGACTGTGGAGGGGGGGGGGGGGGGGGCTATATTTTTTAAAGCAAATCTGAGGGTTTGAGATAAAATTGCAGCCTGGGATCATGGGGGTAAGAAATATACATTTAGAATACTTAATTTAAAGATATCAAATTAACGCATTACGAAAATTACTATCACGTTTTCTGTGATGCCTGTAAATATCGCACATCGAATACAGCAGAGCGTCTTGCCGTGGCGAATTCCAGCTCTAAACTAGCAATACAAAATTCTTCCTCTCCCTCTCCAGTCTGGGTGCATGTATGACTCAGACTATAACATAAACAGTGTTAGTTTGCATTTCTGCTACTGCTATAGTCATATTCCTGGTAGTGATTTGTTTTTACGAGTCAAAAGATTTCGTTCAACATCAGCTAAGCAGAAACACTAGGTATACTCAACTCTAAGCAGCAGACAAAATGAATGATTTCAACTATAAAATTAGCCCCCCAGTTGCCCCCCTATGCCTAAAAGTTGGTGGGGGGGTTGCCTTCCGTGCCCCCCCCCCCCGTTCCTACGCCAGTGGTTGCTTTACAGTCAGTAACAGCCTTTAGTGATATGATCCTAAACGAACTTACGTGTTATGGGCTATCCATACGTACATTTGGCCTCACATTTCTCTATACATTATTGATTACCGATCAAGTAACATTGATCATTCCTGTTTAGATTTTAAATAATGACTTAGTCTAGTAATAAAATATTATCTTGGCGTTTCAAAGTTTCACTAGCGGCTGTAAAAAAATGGAGGGAGAGCTTAGGAGGGGATAGATGAGCGGCAGAAGCAAAAGCAGTGCAAAGAGCAGAGACAGCTACACAAGCGATCGTAGATGCCGGATGCTGGATGCTGCATGCTGGATGCTGATGCTGGACGCTGGACCGCGGCAAGCGCAGTGGGCCTTAGGGCAACGTTTCAGTTAATGGAACGATAGAAGAGGGCCGCTTTATGAATATTCAAATGTTCGAGGAGCGCGGCTCGGAGAAACATTAGGCGTACGTTCACACATTCATTTGCGCCGTGGTCGATCGATAGGGTCGTTGGAGCCCATGACGGCTCTACCGGCTTTCGGGCTTTCGGGCTTTCGGGCTTTCGGGCCTTCGGGCTTTCGGGCTTTCGGGCTTTCGGGCTTTCGGGCTTTCGGGCTTTCGGGCTTTCGGGCTTTCGGGCTTTCGGGCTTTCGGGCTTTCGGGCTTTCGGGCTTTCGGGCTTTCGGGCTTTCGGGCTTTCGGGCCTTCGTGCTTTCGGGCTTTCGGGCTTAAGAGGCTCGGGGCTAGGAGCCTTAGGACTCTAGGGAGCTGCAATATCTAATGTTACGGCCACGGTTTAAAGGTCATGACGTTCGTTCAAATTTCAGTCGAATTTTCGACAAGCAATTCTTTTTAAAAATGTTTCGCTTATAGAATGAACGCTGGTTTTTGTCTTCATCCAATTTTTCTTTCGGTTAGACTGTCATCTCTGTTGAAACTTTCTATAATTATTTTTATATTGCATATTTTAATGAATCTGGCCATATTATCAATTCTCAATAGGATCCAGTCTGCAGCACGGAGAGTGCCAAACACAAAATCACGATATTCAAATCATTTCAACTAACTACAACCTACAACCAACTACTTCACAACCAACTAAGCTCTCGCTGTTCTTCTTGAGTCGACCAAGTTCCACCGGCCTTCCCCATTTCACGTGAAAAACAGGTGGTAAATCATTGAGGCCAAGCCAGCGATTTAAATTAAAACGCGTTACTGGCACCGAGTATTTACGAGAGTCTGTCAAATAGTTTCGAATGATTCCCTTGCAAATGACACGCGATCGCAGTTAGCAGCAGAAAACGACCAGTCCAACGTCTTTGCGTCAACGCGGCGTTACAGCAACGTCGCATACACACAGCATTATAGCGCCTCTTCCCGAGACACTCGCGCTCAAATGAACTTGTCACCTAATTTACAGTGACGCGAGAACTCCGAGCAAATGGTATGCGCCGCAGCCGCTCTAATGAATCGAGTTCATTAGTTGCAGCCACTCATTAGGTGCACAGAGCAGAGCACAGGGACGATGGCGGAAGAGTAGAGGGAGGGGTACGAGCCTCGTCCTGTTGATGGATGAGCGCGGCGTCTGCTGCAACTCAGAGCGCGACCAAGACCGCAGAGCGCGGCAGCCCGGCTCGACAGCTGACCGCGCAGGGCCTGCCTTCCAAAACAATTAAAGCCCACATGGGTTAAGATTAATAATCGGATCTGTTAAATAGGATAGCACTCATGTAGATCATTTTGACGTATTAACAAGATCGTGGAATTTTACTGGGAATAAATAGGTTTCGCTTTGGTAATTTATTTTTCAGATAAAAAGGCACAAACGTTTGGTTTGGTGCATGTGTTGTACTGCCGAGAAGAGGCCCATGCTATGCTGAATATCATGGTCGGGCTACGGTCAAATTCTGGGCGCGTGGGCGCAAATGAAACGGTCCCAAAAACACTGCACTGCGCACTAAAAGCACCGCGCTATCGTGCGTCCTCCGCTCAAATCAACATTTCAATAATGATAACCGTTTAATTTCTTGACATATTTCCTCTTTTTGAATAAATCATGATTGGGAATCGGAGCTTGTGTGGTCATGGCTAGCCGATAGCTTATGATGGTGCGGGGCCCCGGCTTGGGCCCGAACGCGGCGAGATCCCCGGGGAAAGGCTGACGCCGGCTAGAACTCACAACCACGCCATTTGACTTATACCCGACGAGCCTAATTAAGAAAGAGATTGATAAGTAATGTATAATAAAACACACGGTAAAGAGAGATGGCTAGAGCACACTCTAAGCGGGACCCCCCACTGCAGTGCCGGTTCGTGCCGGCATCGTGTTGTAGTCACAGTCTTACCCTTGCATCGCTCAAAACCCCTTGCACCCCTGTGCTTAAATACACCCCCCCCCCGTCCTCACTCATTATCATCAACTATTTGGTATGCACAGATTTCCTACATCAATATAACTTACTAAACATAACAATTTTCAGAAAAAACATTATTTCTCTTCAGACCTTCGGGATACCGAAATTCACCTTCATTTCCTTTCCTCGAATATCAATCCCAGAGCAGCGCAACGCAGATACCGGCAGAGGGTCGCATGCAGCTTGCATTCTGCTGCGCGGCCTGCGTGGCTTGCGCGGCCTGCGCCGCCTGCGCCGACTGGTGCGTGCAGACTGCGCCGACTGCGCCGACTGCGCCGACTGCGCCGACTGCGCGGACCGCGGTGCGACCCCACAGCGTGGCTTGCGACCGGTCGCTAGTCGGGTAAACGTCGCTCTACGGCATGCATCATTATCGGACCCCGGGGCCCCTGTGAGCGAGCTTTCTCAGAACTAGCACGTCCGCCGGTCGCTGGTCGCCGGCCGACTCCAGCTTATGGCTCGCTTGCTCGCGCTGCGCTTTATGGGATGAATACATTTGATAGATGACATCTCCTCATGTTCACAACGCAATGATGAGTGTTCTCAACAATATTGCTAACATTGACCTAAGAAAATGAGCAATAAACCAACCTCCGTTCGGTTCCATACTTGAACAAACAAATGCTCGCGTGATCGTTGTAGGACCCCAGGTAATCATCTCCAAACGTGAATGTGATGACGTCGACTAGGAAATATGGAAATCCATTGCTAGTTTCATACCATTGGGCCAGAAACCCCATTGACAATTCTACCCAATAAGTATGTACCGGTGCTTCTTTTTTCATTGCTATAGTCTATCCAGGCAAGGTGAACCATGAGAAATTGCCAAGTGTATATGCCTAATGGTCCTCCAAGTATCCTAACTGTCAGTCTTATATTACTGTCTCCTAAAGTAGATAGACTATACCAATGTGCATTTTTGTGTGGTCTTTTTTCGAAAGATTCATACAGCTTTTATGATAAAAATTCTTCGAGCATGTAAAGTCTCCGAAATGTTTTATCGTGCTTGTATAGTCTTGTTTTATTTTGCATTTTTATCGGTTGTCATCCATTTTGGTGCCCCTCGCCGCACTCCACGCGGTCATATGAATAACTGATTCCCTGCACGCCTGCACCGTCGTCGCTGCCGCCGCGCATTCAGCACCCTCATGCTGGGCGCCCATTGCACCCCTCAAAGCTGGTGCACCCTCGCATTCAGCACCCTCATGCTGGGCGCCCATTGCACCCCTCAAAGCTGGTGCACCCACACATTCAGCACCCTCGTGCTGGGCGCCCATTGCACCCCTCAAAGCTGGTGCACCCTCGCATTCAGCACCCTCATGCTGGGCGCCCATTGCACCCCTCAAAGCTGGTGCACCCTCGCATTCAGCACCCTCATGCTGGGCGCCCATTGCACCCCTCAAAGCTGGTGCACCCTCGCATTCAGCACCCTCATGCTGGGCGTTCATTGCAGTTTGCGCGCCTTAAAACCGTTTAACCTGCACATTAAGGTTTTCGCGCATTCAAATCTCGGCGCATTGAAATCTCCGCGCATTCAAATCTCCGCGCTTTCAAGACTCCGCGCATTCAAGTCTCAGCGTATATTGAACCGCTCGCCGCTAAACAAGCACAGTAGGTGCGTGTAACAGATGCACCCCTTTAACCTGGTACTGCCGGTGTACACCATTAATTGTTGGCCTGTAATCTCAACAGAAAACAAAATCGTCGTTACAGGGTCAAGGCTGTCGTCTCAGTATCGTAATGGATGTCAATTCATTTACACGGGCAATTATACTTCTCCCGTTCTGATTTGAAACATTACATGGACATTTCTTATGCTGTTCTTTTGTGTTAGTGGAAAACGAAGAATTGACTTCAAATTTTATCAAATTTTTTACAAAAAAGTAAAATTCGTATTATACTTTCATCAAATCATTTCAATGTCAGCCACTAGGTCCTCATTAAGCCAACTAGTCATCGACCGAAGTGCTGTTTGAGTTTGCTCCTACCTCCATTCCCGCTCATAATAAGTGTAATGAATATTAGGCCACCTGTACAATGTAGCGAAGATTGCAAACCAGTTGTTAGCCCGAGTGAATACGCTCACGACTAGCTACTGGATGTTTCTGAGCTGCGGACAGTACCTTCGTGCTTGTCTTAACATGCCTGCTCGCGAACCATGCCAGCCTCCGAAGTCAGATGAGTCTGATCATCGTCTACCTTTACACAAATGAACGATATCAACGATATCCAAGAATAACCCATTAGACTCGAGAGCATGCAACGTCTAAAATATCTTACCATGTGCTCAAGACACCGTATACCTTCAGGTTCGGTTCGCACAATTATTTCGGAGTTTGTCTCGAAGAAGTTGGCGAAGGTCTTCGTGGCTGCACAGTGCACAATGTTGTGTTTCTGTAACCACTCGCATAATGAATAGCGTGGGTGGCTGGCTAGATCGGAGGACAGAAGCTCCAACGACTCGAATACGAAGATAGAATCCCAGATATTGTGGAAAAGTAGAAGAACCGGTTCTTTGGTAGTCACCTTTTCTGTTCGGGTTCGCGCGTTTGCTAGGCACTGATTGATAACTATACTTTATGTATTATAGTCAATCACTCGAAGATATTTCTTTCGTTATAATCTAGCTATTTTTCATAATATCGGAGTTATCTTTGGACAGAGGACACGCATCCTCCCGCTAGGCATGGTGCGACTGCCGAGCAGTTGGGTAGAAATATTTGAAAAGTTGTAGAGACAGTGCCTTGGGCCGAACGGCTGGCCTTTCAAATGCATTTGGAAACAATTCCTAAAAATAATTTAAATGTCAATTAAACATAAGTTACATCGAATGTTGAAAATTATCATTTTACCGGATAATCCATTCATGTGAACCATATGACCAATTATTACCATTCACCATTCACCATCGTAAAGTTCGTTCGGTTTGGCGTGTTTTTTCGCCAATTCTGTCTCTGTCAGTGGCTCTCGCTATCTCTGGACACCATCTAATTGGCTTTCAGATGAAATCAGCGAGCTCAGAACAAGTCTTTATCCTAGTTTTCTCACTTTACTTTTCCAATGGCAAGATCACAAAACGCAGACTCCGAGCTGAGAATGAGATGGCTGTGCGTAGGCCCGTTGCTTCTTCTCGTCGAGACTGGAGCAAGTCCTTCATTAGCATCAAGCATCGGTGGATTGCGAATACCAGCTCGATCAACTTCGAAGTTCAAAAGTAATGAGAAGATAGCAGTTAGTCTATTTTCTGAGAGAAGCTAATAAATAAGACAGCCGTGTGATTAATTATTTCTGGTTAAAGATGTGTAGACTGCACCTTGTATCTAGCTGCATTAGTGCATGGCATCTTCATATCATTCATGGCTGGTAAGGCTGAAAGAAAAGAATAGAGAGCAAGAGACATGCAGAGTGAGAAAAAGAATAAAACTACACTTCTTGCTATATAATAAATAATGATCCACAGCAAAGAATTAAACCACAGATGGAAATAACTCGTTCAATTAGCTAGCTTTAAAATCCAACAAAATAAAAATAAAACGGTTTGGGTTCAAAAAAAAATGATGCACAATATTTTTATAATTTTGACACAGTTTCGTGAGAGCGGGATCCTCAAGGCTGAAACCCTTTCTGCTCTGACGTTGTTCAGGTCTTGAAATAGAGCCATATTATGTACCACCAGCTCTAATAGCACGTCTGAAGATGCCATATGAGTGTTTCCAATATCTACACTTATTCACGAATAGTGTGTGATTTTCCCGCGGCAGCTTCCCGCCCCTGCGGTCGATAGATGACACGTCTGGACCAGGACCTTTCAAAGGGGAAAACACCGTGATGCTGATGACGGTAATTACCGCGGCGCGTCCAGCCTCTCGATTCAACTGAATCGCCGGTTTGGGTAATCGTGGCCCGTGTGGTCTCCGGTCGACACTCGAGCCTCGAATTCGACTTCGAGGTACCACTCGCCGTCTGTACCTATGCACCGTAGTCTGCGTCACTGCCTGCTCGCGAGAAACAAATCTGCTATACCTTTAGCATAGACAAAATTACACGAATTTCCATTCTTGGCTGAGGCTAGCTGCTATTGACCAAATTTTTGGAATGGGCTCTATTGGACTGGTTGGGTGTCGCATTATGTTCGGGCAATTTACAATGGCCATTACAGATTCTACGATCTTATGAGGCAAAAGTTCCTCAGTCAAAGTTCTCTTTTAACTCCAATGATCCTTGCTTTCATTTTAGGTTGGGTACTGACAATTTTGCGGCCAGTCTCAGTCAAAAATGCTACTCTGATGCCGTATTTCTCTACCTGCCAACATCTACATCTTCGCGCCAAAGACTCGTACGTCGAAATTCAGTGGTTGTGATCGGTACACCCCCCCCCCCCCCCCCCATGGTAAAGCAGAAGCAGAGCTCGAACCATGCTGATCCCCAATTCATTTCCATTTTATGCTATTTCGACGATTTGTCACAACCAATACTCTGACTTGTTGAAGTCGTATAAGGGATAGAAACGATGTAGTCAATAGCCACCCTGGCACTCGCTTAAAATGTTAGTAACGAGAAGTACTTAGCGTGTGTTGAGAAATGTATGAAAGTTTTCACTTTCACCTTGTATGTGCTTGTGTTACCAATCAAGAAATTGTTATCGTTCACATATTATTATTTCTTTAACGGCGCAGTTATAGCAACATATTATTGAGATTTTCTTCGATGTGTAAACACACGGGAAGTATCTACTTGTGTGACGAAGTAATGATATATATGCGGCAAGGAAGACCATGGTGTATCTACCAGGGCTGGTATCAAAAAACTGGTGCTTACCAGACCAAAAGCCTTCGCCAGATGAAAGATCATATGGACAGTTGGAGCACAAATGAACTATGGAAAATAAAATACCTCAATTTCCTCCAATCCGAAATATCTTTCGAATTTTCACAGTATCCAACACAGTGCACCAGGAAGATGGCTGGTGTTGTCGGTGGCTCGCATGGGGTTTGGTCCATGGATGTCACTATGCGGGAGGCTGTGCGCTCGCACAAATAACACAGCCACGGCGACTACGACTGCGCACAACAAATTACCGTCTCAGTGATTCATAAACGTCAAATTGACGTTCACTCGTGGGCCATGCCATTGAAAAATGAATGACGCCCTTTATCAAACACATGGGTACACTCATCATTTAAAATACTGTAAATCGTGAACAATAACAGTTCGAGACATTCACTTAAAAAATTATTAGCATTAAAATCATTATGAAACATTCACGAAACTCATATAGGTACTAAATTTAAACAGTGAATCACCAGTGAAAAATGTGATTGATGAAATTCGTTTCAAGCTGACCATTTTAATTTGTCACTAGTGTTCCTCTTTCGCGATCATGCTGAGAGGCCGAACACCGACCAACAATAACAACAGGCTCGCCAAGCGGACTATAACAATGGGAGAAAAACAATAGTTTGCATGTCTCGAGTGGGTGTCACGTGGAGATTGGAACAATGGGAAGATGAAGACGTCCAGTAGGTGTTCGCCGGGCGTCGCTCGCTCCTTTTCCTCCATCCGGACCGTACGCGTCTAAGGCAACGTCGAACAAACTGTTGCTAAGTATTAGTAGAGAGACGCGTGTGCTGGAGAGTGGCCAACTGGGAGTGTGGACGCCATGACGGTGAATCACTTACCGGTCTCTCGAGCAGGGGCGGACTGGCCCGGGGTGCCGGGGTGCGATCGATGCGATGCGATGCGATGCGATGCGATGCGATGCGATGCGATGCGATGCGATGCGATGCGATGCGATGCGATGCGATGCGATGCGATGCGATGCGATGCGATGCGATGCGATGCGATGCGATGCGATGCGATGCGATGCGATGCGATGCGATGCGATGCGATGCGATGCGATGCGATGCGTTGCGATGCGATGCGATGCGATGCGATGCGATGCGATGCGGGGGCTGTTTAGCGCCCTAGGATGTTCACTTAAATTATAAGGATAAAGTCGCAGGCGCCATTATTGTATAAAGTTATAGTCAGTGATAGTGAGTCCATTGTGATTTGTGAACTGCATCCATCCAAATGCACGTGAATCTGTAGCTGAAAGTGTGAAGAAAGACATCGTGGCTGCTTTAACCATGCTTTGTTACAACATTTCCAACAAGATAGCTTTACTTTCAGTCCTGGCCACTCTCTGAATAACAAGGCTCTCCCAATCCCACCAGCAAGCACCCAAGCACACCAGCCTAGTAACGTAAACATCTTCTCGATTAAGATAATAATAATGATCATAATCGTGATGATCATGATAATCATACAATGCAAGTAACACTTGAGCGTACAAAGGTCAAAGGTCCGCTTGTACCTAGAGCAAATGGCGGACTCTTGCGCCATTGTTGGGCCAATTTTGTTGGCTTTGGCGTATGCCTGACGCCTGCAATAGAAAGACGTGCCCCGCAATCGCAATCTCAGAGGAAGGCGAATGATCGAGTGCTTTCACTCGTGGAATTATAATAATATCTCACATTTATGGAAGGCTTTCAGTCCTTTGTGATTGAAAAAAGGCGATGAACTAAAGTTTGACAGACGATTTTTGTGAAGGCCCGCATCAGGAGATTAACTCTCAGGTTCACACTTTGACTTCTATAATCTTTTATAAATGAAAAATTACCAAAACTGGTCGTTTAGGGCAGTGCTTGTACCTCCCAAATAATATGGGGCTATGCAAAGGAATAGCCTAATGATCAGTATGGTACGGTAAATCTTGCATTACTATACCACTAATTAATATTGTGCTCTGAAAAATTGACGTGATTCTCCTCTTCTTGACTCGGCCGGGAGATCACTTATCTTCTGCTAAAGAGAATGGGGTGAGGGAGGAGAAGGGGAAGGAAAAATTGAATTGTGATTTTCCGTGGTCCGGGGAGTCCTATTGGTTCCGACGAAAGTAGAGATCGCTGATGCTGCCGCAGAATCACATTTTGCTCATCTGTATTTGTATTTATTTTAGAATGCGACTATTTACGAAGTCGTTTGGTCCGATAACAAAATAAAATGTTAAGAGCAATAAATCCGGCGTATTCCAGAGTCTCCAACCACAAACTACTGGGTAAATCAGTTTCCCACTAGCTTTCTCGATCATCATAGAGACAACCAATTAAATTTAATGCGCAATGGTGCTTAGCAATTTTATCGGTGCCAATGTGACAAAAATCTACCCCGTTAGTTATTTTTTAAAATCATCGCCGCTGTGATGTATGCGCTTCGGCACACAAGTTATTAAATTCAAATGCTGTAAATTATTTTGCCTGATTTCCTCCAGTTTGAAGTAGTAAATAACGATTGCGTTTCGTCGCAGCTCCCAAGCTAACTTGAACGTTAGCGACCGTTCGTTACCAGTACCCATCGACAGCACTCAACTGGAACTATTTAATTTGTAATCCAATTATTGATGCGAACCTGCGATTGGCCCGAGTCCCGATCGTCTACAATAAAACACCAAGACATCTTCAATCCTGCATCCTCCGCCTTATACATGCTCCAGCTCTATCTGGCACCCGCCATCCGCAGTACCACCGTCTTCGCCTGAGACCGGAGACTTACCGGGCCCCAGGTCTACCCGTGGCTGCAACGCTATTTAATTGATTTCACTTCATGCCATTAAATGAGTAGTTAAAAGAAAGTAATTTATACCTCTCGACCAAGCGGGTACAGAGAAGTGGCGTGCGGTACAGGCATTTGTCTCTAGACGTTTGTGTTGTTGACGGCTAGTTGCACCAACGTCCTAATCGAAGAGTACCTCCTTGATCGTTGATTATAATTTGGTATGGTGTTTTACCATTGAAATCGTCAAATTAAATTAGTCGAATAATGTAAAATTATGTTAGTTAAAATAACCATCCAATTTAATTTGACGATTTCAATGGTAAAACACCACACCAAATTATAATCATTGGTCAACTGGGCATCAATGATGTGCAACTGGGCATGAGCGTTGTTTACTTTGTTGGCCTTTCATAGTCGCATTTGTTTTAAAATCCCATACTGTTGTGACATTCTTATCTACTTTTGTCATTTGTTTGCATCGATCACTCCACAGAGATTTGTTTTTTCAATGAAATGAAATATTTGGCAAGCGCTCAGTGACTGAAACACATCGCAAGAGTTGTTTTCTAAAATGTGTATCCAAATTCCAACTGTCATCTGGAAATGGTTTGGTACGAAATTGTGGAGCAGGAAGATAATTGTGATAATAATCAAATGCATAGAAGATTAATATTATATAATGGGTATTTCCAATCCATATTCACGGATACGGATCTTTTGACAGAACACATTGGCCGAACGTGCTGAAAGACCCTTTAGAAAAACTGCAGATCTTTCGGAAATCACTTTTTGGTTGAAACTCCTCCTGCTCGTATGAGATTATTTAAAACCTGCCATAAACTTACGTGATTCAGCATATCAACAGAACCTTACGCTGAACGCAATGCTCAGTGTCTACTAAGAGCTCAGTGTAAAGTAACTGAATGAGAACCTGAACTTACGCCGCTGGCTTCATGGCTGTAAATTATTCTATTCGTGAGACAGGCGTCTTATAACTGCAGTGGCGTCGGCCAAGGTAGGAGCGTCGGTTCGTTGTGCATCTTAAACCTATATCTTCTCCAATGCACCAGTGGCGCTAATGTAAAGACTCACCTGATTAGTTATGCATTAAAATCGCATTACCAATTGCATTACCTAGCATTACCTTGCAGTGGGACTTGTAAACAAGACGTAATACAGGGATGACGTGTGTCCACCGGAAGAGAGTGTGGTGAATCTGAGAGTTCAGAGATATCGGTGTGACTGACCGGATACTGAAGATTCTTATTTCGTATTGAAATATCGAAATTACGTAGACTTAAAATAAAAAATCAGTATTTATAGATTAAATGCTGCAATTTCGCTGAAATGTATGGTTCGTGCCCTTAGTTACTCATTGCACAAGAGATTAATATTGAGAAATTTATGACTGAATAAATATTCTAAGTTGGAATACGGCATATAATTTCTGAAGAAAGTTTGTGAAAGAATAATTGTAGTTTATAAGTTTTGCAGTTTTTACAAGAAAGGCATTCAGCCATCTAAGTTTCCCTACTGAGTGTAGCAATTCCTATTCGCCGGAGGAATTTTCACCAATGGTATACTTTCAGAAGGGTGTTGGAACGAGGATTGGTCCCCAAGAGAACCCCTATCAATTTCCTAAGCGCATGCGTCCACAATACGCACGTAAAATCATTTTCTCGGGTTCCTTGAGTGCCGAGATAAATAAAGAAGTGGGACGTTCTCTTGAGCGCTATCAGATGTCCAACGAGTGTTTTTAATTCCATCGATATAATGCAATGACGTCAGGCAATTACGAATGGCAAGACAGAATGCAAACGATTCAAAATAGTAGCGGTTAAATACCTTTTGTATCGGGTCAAGTATATCGGTGAATGGTCGAACGAATTTTAATGTAACCTATGATTTTTCTTCCTCTTTTTGAGACGGGGATTTCCTATCCTGTCTGCAGCACGTTCCATGCCCCTTGGAGTAGCGGTCAACCTATCACCCATGGTACATCTGTCAACAACCTGTGAAATAACGCAGGTGTTCTAGTCTATTTGGCCCATGGCTGTAGAAATAATTTCGATTAGAAACAATATTCATCCCCCGTCTGCCGTTCATTGAACTCTCTTCGACACAAACACAAATGATTTAAACAAAATTAGCACAAATAGAACGATAAAATGAAACTGTTTAATTGCGGTAATGAGCAAAAAGACAGTCCCTGGGGGGTATCGAACCCCCGGCCTTTGGGTTAGAAGCCCAACGCTCTATCCACTGAGCTACAGGGACAGTGTCTGTCGAGTGGGTGTTAATAATAAAAGAAGTGTTTTCTGGAATCAACTGGAGCTGACCAACGGCTCAAGGACAGCGCTATTCGCGGAGGGGTGCAGCGCCGCGAGTAGCAGCGGCCAGAGTCCGAAGTAAACGTAGCGTCATCGACGGTAAGGGAAACATCAACAGCCAACCTTCGATCAAAGCTTTGATCGAAGAGCCAACTGTCAAAATTCAGTACTGGGAGTGGCGAGGTCTGTGATAAAATGAAATCCAAAAAGTTAGCAATCGTAAGGTCTCAGAAGATATTTGATTTGCGAAAAATTGAAAGAGTGTTTTTTTGCTGCCTCAAGACACATCATATTTGACTAATAATGATTCCACCATTTCTAACGAATTATTTCAGAGCTAGAAAATGACAGCACCAGCTAAAGATTACAAGGTAGCATCTGCATCCTTAAAGATTTCAATTCAAAATAAAGTATTACAAGCAATAACAAGACATGATAAATAAAATACATGCTTGTACTATAGATCACAGCTCTGGAAAATGAATTGCCGAAACATTTTTGCTCTCTTTTTCAAATCGCAATATTCCAGTCAATAATAATACGTCAAGAAATTTTATTTTCGTTTGCGCAATTTACAAGTAGCAATTAATATATACGACTATTTACATAAATTCATATCTACATGTAGCACAGGAAAAATAACTAATAAAAGTCTCGTATATATGACAAGTTGAATAAAGTTTAGTTAGTGGAACAATTTATTCCTTTAGTTGTCATCCATAACCTCCGACTGCTTGCCGGTGGCTAGTGTTTGGAGTGCATTTTGACAGGCCGCCCTCCATCTGTGAGCCCCTCATCTGCCGGTGCCCATGCTGGTTGTTGGGGCTCAGGGCTCGGGGGCTCCCAACCAGCCCAGACACCAATACTCATCGAAAGTGACAGACTACTGCGTAATTGTCTCTACGCCGTAATAGCCAATTAACGCGCATTGTAAAAATCCATACTTAATCAATTAGTTGGACTGAGCCAACATAATATATCACATCAGATGACACATAACTGTACAGAACAGATGCTTTATGCAGCTACAAAAGCAACATTTCGAAACGTGGTTGTAAGATTTTCTGGTGTCTTACAATGCATCGCTACTTGCAACATGATGAGGTCACGAATAGCACAATTGCTTCAATAAATATAATATGTATTAATTATATCGGTGAACGATCAGTCCGTTTTTTATCGTCTTATATGAAGGCGGCTGAGGCGGTGTTTCTTTGCCTCCATACAACTGATCTCTGATACATGATGCTTGATGCTTGCATATAATGTAATAATACCGATCGATACTAATTTCATCGTTTAATAAATTAGATTGATGTTCGACTATCTCTGATAAAAACCAAACAAAAGAGGTGGTCCAGTTGGGAAAGTATTTCATTACCAAACCTTGTTACCACAAACGAAAAGCCTTCAAGCCCCACACTGGCGAACTGAATATTGATCGGACAAATTCGATTAAACCCTTGTTGACTTCAATTGATATTTGATTGAACACATAAGCATGAAAAGTGCAGCATGTAAACTTTGGAGCTCGAATTTTGAACCCGATGCAGGGCGCCTCGCATGGCAACTAATTATTCGAATCACCTTGCAGCAAACATATTACTATCACAATGATGTCACAGGTACCGCCAATAGCATCATTTGCCGACTAGACGACCAACTATATACATACCTACTCGGGTCGCGTCCTCACTATAAAACATAGCCACAATCCTTGGTCAACATTGATTGATCACTGGCATCGCAGACTTTGGTAAATGATCAAATGTCTTCACCTGAACGTGTCCTGGTGAAAAGTAATCGAGGCAGCACGGCGTGTTTGTGTGCATGTCATCTATAGCTACCAGCATCCACTAAGGACCAGGTTCCAGTCACTATGACTTCTGTTCTGTCCCCTGTATTCGATGCATGCCATCCTATCCTATCGAAGATAATGCGACATCTCGACACTTCTCATGCTCACCTCTTGTTGCGTGTGAGTGTCTGTGTGTTGTGAGTTTTTTGTTGGCAACCATAAGTTATAGTAGCTCTTTAACTAGTTTGGCTCATTCTGATGCTTTATCAATCATGTCGGGCTCGGTCTGTCATATCGTCTCCCAACCGGCTCGACCTATCGACATAATTAACTGGCCAATCAAGTGCTTATAATTAAGTCACACACATCTATGGGTAACCTAAATAATTGGCAAACAAGCGCGCTTCGAGCTACTAATGAGCTCACATTGCAAAAGTCTACTGACGAACGTGCGAAACTGATTAGAATTTAGCAAGACATGGCGATCTCTTCAGATTAACAGATACGATCCCATATATTTTTTTCATTATCTCTAGTTTTGTCCCGTGGTTTTCCCTAGACCAGGAGTTTTGGTCCCAGCCAGGGTCAAGAGGTCGAGCCAGCAGAACGCCGCTGACTCTGCGCTTGGGATCAGATAATAAGCGAGGTGTGTTCGTCTCCGCAAGTCTGTCCGGCGAACCGCAAGGCGCAGCGCGGCCGAGAGCAGCCCGATGTGACTGTGATCTGCATCTTCGAACGCTGCATGGACCTGATCAACCGATCCCAGTGTTAGAACTATCCCGCGCGCTTATTTTTCGTGTCAAAGTCAACCTGCCATCTTTTAATAACAGCTTTGCCTTCTCTCGAAGAGCACATCAGCTGGGCCAACTGGTGAATACACCCCTACACGTGCTCATGGCCGGGATCAGCTGTCAGCTGTTTTTGAGGAGGCGTTTCGACTGTAATGGATAAACTATGTAATGTTAGCCAGTCTCATAGCCATACACACTATATAACAGACTGTTAGTGCTGTTAGACTATGATGGCCATAAGTAAATTTCAATTATCCTTTATCGGTATACAAATAATGATAGGAACGGCGTTTGAGAGTGTGAAAGATTTCCACTGCTCACGTATTAATCTGTCAAGCGTACGTCATACGCTCCTCGGAACGGTTCGCGCTCAGCCTTTTGATCGTCGAGTGCATAGTGAGAAAATTGTATCTCTATAAATTATATTGTTCCAACATGGTAAAATATCAAAAGCAATCACGATTCTTCCCAATCTCCCCACCCACATAAATCTTGTTCAGTGAATAATTATTGTGTCTAACATTTAGTGAGGTGATGTTGCTTTTTCTACACCATCACCTTAGCGCTTATAGTGACTGGAGGCTTCGTTCATGATGCCAATTATGCGATATTATTCAAACTGACGAATGCGTTAATTTCATGAAAAGCTCGCTTGAATTTCATTCTCGCCAATTTCTCGCACATCCGAGCTATGAGTCTGGAAATAATATCGGTGCCCATAAGTACTCTGGCCCAGCTGAGATTGATATACGATGGCATAAATTAGGAGCCTATTACCATGTCACGTGACTTACCCTGCTATCAACCAGCTGGCCCATCAGCCTTCCAAGAGAATAATCGATTTTTTAAACAATTTGCAGCCTTCGATTCGCATTAGTTTGAACCGTGTGAGTGATAAACGTGTGATTTATTGGCATAAACAACTGCATTCCGGCCAAATTTGCAAATCATGATTGGCCTGGAGAGAGGGACAGAGCGAGAGGGAGATAGCCGGCGCAATTGGACCTTAACCTACGTTTTTACACAATTTCAGAAACAATTGATTGCTTGGTTTTTGCTGCAGACGAACTCATGTGAAGGCAAGGGCAGAGGTGCAAGCGCCGATGAGGCTGAGGGGAAACTGTTCTGAATCTTTCCACTGCAAAGATTCCATGCTCTTGTCTTGTCGACTTGTTCTTCGGGGATCGATGTAATTTTTGTTGCACATTCTGTTTTTTTTTAAACGAAATAACATATTTTAGCTGCCTTGGACAAAATCTCCAAGAGAAATCCACCTGAAATTGACTCCAAATGAAAGGCACACTTGGGTAGAACACAACGATATTTTTATAATTATTTTCCCAAATCAAATGCGTACCAAATAGCGACTCGCGAGATCGTGATTTTGCAAAACTCTATAGACGTATCTTCTGTACCTGGCTTGGCTGGTCCAGGCTCTTCGAAAGAACTCTCACTCAGGACAAAGTGTGCTGCTGGGTGTCACCCATGTACCTACGTTCCCATGTGCAACGTGCTGCGCTCCTTGCATAATCCTGTCCTGTTAAAAAAAACCTGGGATGATGATTATACTAAGTTTTGAAATGCACTGACAGGTATGTGGAAACACATGATCTAAATAGGTTTACATCAAATTTCTCCCAGAAAAGTCACAACGCGGTCGTTTGCATATTTGGCAGCTTACGAGACATCTCATGACTTCGGCAGGTTATCCAGGATGGTGATCCTGATTTTCGTTGGGAACGTATGTACCATACCCGTGTACATGTCATTAACTGTGTAATAGATTATGTGTGTTTGTGTTTGTTTCGGCCTTCATGTGCAGTCAACGTTTTGGTTTCAGCGGTGGGATAAAAATGCCAGATTTCATTACTAAAATAAAGTCGGGTTCCCTGACAGCTGGAACGAATGGGCAGTCTCTCAATATCGATGACGAATCGCTGTTTTCAATCGACGATACAATCGCATCTCACGAAATAGCTGGACAAGAAGTCATCATGTTCCCTCATCTATAGGCTTCCACGAAGCCCGACGTTAGAATTAACGTTTTCAGCCTGTGTTTTCTGCCAAATACGAGCTATGTAAATTGATATGAAGATAAACCAAGTAGGGAATTTACCTTTTAGGCATACATGTGATTATTTTCTCTGATTCGCTCGGTTTGTTGGCGCTGAATTTGTGTTGAACGTTTCAAGCTGGTTGTTTCAGCAGTGTGGTAGACATTGATGGAGCGATACGCCGAAGCGCCTGGGGCAGCTCCGGATAGCGGAGCCCCCAGCCGCAGCGCCCCGCCGAAGCCCTCAGCGCCCCTCAGCGCCCCTCAGTGCCTCTCAGTGCCCCTCAGTGCCTCTCAGTGCCCCCAGTGTCTCAGACACTGTCAGCTACACAGCTACATCAGATCAAATGCTAACGAAAGAGTATTCCGTCTTGCTCTGCCTTCAAAAAACTCCTCCCAGCTCTAAAGTCAAACTCAATAATTACTTAAGCGCAGGGATGAATACTTGCTCCATCATCTTGAAAACATGGCACATATTTTTAGCATCTCAAAAAATAATTGTTCAATGACTCGACGGAACATATTTCACGAACACTACTTTTCATTCGAATGTTTAAAAGATTGTGGAGTAATTTTCGAATTTCAACGTCTATTTTTCATAACGCGAGCGAAAAAAGATTTTTATTACGTGTTCGTTTATGGTAATAATGGAGCGCATAATCTAACACGTAGCTCGCTTCATTCATAACGCAACGAGTATGAGATTGAGATGGCGATGGAGATGAGCCTGAGCTGAGATGGTTATAATATCTCAGTGAGGTTAGCTCAAAGCTGGCCTGAAAGTTTAAACTTGATAACTTTTTAGAGCGGAGTGGTGATGAATGGCAGGTCATTCGTTGACGTGTTGCAAGCCCACAGATGCTGCATGATGCATATCGTCAGATGGACCAACGAATTGTATAATGAGATTAGATGATGAAGACGATGGCTGGCTGTCAAGAATGAGCATTCAACGTCTCTGGAGCTGAACTGATCAGTGAGGTACGCTTACCTACGTGCCTTTGTGAGGACCCGTGGACCACATTGGCAATTAGCTAGATTCTTGCAAATTTACTCCTTCAGGATCAACCCTTGTTATAGAAACATGTGCAAATATATTGCAATATATAAATATATTGTTGCTGTATTTGACAGCAAGTTTCGTTGCCCACGGTGTACTGGCATAATTATACGCCATTTATGAATGAAATGAAGAAAATACACATACTGTAGTTATCTTCGAAAGAATAACAGTGCAGTTCACCTGTCTTCGGTGCTTAAATGCAAATCAAAGCCTTGAAAATCGGCCCAGTCCTTTCGATAACCGACAGGGCATTCATGTGTTCATAAATATTCATATCTTGCACCATGCAGTGGTATGAAAGATCACAATTTTAAGCGACCAAAATGAAAGAAACTTCGTGAAAACTAGAGACTTCTAATAAATTATCGCTTCTGCACTCGCCTGAAAATTTCCTGCCACGACCATTTATTATCACTCATACCGATATCGTTTAACAGAATTTCAGCCGTCCCCATACATTTTATTAATATAAACCCATCAGGGATTATGCACAGCGCACAGTGCTGAGTGCCGCCTATGGTAGTTATTTGTGGGATGTAACAAGCGATCCCCTGAAACCGATCGAGAGAATTTAGCAGTGCAGACGTGTTGCTAGCGCTCGCTCCTACCATCTCATACCTTCAGAATATCCGGTAGCCAATGTAGCTTTCATCTCATCAATACATCTGAAGCTGAACGGCTGCTTGCGACTAGACTAGCCTGGCCTGTACCATCATCCTCGAGCATAACTCATGCATGTTGTACCTACCTATGCTCTTTGTGCATTTATCCCAAGTTTTACCACTTTTCTGCACTGAAAGTTATGAGCATGAGCAAGGATTTTATGCATGCCAGGCACAAACAACGTTTAAGTGGCATGTAGCTTTGCACGAGAGATCCTTTAGATTATTTTCTTTTGTTTATTTCTTGCTTTCTTATGGTGACCGTGGTGCAAAATCTGACCTGTTGCTTTATAGTTTAAGTTAATCTGCAGTCCCAAAGTTCTTTGCCCATATGTGAAGTGCCATTTTCCTCTTTTCGTTAACTTCTTATTTTACAACCTGCCAATTTGAAATTGATAAAAATCTGTCTATTTTTTTTACTTGTTTTGTTGCCGCGTTGAAGGTGGGGGCCAATTTCTCACCGTTCATTTTATCTGGCGACAAATTGGCGAGATGTTTCTATTGTTTTATTATTTCTACTCGGTATGCTAGAGAAACTGTGGGCGATATAGCTTGCCATTCGGAGTTTAGCTGTTGTTTTATCGATGGGCAAATCTTGAACCCCCACGGCCCACGGGGAATAGCTAACCCCCATCAATAAAGCTTGCTACGTTGACGTCTTATAGTAACTCCTGAGGTTTCAAAGGCGCAGGTCAGGCTTTACGTGTGCAGTGCCTGGCACTGGCTTAGCAGACAAATCACTGCGGTCGGTGACTACTTTGTCAAATACTCCACTCGGAAAAATAAAATGCAATATAAACGGTTTTTTTCTTTCCGTTGGTGCGTTTACAGGCTTCAGCATAAACGCATAAAGAGCACATAAGAATATGATTAAACTAAAAGTTTTGGGAAATTCTCCACAGATAATCATTTAGATTTTCCACGATTTCCCACTGGCCTTCCCGTTTCGAGGGAAATCCATCACGATCGTTCCTTGTCACAGTCAAAACAGACATGAATCTGCAAGACAAGCTGAAAAAGATGCTAAAGCTTATACTCATTACATGAATTCAATCAGATCAAGACAATTACATTTTTGAAAATCCATGTGACGATGATTTTGTTTTACAAGAATTTTCCCTTTGCACTAAACTTTCGCTGACACTTCGAAGACAACATATCCAGAGCCGTGTATGTTTTTAAAAGAGATGAATGCAGATTGCGGAGTGTGCCAATACAATGCATGCATTGTATTGTGCTGCAAGCGTTGGCAGGCGCTGGTTTGTCCCCTTCACGTGGTTTGTGTTCGTCCCTGGAGTGGTGATGTATTATTTCCTGCATCAGCGCGTAGTCAGGGGCCGACTGGTAGTCAGCTAATAGCTGTCATGCCTGTCACTTCTGCACAGGGGCCGACTCCCTCGACAATTTCACAGGAAATTGAACTCCGATTATTCTCGTGGGAAATTGCATCAAAATCAGGGTGCAGACAGCCTACCTCTATTATTTACCTTGAATGTTCGACAATTATTTAATCAGCTATTAGATAAATGTACAAAGGCATTTTATTACTCTTAATTTGAACGCGATTCAATTGAATGGGATGTACGTAATAGTTGTACAAATATCTACAACAATTTAGTACATAGATACAGGTAGGATTTCGACTTTGTTCGCAGTGTTTGAATAGAGTGACGGGTTGGGCCTTTGTGGCCTGATTGCTCCAATGACCCCTCGTGGTTTCGTGGTTTGGTAGTGCCCCTTTTGGGGGTACGGAGCTTAAAACCCACGCAACGGACGCTCGGAAAAGTGATAACTTAATACAAGGCGTGACTCGAATTGACTTCTGGATAATATTTGAATCGTAACCGACAGATGCCAAATCTCTTTGTAAATGCCATGCTATGACATTCAACATTGTATAAGTAGATGCAAAGTAAACTGTATTAAAAATCTTCACTGGTCGGTACTATGCATTCGTTTATCAGAAGGAGACATCTGAAATACATTGGGCTGATATTCGGAAGCTGGATGTGCCGAACAAAGATCTCTCAATCTGTATCGAGCAAAGCGAGCGCGGGGAAACATAAATATAATCCTAGAGGTTTCGAACATCGAGTGTGGGGGATGACGCCAGCAAAGTTGGAATTAGGGAGCGACATGCCTCTGAAAGTGACGTATAAAAAACTATTTCCCTTGCAGTTTATTAATAAGAAAGCATATTACATTGTGACTATCACAGAAATGTGACGCTTGGGATCGGAAACTCTTTGATTGGAACATACATTGACGTGCCTGTACTAGAAATAATTCATGGTGGCGTACAATTTCTAAATAATTCAGTAATGTACAGGTACTCACATAGCGGCGCTAGGGCTCCTACAGCCATCAATATATGCTCGTAGTTGACTCTTCATCTCTCAATACTAATCTTCACACTTTCTCAATTTACCAACGCTGAAAATGCACGATCACGCAGCTTCCCAGCCCGCGACTGCGATCATAATTTCCACCACCCACCTGCATCGTATGCGACTTGACGCGCTCCGTCCGGCTTGCGTTCCTGATCCTGATCCTGATCCTGATCCTGATCACCTGTGTAGCTTCGTTAGCGAGCTGAGCGCATTTTCTCTCCTCATTGCCACTAGAGTTCGACAGAGTTAGGATTGTGTTTGGAGTGGTCCGCGGGGTTGTGGGAGGGGGGGGGGGTCGACTCGCTCTTCCAACAATCCCACCAGAAGCTTATGCAGTGAGCTTAGACCCGTTCCTAATCTTACCCAGCATGAGGGAAAACGCTCTCTAATGCTATTACATTCATTAACATACGACACGTTCGGATCTTATAGACACAATACCCAACAACCCATACCATTTTAGACAGTATAAACACTACCCTTTTGATCGCTTCCACTCGTTTTCTTTTACCCTAGTCAAGTTTATCTTCACAAATATGTTATTCTATATTCTTTGCGCACTGCGTTTAAGAGCAAATTTCCTCAAGAAGAGGAAGGACGAATTTAAGTTCAATATTTTATGCAGAAAATTATCCATGCTCTCGATTGAAATGGTTTACCGGGTCCACATTTTCTTTGACAATTGTTCAGTTCAAATTTCCCAACATTTCCCAAAAAAACATCAATAATCGCAGCGCAGTCGACTCAGATTTCCTTTCACAGTGACGTGCGATGCATGGACATTATTGATGAATGAAGCGAAATCTTCAATTTCACTACTGGTAAAAAAAACTCTTGTGTGTGTGTGTGTGTGTGTGTGTGTGTGTGTGTGTGTCTGTTGGTGCGCGCTCTACAGACCAAACGCCTGCGTCGATTGCGATGAAATTTTCAGGTTGTCTACTTTTGTTTTCAACTTAAACCCCCAGCGTTTTCCAAGAAAATCCTAAATACCGTTCCCATTTAAATCAGAAAAAAGAGCAATATTCGAAATTTTTAAAATTTGAAGAAATACGGAAATTTAATTTAAATGTGCGTATTTTTTCCAATTTTTCCCAATTTAGAATACTTCTCTTCAAAACCATCAAAACCACATCGAAACACCACGACCGGCTGTTTACGACGTTCTGAATTCAACATATCTGCTACAAACAGATGCGCTCATCTTCAACGCGAACACTTTGGCAGCGTTTCCTAGTTGTAGGCGCATGACTCTACCGAGCAAGTACATCATGTGGTCTGTGGTGGACTGTGGGGGACTGTGGTGGACTGTGTTGGACTGTGTTGGACTGTGTTGGACTGTGTTGGACTGTGGTGGACTGTGTTGGACTGTGGTGGACTGTGGTGGACTGTGTTGGACAGTGGTGGACTGTGTTGGACTGTGTTGGATTGTGTTGGACTGTGTTGGACTGTGTTGGATTGTGGTGGACTGTGTTGGACTGTGTTGGATTGTGGTGGACTGTGGTAAACTGTGGTGGACTGTGTTGGACTGTGGTGGACTGTGGTGGACTATGGTGGACTGTGGTGGACTGTGGTGGACTGTGGTGGATTGTGTTGGACTGTGGTGGACTGTGATGGACTGAGGAGCATGCAATGCCTGTTATACTGCAAAGCGGCGTCTGTCAGTCAGGAGTATCAGGTGTTGTGAGAGCGGGTGGATCGCACGTGATTGATACACGTGGACGAGAAGGTATCATCGTTGGATCGGCCGAGGCATGTCTTAATCTGCAGATGGATGCTGCGAGATGCTGCGAGATGCTGCGAGGACCACGACCATGTTAGACGTGGAAGATGTGAAATGTATGCCTCAACTAGGAGACATGAGCTCGCTGTCGACGAGTTTCCTCGACGAGTTTTGAGATGGTTGGAAAATATTGTTTCGTGATTCGGTACGAAAAGGGACATGGTGCTCAATTATAGGTTTATACTATCGTCGTGTGTCATTCATAACTATATAAAGAAATGTAAAATAAAAAGACGGGCACAAAAAAGGGAGAAGACGTGACTTCAAGTTTGTTGAAACAAGAAAGAAAAAGAAGCGACCGTGCGAGGAGGGGAATAATTCATTCCGATGAGGACAGAGAAAATATTGACACTTTTCTATGCTCGAAGGTTTCCATGATACAAAATAGAAAATACACCCTGCTTTTATATCAAAAGTTAAAAAAAGTTACTCTGTCAGTATAGGGACTAGCTAATTTTACAGCTTCCTACTCCAGTTAAAAGTATATTGTGATTGAAATTTCGATTCTATCGTACAACACATTATTCTCATTCATTTACGTGGGATGTAAATGTAGAATTTCGCTCACTCTCGTGTTTTCATATAATAAAGGGAGGGCCCCATTTGACTGTCTGATACGCGGGTGCCACGCCTCTCCGCACGCAGCTCCACTGCACTTCTTATAAATAGATATCCCCTTTGATATAGCCGCGCATTTAGCGCCTAAGCTCGCCTCTGAATACGCAATGTCCGACACGGAGCGCAGCTAGCTCGAGTCAAAGCAACAACGGAATCAGATGTGTCATGGGGACGATGGCGAAGTGATCTTTGCCTCGCGGCCAGTCGCCACCTCGTAAACCCTCGGCATACACAGTACACTTGCTCGGCGCCGACACGTATATGGCCCCATCTTGCAAGTAGCGCTCGGTCGGACGGCAGGCCGGTAGCCCATCGGGCCCTGTTCCTCCGTGGGCGGATGGGGCCATGTCAAGAGCTACCCTTGGTGCTAATAACGCGTGGGATTGGACATGATACGCTATTTCTCTGGATTTACAATCGGTGTCATCGAATGAGCTCATAACGTATTCTATATCTCACTTGTAAGATTTTGAAATAAGAAACACAGAGCTATCCTGTTTCGTTGATTTGTCAAAAGCATGAATGCTGGAAGTGTGCTGATTTTGAAGTGTGGTGGCTGATGGCGAATCGTTTTGACCTGTGCTGGCGCACAAATAGGTGGTATAATTGAAAGGAAGCACGTGCACAGCAATTAGCCAAAGCAGCCGCACGTGACTTGCTCCGCCGCCGCCGCCGCCGCCCCTCTGAAAAGTAGGCCCATCCAATGAGTCGGCCGCGCGGCTTCCAATCAAGCCAGGAATCCGCTTAACATTCCTCACAGATCACCCCCAAGCATTGCTCGAATTAATAGAGTGTCCCTTCGCTGGATCCATTTCTCTTATTCAATATTGTGTTCGATCGGATAAGAACTGTTTAATTAACAGTTGACCACACGCCCAGCGCCACTGGCCTCTGGACGCCACATGGCCGCCACTGTCTGGGCGCCGTGTATGTACGTTGTGAGCTAGGTGAGGTGTTACTCATTAACGGGTCGCTAATAGCTCAATTAGGCCGTCAGTCATGTTTGTGCTGGCACTATGGTACTGATGAGAAGAGCCAGCTTGACCGGCACATGCGTCGCTCCTTGTATACCTACATGACTTTAGCAAAGAGCGGGGTTCGATTCCGAGAAGAAGTTTTAACAATAGGTTGATGATCGAACTGTGAATTAAATCTCATTCATTTTCGCATTGCATTGCACCCATGATCGCGCTCGGGGCGGCCGCAACGCATGCCCCTAGAAGGGGCTCAAATAATCCGCATGGGCTCGAATGATACGTTTGGGCGCTAGGAGAGAGCCCGCCGCTGGCACGCAGTCGGCAGCCAGACTGATTACAGTGCAGTCGGCTTCTTTAACGGTAGCATTTAGTCTAATCTCCGATATCACATCTGCCAGTGTCATATCATATTTATTGGTAGATCCACCTTCCGCACAAATCACTCGAAAGAACAAGGACAACTATTTAGTTACCATTCTATTTGTCCTGGGGAGCCGCTAAAGAGTGTTATTAGCCATGGTAATAAAGTTAGTTCATTTTTTTTAATGACGTGATTCAAATTAATACATTCAATTTTTTTCCTGCCGCCTAAAGAAGAGTTTTTGGTATTTACCGTAACCAAAACGTTTTATTGTGAATTAAACCTCCTTAAAGTCGGGTATCTACTAGCTGTTGTTCTCTCAGCACGGTGATTTCGCAGACAAATTTCCGCGCAGCATGGCGCAGCGTGGCGCAGTTCGCTGCGTGATTCGCTGCGCCAGGAATCGATTCTGATTTCCGATCCTATGCACGATCGCCAGCGAATGAGGCGACACAAATGCAGTCTAATCGCCGAACTAAATGCATCATCTTTCGAATAATATACATGATTATTGTGTGCGGCAGGCAGCCTGTAATCTTGTAGCACATGATCTGTATAGCTGGAGTCTATAGTTGGGCGCCTGAGTCTCAAATGAAGCATGGAGGCTGCAACAGATTGCGAATTACGGCGATGTGTAGGCCTTCGGAGGCCGCGGACGCGGGTGCAACCATGGAGAGGGGATAGGGTAACCACCGCGGGCATGCCATACCATTTAATAAAGCGTAATCACATTGAGCAATGAAATACATTACCCAATTTATCACACTATCTGTTATCTCTCATCTTCCTTCTCGAGATTTGAATGTTGACTCATTTGTCTAATCTGTTAGTGTTTAGAGGTGACTTGCATTTTGCTTCACATCCGTCACAATGCCGTGCACGGGGCTAAAGAAAGTAACAGAAAGAGAATCACGCTTTCCTCGACAGGAAAACTCACTGGAAATTCTGCTCCTCTCCATGTGAAGAAATAAGTGGTAACATTTGTCACGAAGTAACGAATGGCACGTCAACGTACAAGACTGTCTTTGCGGTATTTGAAGCCAGATCATATAAAAAGGACCCTACCTCCTTTGCATCCATCTTTGCTCCATTCACTGTCCGTGTGTCGATGATAAAGCTATGACACGTGAACTGACACGTGAAGAAAAGAAGAACGATGCTAGCACTTGCTCATGAAGTTGACGACAACGAATAAATACGCGTTCACCTGGTATGGATCTGGTTTCATTCATCTCCCCTAATGATCAATATCAACTGCAATACATGGTACCTATACTAGATATTGGACTGGCACAACTGCAGTTCATGCCTCGCGACGGGGGGTGCGCACCAAAATGGAGCACAAGACAATACCATTTGAAGGCAAAAAGTAATGCTGTTAGAAGATCGTCTGCTCCATGCATCAAGTTAATATGTGTACTTCAATAGCATCAACTCGAATGGATACACGGCGCAATTAACAATCAACTTATAGCTGTTATTGATGTCTTCTGCATTTATCAAGACGATTGAATAGAATAGTTCCTTCCGACTTCGAAGCCAGGGTCAGGAGACAAATGCGAGCCTGCGGGCATAGCAATTCGCCTATGGGGTGGATGGATGCATCCGTCTCTTGGCATGCCTTTCTACGCTTGCCTTTCTACGCATGCCTTTCCACGCTGGAAGATTGCTGCTAGCTACTTGATGGGCAGAGCAGACCGACACGCGGACCAGGTTGAGTGACGCTTCACTCTCGGAAGATTCGTTCCAGCTCTTTTATACCCACATCTCATTACAAGAAAAGTTTACCAACAGTCTGCCTGTCAAATCTGGCAAAATGAATTACATTACCTACAACCTTGTATTATTTTAACAGTTGCTCGCTATTAGTTTTACCCGTGGCCAAATTTCGACGTGGAAGCGCTTCCAATGTCGTCCAAATGTTTGATCTCAACCTGGGGCAGCGGCACAAGATGTCAACTGTATTTCACGTTCAACAATTTGAGTTGCTACATACCGAGCCGCTCGTATTCACATAGTAAAATGTAATACTATATAACAAACCTCTTGACCAAACTATGTTATTTGGTTATTTTCCTTGATGGCAATCAAGAAGATGGATTTTGAGTTGTAGCTGTTGAGAAGCATGAAGCTGGAGGCGACGGCGCCACGACCTGGTCTTGATTTGGTTGCTATGCTTGCTGCTTGCCCACAATTTGCCTTCTCCGATGGTCATGCTGGTGGTGGTGGCGGCTGACTCTCGCCGTCGCGTCTTTTCTGAGGTGTAGCCCACTGCCTGGTCGGATGCACTCGTAGATTGTATTTGTATGCCCCAGGCTAGCAACTACACCAGTGGTAATCTGCTTCAAAGCCTAAGCTGGCCACTGCCACCAGCTTTGGCTGGAAACCAACTCGGTTGAAACGTTTAAATTGTAAGCGTACACCTGAACATTGATATCCATCACCTTTTCGACTTTCTATTATAATTTAATTTCTTTGAATAGTCTGTGAGACATGCAGACTAGATGAGCATGTGGACGAGAGATACGCATCCATAGTACTGTCATATTATATTATTATTGTGTTTTTGTAAAAACGCTATGTGAACTTTTCGGATGGACCCAAAATTGCAGAATACCGTGCTATGTGGAGAATATGTGGACATTATGATGGAACTTGCATTTTCTGTTTTCGCGAAACGATTTTTATGACGTGAAGTGGTTAAGGTTCCTTAACCCCGATAGTAAGGATTCGGTACGGTTAAATTGCAAGTACATGACTTAAATTCTGTTCAACATATTACATAGCAAAAGTAATTTCGTCATTGGAGACCAAAGTTGATTTACTTTCAACATAAAAACAGGGCCGCTCTTCAAGCCAACCGATTTACATTTTATACTAAATCTTCGATATTATTTATTGTCCTGCAGCTGAAAAGAACTCGGACTTTCCAGGCGGAGTGGAACCCCAAAACTAAAAGGAATCATTGGTTATCTTAGGACTGGCTCGGTGTTCCTTTGATTTATTTGATTCGATGTTTATCGTGGTGATTGTCTTAAGCCGCTTGACGGCACTAATGCCCGTCGTTCATTATAATATGGCCAAGCGCCGGCTGGCACTGGCACTGGCACTGGCACTGGCACTCGGTAGTAGGCAGTAGGCAGCCAACACCGTTTTCCCGAAATATCATACGGCGGCTATTTCTTGTTTCGAGCAGCGATCTGAATGGCGCGATACCAGATCAATAACAGCGATATTTATTGCCCGACATATTTCGATTGGAAATCGGCTTTGAATCATAATATGTAAAGGATTGAGATGGTTGTGGTTGGAACTGCGGGGGGGGGGCTGGTTTAAGTCTTCATGGCCATACCATTCCATAGTTATATGGACGCATTACATTAAAATAAATAACTAAAAACCATATCGCTAAGTTGTAAAGTATATGCAAACACATTTCAGCCATGTGTCATTTTTAGTTCTGTAGGCCCTTAAAGCTTATCATTTTCCTATCCGGAAAAGTGAAACATCGATTAGTCCGCGATTCAGTAAAATAAAATCGTTTGGCAACCCTAATTTGAAGTGCCACCTTCTTTATACATAGTATAATACTGTGTCTGGACTGAACCATAGCTTGCCATGGACTGACCCATACCTGACATGGACTGACCCATACCTGATAAACTGACCCATACCTGACGTGGACTGACCCATACCTGACATGGACTGACCCATACCTGACATGGACTGACCCATACCTGACATGGACTGACCCATACCTGACGCTGGACTGACCCATACTTTGACATGGACTGACCCATACCTGACGTGGACTGACCCATACTTTGACGTGGACTGACCCATACCTGACATGGACTGACCCATACCTGACATGGACTGACCCATACCTGACATGGACTGACCCATACTTTGACATGGACTGACCCATACCTGACATGGACTGACCCATACCTGACATGGACTGACCCATACCTGACGCTGGACTGACCCATACTTTGACATGGACTGACCCATACCTGACATGGACTGACCCATACTTTGACGTGGACTGACCCATATCTGACGAGGACTGACCCATAACTGACGTGACTGACCCAAACTTTGACAAACCCGTACCTGACAAACCCATACCTGACAAACCCATGCCTGACAAACCCATGCCTGACAAACCCATGCCTGACAAACCCATACCTGACAAACCCATACCTGACAAACCCATGCCTGACAAACCCATACCTGAGAAACCCATGCCTGACAAACCCATACCTCACAAACCCATGCCTGACAAACCCATACCTGACAAACCCATGCCTGACAAACCCATACCTCACAAACCCATACCTCACAAACCCATACCTGACAAACCCATGCCTGACAAACCCATACCTGACAAACCCATGCACCTGACAAAACCGATTGAAATAAAGTGACACGACGGAAATTGAACGAAATGTCGAGGGCAGACAGCTTCTAACACAACTCGACTTTTTTCTTGAAACAATATCGCAAGACAAACTTCCTGCAGTAAAACGAAGCTCCCGAACCAAGACTCAGTTCATTTTCAGCTGTACGTCCATTTTTAAATATCACAAAACAGATGTCAACCTAGAAACTGAAAAAAAAGATACCAATTAAAAGACGTAAAGTTACCAAAAATCTTCATGGTCCACTGTCTACTTATACATGCTCTCTGGGCCTTGCTATCTGCATCACCATGCACCCAACGAGGTACACTTGCACTCAAAGAGGAACACTTGCACTCTGGAGCTGAACACACAAATACTTTTTCTTGCTGTTACGATGACTTCAAAAAAATGAGATCACTTAAACATTACTTTAACAGTACACTGAATATAAAAAATCTGTACCATCCGATTTATGTACGGGGTCCTGGCACGTTGCAGCGTACACCTTTCAAAGTCGGTCCTTTTCAAGGGCACGAAAGAGTTAATATTGTTGGTTGTTTGTATTTTGATCAGCTGCTAAAACACGCGGACATCAGACATGCCGAGCCCGAATAGACGCACGAATACTTGATACAATATGGCTGTTCGTGCTTGCTGCTAAATTGGATTGGCTAATTAGCAGACCATAATGTCAAGTGTAGCACGAGTGCTGGATGGTTGGGGGAGGGTGGGGGTGCGATTTGTCTGGATTTAAAATTTAAATCGTGTTATTGAAGTGACGCCGTGGCACATTTTCCACATAATATTATATATAGTGAGGATGTATCGGTTTTCCCTATATCTTTATCTATCCCTTCTAGTTTTGGTATCGTTTTGGGAATCCTCGAAGGGGTCCGGCTAAGGAAAAGTTTCAGAGATCCCTCGTATAATGATGATATCGTTTTACGTAACAAACCCCCCGTAACGTAACGTTTTAGGTAACCCTTGTGCTTTCCAGTGTCATTTTGGGCTGCAGAATGCAGATACGTATTTTTTACTCTGACTTTCCAGAACATTTGGAATTGAATGGTTTTTACAAACTTACTTCTAACAAATATGTATATTTTTTTTTCATTTAAGAAAATGTCTTGTTAAAAACCATTCAATTCCAAATGTTTATTGAAAATTAAGATATAAACTTCTACTCTTTAAAGAATGTCACCAATAAAACAACAGATGATGCCGATATTGCGAATGTGCCTACACTTATACATTATGCCGTAACGTGTTCGTCCAAGTGTGACAGTGGTGGGACGTAACACTAAGACCAAAGAGTTCCTTTGTCATAGAGATCAGCGTGGAGAGGAATAAGGTGTTGCGGTTTTATCATAATTTATTAATTGGCTGTGATTAGCATAAACAAGCTTTAACGTATTTAGATTCGTGCTTGCTTTTTCCAATTCAAGCGTTTCTTGTTCGAGTTTTCAGCACCAGCATCATAGCATGGCCATGAATTAATTTATATTTTACTTGATGCGCGTTTTAAACCAATTGGACGTTTTGTTTTCTGTGATTGTCTGTATATGTGTGAGTGTGTGTAGTGGTATGTGAGATTCTTTTTTAAATGGAGATTGAGATCTGTTTCCAATGTTGTTTGTCGCGTCAGTTTTAGAAGTATATTTGAATTCTGGTTCTTGACGAGAAAACCCGTCGTGTGCTTTTGATTTCAGCGCGTTTCAGCTGTAATTCCATCTGGTTGATGGTTGATTTTCTTTTTCGGCAGTTGCTGGAAAGTGTTTTTTATTTTTGATGTAAAAGCTGGAAAGCTAATGGAAAACGATGGGGATCTTCACGAAAATGAACTCCATTTCAAGCTTTTCCTGGTATCTATTTTTTCCAGTTTTGCCTTGCTTTACTGCAAAGTGCAAATCCTTTCCCAAGCTGTTAATCCTGCTTTACCAAACTGCCAGCCAATTTTCTCTGCGGGATTAACCGTGTTAGATTCGAAATCGGTAAAACTAATATTTATTCCAAAAATGCACTGTTTATATGTAAAATCTGGCTAGGAGCTTGCAGCTTAATAGTGAACCAAATTTCACGAATGCAAAATTACATTCTCTGTGCACTGCATTGGTTAATATACATGTTAAAACATTCCGCGTTAAAGCGTTATAGTCGTCGAATTCCTTGCTATGAAAACGACTAGTTTTCACGAATTATCACGTACGCGTGACAAACGGTACCTTTATGTATATGCACCTCTTCATAGTTGTAACGAAAGCAATACTTCGAAAGGAAATTTGATTCCACTGCCAACACACGGTGTTTTACCTTCCTATTATAGCTTGTGTATTATTTACTACTGTTAACTATTACTAAAGTACACAGCTCCTCCTACACCTTATCGTAGGTGCAATCATTTAACGGTTCTTTACCAGACTGATCTCCAAATATCTGAAATCGGGATCATGCGTCAAGGAAAGAGCATGAAGCTAGTTGTCGTTTGCTAACCGTCGGCAGTATATGTCGTGTCTGGAGCCGATAGATCAGATTTCATCTAAAAAGGAGGTGCGAAAAATGTTCAATCCAGATATGAGCGCAAATTACCCATAGGTATTATAACCTTCACCTGTTTGATCTCCCATCCCTCGACGGAACACAACGTTGCGATGCTGTGCCGTCGAGATGCGAAGAGATGTCGGCAACTCGACGCTGATGGCGGAATGATCCATCACATCACATAATATGTACAGCCTTCTCCAAGTTCCCAATCAATGGTCTTTAGAAAAGCGTCATAGATCCAAGAAAACACGGACATAAATTAGATCAAGTCAGGCTGGATACTTAACAATATGTAATCATCGGTAGTAGGACCTCCTTGGGTGGTCAAGATATCGACAGCAGTGGGGTTCAGTTTGCAGCTAGCCATCAGTCTGAAGCTGCAACATACTCTATTGGATTCGCTGCTCCAGGCAAAGATACCGTGGATCCTTCTTGCCGATAACACGCTATACACAACACTGTTTATATAGTATAGGTATACCTCTGATATCTAGTTTAGGTTCGGTTATACACACATGTACCTACACCACCAGTGCGGATAGTATCAAACGATCGAAATTACTGCCTCTTTCAATAACCGTATAGCTAATAAGTATGCCTATTATTTAGCTATGCACACAAAGCACGCCATCGCTATTGCTGATTACGATCACTAGTTTATTTATTTGTTCATTTATTTAATTTACTGTTTGATTTGATTGCCTGGAGCATTCAGTGAACACTTGTGATGAGGTAGAGAGGTAGATAGCTGTGCCTATATTTGATCAGGGCGGTCATAGCTGGCTGTATGATTGCCATGTATTGACTAGGGAAATTGTTTCGGGGAAAAATTACTCTAATTTTTCGATGATTTTGACAGGTTAGTGGATGTAATGACAGAGTCAGAAGCTAATCGGCGATCGCGGCAAGGCACGCTGATCAAGGATGCTGGGTACGGGCAAGCTGTGATGGTAGCTGTGATGGTAGCAATTTTTGACAGACCAGCGTATCTTGGCATGGCCATAGGTCATAGCACTTATCAAGGGTGTTTCAAAATGAGACCACGTGTGTGCTGACTACTTTTCAGTTCTTAACGAAATTGCCGGACATTAAAGAATACACGTGTAATTTTATGTTTGAATTTGATATCATTTTCCACTTATGTATCTCTCAAGGTATAAAGTAAAACAAATGTATTATTAAAATTGATATTGCAGTGATAAATGTGCTTCTGAGGGTCACACCCTTATAGTTTACACTGGAGTTCGCTATGCAGTTGCAAGTATGCTATCATACTTAAATCTTTGCCAATATTTTGATATTAATTAATCTTGTAATTTTCTACTTTTAAACTCAGTTCGTGAAATCCAGCAGTATTCCCAATTTCGGACAACATCTCGTCGTGCTAACGCCCATTTATAAGAATGTATGTGCAAAAACGTAGAGTGTCTGCAAAAACACAATGGTAACAGTCGAGTAAATTCGGTTCTTCCCGGTAGAATTTACTGCCGCCGAGCAGTTCAAAATACCAAGGTCATCCGTGATTTTCCGATATTTCACCCGAAAATGGCCGGAAGAAAATTCCGCTGTACTGCAAGCTGCGGCCTTTCAATGTGTTCAATCACATTTAGGCTCGCCAATGGGAGAACCTGGAATACATTGTCTTTAATACTGTCGGCTTTTATCATTTTAATTAAATTAAATTAACGAGAGGCACGATGAAGACCTCATCTGCGATGTTATACTTCCTAAGTTCCTACATCAATAAACTCAACTTATTCGCCTGTCTCTTATCAGCATCCGACACCTATTCCAATATGCTAATCACCTTAATTCCAATGATCTACTCAAGTCCTGTTCACCTATGCAAGCCACCGCAATGAAGCAGTGCGTAATCTCTCACAGCAAAGACCAGTCGAGACTATTTAATAAAACTAAGCGTGTTATTTGGTTAGGACGACCAAGAAGAGGGGGGGGGGGGGGTGCTAAGAGAAGGGTGTGGCCGGTGCGATGTCGGCTGCGATGTCGGCACAGGGTCAGGGATGGGGATGTGATGTGATGTGATGGGATGGGATGGGGAGGCTGCACGGACCACACTCTCCGTCCAGTAGCCGGGAGTCGCTGCAGGCGATTGGGCGTCTCCCTTGCTCTCTGACTCGAGGGTGACAAGTGGAGAGCAAATAGTGGAGCTGCACCAGCCATACACAGACCGATTCGTTGGCAGCCACCATGCTATTTGGATCCTCGAAACTCTAAACTCTTTCCAGTATGCATTGAAGTTTTTTTTTTTTATTATGTGAAATCTATTTACGGTTTACTATTGGAGGCATTTTTGAGCACCTAATATTCGCTAATGTCTATTGAATTTTCATAAATGCTTTTATTTACAATCCCGTGGTATTGAAACATTTTGCAGTGAGATAACTGAATTGGTGGCTTGCTCGAACGTGGTGGTGAGATGCGTGTTGAGCCGAAACCGAGACAGGTTACCTACTCTGAAGTCGGACTGTACAAGGTTGTGTTTTCAAAAATCAGAAGCAGAATTTTATCAGTCGTGGGCGAGATTCGCAGCTGTTCCCTAATCTCCGCTAATCCCCGAATCACCTGTTATTGATATGTCCAAAAAATACTTGGGCATGCGGTCATGATTGCCAGTAATTTGGAATAGTGGCCAAAATGGCATGATTCATATTTGTACTAATTTTTGTTTTATTTGGAAAACATATAATTAGTTTGAAATTATGTGTGAAAATGTGTGAAAAACATTTTACTCGGGCTAGAAGTGAATTGATTTTCAGAGCAAAGCCATATTTTAATTTTCTTCTCTCGCAGTAAATTTCAGCGATGCGTTCCGTTGTCTGCTTTGTAACCTAGTTTTTAAAAAGTTACCCTTTTCGAATGAGAGAACTATGTTTATCGAACCGAAATACAATGACACTACAACTTGCAATACTTTGTATAGCAGATACGTTATAGATTAAATGGAAGTCAAGTAACGATTACAAGTAACGATTAAATAGAAGCCGAGTATACCTACCATTCGTGACCACAGCAAAGTTTTTTCACTCGTACAAAAATACTGCAAACTGATTTCACACACTGGTGGCTTTCCGCATGTATACATAAGTATAGGTACAGCTTAGACAAATTTTCGAAAATAATATGTAATATTGTTTAAAATTTTGATTATTTCAATAAGCATCAAGTCGATTCTGCTGAAATAGCAGGGGATATAATTTGTAACCTAGCGAATGACCTCTGCCTATTTTATTACAATCGGAGCAGCCGTTTTCCTATTAGGACGCAAACAACCGAACAAAGCTCAAAACCAACTAACAAACAAAAAATGACACACAGATGCACACACAAGTGACTATTTTGGGGCTCGTGAAATTGAAGATTTCGCTTCTCTCACAACGATCTTAAAAAAATAAAAACAAATTTTGAGACTGATTTTTGAACTTAAATAATATACCTGGAAAATAACTTTGTTCTGAAATGAAATATCCCTTTATCATAGCGACAACTGCAAATCAGAATAAAACACAGTCTAAATAGTGTGAAATATAAATGAACGCATTTTATGCCTGGCCATGCCTGTATGTGCACAGCATCCGTGCCGGTGGTGCGTCTGCGTCGGCCGCTGCGTCTGCGTCGGCCGCTGCGTCGGCGTTCGAGTCACGCCAGTTAGCATCCCTTTGATGGCCGCGGTTTATAGCCTTTCGGAAGAAGCGGCCACTTGACGGGCCACAATGCGGGGCCATCAGCTGGGCTCGTGCTGCCCTCAATAGGCTCGCTCATTACCGAAAAGTGTCCGTGCTTGTGCTGGGACCGAACCTTCTGCACCGGCACTAATCAACCCCCCCCCCCGCCCCGCCCCCCCCCCCCCACGCACACCGGCCCAGTCCCAAAATATTGGTGAAGCACATTGATCCGCAGCAGGGTTAGCCCTGCAAATGAGGATTTCGTTTATTTCAATTATTCAGGTCAGGAAGTTAGATTTTCCTTTACTCCAGTTACTGTAGTAAGGCGCATATTAATATTAATATTTATTAATATTTATTTTATTGTTTTCAAGGTTTGTGTAAGTATACTACAATTGCAAGACATCTTCCTTCAATCTTAATAAGTGTTTTAATGGGTTTCTTTAATTAAGTCAGTGATATTTATTCATGTTACAAATAATGCCTAACATTAAATCAATCCAATGAAGTATTTTCAACATCGACAGCAATCTGACTCCGAGATATATCATAGCAGTGAAGCTGATCGATTTTTTCCAAGTGCCTGATTGAATTTAGTAAGTGACCCGTTCTGAAAGTTAAACCACGAGCATTTCACTTAAACCAGAGAGGTGTGATAAAAAGACGTGGATTTATTCGTTCTATGTGTGTGTGTTTTTTTCACCTATTGCTCACGCCAATAGCCAGATCAGTCCGACAGACGTCCGACCCCAGACGTATTCCAGCGCCAAAGCCAAAGCCAACGAAACGAATACCGATTTCATGCTAATCGATCTTAAGGTAGTTTAGTCGAGCCCGTCAAGCGCAGACCAGGCTAAATATTATATCAGTGATTAAAACACTTAAACCATAACGGAGGTTTGACATTGATGTCTCAACGGATGATATTATAAAAAGAACTAGAACGAAAGTTTTTTTAAATACGGTGAGATTTCTATGAGGAATCAACGCTGCTTAAATGTGGAGGTATTTTTCATGTGTGGAAGTGCCGCAGATAGTTAAGATGCTTCAACGTTTCATAATCAAATCTTATTCGGTTAATAAGCAACATCCATCAAAGTGACAACATGCTATTAAAGTAAAACAACGATAGCATCGTCTATTAAAAACCAGGGCCGTTAAAATGAACTAGCATTGAATAGTATGCTTCTTTCGTCGCTGTGTTGACTGAATAAGATGACGACCATTTTGTGATGCCACCCTCTGATGATTGCTGAAGATGACCGTAATCACTGCTGGCACTTCTTCGCAAAAAGTTTACATTTTAGACTATGCCCGCCATTACACGAATCTTGTATAGTAGCTGGAACACGAAATACGCATGGTTATTGCAAATTGCGCCTTGGTCGAAGTGACAGCAAGATCATTCTAGGGCTACAGACCGAATTCATTCATAGATTCATAATTCGCAACTCTACTATTCCTGAGCTCCAAGGCCAATCCAAGCCTACGCCTGCCCAAAAAAGTAGCTGAAAATAAAAGATAGGTATGTGACCTTAGCCGACATTATTCATGCTTATTTATTTTTAGCAATTCATAATCCGACGTCGTCCAATTAGATCTCGGATATCAAATAATATATGAAATATGAATGAGTATAGTATAAGAAACAAGGATGCCAATATATGGATATCAAAATTACCCGAGTGATAATATTTGCGATTGTACTTTCAGGCTATAGTTCAGATCGAGTTCATAAATTTATATTAAATATTGCACAAAATTAGGTCAATTTGATTTCTCTGTACCTTTTTCAATAAACTAAGCCCCCTGAATTTTTCAGAGATATCTCTCCTCCATTACATTTTAAAGCAACACATAATTACGACGTAAGGATCGGCGATCTCCTTTAGATATTTTGTGACGTATTTTAGAACCACAAATTCGTGAAGCTCCTGAGCGGCCATGTGGCATGAAGCAATGTACAAGGATGACAATATGTGAAAGTAAATGACTGCAGCCGAACTCCAAGCCCGGCAAATGATCGGATCTGAGCTCGCTCGCTGGACCCGGCTCGACAGATAGTGATCTGATTTGCAATTCGTAGACGTGTAAAGTCAGTAGTCATGTACGATCCACTCTCCATACTTCATACTTCATAACCGTATTAGATCTGAATCTGACGAAATGTCATGATGTCAAACATAGAAACGCGGATCCGCGATAAGTAGGGCCTTCGATTGCGATGGTGCCAAATGGCAGGGCCCTTTAATTTACACGGGGCCCGCTGGTGACACGGGGCCCTCTAGGTACCACGGGGCCCACTGGTGACAAGGGGCCATACGGTTAACAGCCGGGGCCCACTGGTGACACGGGGCCCTCTAGGTAACACGAGGCCCACTGGTGACACGGGGCCATACGGTTAACAGCCGGGGCCCACTGGTGACACGGGGCCCACTAGGTAACACGAGGCCCACTGGTGACACGGGGCCCTCTAGGTACCACGGGGCCCTCTAGGTACCACGGGGCCCACTGGTGACACGGGACCCTCTAGGTAACACGAGGCCCACTGGTGACACGGGGCCCTCTAGGTACCACGGGGCATACTGTTGACACGGGGCCCACTGGTGACATGGCCGTTCTAGGCCACGTGGCCTGCAGCTGTCTGCTCGCTCAGCGCTACTCGAAGGAGAACAATGCCAATCAGAGAACAGTCTATTTCACGTGTACAAGATTAGAATCTACGCATAAATTTCATCGGCTTGTTCAGTGAGGTGCGACTCATTGGTGAATAAGTTTAGAAAAAGAAAGACATTGTCTTCAGACTTGCGAGCCGAGTGTAGACAAGCTAGACAAGACGGAAGTATGCCGGCATAATAATATTATGCATAATGTTGGCAAATGCAAGAAGCAAAAGCACTGAGCAGCCAGCTAGCTTAGGCCACAAAGTAACAGTGATAAAGTCTTGACAGATCACTTGCCTATTTAGGAAATGGGAGTTATTCAAATGATAAAAGTGCTTGTATAGTTATTATTGTCTTACTGCTGAGATATTGTGATTGTTTCTACATTTGTATTTTTACGGGGATAATCAGCAAATCAATGGTAACTCCAGGTAAACTATATTCATATATCACAACTCACGAGTCATTTTGTAATCGAAAGAAATATTTATGCTACGCATTAAAATATCGAGTAAATCTGTTTTAACTTCTAGTTCCTTAATGTCTACAATTTTTGTTGACATAAATACGAGATGAATAAATTATTATGTTCTGGAAGTTGTAAATCTTATTCCAAGTCGACTTTCATGAAAAAAGATTTGTCAACTTTGCATTATTTAGTTTGGAGTTAAGGTGATAGCTCCTGCCATATGTATTGTACGTGAAAATTTATGAACAGGAGATGTGATTTTTTTTCAGTTAGTCACCAATTTATTTCTCAACAAATTTTAAGAATGTAAATCTGTGGCAGGCGATCAGGAGTTTGGCGGAGAATGGCCGACGATGAGCCCAAAAACACAACATAAACCAACATAAAAACAGGCGGACTTTCATGGGGGTCCACTTCCCAGCAAGCACATGTCTTTTTCCAAACGCTGCTGACACAGAAATCCAAAATAAAATGTATACAGAGTAAAAGATTACACCCACGAGGAACAATACATCATTTTCAAAAAAAGTCCACATACCCAAACGGTATCATTGAATTTGTTTAGTTGAAGATCCAAACCCAACAAATACTTTGAAGAACGTAGAAATTCAGTCCGTTCGTAATTTCTATCTGGATGAGTTCACATCCGTAATTGTTTCTTTTATCGGTTCTGACCATAATTCAAACAATGTAGTAATCAGAAATGATTGCATAGTTGTTTCTATTAGAGTGACGATAAAGTGAATACAACGCGAGCTGCACTGGAGCAATTAAAACGGATCTCCTAACGATCTTTGGACATGCGTTTGTGGGTAGCGTCCCTGTGCCAGATGGGCACATACACCTCAGCATCTTATCTAACGAGGGGCTTACAGGTTTACAAATACCATACAGGCATAGACGAATTGCCAGCAAAAATCTCGCGTTGGATAAGTGGGTGGGAGTATACATCGGACCTTTCGATAAAACCAAAATTTAATGCCTAATAAATAGTTATTGTTCTATTTTGTTGTTATAATGTAACTGCCTTCGACTACAATGTGCGCACCGCAAAAGTAGGTTCTCTTTTGTTTTAGGAGTGCAATTAGGTAACGGATTGCGACATAAGAGTCTGGCAACTTTTCTTGTCCGGTGCAATTTAGTGAAAAATATGGACCTGATATTTTATAAATGGCTTTCATACCAAATACCGGATTCATACCGGATTGATAGCAACTTCTATAAAAAATTATGTAATTAAGACACTTCTTTTACTGAAAGATTTTTAAGAGTCCATATAAAATTTTGCAATGCTCACATTATTTTAATGAGTAACGTATAGTTCACACACATCGCTTTCTTTGGAGCCATGTTTCTATCACACCCTGCACACACGTTTGTGTTACCACCCAACTTAAGGTTCTCTTCGCGTATTGTTTCTTTCTTTGTGTGTACAGCCCATTTTTTACACCAACTATGTGGTTTTTTCACCCCTTTTTCACATCGCTAGAGCTAATTCTGTCCTCAACGCATCGAAGCACCTAGCGCTACTAAACGATTTGTGGCCGATTGTAAAAGTAGACATTGTAACAAAAAAATGTAAACTATAAACCAATAGCTGTCGTCAAAAGTCACAAAAGCGCTTACTTCTTTACACAAAATAAAGTGCAAGAACGTAATACAGTAAAACATGCATGCATGGGCCCAAAAATTACAGAACCATCCACTTTGCAAAAATGTGCTGTTGCATCGTTGCATCGACTGCGGGAGGACAACTTGTGGGCTTACAATGTAGTTGGCGTGGGCTGGGCTTGTCTCCCGATGCACAATTGCACATTCACGCGTTCAAAGAAAATAATGCAACCACGCTGCATCGTCTTCAATCTTCTTCTCTCAGCATCAAGGAAAACATCCTGCGGGTCCGTTGGTACAGCGCTTTTGCCTGTACCTGTCCACAACCATTGAGATTTTTAGAGCCTAATTTACATTTGTATTATTTTTTATGCGCACCGTCAGGTAAACATTGGAGATTTGTTTAAATACAATCCTAAATTTAGCATGGAACTCTATTCTTGAAAAAATAACTTTACACAAATATTGATTTTTGTGTTTAATTTTAACCCCACTATTGACGATTATACGAAACTGGAGACACATGGAGATATTTTGCAATTATATTATAAGTCTGCTCCTGAATGGAGCTTATCCAATTTTAATTTTTAACCCTGATAAAACTAACGTAAAGAGGAAATTGATACATTTAATAATTATCTACAATCAGTAATCTGCATATTGTGAAATCGTATTGAAATTTTCTTGATCTTCTGACACTTGTATTTCATTAATCATATAAACAATTATAGATTGCCAATAATATTTTATAACTCAACATATCGGTCTTGAACCAGGAGAAATGACAGTCAATAAAAGTCACAACAACTCTATCGCAAGACCTACCAACCTGCCAACTCGAAGCCCTTTCACAGGACCTACCAACCTGCCAACCCGTAGCCCTGTCACAGGACCTACCAGCCTGCCAACTCGAAGCCCTATCACAGGACCTACCAGCCTGCCAACTCGAAGCCCTATCAGAGGAGGACCTACCAGCCTGCCAACTCGAAGCCCTATCAGAGGACCTACCAGCCTGCCAACTCGTAGCCCTGTCACAGGACCTACCAGCCTGCCAACTCGAAGCCCTATCAGAGGACCTACCAGCCTGCCAACTCGAAGCCCTATCAGAGGACCTACCAGCCTGCCAACTCGAAGCCCTATCAGAGGACCTACCAGCCTGCCAACTCGAAGCCCTATCACAGGACCTACCAGCCTGCCAACTCGAAGCTCTATCAGAGGACCTAACAACGTGCCAACTCGAAGCCCTATCACAGGACCTACCAGCCTGCCAACTCGAAGCCCTATCAGAGGACCTACCAGCCTGCCAACTCTAGGCCCTATCACAGGACCTACCAGCCTGCCATCTCGAAGCCCTATCAGAGGACCTACCAGCCTGCCAACTCGATGCCCTATCAGAGGACCTACCAGCCTGCCAACTCGAAGCCCTATCAGAGGACCTACCAGCCTGCCAACTCGAAGCCCTATCAGAGGACCTAACAACATGCTCCGTCTGCCGTACCCCTGACAGTATCGCTTACAGCGCCCACCACCAGTCCTTAGGTCATGGGCCTCTATATTATCTCTCACAAACTTACATTTACATCTTACACATCTTACGTCGTAGGTACGCAGACTTGTAGTGTTGAGGTGGTGCGAGTTATTGGATCCATCGATGGTCTCTTGAAATTAACATGTATCCATGAGATTTGTCACGGTCTTTGCTATACAGCTATAAAAACACCTGGCTAGCTTATAACGCTTATAGGTATATATGAAAGCGAATGTACTCTTCGATGTTTCTTAATTTCATTTGAATTGAGCTTGGTGTTTAAGACGTTTGGCTCAAAAATGCGCGCTGTACCATGGCTATGCAGCCTTGGCGAGCTATAAATATCTTAGGAATATACATATATGCGAAACGTGTTCTGGCTTAGGGCCAGCCAGGTGGTGGTGATTATCGATGCACTAGGGGACTTGGAGCGGATTGTGCAGCATTGTGCATTGATAAAGATGCTGGGCTCCAACTTCTTGCCCTCTTAATTACGCGGGACATTTTGGAGAGTGGGGAGAAAAGCAGGCAGGGGGGGTAATTACAATTCAATTAGGTACCGTTGTAGGATTGAACGTCTAAAACGTATGGTCGATCACATTGGCGACTGTTTAGCCCATCGATACTCGATGGTCGTCATAAATGCTAAATAATATTAGTCAAAATGTTGCAAGGATTCAAATATCAAACACTGTTGCGCACCGAAATTTGTATTATTACAGGCAAGCTCATGTGACAGGCATATTCTCTTTAAGAAATTATAACACGGCATCGATTTATTCCACCTCGCAACATTTAATTATCCCTTCAACACTTTGGGATCACGCGTTACAGGTCGCATAAAGTTAAATATTTACTAAGCTCATAAAAGTGTTGATTGCTTTATGATTAAATGCGATTTTATACCGAAAACGAGTCTGGGAGCTAGCCGAATTTGTATTCAAGTTGAAGCTCGTCGAAAGTGTCGAAAAGATTTCGGCGGCGTAATTACACGCGTTAATTGCGTAGCGGGTAAACTCGATACCCACCTTTATAATACAGCAGACATGTGTTAAGATTCTCACCGGGAGAATTATGTGAGTTAGTCTCTTGCTTTCCGTCGATTAGCTTTGGTGCAAACAAGCATGTTCGGACGCAGCAACCCCGATATTATACCCAATATTACCGATCGGGTTAATCTGAGGCTGACCGGACCAATCTACCGTCAAAGTGCTGCCTATTTGATCCAATGAGGCCCATCTAAACACTAAACACTATAAACACTACCAAGAATAAGCTGCCTGGTCCAAGACCACGTGACACGGTTTTCAATGAGAACTTGCCTTCATTAAGATGCATACGAAAAGTTAATTAATTAAAATTGAATGTAAGTGTTCGATGTCCATGGTCTTTGAAGACATTCCATGTCCACGCATTTAAGTTTGGTGATTCGGAACTTAGTGTGATGGGCCGGCCAACGGACAAGTGGATTAGAGATACAGCGGCAACGGGTCCACACCAATGCTTTTGGGAGCGGCGTCTCGGAAAACCCGAGGAACAGGACCGTGCCGAGCCGCGATCTATCACATATTGATGTGGACTGTGGACCTTTGCTTGGCAGCTTTGAATGGAAAAGTTGAAACATGCTTGAAAATAAAATGTCAATTGTTTTCAAAAATCGATACACTATTAGAAAATTCTGCTCGAGTATATATTAATGCATCTCTTTTAATTCCCTTATTTGTTTTATATAATATAATAATATTAAATCGGATACACATTATATGCACCTCTAAATACTTGTCGTTGTCTTCGCGAAAACCCGATCCAGGTAAGCAATGTGTGCAAATCGTTGCATTATTAATATTCGTAATATTTACGAGACTGTTGATAGAAAAACTAAATTATTCTAGTTTGACGTGAATAAATTGACAATTTCATTCGATATTTTACAAGGCAACCAGTAATTATTAAACGGTAACAAGGAATTAATCACTCTTGTCTCTAATAACTTACTGTAGCACGGCCATTAAAACTTGTAAACCATCATGCTATGAAAATAAAATTAAGAGTTGATTATTTACTAAATATTTTTTCACACTTACTAGCGAAGGAACATATAGGGTCTTCTCCTAAATGGTACCTCCACTGGCGCCAGTCCTGCAATTTCGAATGTTCAAATTACATATCTTGATAGAGCGATAAAAGCTACCGTTTTCGCTCAGCTAATGAGCGAATCATGCTTGCAAGAAACTATTTCGGCCGATCGCCGACAAAATTTGCTTCTGCGCTCAAATCAAGTGTTAAACTTTTCTCTTCATTATAATTACTGGCAACTAAGTAGTGTATCCTTAGTTTCACGTGCGTAGATCCAACTGACATTGCAACAAAATAGGCTCGTATCAATTTCACAAAACGTTTACGTAGAACTACTTCCGATTATAAAATACCTTAGCTGCACAATAAATTAATCGTTACAAGTTACAGTCGTTTTTTAAGTGAGGCGAGCAAGTAAAGAAGCTAATTATTATTCGTGGACCCACCGCCAAGAAAATGCAAGGCATTATCATGTTTATCGGCAGTGATTCCAGCCCGGCAGTGAAGCTCGCTGGTGAAGCAGGTGAAGCTACCACGTCATATCACTGACAGCTAACTCGACTTGTTAAATTGAAACGATTTATTAGTAGCTAATCGGGCGCAATTAGATGCCACTCGCTAAGGCCCGTTTCGAAGTAAAATCAAAATCAATTGCCATCGCTAGTGCTCAGAGATATGTGAGCACAGTTCTGTACCGCTGGAATTACGGTAATGTCGCCCTGCAGGGATTCAGCCCTAGATAAATCGTCCATTATGGGAGTCTAAACGTCGATCAAGGACCAATATTAACTTTAAATATGCTCGTAAAAGGCCAATTATGCTAACAATTACATAACTACCGACGGGTCTACCATGATGAAAATTTCATACCATTATCTGGGCAAGCAGGGAGCCACATGTAAATATAGCGCCCAATTATGAGCTACAGAACAAACCATCAATCTAGTCCCCTTTCCCAAATTTGGGTTGACTTTCGCAAGCAACCCGACATACCTTGTTAATTTGTATGCCAAAACAGAAGTTGTTTGTCTTCACTATAAAGCAGTTATGGTTTGAAATTGCTGTTTATGAGAATCGTAAGAAAAGCAGCGAACGGTTTTTCGTTTGATTTTGTTTTTCTGACTAGTGGCGTAATTGTAATCAGCAGTGTCACTTCCTCCTGCCGTCTCCTGTGTATTCTGGGAGGATCTGTGGATGACTACCTTCCGCTGCTAGTTTGGTGCCATCCCATTGTGTCCACTCTCTAGTGAAGACTCTTCCTATGGGGGTCTTCACTGGAACGGTTCACCATCTCATTCACATGTTCTTTACGGCACTGCGGATTTTGCAACATTTCGAAGCTGGTGAAGAATGATATATACGCGCTTACAGTATCTATACCTCTCACATCCGGTGAAGCGAAATAAAATAATATTTTTTTCCAATTATTATTAAGTTGCCGTTTGTGTACGGAAAAGCTATTTTATTATGTTGACGTCTAGCAACACGGATCACCTTTAGATATTTCTCCTTGTTTGTGAAGGTCTTAGAAATCTTCAATAGCCAACTCTAATTAATTTAAAATACTTGAAAAAACAAAAATACCGAAGGAGAACAGCGCGGAAAAAGCCTCACATATGAAAAAAACAAATTTCGCCTTAGGCCCGCAATAATTTATTTAAAATGTAACAGATTTTGAAATGTCGTTGATGATGATTGTGATAATCTTGGTCCAAGAAAGCGAGACTGAAGCCAGTCACCCGTGGTGCCTGTAACGAAATGCACACAATTGACCAAGCGCTGAGGGGTGACCGAGGTGACCAGGGATGACCAGGGCTGACCCCACCATTCACGTCACCGGAGACCCTCCCCCCCCCCTCGCGCAACCCACCAGCACTAACACGGTCTCCGTACTTCCGCTCTTGTTTTCTTCACATACACGTGGGGACCAAATTCCTCTTCAATATCCTACTTATTATGGGAGATGAAATTATGCGTTCAGCTGCTAATAATTTGTGAGAGGTGGCAGTGGCTAAAAAACGACTGTATGGTTAAAGTCATGGTGTCAAAACTTAAGATAGATTGTGGTGGTTGAGATGTGGTATTGACAAGTATGGCCGTGACAGTCATATGTCAAAGAGTGGCACCAAGATGTCAATATGGAGATGGCAAAATGATTTAGTATGTGTGTTACTTGCGTGCAAGGTAGCTGGCTAGCTGGTGGTCCAGGTCAAGTATTTTTTACTTTTATCCTGTCACCATTTCATCATGCAAATGTCGACAGCATAGTTCATTTACACCAAGAGTTAAGACACGACTCTTTTGGAACAACAATAATTCCCTGCAGCTAAATGTATTGTAAAAGTTTTAGTTGTTTTCTTGATACGAAGGCTTGTTCATCATTCCATGTAATGTCACCAAGAAATATCACCCCCTGGGCCCTTACCAAGCTCGTGATCGGCCGCGAGGTCCATGGGTCCGTAGACACTTCCGCTTAAACCCGTTTGTCCACTCGCTACCAGCGAAGGCACTTCATGTGCTTCATCATTTTTCAAACGTTGCTTCAGATGATTATTTATATCTGATTGTTTTCCAGCAAGTTGTTTTGCAGGAAATTCTGACGTGGAATTTCCAAAGTTTTCGCTTTGTTTCAAGATGAGCTCCCAGCAGCCTCGGCTGAACAACGCATCTGATGTCACCCCAGTGCGTGGCCTTGGAGCGCAGCGTCCCAACGGCCGGCCTTGAAACTTACACCAACGAACACAATACGTTTCAGACTTCAAATTGCAGATGTCTACGAAAACTCAAAAGGAAACTCGGAAAAATATAAGGTATGCTACAGCCATTTCAAACAGTTGAATTCACAACGTCATACGTAAACATGGGGTCTCTCAGAAGGCATTGACGCCTCCCCCTCCGTGCGCTCTGGGCGCTCGGAAGTCGGTATGCTTCCGGCGTCCCTGGACCACCAGGGTATGGCCCTGGGTCAAAGGCCACGTGATGGCGTTTCGGTTGGGCATGGGGCTCGGGCACATCAGGGTAATGCCCGAGCGAGTGTCGACGGTCTCACACGGGACATGATTAAATGAGCAGCCTCCGTCGCCGAGGTGCGACAGGAGCTGGCTGCCCAGGGTGTCCAATGCCCCCCCCCCCCTCGCTCCCCTCCTCACCATCCCACCCCAGCGAAGACTGATCAAGATAATGCTTTTAGAAGCTTTTGACTGATCACCTTTGACTATCTCCCAATCGAATGTGTCATTTGACATAACGTATAATAGCTTCCGTTTTTCTTCAAATACTCTCGTATTCCAATCCCATTGGAGCCCGAAAGTTGTTGGGAAGCGTCGTAATCTTTGTATTGACGCTTGGCAGAGTGGATATCAAAACGCGGGTCGAAGGGGGTGCGGAAATGAGCCGTTTGTTGTCGGATCGACGGGAATTTGCCGGATTCGCGATGAAACAGTGCATGGTTGGGCTTGTCGAGGGATTCGGTTTACACAGCTCTTTGTTGCACCAAGACGCGTATAAGCCGGCATTCTTTAGCTATCTGTTTCATCCATCTTCCTTTTCCGTCGCTAAACGAATTCTTTTTTTCCAAACACTTTTTATTGTTTGATGACCGTTTCCAAGCACGTTTTACCGAGACACCGTCGGATTAGGCTCGTTTTGGATCCGATTTGCGCTCTTTTTGGGCACAATTTATCCGATTTTCTCGTGTGACCGATATCTTTGGCAAGTATACATTGACTCCAAAGGTGACAAATAGAAATCCAATTTAATTCGAAGCCGAGATTAGATTTAATTGGTCAGATTATGTTGATACCATCTCTATGGGCACTTATACCTGTCTTTAATCACGAGGAGATCAAGAAAAAAGTGTGAAATAAATTTGCAACACGACTTATAATCGTATGTAGTGAAATGCTGGCTGTATTATTGTTGAAATATAAATCAGGTTCTTTCACCCAAGCTTCGTCCGTGAAGAAATAGATGAGGATCATTTGTGTTAAATTGGTCCTTTCGACCATTAACTCCTTGATCTTGTTCATCGCGACTCGAAGATCGTCGCGTCAATTAAGATTTCTGAATAATGCATTTCAATCAGATATTGGAATGAGCAGGACCGTCACCATCCTAACGAGCTGGCCGCATCACACAAGCTGCACGATTCAATCAACCCTATTTGGATAATTAATACGAAGTCCATTCACCAAGATCGAACAGATTCGATGGCATACGCAGTCATAACTTGTGGCATACGCAAAATCTTTTAAACGCATTGCTCATTAATATATAAGATGTTCCTTTTCACTTTCAGTAACACAAAACATGAAGAATATCTCAGATGAAAGTAGTCAGTTAAAAGTTCCATCAGACGTTCTCCTGGCCTTGACGAGGAAACGCAGATGAAAAGCATTAAGCAAACATAAGCGATTTAAGTGACACATATGAACCGATTATTCACCGCTTTTGTTTTTTGTGGCCAACCTGGCCTTCTTCATCCCTTCTGCAGCCTCGAATAAAAAGCTGCGTCTGCACGTAGAGATTGACCAGACGATGACAACTCACGTAGCGTTCAGTTGGCCAAGAATTGACCCTAGAGTGACCCCTGTATTGGTCAACATCTCTCCTTGTCTGCATGAGTGTGACTGTTACGTGTTGACAGACTGCTCACGGACCTCCTCTGGCTATTGACATGATTCATTTCACGTTGATTTCATGCAGCATCAACCTGTAGAGATGCCGGTTTCATTGCGCACCATTCTTGCCAGCATCCACTGTCTGCTATGTTGGTCCATCGTGCCTACAGAGATCCTTCGAGGATCCACGGGAATCCACGGGGATCCAGAGGTTAACAATCACCTTCTGACTTGGTGCTTTGTTAGCGTACAGTCCAAGTCACATTAGGTGACCATGTCTGAACACCGGCTGATGAAAAATTGCTGCCATATTTTTTTCAAATCTATTTATCTTCCTACTGGATATTCAAAAAGCATGTCAAAAGAACTTTCTATTGTATTGTACAAATTGTTGTTTAATTTAAATCTTAATTTGACATCGTTATAAGCGATTTTATTGATTTTATATTATATATTTATATCATTACTAATGCTAGTGTGTGACACGCATTTCTGTGCCCGATCGATCCCGGCGCCTCCACCAGCGACCACTCTCAGTGCTCCGTAGCCGTAGAGTGCACTTGCGATCCATAAATTTGATGCAAAATTCGATTAAACATCTAACAAGCATTACCAGAAAAATACAGCATTATACGTATTAAAATATTTTCCATTAAGACGATTTTCAATTATCTCATTGACTTTTTTTGTCAAAAATTAAATGTTTTCCGAAAGGACACTCAAGCAGTCACATTTTTGATGAATTAGAGGCCACTATAGACTCGACATCTTCCCCTGATTTTGGTTCCCACACGAGAGAGTGCGTTAGTGTTTAACTCTCAGATACACATTTTTACGACTGGGGTTATTTCAAACAATTTGTAAAATTATATTAAGCCTTTTGAAAAGTAAGAGTTACCTACGCAGCACGCCAGCTAGCTGCGGTAACATGTTGCTTGGTCCAATGTTTAACGAGGGTGGAGTAGCATTTTCAGTTTATACCGAGTTGGTGGTTGTTTTTTCAAACGATCACGACTTGTGGAGAAGCATGGACAACGAAAGAAAGAATATTGTAAGTGCCAAATATTCCACCTTCCTTGTCAAGAAGCGTTGTAGTCAAACTCAGAGAAACCCTTCAGCAATCACAACAAATGATAGAGCGTTCGATCGCTCTGTCAGGGGTAGCAATTCTGTGAACTAACTATCAACACCCCATATGCCTATAATTGCACAGACTTTTGATACTATTATAGAAAAATGTCTCTATGAAAAGAGGTGACATTTAAAATTATATCCAAGTATTGGTGACGAAACTTTGCTGATGATAATATCCTCCCTATGCTGGTATTATTGGAAAATGCTTAAAAATCATCAATGATGGTTTCAAGCTTGCAGCTTACGCCGAGAGCATTTGAGTTGGTTGCCAGAGCTGACGCGGGTTTTCCTGACAGCAGATTGTAAACACATGTCAGGCAAGAACTTTATATTACGCTCCACCAAAAATCAATATGCATTGATGTAAGAAGCGACAACACCCATAATATTCATAAAATTACGTTCGTATGATAGATTCTTTCAATTCTTACCGAATATATGAGAAATGCCAGATCATAGCCACACTCTTTGCGTGAAGCTGAAGCGGCAACTAGTCCACCTGTTGTCAGAGCACGAGACCAAGAAGACACCCACCGTGTCAGTTACACAACTAGTCAAATTCAGCGAAACTGATCCTAACGAAACTACCTAAATATACATCATTCTCATGTGAAAACAAAACTACACTTCAATGTTGTATACCTCTAGCTAAAACCCACAGAGAAGGGTCGCCTTCTATCTTTTGATACCCCTGTCATTGATGGATTTAAAATTCACATAATCCATTCGAAGCCCTACGTCTGAAGTCAGATATCGTCATCCTCATACTTTCATCAGGCAGTGAATGACTTGTACAAGTGCAGAGCATATCGGTGGTCGCAGCGGGGGCGCGCCTCTACACAGTCCCCGGCCGCGGATAGCGCAATTCCCGGCAACCATTGCAGCGCACGACGGACTATTATCACACAAATGCAGACACTGTTAGTTCCTTGTGTGTTGCTTACAATGAAACTGCATCATGCCTCGTAGAGAGTCAAAGAGCATTGGTAGTCGGAAGGGAGAGTATTGGAGCAATATTGCATTATGATTGCGATTATAGAATGTAGCCCTGTGCTGCTGTACCGACTGATTTTTAGCACTAACGTGCACTTTCGTTTCTGACTTGTACATTCAGATTCTCTTGTGCCCTTTTGGTTGGGGAAGTAATAGGTGTTTCTGGAGTTACTATGCATTAAAATAGAGGCTAGGGTTTGGATTTGGTATAGTCTGGATGCCACTCCAAGAGAAATAGACATGTTTTTTTACTGAAAAATATTCTGGAAAATGATGGAATTTTTCATGCATGGGCATTGGGCACACCGAATTACTTGCAACAAAGATAATGGCGCAAGAATATATAATTGGGTAACAGAAAAGCGCGGGGTTAGCTAACTTTACTAATGAGACACATGCATACGTTATTTGTGCATCTTCTTGAAAATCACGGAGAGTGTTTTTCCAACAGTTTCATAAGATAGTAAATCTACACTTCGTTTCGTCATCTGGGATTTTACTTGTAGAGTTGTACAAGCAATCAAGTGCTCCTTCATATACATTAGATCTTGACTTACGCTTCATTTCAATCGAAATACAATCGAAATTTTAGCCCTTTTTTTGCGAAAAGTACTAAACACATTTCTTACTGCTTTTTACGTTCTGCCTTTACCTTTTTATCCGCTACTACACCTACGCTCATCTTCAACGCAACCCAAATTGCGAATTAGCGAAGCCATAGTCTAAAAGCAACTGCGTCCCAGCTAGCCAAGCTTCAAAGCCACTTCTCGGAGGCTTTCATTCAGCCACATTCAGGGAGAGACCTCCGTGCCCTGTTGGTCGATGAACAATCCCAGTATTTGTCTGGGATGGTCAAGGTAATAACACAGTGTGGTAAATGCTCTAAATCAGCCCAGCACAGACAACATGAAGTCCAGCTGTTGGTCATTATTGCCAACATCTCAATATCATAACGTTACCACGGAGGCTGCGCACAATACGTCGTTAGCAATCCACTATGTAAGACACACTCATTTCGTTCACCAAATGACACACAAGCGGCTGCAGTGGCTGCAGTGCGCGTTTATCATTCTGCTAACGATAGGTAATCGGTTCACTTGGTGTGCTTATAGCGTGTACCTATACCTATATCGGGTTCGAGATGTAGGTGCGCTTCGAGGGGTTGAACCCAGGGCGCCGCTGCCCCCGCCCCCCCCCCCCCTGCCGACCCCCCCCTGCTGCCCCACGCGGCCCCTTGCAGCCTCACTGGGGCCGTTAAAGCGCAGCATGAGCGAGAGGCTCTTGCTGTCATGCTGATCGAGAATTGCTTCGTAATCTACAAGCCCATGCAGTGATTTGAGAAGACTTTAAGGTATATACCACATTAACACCTTGCTCCATGGCCAGCTGTGACTTGGCGATTACATTAGGTTACATTCGTCTTATTTTTTGTTTAATTATTATGCCTCCCTATAACATCTTGCAATTAATAGAGTAATAATTAATATTGGTAAATTAATCCAATTGAGCTGTGTCTATCGCTAACAATAGTATAATAAATCAAAGCTTGTGCTATTGTTAAGCGTTTCTTGAAAAACAATTGTGTGTTCGTCTTGGCCTCATATTATGATCGGAAAACTTAAGCTTTCAAAAATAATTATACTCTGTTTACGTGACACAATAATAGTAAAAGAAAAGTTGTTATAATAATGATAATAATAATAACAATGAAAAGTGAGCAAGTTTTCAGATGGAGTGGAATAATGCCACAGAGCTGTGTCGAGGAAGCCGGGGTGGTTATAGCTCTAGAAGATCAAACACAGCATGTATTGGTCGTAATGTCTGCTGACAGATGAGTGTTATTGTCGAGCACAGCGTGCCTCGTACATATTTTACCTACCTATAACGGTTAGACCATCATTTTAGTTTCTTATAATAGGCGATTTCAAATCAAGCAAATAAGAAGTTAGACTCGGTGCCACTTTACAAAATGGATCTCCGAACAAACGAATGAATGAATTTGAGAGCACCCCCAGACAATCTCCTTTGATACACAACTCGATACCACTCGAAATATGCTTTATCAATGAAAAGGATTAGGTACAATTTATGTTAGCTCCATTAAAACTATATTCTCCAGCGATATTAAACAGTTGTAAAGCGTCAGTATTATTTTTTTACATGAATATTAGACCTGTGAATATCATTGTATGCTAATTTTTATGATAATTTGAAAAATTGAAATGTTTAAAAATTCGTAATTTGTTTTCATGTCAGTTCAAACTTTATTTACATAGACGTGAGATGATCGCCTGGATAAAAATTTGTATGAGATGAAAGCGTCGTGTTTTCTTCTCTTGGGTGAATTGTGTTGCTGTAAGCACAGCAATAAGTCTACATAAGCAACGAGATGGCTATTGTTCTCTACTGCGTCCCGTGCCCCGAGCTGAGCTATGCACCCCTCATCGTCAAAGCCCCCTCCCCCTCCCCCACCCACTCCTCCACCTCACCCACATGGCACAATGGCTCCAAAGGCGATTGAATATTCATGGAGGCCTGGACAGATTGACACCTGTCAACAACTGGTGCAGAAAAGTTATTCAATATTTTTAATTCATTTCCGAGTCATATTAACTGTCGTACGTTTTCCAACCACGAATTTCCGGAACTTGGATTTGGCTCTGTCTTTTGTCACATTGACCGACAGTGAATTGTTCGCAAGCTTCTATTAAAAGTTCTGAAAGTAACCTTCTCAGTTCTGATTTTCAGTTTTTAATGTTTGCAAAAAAGCTGCATAACGCATAGCATATATCGTCACCCTAGCGTATAAGTTCTAAATGGATAGAAAATTGTGTCAAAAAAGAATCGTCTGGAAGTCTCACTATATATATATATATATATATATATATATATATTTTTTTTTTTTTTTTTTTTTTTTTTTTTTTTTTAATTTATCTAAGAAATCGAGTCCTACAATGAAGCTTTCATTTGAGCAAAGCTATGCGATCAGCAGCCTCATAGAGAGTAGATACCTATTTCCAAGCTTTTGCTCTGTCGCGCAGTCATTGTTTCCTGCTTCTGTTTTCCAGCAAAAAGCAATCGCCGTAAGCATCGTGTTAGTTTATGCGTACAATTAATCTCGTGTCTGAAAATAAATTAGCAATCTTAATTACCATATGGGCTACAGGGGACGCTCTGAGCTCCCTTCCACCTGCCAATTGACTCTCAACTCTGTATGAATAAATGTAATGCACCTTAGTTTGCTATTTTGTGTTGCTCTGGCAGATAAAATTCGAATTTGAGCTATTCGAAGAAAGGGGGAAATTGTAGGGGATGTGCTTAAGAAAGACAGAGAGAGTAATATATTTGACTGTGTGGGAGAGAAAGCGGGGGTGCTCATTTTAAATAACAAACAAACGGAAACGAGTGTTCAGTCTTGTATCAAACCAATCTAATGAGCAAAAGCAATAATAATTTGCTTGCACGGCTCGCCAGTCGTGGGAAAATCTGATCGACCGTCTACCATGACACACTTCCTTGTTCAATGGGGTGGGTGGGGGCAGGGAGGTGATTGATTGGGGATTATAATGCACACTATTAACACGTCACGCTCTTTTAACGCTATCTTTACTAAAGCGTAGAGGAATGTGTATGTACATGTAGTACTGCACAATTTTCAGCATCGGCGAAGGGGGTTAATACCTACAAAGGGAATCGGAAGTTCATAAGGTGAACGTTCATCATATCGAGTAATTTTGTCTGTCAGGATACCGAGAAAAAGATCTACCAGTAGTCGTTTTCTTCGCCAGTCATGGTCATCTTCAAGATGCAACCAAACCAACCGCTTCATAATATTTTGATCATACAAACGGCATGGGTATCAGGTATGGTATTCCAGCTTCTGTCTCTTTGTCGTAAAGGATTGAAACATTTATATGTGTGTTGTGTAAATTGTGTAAGTACATTGTAAAGAAAATGTAACTTAATTTTCTTTTCACTTAATTTTTACCCAGAACTAAGGTAAATAAACTAAGAAGTTGCGAAGGACCAAACATTTGCAAACCAGTGTGCAGCATTACAACAATATAGTAGCGCGCGCTGGTCATTTGCCGAGATTTCAATGCGCTACTCGCTCATGATCAACCTCAAAGCCAATTCTCAAAGCACCACGCTCATGGAAATGTTACATCTTTTGTGTTTTGTAATGGATACACTAACAATAATCCAATATTTGTATCTCTACCATTAGCAAACAATAATAATACAACTTCATTTGGAACATTGTCGTGAATTTGCCGCAAAATATATCTTGATCTGCGCTTGGATTTCAGTACAAGAATGTGGTGCTCGTGCCAGGATGCAGGAATATGTACCGGAAAATGTATTAGAAAAAGCTGTCCTGACGGCAAGGACTAGGCTTAGGGTCTGGTCAGCTTTATGTGGTTTATGGAGGTTCGATCCTGCAACCACCTTGCATCGGAACCTGGTCGGTAATAACTTATTCGTCCGACGATAGTATATCAGGTCTCCAGTCGCCAGTCAGCCAGAATGCCATAGTGGTGCCATCATGATCTTGATGCCAGCCATGGAGCAAATAGCACCAAAGTGCACCACCTTCCCTGGCCCCTTCTATCCACGAACGTTAACGGTCTCTAATCCGACGATATCAAAAGAAACGATCCATATTATTCTCCGCAATACTCTTAGCTTTGAGATGTTTTGATCTTGTTAGTCGCTGAAAAGGATTAGGAAGTTGGTGAACACCGCGATTTTTGAAGAGGTGGATACCTCATACAACAGAAGTCACATTTGCAGCGTGCTGTTCTTGGTCAATGCACGCCTGGTGTGCACGAAACTCGGAATTATCTTGCTTATTAGACATTATTATCACATAAACCCTTCCCTATCTATCACCTGAGTATGAAATGTTCGGGAAATTGTTCGGGAAATTATCGCCCTCGAATATTTTCGAGTGGGAATTGATTACAATTGAGACGGATAAGAGATCTGGATAACAATCATCTCCTCCTCCGCATGGTTAAACTTTTTGATCGTGATCAATTCATGTTTGAACGGGGTCCGTACAGGAAATCTATTTGATTTGTGGATCGAACTGTTATCATGGGAAGTGATTGGAATAAATGACTGAAAAGTGCTCTCATGATGCTTATTTAGCGTGAGTTGTGGTTCGCATTTTTCCCTTGTTGTCACTTGAAGAGAGAGCTGTTGAAAAATGTTGTGTATTTCATTCTAATAGCCAATGAGTCCTGATTGACCCTGGCCCACCTGCCCAATTTTAAGCGATGTAACTGACAAGAAAAAAAGCGTAGCTCAATCTGTGCTCGTCAAAACATTACACAAATCTTGCAACGTTCTTAAGATCCACCTCTAGCATCACCTTGACAGCTCTATTACCTACAGAGAAGGCTGTGTAGAGGTGTGTAAGGTTGGGACCGTATAGTGCTAGTACACGAGGAGAGACAGATCGCAGGTCCAGGGATAATTAACAGATTGGTCCATCGAGGAATTAGAAAGAGAGCGCAAGAGAAAGAGAAGGTCGAAGGGAATGAGAAAGATAGGTGATTATCACATGATGTTATGTTCACTCTGTGGTGACAATCCTTGTACGGCTTTATTGAGCCAAGTGGGAAAAATAATTCACATTTAACACGTTTCGAAAAAAGGTCGAGTCGTAAAACATCGTGGGCCCGCGGTCGAAATGCAACATTTTAGCGAAAGGAAGACAAAGCGAGAGACCATTTTATTACATTTACGTCTAGGCAAAGGTAAAAGTGGATTTTTCGTCACCAAACTGAAATTTTAAAATTGTGGTTCGCGCAATAATATTGAGAGACCACTTGGTAACGCTTTTTCGGACTGGCACCCAGTGGAGAGCCGATTTAAGTTTGAGCTCGAAAAATGTTTATCACAGTGAAGAGATCGAAGACGGCTGGTGATTCAGCTGAACAATTCCAGAGTCGATCGGACCAGATCTTACATAGGACGCACGGCGTGCATGGATACGTGCCGCTCCCCAGTTCTAATACCCAGACTCTCGGCTGGACCCTTTCAGATAACCGTCTTCCTAAGAACATGGGGACAAATTAAAAGACTATAAAATTCTCCATTGTCTCGACGTTTATTAGACTTGTTATCAGCCAGCTGGAAAGTACTTCCTTCTCAATGAAGTTATTTTATCTGTTAGCCAAGAGTCCGACATTGCCCAGGGAAGTGACAAGCAAAATATGTTCGATCGGTATGTTATTTTTGAGAGGGGAAAACGGGTTTTTTCAGCTGTTTATTCGAGGTGTTGTTCTTAGGTACATTAGAGGATATATTGCATTCTGTATTGCGAACACTTTCATATTCGCACATACGTTTGGCACATTACTTTTTGAGCAAATTGTTGGTCGCATGTTAAAGAAAAAGAACAGTACTGATCGCTATATAGCATCGTAGAGGCGATAATATAATTTTCCAATGCTAGTAAGATTCCCACCCCTCTTGCGCTACTTTTTCAAACCACCCGCGTCACAAGGCAGGGGTGAGGGGTGAATAAGTAGTTTCACTTCGCAGCGGGATTCGACCAAATCTTAACACTCAAACCAGTCCATCACCCAAAAGCCAGCATCTTGAACTGTAACAAAGCATTCTTTAAAATAACCCCATCTTGATCCACTATCATTTAAAGCACACATCCAATCTTGGATAACAAACACACCATTGTTCAACAATAGCCTATTTGTGGAAATGTCATATTATAGAATATCTAGTCCTCGTCGCAGATCTCACCTGAATTGTTTGTGTATTATCTGGACCATGTGGAGAGAGAAGGTATAGGTAAATAGGTGTCGAAAAGCAAGTGTAACTGTAAAGAAATCAGAACACCTGTGAAAAGGTTTAAATAAATAGCATCCCTTTCTTCTTCCTAAGTGTCAACCCCGCAGTCTGCCGAATATACTAGCTCCAACACGGTCCCAGCCCACACAAGTGAAATAAGCCTGGCCTTTCCACAATCCAATGTGTTATCAACAACTGCTTGTGCATATTATTATTGGACCTACCACAAAGCCGCGTTTCACGTTTTCATAGTGTCTCTCCTCGCTGTTTATAGGTACCCACATTTATACAGAACGTTTGTCGTTTGGTGACATTCCTTCCAGTTGGTGTCTTTTAGGCTTGCAACACTCAATAACAGATGGACACACCATTGCTTGGCTTTCCCTTTTTGTTTTTCACTCCTTCATTCAACAACGCAGTAATGGCTTCTAGTTTTTTTAGTACTTAAACACCACAAGCGATTATTTTAGTGAATGACCTGGAAGTGTGCTAATATGAAGTTCAATCGTTTTTTTTACCAACATTAAATGAACAACAATGTGTTGTCCCAACGTTCGTTTTTTCGTTGCTTTGGCGGCCCAATTGCTTAAAAGTAGGCGCATGCGAGTGGATACGCAGGCGTGGTGTTGATTCATGATGCCTATAGGGATGAGTATAGAACAATTTTATTTATATCTTTTATTTGTCAGAATTTTAGAACTACACGTGCGAATTTGGTCATCCAAGCATCCATTGCAGGAGTTTCAATCCGATTTGCGAAGTAGTGCCGATTTGGAAAGATCCGATCAATTTCCAGGATCTCCTTACATCCGCAAGATATCTTAGTGATAAGCAATTGCAGGGAGGAGACAAGGATCACCGATGGACCCAAAAACATAAAAGACGATAAAAGATGCACAATTCATATAAAAGCGTCTGTCCATGCGTGTTGATGGCGTTTCATGGCGTTTCATGGCGTTTCATGGCGTTTCATGGCGTTTCATGGCGTTTCATGGTGTTTCATGGCGTTTCATGGCGTTTTATGGCGTTTCATGGTGTTTCATGGTGTGTGATGGCGTGTGATGGCGTTCGATGCCATTTGATGGCGTGTGATGGCGTGTGATGGCGTTTCATGGCGTGTATTGGCGTGTATTGGCGTGATATGGCGTGCGATGTCATTTGATGGCGTGTGATGGCGTTTCATGGCGTGTGATGGCGTGTGTTAGCGTGCGATGGCGTGCGATGTCATTTGATGGCGTGTGATGGCGTTTCATGGCATGTGATGGCGTGTGATAGCTTTTGATGGCGGCAGCGAAGTTTTATGAGCGCAATCTGCTTGCTGAGCCTCGAGTCGAATGGTCCATCAGGCAGGTTGGGGTCAAGCGAGGGTCAGCATCTCTGGCATCTCGCATCTCCAGCCGGAACTCGTCAATGGTCACAAATTGGTCTTGCTGATGATGCAGCTGTGATCCACTGTTCCAGCTATTTGTGGCCGCGTTGGCTCATCCTTCCTCTCTGACATCAACTGGATTTAACATTTTGGAATACGTACTCAGTATTTTACTCAATTTTACAGAACTGCAGTAACCAAGTTGATTTTGTGGTATTAAAGTTAGTGGATAATTGAATTATTAGTTAACTTTGCAGTCATATATCAAAAAGTTAATGGGATAGGTTCTTCTTCCGGTAACCTCCTCTCCCTCCGCTATCGCACTCATTACGAGAACAATCAAGAAAATGTCAGCTGTATAAATAAATAAAAATGTGTTTCCATTTCTCTGCTGTTCGCAACAGCATTTTCACTAATTTTGGAATAGAGAGTTCTTTCTTTTGAGTCAGCTCAGAGTCACCGTATCTGCAATATCAAATGATTTCTATGCCATTTTTTAAATAATCAACCACGAGCCGCCGTAGAGGCGATAATTTGTAAATACATTCAATAAATTAAATACAAAAACATAAAGTAAGTTGAAATCGGAACATCGCGACAAGTCGGAAAATCAGTTTCCTAGTCTTTTCTGGTAAGAGTTGATCGTTGCAGTTGATCGTTGTATTTAAGTTGGTTACTTAATTTTAAAATAATGGGGTGTGAAAATTTAGCTTTCTATAGCATGTTTGGATAACGAAGTAATTTCCTCTGCAACTCGGTTAGTTCTTTTTTTGCGTATTATACTGATTGCTCACATAATAATCTTTCCTCAATTGTTAAACGTTTATTGCTAACAACATTCAGTTAATTCATTGCCGACGGATTTCGAAAGGAACTCGCATATTAGTGTTTGCTCATTAAACCTAGCAATTGCCGGTCTCCCTTCGCGAAACTGCTACACATGCCACCCGCTGCCTCATCTCCGGAACTTCCTTCGAACAGCTCTCCCTCATTTTTCTACATTGTTTTGGTGCTTACTTATGCACTATAAAACCTTCGCTGCAATATACGAGGGGAAGTTGCCAGTCAAGTGTGCACATGATTATTAGTAAAATGTATATTCTTAGGATCATCATTATTGCTTGTCTGTCATTATTTCCATGTTGAACAACACTATAGCTAAAGGGTAACTAAATTGCATTTTAAACGGTATCTTTTTTATACAAAGGATGGCGTGGTTTTCAATTATAACTTAACAATGTTCTTGTTTGTTCAGGTATTTATTACAAATTTACCTTTTTAATTCGAATAGTGCCGTCTTTTAGACGCTTGCAAAAATACACTATAATAACTCTATCAACTGCTAAAACTCACAGTCAAATTGAGTCATGATCGCAAAAGTGAAGCGTAAATGTTGAAATCTTCTGTGTGCATGATCAGTCATTGATACATATTGACAAAAGTGAAACTCAGGATACCAAACAACGAAGTAGACCAATTCGGACTAAATTGCTTCAACGCTAATCTCATTATTTTATCTTGTCAAAAGCAAAGAAAAACTAAGCAATACAGAAATACCCGCAACCCATTGTTCATCCATAGCACTGATGATTTTGCGTCATTGGTTTCCAAGTGTCGGATCTCGTGTTCAAAACAAACATCCTGTCTTGTCACCCTTTTTCCAATTCCCGTAAAACAACGGAAATCTAATGAGTTAACCTCGGCTGTTATCAGCTAGCGCATAGCTGCAGTACTCGCCGAGGTGCCGACTTTGGATGGTATTTGCTCTCTCGAGACATCTGCTAGTTCAACATCCTTTATGACCAGTTAACAGTGCCGTGCGTCGCCGTAACAAAGCCGTGCGTGGAACATGTAGAATGCAATGTATCAGAGCCTATCACTGCTGTTTAGCTGGAGTGAGCCAATTTCTATCTCATCGCGGTCTCAAGCTGAAATCATTTCAGGGTTGATGAAGGATTCAAGGCCATGTCTTAAGGCTTGGACCGAATCTGCTTTCATCCTGACTATTTGGGGGAGGCACGCATCGGGGGAAACTGCGCGCGCAGTAAAACGTGGGGGCCGTGTGGTGTGCGGGTGTGCGGAATTTGTTATTTGGCGAGGGGAAATCTAATTTGCGAATTTTTGAGGAGGCATAATTGGCTATAAAAATGAGTTTTTTTATTGTCGAATAGAAACTCGTTGTTTTCCCGACCATTTCCTAAGAAGAAGGCTTAACGAAACGCATACAACGACATTTTCCGTCGAAAATTTGCTTAAAACTCAATGAAAGGCAAATGTGCATTATTTATATATATATAAGCGAGAAGCAATGAAATTGCTGTCATGGATGAAGGCTTGTTAAAAAATAAGTTTTATTTCTTTCGTAAAGAAATTTTATACTATTTTTGCGATTGGCTTCAAGAAATTTTGTCGCGAGGGGGGGGGGAGGTTTCTAAATACTCTGATTTACTTCATCCCGTTTCAACCCACTTGCCGCTATCAATACATTTCATTGTAATCTATCAGCAGCCATTTTATAGCTTTGATGAATTTGTACGATCGAATTGAGGACGTCATCAAAATGAGTTCTGCTTGACTTGGAGAAAAACAATAAGTCGTTTAGAGAGTAGCTCAGGCATAAAATGCCGACCGTTTATTGCATGATCTGCTTCCTCTGCTGGTTCAATTACCTATCCACTGCATGACCGAATAGGCACCTTTAATAATGCATTGAATTCGAGTCCAGGCCAAGCAGGGACGGCAGGACGCATCGCTAGTTTGTGACGATTACAAATGATAAAAGGAAGTTTGCTCGCTATTTCCGGTTCAGTCGTAGGTTCGTCGTTTAGGTCATGCGCAACTATAATCTAATGACTATTTGGTGCGCAATTAGGGTGGTGGTGGGAGGGGGGGGGGGCTACCATCCAAAATCCAAGTAATCACATCTGGGCAGGGCGGAGGGGGCTGGGGTATTCCATCCAAAATCCAAGTAATCACATCTGGGCAGGGCGGAGGGGGCTGGGGAATTCCATCCAAAATCCAAGTAATCACATCTGGGCAGGGCGGAGGGGGCTGGGGAATTCCATCCAAAATCCAAGTAATCACAACTTGGCGTGGGAGAAAGGGGTTGGGGACTTAAATCCAAAATCCAAGTATCACACATTGGCAGGCAGAAAAATTCCAAACCATTTAATCTGGACCTTAACATTTCCTAGGGATAGTACTGTTCCTGAATGCCGCGTTCAACTGATTTGAAATATTTTGCGAACTTTCAGTGCACCCGAAAGTTGATCGTCAAATTTTGAACATCAACAAAAGGAACACAGAAATAAGTACATGAGTTACACTTACATTAGAATGAAATCGAAATGCTTTTCCGTGCCTATACACATGGCCATTCGCATGAAAAACAATGTGACGGCTTGTTACTCAAAAGCGAATGGTTTTATATTAATTGGTATGAAAATAGTTTTTTCCTAAAGAACAGCAATGGACGAAGGAATGAAATATAGAAATAACTTCCATAACGAATGATTCAACCGCAAATTGCGCCAGTTTTGCCCCAGTTTTGCGTCCGTTTCGCCTCAGTTTTCGCGCCCACGTCAATGTTGCTTTTCCGCCATCGTATCAATTCAAACTGGTACATGCGCACTGTGGTTGGCAGGAGAGTGATGTAATAGTAACAGGCACCACTCATGTGCTTCATGCAAAAGATGCTAGAAATCGATTTTTAACCGCTGCAATTTTAAGTATCGCACTCGCGACCTCCAAAGAGGAAGTTCCGATACTTTCGGCTGGAGAACTGGGGTGTGGCTTGAAATAAAGATCTGAAATTCAAACAAATCAATCAAACGTATAGGCATACTTCAATGCGCTTAAAAATATGTAAATAAGCAATTCGCATTCGCTATAGACTGCATTAATTCATTTATTATTTAAAACGAAATTTTAATTATTTCCTATACCAGCATCATAGTCGAGATAAGGAAGGCTAAACTTAAAACACGTTCGTATGCCATACCTATACCACTTATATGCTAGAGCTCACGTCGCTGCAATCATCCTGATGATCTGCGCTGGACAGAAAAATCTACCGCATTCGACGGTCGGCTATAAGGATCTGAAAAGTGATTGCTTTATTTCCGCTTAGCTAATTTGTTTGTAGCTTGAAGAACTAATGAATGTGTGATGCGACGGCGGCGGCGGCGGCGGCGGCGGCGCCGGCCATAAGACTAGTTCTGATATCGCTGCCATGAGACTAGCCGCGCAGCCGAGGCTGCCCACGCGCAGCATTAGCTGCAGCCAGCCAACGGCCAACGTTTTACCTTCATGGTAAGCCTCCTTTTATGGCAACGCTTGCAAAATGGTGTAACTTACTAGATTACTAATCATTTCTCTTTTTTTTTCATATTTCAAACATATCTTTATTTTTTTATTCATTTTTTTTTATAAATATAAAGATTTTACAAAAGAAACATAAGTTACTAACAGCTTGTAACTATTGTGGCATCCAGTACTGCAGTCCAACAGTGAGGCAGAGCGAAAAACAATCTTGTCACACGAATATTTGCAGATAACAGGTGTATAGGTATTTTAGAGAGACAAAATATATAGAGATTTCTGCATGCTGCAAACACAATATAAAAAAGGAAAAATAAATGAGATGCGAAATAAAATAATAAAATTAAAGTACGCTATAAAACAATATATTATATACACATATATATTCTGTAATGTACATCGATATTTACACGTCACGGAACGTGATTAAATGGCACTTACATAGAATCTAAAACATGTAAGTATTTGTTCTTGACAATCTGTTCTCTCGAGTCTCTCAAGTCGTAGGGATACCAACCAATCACGTGCACATGTTTTCGTCAGGATCTTGTTCCCAGATTTTGGTGGTACCCCTCACCCCGCGTCACCGTGGTAGAAAGTAATACAGCTGGCCTCTTGACTAGGTATAGTGGTTATCTAGCGCACCTCCAAAAGGGACGCACTATCCAAATATTCTCCCTGTCCTCTCAGGATCTAGAGGCATAAAGGACACGAGGACATCGGAGACATGCTCAGTCCACAATAATAAAACGTACGAAATCAATGTTCATCGGCAATAGTCGTTATAATAACAAGATCGTGTCGAGAACCAAGCAAACGTCTTGCAAGAGAGTCGCTTTGTTTGACGATCACATAGTCATATGACGTTTCATATGCAGAGAAAGGTGGTCCGACCGCGAGAAGGCCCTCTCGCAGAGGCGGCACTGGAAGGGCCGGTCGCCCGTGTGCTTGCGGTAATGCCGTGTCAACTCGTCGGATCGCGCGAACTTCCAGCCGCACCCCTTCCAGCTACACTGGTACGGCTTCTCCCCCGTGTGCGTCCGAAGATGAGCCTTCAGGTGCGACGACTTGGTGTACGTCTTACCGCAACTCGGGTGCGAACATGTGTGGACTATTACTTTCCGTCGGCTCCAGTTTCTCCTACGGCGAGGTTTGACGGGAGGCGCAGGTTCTACTGGACTGGGTGTTCCCGCTGGAGGGGCGCCGTGGGCTCCAAAATATCCCAGATACCCGGTGGGAGCCGTTTGAAGGTGGTTCAGTTGAGGAGACGACGGTGGAGTTAGGATTTTGAAATGGCCAACTTGAGAGTGTTGGTGGTGTCGATATATTTCGCCGTAGCTGGAGCTGGGGTGATGGTAGAAGCCTCCACAGTTCTCAGGGGTCGCAGGGGGAGATATCTGTCCGAAAGGAATGTGTCCTGACGTGGGGGCATGTGCCCCGGAGTAAGGTGAAGGGCAATAATGCTGCATCCCGTTGGGCGGATGGCCAGGATACGGATAAGTCTGCATTTGCCGATGTACTCCTAGGTAGAGTTGGTCGCTGCTGGGCTCAGTCTTTATTTTCGTCGGTGGGAAGTAGAGAGACGATGAGTCGGACTTGCTGATCGGCGAGTCTTCTTCAGACGAGGTTGCCGCCATGTAGAATGAGGGCGAGACGACGGGCACTTGTTGATCCCCGACGCTGGGGCGCTCCAAGTAGTAGGGGGGCTCCGAGGTCGCGTAGCCCCCGCAGTCGACCTCCAGCTTACCGGGGCACGACGAAGAGGAGCCCTTGTAGACTGGCTCCGTCGTGATGGGTCCACCCACCCCCAGAATCACCGTCTCGATGTCGTGCCACATCTGAAACCAACGGGACGGGGAAACTCGTTAGCGGGTGCATCTTCATTTCGTTACGATTTAACCCTCACTTTTAAAGTGCATCAAGCAATGAGGTATTATATTTTATTGTTTTTTTTGTTTTCGTACATATTTAGTTACTATTTATGTTATGACGTATCTTCACAACTATATATTTTACGTTCTAGCTTCGTTACAAAAAAAAAGGTTATAAATAATTCAACTGCAGCCAGCTAATTTAAATAAGTTTAATTATTAGCCAACGGGTTCCATTTCAAATTGATAAATCTAATCTAAAACGGCCGCTATGTTTTTTAATGCGTTCGCTGCCACCATTTAGAGCTATAGGTAGCGGCGTTCGGGCTGAGGCACGGACGGCGAATAGTTCCCCAAAACGGTCACTCGTATGTGAACCCATCAATCGTGAAAAGCAATTATGTGCAGCGGGGGGAAGAAGATAGGAAGCAGATTCAGCCGCGATTCGAACCATAGACCGTGGAGATAATAAGGCCCGAAAAGCACCCTCAAGACTGCCAGTGCCATGCAAGACCCGCGTAGGTTTTGATCTAAGTGATCTAAGTGATCTTATGCCCGGTTTTACCAAGTTTTCAACTGCTAGTTGAGGTCCCAACTAGGAGTTACAATTGAATTCAGCCAATCACATGCAGCAAATTCAGCTCTAACTCCTAGTTGGGATGTCAACTAGGAGTTGAAATATTTGGTAAAACCGGGCATAAGTGCATCGGTAACGCATGGGCAATCTATGTTCAGAAAATATGCGCAGCGAAACTATCCGATTGGTTCAAAAACTCGACGCTACAACAAATAAAGAAAGCTTCCTTAGTTTCGATTGGTTCCTATGTAATATTATAAAAACTATGCATAATCAAGAATCAATGGCGTCAGTCCGGGTATGCACAAGAGAAGATATTGTGTGTTTTCGAGATATTACAAAGGCGGCCAAAATCTCATAAGTAAATCCAAAAGGGAACCTAAGTCAATAACTCCCTCCCCTACCCCTTTCACACATCGTGTATATGCAACTTGTTGCGCCTTAATCAATTTGCTAATTACATGTTCTGTGAGGAACATGGGTCGGCATCACTGGTAACATTTAACATGGCTTCAACAGCAGTACCTATACCTATCGGTATATAATTACGTTCAATTGAAATCCAAACTAAAACTGCAATCAAAAGAATAAAAATGATTTTGTCTCAGCTCGCTTGATCTCTGCCGTACTGAACCGAATCATATAATCAAAAAATATGCAAGTCACAGACATTGTTCGTTTCACAAACGTTTCAAAGGCTATTAAACTTAGTACCTGTCTTGTAAAGTCAACAAAAGAGTCTTAAAATCGCATATGTCTGATTTACAAGACAGCTCATGCTGCCTCCGACCGTTGATGTCCCCGAAAGTGCGTCTCGATCTCCAAGCCTTTATGTAATCAACATTCTTAGCAATTGTTGCGCTGGGCATAAAAAGCTATCAAAACTGAAACTCGCCGTTCAAGCTACTTTTATAGGTAATATGATGGGTATGATCGTCCGAAAGTAATTGCCAGTAGATATCTCAAAAGTGAGCAGCCGGATAAAAAGCGTCAAAAGCAGGCTACACAAACTCGTGAAGACAGCGGGGGGCGGGGGTGGGGGCACGCTGCCCCTTGCCCCTTGCCCCTTGCCCGTGTCCAAGCCACAAGAAAAGCCACCAACCCGAATCTCATGTGCACATGCACTCTGTTATAATAATATTATGATGTGTAGTATATTATCCAAGATGTCTTTTATAAGAATCTCAAATTACTCAATGGACATTTCTGTGACAAGATAACATAAATTTCTTGAATGAAAATGAAAATTCCTACAACGGATCTTTTTTATTTTCGATCTCTAAAGGTTTATGGTTGTTAAAATGTATAACAAATCAATAAAAGTGTTGTGAATTTATTTATCCAATAAAGGTGGTGCGGCCCGAGCGGCGGTCTGACTGATTTGAAGTCGGTCCGCGGTCGGCCCGCTTGCTGCGGTCACTCATGGAAATTTGTGGACGCGAGAGACCTTTCATTACAACTCACAGCCAGTTGAAAAAGAAAGGAGTCCCGAAAGGGTTTAAGTCTAATTTAAAACATTGGTTTCGTTTTTTATTGGTCTAAGTTATGCGCGTACTTGGTTGCGAGGGTCGTTCACCGTTTTCAGAGCGCCGACGAAAGAAGTTTGAAAAAAGGACGCTGAAATCGTATTTTAAACGGTTTTGCAGTTTGAAATGTGTTACAGGTGATCTTATTAAAGTGGACTGGAATTTTTACTCTATCATCGTATAAGCTACCCATGCAGCTCTAAAAAATCTCGTTTAATCCCGAAGCCCTTACAAAATTCCATACAATTTAGGCAAATGGATCTTGGAAACCGTCTCGAACGCTGAGTTTTGATATTTTCTTATAGGTATAAATATAACTATAAGCAATTATCGAAATGGCTCAATGTTAGATGCTACTTGCTATAACTAATCCAGCTGTGGTCTGCAGCGCCTGGCATTGGAAGGTAAATCTGGGGTGCAAAATGCTAGCCGGTCCATTCAAACGTAATTGCCATGGCTCGTCGCCGAATTGATTTGTCCACGCTTCTTTGCCCTGACTAAGCTCATGTGATTCATTCGCGCAAAGCACGCATCAAACTCCTATTTAGAAGAGGAAAAATAATATGATAATGACTAAGTTGAAGGAAGAAGAAGAGTATATATAGTAAGTAATAACTGACGCGAGTGAGGAAGGTATTGCTATAGCGCTAAGGTAACCTCTGCTCAGCGCAAAAGCTCCAGGGCACAGGCTCATGATTATATTCCTGGCTCTTAAGTCTGAGAAGAACGTCCTACACTTGTGCAGCGATCATCATTACCCGAAGATACACTCTTTGATTGATAACGAACCCCTTCGGACTTGTTTTTAACTAATTAAATACTGATTACTCATCAAAATTATATCTCATATCTTGTGATGTATTCATTAGGATGGGATGCAGTTTATCCGAAAGTTTTTATACGAAGATGATGTTAAAAATCAGATCACGAAACTTAATGCACTCTCAAGATGCCATTCTGGTTTTCAGATAAAAACGAAGAATTTATACTTACTGATCTAACTTATGAGCGATCATCCATATCACTGAAGTTTATAGAAAAATAATTTTGCTATTTCGTTGAAATATCATAGCGATATTTACTACAATACTGGCTGCCAATTCCTTTATTGTTATTCTAAATCGCCCCTATTTCCAAACGATCAGCTGTATCTCAAATAAATGCCACTGTTAATTCCTATGTCATTCACTGAACAAATCTATCGATTGGGTTGTCCAAGTCCAACGTTCTACGCACTAAATAGTATGATAAATAGTATGGTAAAATAGTATGTAGTATGTAGTATGTAGTATGTAGTAGTAGTATGGTAAATAGTATGATGTGTTTTACCTCTTGAAAATCAGCCATGCCGGTGTTTCCAGATGAATGCCTCGCAGACAACACCAGGATCGACAGTCTCTTCAACACCACCAAGTGAAAACCAGCTTCTTGACAAAAATAAAACCTTGCCAGAAAAAAATCACAGTCGACAGTCCATATAAATAAAGCAGCACTAAAACGAATGTAACTCGTTCAGTTTGGTGATTTCAATGCACCGGCTTCACACTGGCTTCGTGCTTGCTAGGTTATAGTCTAGCTGTCAGCAGACTGACTCGGTCCGAAGTGACGTCTGCTGTCCCCAACCTTCCATACCAACAATGCCACCTGCTCGTGATGCACCTCTTGTTTTCATCTGTTCCTCCACCAACTCTAGCATCTAAACCTCTAGCAGCCAATCACATCACTCCGTTTGAATCGACGAGCTCGAGCCAGCCAATAGCCGTTACGATACAATGCTTGGCTAAATGAGGAGAAGCACTTTGCTTGCTTGTGCCTTTCTTTAATTGATTTACTATTGCACCTCGCACGTCAAAGGTATTACGAGACTATTGATGGATTTGACCTGTTACACATTTTATTCATTTGGATTTTGACGAGATATTCATCTTCTGAATTCAAAGTGAAAGCCCATCTCGTGGTGTCAGTGCATTATGAGTGTCATTTGATCTCTTTATTTTGTTGCCTGTAGAGTAATATTTGTATATATTATGGTATGGTATGAATGGTATTATGTACCATATGCATTATATGTTTACCTTAAGGTAACATAAAATAAACCACATGTTTAACTGCACAAACAACATCAAAAACTTTTGTATTTTTTTTCCATGCAGTAAATCTGAGCAGTTTAAAAAAATATATTCTACGTCACAGATATTAAAATAAAATACACAAAACGAAATTTTAAAACGGTTATTGTGTTAGCCTGGTCCCCACGAATATTTGAGTGCAAAGCATTATCAATCCAAGTTCTGCGATACACAATGCTTGAGTGAAATGTTTCACAATGTGAGAATATTATTTTCAAATGATAGTAAGTGTCTAAAAGTGATTACCATTTTGGTACACACGAATAGTCGGATAGCTCTAGAGCGATGAAGGAAAGTCTTTTCAGTGCTGCAGGCTAGATTTCACATCGCTCCATGAGATTGCTTCTATTAAACCATATTATGGTGCAGCACACATACACTTCATAAGATTTTTCAATATTTCACATCCACTCAGCATCGTAGAAATGTGCATGATACAGTTTCATCTTCTGGCATATACCTTACGTCTTACTCACGATTGCCTAACTGCGGACGCTCTTTAGCAAGAGTGTATTGGAAATTGCACGCTCTTATTACGAGCGAGGGTCGGTCTTCTGCATCCATGACTCAGTACTTTGGAAATTTATCACAACACGTTCCAGTATTCAATTTCCGATCGAAGGATTCGTGCTAATGTTCGACTCTCTGTCTGGATCCACCAAGATTATTATGAAACAACGTCAAGTCGATCATTTTCACTTCGAATGCTTCTTACTTGCCATTTCAATATAATCATTCGAAGCGAATGGGTACGTTACAGGAAATAAGGTGATCGTTTCGAGTTTCGACATGTAGGATTAGGCATGGATCTTCGTAATTTAAAATTTAAAAGGTGTACACCCATTTAAATAAACATTGTTTTCATACACTACACCATAACATATTTTGGGTATAGGCAAACTTTCAATGAATCTTTAACCGCATTAAAAAATACTTTTTAAAACTATAATGTATTGTTATTGGACAATGTTGCCGATCGATCATGATATAATATATACAAAATTATAAATCATCCAAAACTGAACTCTCAGTACCTTTTTGATTGAGACCGATACGTAAAAAATACTTAATTGCGCTGCCATGTGACTGCGCGTACTCTAACGAGCCTGCCCATGCCAAGCGCAGCGCATGCCAACAGTCTCCGTTAGTACTAAAACGATATTTGCGTGAACCTTAACGAAAAGCCTGAGCACATGTTCCCCGGAAGTAGATTCGTAATGTCACTGGCACCGGAAACTCCAGCCTCCGGAAAATAACTGCAACATATTATGCTCGTAGCCCACTCTTGCCGTTAGCAGGAGATCTTTCGATGACAATGACATTGTGAAGCAGTCAACTCGAGCAGTCTCATCCCGGTGCAGTTCAAATTCGCACTCGAGTACCTAATATATACTGGGTGTAATCAACGCACGCCACTGCGTCGGGTTTCAGGCGGCTGTCTTCTATCTTATCTCCCTATTTCTTCGAATGTGTTTTACAGGTTGTTACCAATACCATAAAAATTATTAAAGGAACTTGTTAATCCCTTACCGATAATGGAGTCTGATGGGTCACATCAGAACTAGAAATCCCTTCCCTAAATCATGCACATTTTTCCTAATTCTAACGGAATTTACTTCGAATAACTATTGAAGTGCAACTAGTTTTCAGACTAAGTTCGATTAAAATTAAACAAATTGCTTGATAAATCTATTTAAATGCCTCTCACGCTTACGTACACGAAGATGGAATGCTATTTCACTGTTGCACAATAAAAAATCAATTCCCATGCACAATGCCAAAACATGGCACCCGCCCTCAACACAGAGCCCACCTTTGCGGTTGCAGAGACGTAGGAAAGTTCTATGCCAGGTCTTGGAAGTATGTAACCCTATAGCTCGGTCCATCTGGCTCGGATCTTGATCTAAGATGCGAGTGAAGATGCTCCTTCTGCCGGAGGCTGGCAGACAAGACTCCCACGAACATCCTCGCTAGACATTAGGCATCGCACAATGTATAACAATCTGAAGCTCATGCATGCCCTGCGTTGCGTAGCACCATACCGTTTTAAAAGACGCAATGTGCTGCGTTCACGGGCCGTCCAGATTGAAATGATGCTGTATTCTTATATTTATTAACACATTATAAAGTATACGTTGATGGAACGCATGCATAGAGCTTGGATAGGCATAATAATACATATAATCATATCATTTACACCCATCAATCATTTTATCAAGAAACGCTGTGCAAGAGCATATGGCTAAAATCACTAACGTTATGTATAGGCTATATTATGGTAATATTCAGTTTGTACTAAAATTTTGTACATTTTACCACAATATATCAAATTTTGGCGCAAAATGTTTCTACGTAAAAATGTTTACAATGGCAATGAAATGTTACAATGAAATCAATTTAGTTGTAAGGCAGTGCTTGTTTTTGGTTAACGGTTGAGGGTGGGGGGGGGGTTGGGGGAGGGGAGCAAAGTTTTTGCGAAAATCTAATTGTCATTTCTCTTATCTTCAAATTTTTGATGATTTACTCTGACATAGCCATAATTCGTCCATAATTTGAATCTGCATATTGTAGAATTTTAAATTAATCTACGTATAGAATCTTGAATGAATCGAAAACAATACAACTTTTTTTTTCAATTGGAACCCTAAAAATCCCCAAGAATCCCGCAGCAACAACATCCTATATCCTGATCCCGTACCTCCATCATCTTAACAATAGGTGATTCCACGAGCAACATGAATGCTCACACCCCCTTCAATTCGGTCGACACTAATTTTGTGGCGACCATAAATTTGCCGCCCCTATTCCTCCTCTTGCTATATCTTTTTTTTGTATCCTTTGGTTCAAAGATCAAGCCGAGGGTCTTGAAGCGAGTCATCTGCTGTCCAGTGTCCATTGTTTGCAAATCTACATATCCGTCTCTTGCAAGCTCCCAGTATCCCAGATAAAACTATAGGTAATAAAATACCCTGCCATTCTGATCTTCATCCAAACATTCAATTATCAGATACTCATGGGAAACACGATATCGGTTGGGGTCTTCGATATCATCACTATACAGCGTCAAGGGCAAATGTCTATCCTTATTTTCAAAGTTTTTTAATGGATCTGGAATAAAGTGCGACATAATGCGTCACGGCGTTTTGGTAAACGCTTGATGAACTTGATGAATTCAATCTACCGTCTTTGTAAAACATCTGCATGGATAAGGAATGAGTATGAACACACATTTTAAAAAGTGATAACTATGCCTATACCTATATTATATTGAATTGATTTGTTTGGAGATAAAGAGATTCGACTATTCCTCGTTAATACCAATTTCCACGGAGGAATTCTTTACTCGATCGGTTTCCAAGTTCAAACAATGAACATGATCTTCGTTGCTGAAGGGAGGCAAATAGTCTTTTGGAAAGCAAGCATCGGGGGCTGTTTTATGGTCGCTGTTTACTCTTTTGGCTCGATGGCGAGGGAAGACTCTTTGAGATAAATGTAGTAAGCTAGATGAGAATGCATTTTCCTACCTTCACATTTTGCTTTCTTTCCACTGAGAAGGGGTGGCCACATTTTCAAAGGACGTGAGATTTATGTATAATACCCAAACCACAAGCCAAACAAGGCTAACTCAGTTTGTTTTTAATTAGCCATATTGATCCTTGCTCTATATTAGGCTCTATATTAGGCTTGCGCTTTATGTTACATATGCTCTTAGCATATGCTATATGTGTGCTCTATATGTTCTAATAAGGCTCTGTCTTGTTCCCTATACTGAGAACAGTTTGGCAATAATTTTATGAAGAGTCCAAATACTTTGAGTATTAAATTAATTTCCAAGGCTTGATGACTGTAATATTATAAAACAATTGTTTGAATACACTATTTCACAAGAAACCGATTGTTGTGTTCAATTCCATAACAAAAACTAAAATAAAATTTAAAATAATTTATTGCACCAAACAATGGTCGATTGTAGGTGAGTGTATGTATTTGGAAAGACAAAACGGAATGACGAGAACTGCAGGCACGCAAGCATGAGCAGCAATGCCAGCTCAGATTGGCAAGACACTATAATACATAGTTAGAATGTACCTATCGAACAATGCAAGAAAGCTGCGAAGACTTGAAGAGAACAGTGTTACACTGACAACACCATCGAGCCAATATGTCTGGTAATAACCATCAAGTACAACATAATAACACGACAGGCTCGGCCGACGTGCTACATGTTTCGCTTGACGTTCAAATTTCCGAACAATATTTTCGGTCCAGGTGCTTTCAAGTAGCTGCAGTCGACACTGCGCGCAATGCTTCTTTCTCTTCACGATGGAGAGATGTGATCTATATTTTAGATATACTGGGTCTGCAGAAAATGGCACAGAAAAATATTGTTTAGAGATACTATCGAATGAATAACGTTTAGCAATTTAGGCATACAAATGAAATGCTTGTTACAAATTTAATTGCCAGAGTATTTTTAATATAATTTTCAAAATTTCTTTGTCGGTCTCAGTAATTAGTAGCACAAATGTACGCAAGACCCAGGAGGGGTGGGGGGGGGGTGGATAGAACGACAAACCAATTAGTATCCCTGGATCAAAACATATGCCCTTATTTTAAGAAGCGAGTTGGCATCATGCAAACTGAAATGGAGAAATAGTTTACAGGTCACAGGCATAAAAACCACAAAATGCCTGATCGACGTGGATGATTATTGATCAGTAACACTATAAAGGAAACGGTATCTATAGGAGATCATAAAGAAACAATAAACACCCAAATAATTCCATATTTGGTCATTTATTGACTTTCGATTGCTTGCTGTTATAGTATATTCTCACGGAATTGCCCTTTGGTTTGGTGTTAAGGTGCCATTATTGGTAATAGGCATATATTGGCACTAATATTGGTGCATACATTGTTTTATTTATTACCATTGTTGATACCCGATGAATGTATCATCTAAATCTTATACTTTAAATCAGTTATTGATTAACGGCACCTTATCAGAACAACCTAGTAGCGAATTGATATCACAGGTGTGCGACTGCACTTATTTCGCCTCATAAACCAAGACAAACCCAACATAGATAGTGCATTGACTAAGTTATTTTATCGATATTTCTAGCGCTCAAATAGCCGGTAAATATCACTCAAATAGCCAGCTCAAATGATTGTGTGACGAGAGCGAGCAACCAATGTTTGCTCTGAACACTCAAACATGAAACATGACTGAAAATGTTCTCGCGCAGCCAGCGTTCTATGGTCCAGCGCAGCGTGTCGATCGCAGCCAGCTGGCCTGCGCAGCGACGCAGCCGAAAGGTGAACTGCGTCGGGCACGTGCTGGTTCTGCCGAGCCGCCAGCAAGCACATTACCTGTGTGCTGGCAAACACAACACACGCTTTGCCAAATTCTTACACCTGGTCATTTTGTGTGCAAACAAACTGTTTGTCTATATAATATGTGCATGCCAATCGACATCGCGAAACAGGTAATTGGTAAATTACTTGAACGGAGTTGAAGGAGACGGCAGATTTTTACTCCATTCTAGAGGTTAATAGACTCAGGCTGGTTAGTTCCATAGCACGTACTTTTAGTTTTTTGCGAGCGGGTGCATCAGCTCGAATATTGTCATAGCTTATAGTGGATTCATGGACAAGTTCCACCACTCCTCTTGCTCTTATATGTACACATTCTTTAAAATCATTAATTTTATGTACTTTTTTACTATATTTTACAAATGAACTTTGCCCGTTGCCCGTTTGCACGTTGTGATGTTCTCTTGTATTTACCGACACTGGCAAATTTAAGATTATTATAAAACCGTTACAAAACCCAAGGTGAGCAATTTTTACCATTCATTGAACAAATTTAAGGAATACACATAATATAATATGGTGTTGGTGTGTACCTATATTTGGTAACAGGACAGCGATGAGCTGTCTTCAGGGCGTCTAAAATCATCCTTGCAGATTTTCTGATGCAGCTGGCTTCCATTTGAAAGAACTTAAGCCTCCTTGACGTTTATTTTTATTTTACCCCTTATCTAAATACATAAAATAAACTATCAATAAATCAAATTTGATATGCCCAGTCTATTAAACTGATTTCATGTATTCTTCATTACCCATATTTTAGACTCCGAATACGCGATCCAGCCGGTAGTGTTACGGAGAGCAGGAAAGGCAATAAGTTATCTCCTGGTAGGTATTCGCCTAACTAGGAGTGTGAGAGGAATGCCCAATAAAACGTTTTAATAATGATTCTAGAATGTAACATAGTAAAGGATAGCCGATTGCGATAGCACAGAGTGACAGAGTTAGCCAGCTATAGCGTAGCTAGGAGGCCCCCTACCACGAATCGTGGCTAGCTCTGCAAGTCCTGAGATCCTCTCGGCTTTGATTACTAGTAGAGATAAAAAGGTAAACTTTGTCTCCTGCTAGCTTCTGTTTTCTTGACAAAACTATTAGATCCAACTAATAACTTGGTTGGAAATATTAGCGGGGAGTGGCTTTCCCGTGGATGTGCCGAGGAATTTAGCCACACACGATAGTCTTTGAAGAGAGGGTCTGATCTCATGTCTGTTTATGCTCATTCAGTTATGAATAAGACACAGTCTGCAAACAATAACAGTCTAAATATGAATTTGTAAAGGATAATTATGGTCTAAACTATTGGTCAACTGCAGCCAACTTTAATTCTGCCAATAATATTTCCGTTCTTTTATTATCATTTTGTAAGACATATTATGGCAATACTAATTTCGCTGTGCAAAATCTTCCACTACTATGGAAGGAAAGCGAAGGTGGAAAAATATGCAACCCTACCGAGGTACGAACCCGGAACCTCCTGATTGCCGGTCATTAAGAGGTCCCGGGCTAGTATCCCGGTTCGGTTGCACATTTTCCAGCTTCGCGCTTTCCTTCCATCCATTGCCTATACTGGTGTCTACTTAAACCAGTAACAATTGTCCTTCTCTTCCACTACAATATGCCACAAGGGATGCAAAACATCACCCTCGATTCTCCAATGGCTCTACTGGTCAGCCCCGCTGCCAAATTCTTACTCAGCGGCTGGTAAGGGTTTTACTGTCAATTTACTTTGCGTCAAGGGATCTGGTTAACGAGAATGGTGTAACGGACCGTTATCCCCTTAACCAGCCACTGAGAAAATGATGCTTAGCCCGGCTTGCTCATGGCCGGTTAAGGAATCAACGATCTGTTTACTTGGGTCAATGCATCTGATTTGCTGAAGAACGCTGTAACGGGCCGTTAATTAGCTAACCAGCCCTTGAGCCAATGACGTTGAATATATCTGGGTCCATGTTACCCAGACGTTGGGTCTAGGGCCATTTCTATTACATGTAGTATCATATATAATGTCCGATTTTCATGTCAGCCAGACGAGGCATTCCAGGGATATCAAATCGTATCTGCTTATGAATATTATATATAAATCAATAAGTATATTTTAAATTTTCCTAAATTTCCTAAATTTCCACCCCAAAATCAATTCCCAATTACGCGACATATACACGGATCCAATATAAATCAACCTGTATGTGCTCTCCAGTCTCCAGTGTAACATTGCGGCTCCTGACAGCGACACAATTAGAAACCATTGGTATTAATATCAACTAAATCATTGTGTCTGCAGCAATATATCTCCGTGTGTTTGGTGCGCACTGGGTTGTATGTGTCTGTGCATGAGCCAGTGCGATGGTAGGCATTAAAGTTTGGGGTAGGGGTCATGGGGTAGCCAGTCGGGCCTGGCCACGACAGCCAAGACACTCTCCTGCAACAATGGCCAAAAGAGGTGGAGCTCAACACTTCTCTACCCCACTTAACATTAGCCCAGCGAACAATGGAGTGTTAAGATTTTTACATGTCTATGTAGCACCGCCTTTGTCATATCAAAAGACTTATATTCATAATATTGTTATAGTATTTTTATTCAGCCATCAAAAACATTAGTCATATAATATATTCGTGTTTTTTTTCCTTCTTATAGCCAACGAATTGCAAGGCTTGTGTCATCTACCAGTGATGGATAGTGGTGAACAAGAGTAAAAATCTCCCAGTTAAAGATTATATATTATTCTTAGTCAGGCCATTGTGTCCTAGGATAGCACCATGGTTATGTAGTCTAAAATGTGCTCTACACACTATTCCTCGTCAGTGCTTTATTCTTACAATCCGCGATCTTAAAAAACTTACGGCATTATCCAAATTAGTATTGTCATTATTATGATATTATATAGTCACACCAACAAAATTTAGAAATATGGAATTCTCTGCATACCATGATTACACTGCTATGTGTTCTTTGACTTACAACAAAACGCCAATTCTCAATGGCCAAACAGCCCTTAGACAGCATTTCTAATTTTACTGTCGTCGCTGTTGTGCTTTCGCTGGCGTCCGGAGGTCCCAGGGCCACTTCCTGAATCCTCCACTCCCTGCATCCTCCACTTGCTGGGCAGCATTCTCCATACACAGATCATGGGGCTCTTGAATCGAGATTCAAGACTCGCTGCCCTTGCTACGAGACTTGCTACACGTGAAGTTACGAGACTTTCTACACATGAAGTTACGAGACTGTCTACACATTAACTTTATATACATGAAGTTACGAGACTTTCTACACATGTAGTTACGAGACTTTCTACACATGTAGTTACGAGACTTTCTACACATGAAGTTACGAGACTTTCTACTCATCAAGTTACGAGACTTGTGGATGTAGCTTAAATTTGCATTATAGTGTAAAGGTCTAACAACAATAAAAGGTCTGCTCGAGGCCCAAAATGCACCTATCACGTCGTTTACGTGGCGGGGTGGTGCAAAATTATTGTCATGAAATCACATTCCCCTATATTTTTTCCGCGTGGCTGGCTGGCTAAATGCTGCCATAACTTTATTAGTGATATCGCTTGGTCAGCCATTGTGGCAACGATCCTTGTGTTCGTAATAGCAATGATGTGACGGTGAATGTTTGGATGATGATGATGCTGATGCTGATCGAAGCACAGTGATGGGAAAAGGAGACTCACTTCTGTTTGTGACGCCCACGTTGTTCCTTCCGTTTGTCGCCCCAACTATGGATTCCTACAACATTGAAGCAAAGTTTAATTTAATTATAGTCTTATTACAAACGGAGATAAACATAATTGGTCTTGAGAAGAGTAATCGAAGCATTTGGCATTTAGGAATCACCTCGGTTCTCATTATAAGATCAATACCATACATTTGAAGAGCAGATTTGCCGAAGTTCCCTAGTTGTCACTCCACAGGATAGATAGTGGAGAATCATACCGTCATTCGGTAGATACGTATACGCAAGATAGTCCAGCTGGTGCTTTTTGATAGAAGTAATCTACGCTCCTGCCCCGGGTTCTCCTTCTAGGCTAGGCAGGTTCAACATTATCATCATCAACATCCTGAAGTTCACCTACGTCATAAGACCAATGTCAAGGGCCATATTGTCCTAGCAGTGCATCCCACATCAGTATGAAAGCAACAAATCAATTAATTACCAGGAACTTAATGAACAGCACAAATGCTCTTCTGCTACGAGGCAGAGTTGTTTTCAGAAAACACTCAAATAAAGCTTTAGTTACGTGGCTTTGCTAACCTATTCTTAAAAGTAAAAAATCTTACTGGAATGTTATATTGTGTCAGTTACCTCGTAGCTGTATTACTTTTAAATTTAACTTGACTTGACGCATCTTTAAAAATGGTGCGTTCCTAAACGGTATATCACTATTTGTGTTTCGAGCACAGTGGCGGCTGAGAGTCCACCTCGCATTTGGGAGGTCCAGGCCCGATCTAGTGAAGTGGTGCTTTCCCATGATTACCCTCAACCACCCCTGGCAAATGCTGGCCGATAGTTCCTCCACCGGAAACAACACGACCAGTTCCAGGTTCCGATAGCTTCCATTAGAAGTCCAGTCCAAGAAGCCTTAGCTGTCAGTTGCATTTCAGTGATATCCCAAAGCCACATCAAGAAAAAATAGGTACAGGACAGTTCTCCACTAAAATACCAGAGCTGCTTTCTAGGGTTGTAGAACGTGCACTTAAAAAACTTTTCAGCTCGTGTTTGCTTGTTGCCACTGTGTCTTCATTTTTCATGACTGTGTGGAATAAGAGAAGGAAACTACATATTTTAAAATGGAATGCATGTTTGGAATCAAACAAGATCATGCCACAAATATAACTTATCATGATAAGGTATAGTTCTTGTAATTTGTTGACGATTTTCTCGAGTTCACTTGTTTCAAACAGGATATGAGATGAGGTGGTGGCATGCTGAAGGGCTTTGGAGTGGTGGTGGAGGGGCCGAGCCCACTACGGGCCTCTTCGACGTTAAGGGAAAACAAAATCAGTGTAATCATTGATTCAGTACGTTCAGAGTTTGAATATAGATATCGCCTGTCACAAGAGAATCTTTAAAGAGATATTCCTAATTGGCTAATGTACATTTCCTTGGACTCTGTGGTGGTCCAAAAGTATCCTATCACAAATCACAATTCTAATTGATAGCCTGCCTCAACGCATTTGCTTAAGTACAGAAAAATAATTCAAATGTGTTAGGAAATAAAGGATCTACGGCAGCATCGAGGATGTTTTTAAGAGCAAAAACATATATTGTTTTTTAAATTCGCATAAAAAAGTACCTTAAACTCTAGAAAAATTCAGTGGAGTGAATACGAAAGAAAGTACAAAACGTATTAAATTGGGATATAAGGGAAATCGTGTTTTCCATGTATATGAGGGTACAGCCTTCCTGAATCAAAATTATCTCTCCGTTATCGTATTAAAAACGAATGGTAATTTTGAAACTTTTTTCAATAACTTTTTTAAATAATTAAAACGCAATAAGTTTGGCACCGAGAGTGTGAAGAGCAGTGATAGCGATACAAGATTCTAGATAGAACATTGCCATTGATTATCTAAACTCGAAAGGATCATTCCTGGTTAAACATTAAAGTTATTCTCTAAAACTAAATTTGTAGCTAGGCCTCGTCACTCCAGCGCCCTCTTAACTGACACTTTAACGTGGAGATGATGAAGTTGTAATTCGACCTGCATAGGGTGATCACCCTCTGAGCCTGATCTGAAACCCGGAGTAATTTGTACTTAGCAAGTTGTGCAACGCAAGTCAGTGAACGTACCTCAATAGTACGTTTTTGACGGAAATATCATTGGAAAAACGTACTATCGAGGATATCGTTTTCACCATCCATCAGTCTTTCAGCGAAAATGCGAAAGTGTTCCAAACTTCAAGCGATGACTGAAAACACTCTGATACCACACTTACTGTTGGTTTCATTGTGTAGTGAGTACACAGTAGAGTGCAATGTGTGAGGGCAGTGTTCATGTGTGTGAGCGTAGTGATGTGAGTGTCGTGTTGTGCATTGCAGTACTGAAATTGTGAAGGGGCAATGCAGTATTGAAAAGACATTATCTTATAAAGACTGGATATAGTAACTGAAAATATTAATTTTGATGTGTTTTGAACTTTTATTTGAATTTTACGAAATGTTCACTTGACAAAATGATAATTCACTCGCCAACAAGGATTTTGTATGGAGATGGATTTAGAAGAAACATGTGTGAAAATATATAGTGTCACATACTTAATTTTGTATTCTTGCGACGTACCTGGCGAACGAATTCCGCTATCTCCTTGGCAGCACAGCCCGGTGTGCCGCTTTAGGCTGGGTACGATTGCCTATTGCTAATGTGATCCGTTAGCATCTGCTTCTCTTATACCATCTGTCTCTTCGCGCCTTTGAAACCCATCTCACACCAAGCGTCGAAGCGTCGATGTCTCAAGCCTCGAATTCTCCAAGAATCAAAGCTTTATAGCTTCTCCCCGGCTCCCGACTCCAAATTTCTGACAAATCCATAACCTCAGAACGAGAGGAAGGACCATTCGTTTCATACCATTCGTTTTATCACCGTCGACAGTGATTCTTTTATGGCTCACTTGATTTATCTAAAACGGCAATATAATTCTCGGTTTTACCAAGTTTTTCAACTTCTAGTGTAGATTCCAACTAAAGAGTTACAATTGCATTTGCTTCATACAGTGGCGTAGCGTGAATATGATGCGCCCCCCGCTCCCCACAAAAGTTTTTATGGCGCCCCTCATATATTTCTGGAAACAAACTAATTACACTTGGGAAACCCCGCGCCGTGTGGGGCTGGTTCTAGTTCCGTCTTTGACGACCTGGTATCTCGTCACGATGGCGCAGAATATGATAGGAATTGCACTTGCGCCGCGAAAATTTGGAGCAGTAGTTTTGGGTATTTAAAAAGAAAATTCGTCCTGCGGTGCGTTTCCGGGTGTCCGGCAATCACGAGCCTAGGTTCTCGGTGTTTAGTGGGAAGATCCCTGGGTTGGAGAATGATTAGATAGCATACGGTGCTGGCAGCTCGGGACGAGACTTCGGCTGGTATAATCGAGGTGGCCCGGTGCTATAGCCAGTGAATGGAAGTGACGGGGCGCCGCGTGTTGTATGGCAGTGAGCTGGATACATAGAGGAACGATTCAAAGAACCGGGAGCGGACGGTTCTGGCGACTTTGGATGAGGCTACGGGCGACCGGTGCTTAAAGCAAGTGCAGGGAAATACGGTGCACCGTCTTTCTAGCGTTTCCCAGCTGTAAGGCGCTGGCGCCCAGGCGCCATGGGTGCCTCCCGCTGTGAATTGCACAGAGACGTTATAAAGAGCCCGGCCCAATGTCAGGCGCTCGACGCCGACTCGTCGCGCCGGTGTTGGAGGCCAGAGGGCAGCGGCGCTGCGCGCCGGCCCCCCTGGCCCTCGGCGCCGCGGGGTCTGCGGAGGCGGTTGGTACGCCACTGGCTACATGTAATTGGCTAAATTCAGTTGTAACTCTTAGTTGGGATCTCAAAAACAGTTTAAAAACTTGGTATAAATATAGGAGAAACTATACTCGAGAAAAAAATTTTTTTTTTCTCGAGTAATGTACATAATATACCTACATTACAATTCAGTTCCAATACTCGCTGGATATTCCAATTTGGCAATCTCGTTTAGATTTACATGGCGCTATTTAAAAAAAAAAAAAAAACAGAAAAGAGCTGAACCGGGAAGAAACATTATTTGGTTATACATCCTAGAACCACAGGTTGTGGGATCAGCGGAGTTAAGCAACACTACGCTGAGTCATGTATATATTGTATGGGTGGCCACTGACTGTCGCACACTTGGCCAGCTCATACTCCGGAGAGAGATCGAAGGGAAAGGCTTCTCTCGCCTTGCTGCTTCGATTAGTGAATAAATCGTGTTACACGAGTAACTTATCTAAATTTGTACAGTTACTGTAACCATGTTATATAAGTCCTTCGGAAGAGGCTTTGGTCCTTTGCTGCGTGCCGAAAGCGTTCTTCGCCTTGCCGATTTTCGACTAGATTTAGTTCATCCCCATAATTGTCTTTATAACCGATGCGTTTGTACACCAGTGTCACGAGCCCGATATCAAATCAAACATTTCTTTAAATACCACAACTCAATCAATGGACCAGTATTACTTATTGAATTAACGTTCCAGCCCCCCTCGATTTCGTTCACCCTGCTTGATCATCGTATAACCAGAAAGATGAACATGAAAGTAAACACTTTCGATTTCATTTGGCATTAAGAAGAAAGTAGAACGCTGGTCATCACGCCCAATTCGCTCCTGTGCCGAGTGCTGAATCTCACGCAAGTGCAAACATTTTGCCATGTAAGTAGTGCAATAACACCGTATAGTCACAAACCGCAAGCGCGGCGCTTAGCGAGACGGGTGTGACAATACATTGTTCATTGCCAGTCATTCACGCCCTTTCGTGCATACAGCATCTTTCCGAACCAATGAGCCCGCTTCAGTGTCCACATTTTCCAGCCCATATGGTAACCATCATTCCCCCTCTTTCAATGTTACAAGTTACAGCATGTCTCATATAGCGGGCTGTCATCGAGCAAAATGTGGCATGCAGCTTATAGTGCCAGCCTCTTGTGCTATTTGCAAAATGCCGCCATTGCTGTTTTGCATATTAAACAGACATCGCTGTTGGCTTATTTTATAGTTCTTCATTACACAGCTCAGCAATTCAAATGACCAAGAGATTCAATTTCAACTACAACTCTTAGGGTGCAACTGTAAATCAGCACCTAGAGAAATGGTTTATTTATTTGCTGAGGAAGCCTATTGGTACAATGTACTCGCCAAGGAATTGCGTGCTTGATTTTGATGTCGTCTACCTGGGTCTGAGAATCGTGATCACGATGTCGACTGGTTGCCTGTACCACGTGACATGTCAGAGAGCGAATATCGGGTGACCCGGTGACCGATGCCCGCTGACCGGTGACCGGTGGCCAGTGCTTGGGTGACCGATGCCCGCTGACCGGTGACCGGTGGCCAGTGCTTCGGTGGCCGGTGATCTGTGACCGGTGGCCGGTGACCGGTGACCGGGGCTGGCGTGTTGCTGGCAAGCTTAGAGAAAAGGAAAACTCAAAACATACTTGTTCATGCCATTTTGGGAAATGTACAATAAATGTACAGTATTTCTATTCAAACTACCGAAAATGGTAAGCTTTCAAACCCACTTCCTTACAGCCAATACACATTAAGCTTTTCGAGCACGTGGGCTGGACCCGTCGCATTCCAAAACGCAGTTTGTCTTTCAAATCCATCCCGTTTCTTGGCCTCTCTGAGCGTTTTCCGAGCCCGACGGGCCCGGCCCACGGGCTCGAAAGCGTGACAAAAGCCTAATGTGTACTGGCTTTTAGCTGTTAGTGACCTTGGTGGTTCTAGAAATATTCTTGTGAAAATGAGCGAATTTTGTTTTGTGCAAACAGAGGTGTGCGAATAGCAGATGCTTCGTGTGCCGTGATATCTGACTTGAGAAACGTCACCTCAAAAAGAATCATAAAAATATAATGTTACTTGTTAATTCGGCATCACATGGTTGTTACAGTATCGAGTCCGAACTGTGCGCTTGGCCTGCCGTCGATGTCCGAAATTGTCACATTATTCGTAAAAATTGCAACTCTGTATAAAAATGCTATTCGTTGCAAGCTCACACGTTTTGTTGCCGCTAAAAGTCCACTCAAGTTGGGCCTGGGTATGGCAAGCACTCTCTGGGTCTGTTTTCATAAAGCGTGGCGTGGGTAGCACCCTCTAGGTCTGGTTATAGCACCCTGTGGGACTGGGAAGCACACTCTAAGGGTTGGTAGCATTCTTTGGGACTGGGTAGCACCCTGTGGGACTGGGAAGCACCCTCTGGGACTGGGTAGCACACTCTGGGACTGGGTAGCACCCTTTGGGACTGGATAGCACCCTCTAGGTCTGGGTATAGCACCCTGTGGGACTGGGAAGCACACTCTCGGGCTAGATAGCATCCTTTGGGACTGGGTAGCACCATTTAGTACTGGGTAGCACCCTGTGGGGCTGGGTAGCACCCTCTGGGGCTGGGTAGCACCCTGTGGGGCTGGGTAGCACCCTGTGGGGCTGGGTAGCACCCTCTGGGGCTGAGTAGCACCCTCTGGGACAGGGTAGCACCCTCTGGGACTGGGTAGCACCCTCTGGGACAGGGTAGCACCCTCTGGGGCTGGGTAGCACCATTTAGTACTGGGTAGCACCCTCTGGGACTGGGTAGCACCCTCTGGGACAGGGTAGCACCCTCTGGGGCTGGGTAGCACCATTTAGTACTGGGTAGCACCCTCTGGGACTGGGTAGCACCCTCTGGGACTGAGTAGCACCCTTTGATGCTGGAACTTGTCCAACGGGACTTAAACTTCAGAGAAGCTGAGAGCGCCGCTTGTGATTGGCTTTTCATTTTTTTACCCCACCCCGAGAATGAACGTGAGCTCTGCTTTTTAACTTGTACCTTCAACACCTGAAGTGCAAAATTATGTTACACCCTTCTCAGGGTTGATAGAGTTTGTTCTTTTACTATCATTTTTATGACTATGATTATTATTATTATTATTATTATTATTATTATTATTATTATTGATATAATTAGAATGGCCTACTGTGCCCTATTCGAGTCGCTGCTACAATATGGAATTCTGGCCTGGGGAACAGCGTCAGAGTATCACATTGGTAAAATTCAAGCACTGAAAATCGGGTTATAAAGTCAATTTCGCCAATTTCAACTAGGAATAGTCAAAATTCTAAATTAAACGAACTATACATACATTTCAACTTATTACCAGTACGGGAGTTATTCAAATACAGATTTATTTTAAAATACATTTATTCTGATGATTACAAAATTAAAGATTCTACAACTTACCAGCTCACCACTAGATTAAACTCAAATTCAGATGGCATCCTTACAGTTCCTCGTTTTAATAACAAATTTGGTCAGAGACGCTTAAACTACCTAGTTCCAGATATATTTAATTCCATTCCGCATAATATAAAAAAACTTACGAAATATGCTGAAATTAAAATGTCAACAAAGAATGTGCTTATCAACAACGCCAAACTTTAAACTTTAAATCTTAAGCAAGATGTACTAAGTAGATCACGGATACTTGATGTGCAATTATTTTGTTTAATTCATTCATATATTTACAGTTTACTCATGTCAGCTTGTTCACAGGCTATTAATTAAAACTTATTTTTATTTATTTATAACATTATTCCACGGACAACCCTTTCGGGTTTTGTGGGAAATCGCAGCCACTGGTGTAAGCAGAAGTGAAGCATTGTATGATTTTGGTTATAAAAAAAAAAAAAAAAAAAAAAAAAAAAATTATTATTATTATTATTATTATTATTATTATTATTATTATTATTATTATTATTATTATTATTGTTATTATTCATTAGTATCCTAGTATCAACGTCTGTAATCATTCTACGAAGTCCGTAGTGATAGTCTGTCCGTAGAGAGTGAACTATTAAAATAATTGTTTGAAGTGAGAGAATGTAGGTAAATACCATAATGAATAAATTATAATGAATGTGATAATTTTGTTCAATGTTATAACCTCATTTCTAAAAATATTAATCGAAACATTTCATAGGAAAAGAATCGAAGAATTAATAATATAATATATAGGTACGTCAATTGAGCATCTATAGAATAATTCAGTTTCAATTATTCGAGAGTGTCTTGCAGTATATAAGAAGCTAAATCATGCAAAGTGGATCAAGCGTGAGTACAATGATTAATTGAACAGCATCACATCTTTATATTAGTGTGTTAATGGTAATGATGAGTCTCAATTGTGCAGGTGATGTGTGGTCCATTATGCTAATACGTATAGCATTACATCCCAATATGGCGGATGACGATTTCGAGAGAAAAGAACAATGCGTTTTGTGCACGCCTACTCGAAAGACATTGTCATATAAAAATAGCATCCAACCTACTAGTTGTCTCTACTTGAAGCAAATTGTAATGCATGGTTTTCTCCACAGATCGAGGCATGTGGGTGTAGACGGTTTCCGTAACCCCGGGCTCAATTCTTAACCTATGTGTGTTGTTTTTTTGTGGAGAGAGGAAAATGGAACCCTGGTTTCATTTCTCGTGTCTTACATATACATCGTTTTCCTTTTTGTTTTGACTACCCCTATTTAAATCAACTTCAGTCCATTGTGTATACCATTTAAGACTAGTTTATACACCGATAAAGACTTGGCTCAATGTACGTCATTGAGCTCAATTCATTGATCCGACTGGACACTATTTAAGTCAATGAATCATGGGGCTCTAGCTTGAGCTCAATCTTTTCTCATTTAGGATATTTATAAATTTCACTCAATACGTTCAAGAGCACAACAGTAATAAATCAGGGATAAGGAACAGCTGTGTTTGGTATAACCATTGTGACCGATAGTATGTCTACCTTGATAGCTACCCATGTTTCTGTCTTCTTGAACCGATGCTTGTCGTCGAGTCATGCCACCATTTTCAAAATACGGAATTGATTCAAATAATTGAACCATGTAAACGGCTCCTCTCAGTTAGCAATCAAGACTTGAATCAATGGATAAGCTCAAAAAGCTCAATGTATTGAGCGAAACATTGATTCTTTGTAAACAAGGCTTTACTTTGATTCGAAACACTGAAACACTGATTCATTGATTCATTGTAAACAAGGCTTTACTTTGATTCGAAACACTGAAACACTGATTCATTGTAAACAAGGCTTTACTTTGATTCGAAACACTGAAACACTGATTCATTGATTCGTTGTAAACAAGGCTTTACTTTGATTCGAAACACTGAAACACTGATTCATTGTAAACAAGGCTTTACTTTGATTCGAAACACTGAAACACTGATTCATTGATTCGTTGTAAACAAGGCTTTACTTTGATTCGAAACACTGAGACACTGATTCATTGATTCGTTGTAAACAAGGCTTTACTTTGATTCGAAACACTGAAACACTGATTCATTGATTCGTTGTAAACAAGGCTTTACTTTGTTTCGAAACACTGAAACACTGATTCATTGATTCATTGATTCGTTGATTCGTTGTAAACAAGGCTTTACTTTGAATTAGAGAAGACGGTACATGGATTCTTACTGGAAAATTTACCGTTTTCTTGCAAGATTTCCTCTCATAAAAATACTTACTCGATATCATTTTCAAGATGCCGACTTTACTTTCTTAAAATCCGGTTTGTTCAGCTTAGCAATATAAATAGTTACATAAACGTAGCAGTGTTACGAACTCTGGCGGCCCATCCAAATGGACAAGGGCATCTTTCAAAAGTAGCGCTGTATTGAACATAAAGCCATCGGTTCTGCATTGGCAAGCTGCGTTTCTATGACAGAACTGGTAGCAATGTCATCGATCAAACCAGAGGAGCCAGCTATTGGACATTTGCAACAGTCAACTTCCAAGTTAATAGCTATATCAACACCTGCAACGATAAAGTTGCATTTCATTGCTCCTTTGTCTCTATATTTCATTCGATTTTATATGTGCGATGAGCAAAATAACATATTGCCGCTGATCATTTGCAGCAAACGGCGGTTGTATACTGGCATTTATCGATATCTGGCTGCCGTTGAATCATTTAAATCATTTCAGTGGCAATTGTTTCGAATACATACGAATTGTTTTGAGCGTCAGTGCTCAGCGCGTTAGGGACATACGGAACAATTCAGGTCTTGTTGCAAGAGCAAGTTGAGAAGAGAAAACGCTCTGAGCCCATCCTGCAAATCATTTCACTCGTGCAATCTCTCAAAAGAAGACTTGATGCGGTTAAGTTTCACTCTATAGGGTTCAAATTTTTATCGGTTAATTGTAATTATGCGGGGAACATTAATGAGGGGAAATCTGGAAAACCTACTTGGGCCCTGATTCAAAAACAATTATTGTTTTCAACAGTGCTTTTTTTGTAAAAATAAATGTACCGGAACGCCAATTTTCATAATATAACTTGCCCTTAACCCCCCCCCCCCCCCCCACGCCATCCCCCTCTGCCAATAAAAGACAATCTGCGTTGCGTTTGTTGTTTTGTTGATACTGGACGCCTTTCTGAGCTGTGATGAGCTGTGAATGCAGAATTATTTCCATCTTATCCTTTTTATTATTGTAAATAAAAAATAAGCAATTTTCTTCATTATGTCCACAAACTCGGAAAGCACTCGGGCACACGAAAAGCAACACGGACGAAGTAACCCTTATTTCACGGTTAGTAGGAGAGTATCTACGCATCCTCCTCGTGGACTCTGCTGCTAGACACAAGCAAAGTGTTTTAAAACTGCCCATAAAGCCTTTTGTCTGGCTCAAGACATGGCTTGTAAGTTTAGAAACTAAGCTAATGTCTAGTAGCAGAGGGCTCACGAGGAAGGAGCAAAATACACTCTTCTTCTTAACGTGAAATGGAGTATACATTTCTCCAGCGATTGGCGTGCGCAGATAACCTGGCTTCATCACAATTATATTCCTGTGACTATAGACATCCCCATTCTACACGGACCCGGATACCGGCACCAGGAAGAACAATAGGGAATCTCAGTTCGAGTGTCTCACTAAAATTGGTGCCAGTTAATTTGTTTCCAGACAACCCCTTTAATCTCTCTCGAACTGGGCTGTCGTTTCGTCTCTGGGACGAACTTTCATTGCTTGATTCATGTCGATCCAGAAGTAAGCACTTGCTGTCAATTTCACACTAACTACGACCTGAAGATTGTGATAAGACTAAAAAAACATCATATACATTGTAAAACGTATACCTAATCATGTTTTATGTGGCTAAATAAATGAAAAAATAACAACAGCTAGGAAGTCATAACTTCTGTGAACTTCAAAATCCTAGATGGATTTTCCCTTAGCGGTTAGTATCCCTGATGAGATGGGGCTAACGACTTCGGAGCAGGCGGGTATTGAAGCCTCATGACGTACATAAATGGTATAAGGGTGACTAGGACCCATATTTTCGGTCAAAAGGGCCCTAGGGGTTAAATAAAGTCCCCATAGTTTAAGATAAGCGTTCTGCTTGCCATCTATAGTGGGAGTGAAACAAGAGAAGTGCATAGGAGGATTTAATTGGTGGAAATAATCTATCGTATCGCTAGGATCGTTAATTTGTGATGCTGCGTGAATGTATATATATATTGAATATGGTCGACAGGAAATGGTGAATATATAAATCAGTTAGAAAATATTTCTTTAATATTCGAGCGTCACAAATCATTTATTCGACAGTCGACGCTACGAACGTTAGGTTTAGCCATCGAACGAATCATGCCTACCTATGGCTGAGCCTTTTTGAGAAGGAGGTGGTACTTTCCTTACTAATGTGCCTCGGTTAATTATACACATCTAGCTATAATATCAGATCGTATCATCACGCAAAACCATTAAATATCGCTTTCGTATCTCGGCCATGGGTTATTGTTTTAAATATACTTAAATATCATGTTTCAATATTTACAAAACGATTTCGTGTAAAAGGTATATAATTAGCTGTAGAATGGACCTTGTGAGCCTGGCCAATGGTACCAACTCCCACGCACTTTGTCAGAGAGTTTTCTTTCTATGGGCAGCTACGGGTAGGGAGGCTAGGTTGGTAGGAAATACGTGTACCTACCATGTATTGGTAGACTTGATACATGCAACCTGTCGACAGCAAACATAGCTCATAAGTTCATAACGACATCATTATTAACATTGCTTCGTTAGCATTGCGATCCAGAAAACGGCTTTCACAGCCTAGTATACAAGTATACAAACAATATACAGATACCTTAATAATGTAATAATGCAGGCTGTCTCCTAAAATTAGCGATGCTCAAGCATATAGGGGAAATGGAAATAATTGGCCAGACAAACGTCCAGCTCGTTCGACGCTCCGAGAAGATAATGATTTAATCATCCGATGTTCACCAATTATTCTGTGTTACTCAAGTTTATGGCCCCATGTGACAGATGCTATCTTAGTGTTGTTTTATTCTAAGTAGTATAAGGTATAAGCCGGACATGATTTCACGTGATATTTTAAAAGCGTACCGGTATGCAAGGAACGGCCCCACAGCCCACCTTCTGTTATATATTGGATTAATTTTCCAGGTCTTTCTGCTTGTAAAGCCGTGTAAGTTCTTTTCAAGCATGTCTGTGGTTAGAGGAAAATGAATAACTCTTTGCATCGAAGTAAAACTGATATTCTAACTTTCAAATAAGTATAAATTTGGTTTCTGTTTCAATATATTTAGGTTGTATATACACATGTATCAGAGCGTGCCTGAAGCATTCTGAAGAGTGCAATGCTGATGCAGTAAAAATATAGTAATAGTGCGCCCGCTCCGGGATAAGAACCGCGGACGGAACTGTTCATGATCCCGAAGCTGCTCTTCATCATGTTCACGTGCACAGCGAACACAAGCTCAAGATTTGGTATTCTTAAAATCATAACAAATCAATTATTTACTGGCACTGGGAAATGGTTAAACGTTGCGACGTAGGGATAGATTCTGTGTAACTTCACGTGACTAGAGGGATGTAGCGCGACAAATTTGCCCCAAAGAGCGTGTCCAAAAGGGAATAATTGGATGTTAGCCCGAAGCCCGACGACCCGGGCCTTTGAGGCAGCATACAGCTCAATCGTCACCCGCAAAGTTTGCCGGTGCGGCGCGGGCCGGGCCTACCCAGTCTATAGTCTAATAGACAGTAATAACACCTGTGAACCCCCCAATCAAGCAAAATTCCACTTTATACGGACGAGAAAACTGTGTAATTTCCTCTTTCGGGTGGCCCGCGATCCAGTCCATTCCATTCGCATTCTCTCGCGCTCTTGCACGTCATTCTTCAGTCTTCCTCTTCACACGCGTGCTTTCAGTTGTTTTTTTTCTTTATATGATGGCGAGTGGCGACGCGCCATTTCAACAGAATATAATTATATCGGACTTATTCGAAACATCGAGTTTGCATTGAAAAAAAGATTTAGTGCCAAATAAAACTGAAAGAAAAGAATAAACCATTACTACTATTCTTGTTTTTCCAGTTCAAGCGCAGACTGAGCGTGCATTCTGACAACTATTAGCTGACGTATTTCCATGCGACAAGACCACTATTTAAAAATTCCCTGATCTGTCAAATAGTTGAGCATCACGCAATCCCTCTTAACTGCCCACCGCTTTCAGTGGCTGCCTGTTGGCTTTTGCTGCAACTTGGTAACTGATCCAACCCAGTGTATGCGTGTATATACGATGCCAAACTCCTGCAAAATCTTCAAGTAGCATGCTACAAGTTATGTACCTGCCCTCACAGAAGAGCGTGACAATGCTAAAAAGTAAAAATATATACCTATATATATTTGATGAAGACAGGCTGGAAGCCCACCCTCTTCTTTGAAACTAATGTAAATTTTTGCTCATCTCTGCAACACGAAAGGAATGGAGGTATACAGTGGTACCCCATATGCTCTTCTCTCTGCCTCGCAGCGTTTTGTAAATATAGCTCTACGTAGGTATTAAGCTTTATCTGATGGGAAACTCAAGAGTGCAGGCTATCAGTTGCACACCCACCAGCTCCTCGGTTCGGTAGGGACAGCAAGGCAGCAGGGACTGCAGGGACAGAACGGCAGCAGGGACTGCAGGGACAGAACGGCAGCAGGGACTGCAGGGACAGCGCGGCAGCAGGGACTGCAGGGACAGCACGGCAGCAGGGACTGCAGGGACAGCAGAACTTTCCAAGATACATCATCCATATGGACCTTTACGACAACGAAAGTGACCACATTTCTCCCGTTTCAGTTCGTCTCCGGCATCGGTCTCGGTTTCGCATAAAATACTAGTTACTTCACACGAGAAATTAGCGCAACCTCGATCAGAAAAACACTGGTAGCTAGGAACATGGATATTAGTTGCAGCGCAGGTGACAATTTTCTTAGCTGCGGTAAAACGGGCATGCCCGGACCGAGTGGGCTGGGATGGTTAGAAATAGGACTCATCTTGGAGTGGGCTGCACATCTCCTGTTTTTGCGATGACAAATGATAGAGGAGGTAGGTATAACTTAGTCGACTAATCGCCTCTGCCGGATCAAACCTAAGATGGATTGATTGATGCTAACCAGGTCGTCCCAGCTGAGGCATCAAGTCTAATAATGCACCTTTTAGCTCCCTACTCTCCTGCTGTGTCAGATAACACACAACACTTACAATTAGTATGCAAATTGGAAAAGTTCAATCTATCCAATTATTAATGATCTTTCAATATTCTGTCACAAATGTGTTTCTTCTACTCAACTGGCTTCGCGATTAGAGGTCATATTAGTTCATACTTACATGCTTCGTGAACAGCGGGCGTAAGATTGGCTCTTGGGGGTCTTTTGAATTGTATAAGAGCAGCGTTCGATGTAAATTGACCAATCATTGTACAACTGTGCCCTATGGTAAGCTAATTAATGAGTTGGGCTGTTAGCGCTGAGTGTTGCTTTGGAGGGAGGGGGTGTGCCCCACGTCTCTAGCGCCTGTTCAGGTGATCGGTTGTTATCATCAGGTTTTCATCACTGACAGCTAAACTGACAGGTCGACTCACCAGTCAACTTACGATCCTAACTGCAAGTCCGTTCAGCCACAAGCTTGCTTCAAGCTTTAATCACGCTTCAAGCAATACAAACGAATTTTGATCTCTTATAATACGGTTCCTAAAGTTTAAACTTAAAAACTGACCGTTCATCTTGTGCAGACAGATTTTGAACAAAGGAACGATTTTTTTCCATTGATGCAATCACCAAGTTATTTGGTGCTTAAACTGTTCATTGTAACTCCACACTCCTATTAGGCGATTTGCATACAATCCGAAGGGGTGGATCGCCAGCCACCTGCACAGATTATCCATAGCGTTAGAGCCAGGGCCAGGTAATGCATCGGAAATATTACCTATAGGCAAGCTCATCTCTCTAGATTTCGGTATCTATATCTCCTACGCGTTGCATTTTTTTCAATAACGACACTCTATCACGCTATCATAATAAAATATTAATATTTTGAAGAATGTTTATGTCGTGGCGAATTGAATTGCTCGGCTGAGCGGCCATGGCGGCCTAGCTATTTATCCGTACATGGGCTACGCTGTAAATGACTAAAGGTTGATTGAATGATGCATGTATAACTACATGGTAACCTATTCATGAATGGGCTACAAGGTGTGTGGAGGGGGGGACTGAACTTATCAAGGGGAGTCGTAAATGACGTCGCACCGGAAGCCGCACCTGTGAAGGTGATGGCGTCGTGTGTAAGACTGAGAGTGTGAGGAGGACAGATGCTTGCATGGACCATGGACCATGGACCATGGACCATGGACCAACACGTGACCAGGATCTTTGCCGATTACGTCAGGCTATGGCCAAGAAGACAGAGAGATGAAATTCTAGCAATCGAGTTTGTTTTCGTGGACCGCACCGGACCGAATATCCGTTTTCTAAGTGACTGATTAAAGTCAAAATTGATGTTGACGTTTTTGTCAACATCGATTTTGACTTTAATAGTTTTCCATTTTGGCAGCAATAAGAAGAAGATTTTATTGATTGTTGTTTATGCTTGCATAAATAATTCCAGATATATTCGAAATTCCTTTTCCTAATTTTGAAGGCACCTGCCTCAGAAATCACTGTAATAAAGAGAAGTCGTGGGTTTGGGGCAGAAGTTTCAAGGCCATTCGGTGCTAATCTCGTGAAATTTTTCCCCATGGGTCTGCAGCATCTCTGGGCCTGAATCTTCATACCATTTCGCGATATGGTTTTAAAATTAAAATAAATTCTCTGTACTCTTTTCCATGTTTTCCACGAAGCTAGTGCCAGAAGGCGAAAGTCGTTATGACCGATATACTTATCCCTACTTCCAAAAAAAATATGCAACACGCAGTAAAATTCGAGCTTACAAACATGAAGCTTTACAAAGTTTCAATCTTCTTCGTCTGAGAGTTTGATGCATCAAACTAATTCAAATATATTTTGACAAATTGCGAACTAAGCTACACGTAGTCAATTGTATCAAATTCCTCTTCTTGGGACAGTTTTCAGTGTGGCGATTCAAGAGGAGGGGGGGGGGGGGGGGGGGTTTATGAGGATCTTCACTAGGAGCGTGAGCTGTAAAATGAGCTGGGCAGAGATCTGGTATTCTTATAGAGGTAATTAAAAATCATCTCCAAAGGTTGGTAATTGTATTTTTTAAATAACCGGCTGCAAAATGCATCCGAATTGCAATCGAAGCGAAATGCGTGGATTTTGCTCCAATTATGACTTTAACTCTAATCTTATTGGTACCTCCCCCCCTCTCTCCCCCGCCACCCCCATCACCCGTGTCGGGGTCAGCCCATGCATTGTCCAATTCAATATTACACACTTCACCGCAAGTTCACAATACACCTGAGTAAAGCGATATTATCAGATTCTTACGTTCCACAGTTGTGAGAATATATGTAACAAATATTGAGAAGGGAGACGAAGGTGGAAAAATGTGCACCCGAACCGGGATACGAACCCGACAAGCAGGAGGTCCCGGGTTCGTATCCCGTTTCGGGTGCAAATTTTTCCAGCTTCGCCTCCCTTCCATCAGTTGCTTTTTCCTCTCAAATATTGGTAATGTTGAAAGATAGTTTGGGCTTCATCTGACCAATACGCAACCTGACATTATGCATTAGATCATCCATTGTATTTTTCATTTTCCAACTATTGTTCAATTAAAGCAAACCAAAAATTAACATAATTTCGAAAATCTGTCAGAAGCGCGTTATATCAAAACAAATATGCGAGCTTCTGTGTGATTCAGGTGATGGCCAATCCGGCGGTGGACGAAATGTCAAATATTGCAAATGGGGATTCGGTTGAAACCTGAAATTTTATCTGAGCTCTGAAGACAAAGACAGGCCCTTCTATAATTCACTTATCAATCACTGAAAAAATACTATTTCAAACTGGGTTTTAAATGTTAAATAAAAGTTTCTCTATTTTCCCGACCTTTCGTAACATAGGTATAGTTACTTCAAGGGTGAGAGCTCAACTGACGTCAAAAACGGGATCAAAATAACTAACAAATTCTGATGATCCTGCTTAAGACCTCCTAAATAATCCTAAATAATTGATGAGCGTAGCGAGCGAAGCGAAATCTTCAATTTCACTACTGCTAAAAAAAACACTTGTGATGTGTGTGTGTGTGTGTGTGTGTGTGTGTGTGTGTGTGTGTGTGTGTGTGTGTGTGTGTGTGTGTGTGTGTGTGTGTGTGTGTGTGTGTGTGTGTGTGTGTGTGTGTTTTGTTAGTATGTGTGTTTGTGTGTTTGTGCGCGCTCTACAGACCAAGCGCCTGCGTCGAATGCGTTAAATTTTCAGGGTGTACCTATACTTTTGTTCTCAACTTAGACCCCTTGCGTTTTTTAAGAAAATCCTCCATACCCCTCCCCTTCAAATCAGAAATAAGAGCAATATTCCAAATTGAGGAAATTTGGAAAAATATGGAAACTTATCTAAAAGTGCGCGTTCTTTCCTGATTTTCCCAAAAATTTATTGTGACTTTGTGTGTGACCGAACTTGGAAACACAAACAACGGGACTGGAAAACTGGACAACTATATATAGTCGATGGTTAACCCGATAAATAAAATAAACAAAAGGGGCAAAGGATACATCTACTCATGGATGTATAACATGAAAACCCTTACAGTACCTATTTTAAACTAGGAAACGCTGCCAAAGTGTTCGCGTTGAAGATGAGCATAGCTGTTTGTAGCAGATAAGTTGATTGCAGAGCGTCGGAAACAGCCGATGTGTAAGTGTTAATTAGTATTTCCAAGTTTGGTCACACACCAAGTCACATACAAAACAATCAACTTATCTGCTTCAAACAGCTACGCTCATCTTCAACGCGAACACTTTGGCAGCGTTTCCTAGTAATAAATAATAAAACTAGTGCTAAAGATAGGACAAGTAGGAGTCTACGAAATTTAATTCACAATTGCCAAGTTTCCCATTGCTGTTTTGGCATAAAAACTCGAAATAATTTCGTTTCCTTTGTAACGATTGGCCATGGCCATGACACATTCTTGGCCGTGGTAGTTTACGTATAATACGTGATAATTGACTGTTACTTCCAGTTCCGAAAAGACGAGCAGTCCGACAGTCGTGTTGATGTAGCTGGTCCGATTTCTTTTTCGAATATGGTTTTGAAACCTCGAAGTGATTGACAACTAAGACGGTGCCTATTAAAACAATCATTTTGTAATTACACACCCACGGAGATTTTGATATTCGCATGTTCAAATGAGTTAAATTTCTCGACAGGAGTTTAAATTCTCGACTCGTATGCGAGTCCGACGCTCCTCTAGTTTTTATAGTTTTTATGAGATTGATCATCGGCGTTTAAGTCGCGGCGACCCCGTGATCAAAAAGAGAGGGGGAGAGGGAGTGGGAGTGTGTGAGAGAGAGAGAGAGAGAGAGAGAGAGACCATGGCGTCTTGCGTGGGTGGATGGCGAGAAAGCATCATCTCCAGCATCTCGCGTGCTCCATTCATCCAGCCAGTCATTCTGCACTTCTCTCCTCACCCCCTTGTACCCCAGCCACAACAGAGCGAGCACAGCCACAGCCAGCCATTGACCATTGTCATCGTTCTCCTGCCCACGCTTATTGTATTCCATTTATAGGCTCTCCGTCGCGATAAGACGAAATTTAATTCAATTGTTTTTTAGATGAGCTGATATTGATAAGTACAATACAGGTTTTTTGACATGCCTAAGGCTACAAGTTGACGCTCATTCAAGAATCAACGTGTACGTACACATATTTGTTCTGTCGTAATAACTGTTTCGTGCTTCTTCAGTACCCAGTGTCCATGGGACAGTCAATAGTTTTGGCAAGTGGGTGGGGGGCGGGGGGGGGTGTATTATGGTAATTTTTTTAGGTTTATTTTAACTGCATTCTTTATATAGTGAACTCTTTAGTATTTCATTTAAGGTGCCAGTATTCGGGCCGTGAAAAAACAGACTAGGCACAGGCTTTAGTGTAAAGTGGGACTATGGACTGTGTTGAATTGGCACAGAAAACGAAATGAACGCGACCAATGTCTTTTTTGTATGCTATCGAGTATTCTAGCGCTGATTTTGAACAAGTTAAGCACAAATTGTGGGCTTCTGTATTTGGGAGTAGGTACTCGACCATATTGGCTTATGGATATTCTCATCATAAATAAATTCAGCACAAATATATTTTTTCTCACCAGCCATGCTTGTTTACTGGACGTCTGTTTTGCCAGTCTAGCTAAAATTGTCTATTTTTGACAATACCCTGTCTGTATAGCGGGTCAGTATTCTCTCTACAAGCTAGCAGCCCTTTAAATATAAGATGTGTATTATTAATAGTGAATATTATAGTATTATCATATTATTATGTTATTATATTTATATTGCTATTATATAAGATGTGTATTGCGGTCAGCCAAAATGGTGTATAAGCAAGCAGATGCTAGTTTTATAACCCAGTGAGTAAATATATATATTGATAATAAATATTTTTTTCATGAAAAAACTGAATATACAAAAAGCCAAATAAACCTAACCACGAACGTGGTTCAATTATAATATAATAAATTATATATTTGATTAATAAATTATAATTTATAGTAATATATTTTATTATAATTTTATTTAACAAATTATAATTTATAGATCTATAATATATATTTACATTTATTTTCTTCTACCGCCATAAAGGCAATAATGATGACCAAAGTGAACGGAATCGATGACCTTGCTTTGAACATTTTCTTTCAATATGAAGGTACATGCAGTCGGTGGATCTAGTTAAGAGTCTATTCTTTACTTAAATTATATTGGATAAAATATCCAACTAGATAATTAAAAGTAGCCACAAAATACAAATTTCCTGGTCGTAAAAGCCCGCTTAAAAATCAAACGGGCAGTGGAATACGACATAGGGGGCGTGGTCACTGGGGTCGACTAGCCGCTGTTCTGATCCGTCTGTCCACCGAAGCACTTGGTCGGTCTGGTGAAGAGCGCAGAACGTTGGTGTTATTGCTCATTATTTGGGCTAAATCATGTCGAACGGCATAATTTACAGTTTGGTCGTGCTCCTCGTGAGTTTAGTGTGTAGTGGAACAGCTGCCGATGTCATTAATACCGATATTACTCTGAGAAACGTCGAACGAAATATCGACATCACTTCACAAGTTACGAAAATCTCATACAAGCTCACATTGGAAAATAATGGCAAATCACCCGTTAAAAATTTCTTGTTCGCTGTTGACGACGATGCTCGAGACAGCCTTGCGTTTCTCAGTGCCCAGGTAAATGAAGTAGCAGTACATTAGTCTATTAATGTGTACAAACAAGATTCATGCGGCATGCCTAGCATTGTCAACATGGCAAACATGGCAGCCGGCATATTATCGTAGGCCACGTAGCTAGCCGACCGTACATGTTTCTGCGATCTTGATAACGAGGATATAGTTGATTGAAAATCAAAATTGCCACTCAACAATTGTCCAAACGTCTTACAAGCATTTCCACTGCGACGCTGACTTTCCGACCTTGCAATCCACACATAACCTTATCCTGACACTGCAACTCCTACAATGAGTTTGACGGATGCTAGCCAAACAGTTTATATGGGTTGTTCCTTGATTTCTTGCAATGTAAAATATGTAGAATAATTTAAACTAGTAAATGTTTTTCAATTAATTATTCCGAGCCTTAACAGGACGGCCAATCTATAGGTACTAACTTTTAGAATTTGATTATTTTTTGCGCTGAAAATGTTGCTCAGGGTGAAATGTTTTGGTTAGTGGATTTTGTGCTCAATAATCCAAGTAGACTTAATTGAGTAATAAAACCCAATTATTCACAAATCATTGCTCAGTTCGTTTTTTTATTTATTTTTATTTAATAAATTCTCCTAGAAACATTTATGTACAATACAATTCATTCTGTATCTACAATTATTATTTTGTAGATGTTCCATAGTTACATACATGCGTAGGCAATGAACACCTATCACTTACAAATGTTATATTTTCAGACTGCAGACTCTTCCAAATCGTCGCTGAAGTTTGCAGCCACGGATGTTCAAGGTCATGGGCAGAAAGCTTTCTGGCGCATTGAACTCAAAGATGCTCTCCAGCCAGCGAAAACTGCTGCGGTATGTTTTGACATTCCTCAGACTCCTTTTTTGCTTACTATTTCATAAGTCTCCTGAACCCTGTCCTTATGTCATTTCACAAGGACTTCATTTGTTTGAGATTTTTTTAAATGTGTCATTACGTTGTTACATTTCGTTTCGTAAGCACTAGATCACCACCAGCCTTTTGCCAACCCTGTGGCTTTATGCCAAACAGAAGAAACAAGGGATTTTTATACCTCCTACCTATTAACAAACTACAACCTAAAATGTACAACCACCTGTATCCTTTCGCACCACAGGCTTCCAGCAATAATATAAAATTAGTGACAAAACATGTCAACTCTGCACAAAAATAGGTGTTAGTACTGACAATATTGCTTTCCAGGTGGAAATTGAAGCAGTGTTCACTCATCAGCTGAAAGCCCATCCAGCTACCATCACTCAGAAGGAGAAACAGCTCGTTTTGTTCCACGGCAATCACTACTTGTACTCTCCGTACACGGTGACCAAACAGTCGACTTCGGTGAACCTCGGCTCACGCAATGTTGAGAACTATTCTAAACTGAAACCAGCTTCGCAGTCAGACACAACCATCTCTTATGGGCCGTATGAAAAGATCCAACCTTTCTCTGTTGTGAGTGGCTCACCTTCATCATTTTTGCATGCTATCATTGGACTCTATCCATGACCATGAGTAAACCTTCGATCATTGCTAGCCGGGATACGCAACTAGCTCAGTACTGTATGTATCCCATGCAATAAGTAAATTGAATTTTAGAAGTAGCTAAATAATCTCCTTGTTTGTTTGTTTTAATGTTTATCCAGTTTTAAGATAACGTAAAAACGGCAACATACATCCTGAATTCAGTAAGAGCTGACACGGCATGCTAGTTGCCTATCCTGTACCAGTGCAGTGATCGAAGAGTAAACTGTTTGCTATAATAAAGTTGATTTTCTATTCCAATTGGATACCTTAGTCGATAATTTTATGAAAATAACATTCCAATTTTGTGAATTTGATATTGGTGAAAATATGTTGTTATTATATGAGACACCTCAAAGGAAAGTTTAAGCTCAGTCTTTAGCATCAACTTCCAAAATATATTCTTAGGGTGGACTGAAAGTAAGAACTTTGCCAAATAACAAGACCGAGTTTTTGCGCTGTTCCATTGGAATGAATTCCTGAAATAGTTAGATGGTGAGACAAGATTTGTAGATAATTACCTGCCTCAATGTACCCAGCATCTGGTCTTTATGTGTTATCGCAGGACAAAATGGTGATCCACTACGAAAACAACTCGCCGTTCCTTACTGTAACGCGTCTCACTCGTGTCATGGAAGTCTCCCACTGGGGTAACATTGCCGTCGAGGAGACCATCGACTTGGAGCATACCGGAGCCGTGCTCAAGGGGCCCTTCTCACGCTACGAGTACCAACGAGAGGCACAGAGCGGACTGTCCAGCATCAAATCCTTCAAGGTATGTGGTGTAGCTGCAATGCCAAATTTGAACCAAACCTGTATTTTTCTGGATCCAAATAATGCTCATGGTGTGATACACACATCAACTGTATATTTTTGTGTGTGTTTAGTTTGTGCTTCTTTTTGCTGGCCTCACTAAATACGTATCAATATTTTAAACAATGTTCACTAGGTAAGTGTTTTTTAGTGTTGATCTTCATCACTTACCTATTGCTGTTAAACTAAGCTCTATGCATCTGTTTCAAATGTCTGAGGAGGGAGGGTTTTGAACTCCATATTGCCAGTAGGATTTTTTGAGTTTGCCATTGCACAGCCCTCGAGCTAGAGCTGTTTTCCATTGGCACGTATGGCCCTCATGTTGCTAGAAGGAAACATTAAATACATACACAAAGCAAAGTAAACATAGCAACAGTACATAGCCAAGTAAATACAATACCAGCAAAAAGAATGTTTCTGTTGTAGTATCTTTACTACATGGCAAGACCTATACCTCAGATATCTAGGTTACACTTACATGTAATAAATCTTATAGGAAGTGCACTTCATTGAATAGGAATACAATCAAGAGATGCATTCATTTCTGTATGCTTTCATCATGCACTGCCCACCATTGCTACTTGCTACACAGCTTTTTTCTCGCTCTCGTGCATCGACATTATATTTACTTGTGCAACCCTTGCTTTATATGTCTAGATCATTAGACTACATGCAAAACGTACATAGATGTGCATAAACTGTTTGTGGATCTCAGCCCAGGGTTCTAGTCCCCAAGAAATATTCGACACCGTTGTTGTAAGCGTGCTTTACCTCGCAGACCGTTCTGCCCGCCGCGGCTGCCGACGTTTATTACCGCGACGAGATCGGCAACATCTCGACGTCCCACATGAAAGTGATGACCGACTCCGTTGAGCTCGACCTCCGCCCACGCTTCCCGCTCTTCGGCGGCTGGAAGACCCACTACACCGTCGGCTACAATGTGCCCAGCTACGAGTACCTCTTCAACTCGGCCGACGACTATCTGCTCAAGATGCGATTCGTGGATCACATCTACGACGACATGGTTGTCGACCACGTCGTCACAAAGGTGACCTACATGCTCGAATTTTAATTCTAACTTCATTCACAATGTTATGATTGTTTGCTTTGAATATTAGTACCTATCCTGTGGTAGGACAGACATATATTTGGAATGCATTTTTTATTTTTTTAAAGAATTATAGCCTTAACAACTTTTTAATTGGACCTAACAGGTGCAAAACAATCGAGTTTGACCCACCTTCAAAAAGCACACACGCCCTTGTGTGTGTTTTTTTTGTTCTTTGTGAACAATTTCAATATTAAAGTTATTATTTAGCCGCATAATTATGGCACTAACATCAAATTAATCTTCTAAAAGTAGTTTGGTTTGAACTTTTTTGAACCATTTTTGAGCTGCTTGACACCTGCTGAGAGCGAATGAGTGAAACGACGGTGGGTTTCCGTGCTCAGGTGATTCTCCCCGAGGGCGCCCACGACATCCAGCTAGTGACGCCTTACGCGACGGAGCGGCTGGCCGATACCCTGCACTTCACATACCTCGACACCAAGGGTCGGCCAGTCATCACCCTCACCAAGCGTAACCTCGTCGAAAACCACATCCAGGACTTTGAGGTAGGTATCCAATGGTCCAACCAAAGGAGATTCCATATTTTAGAACTTTTCAGACGTCCATTACTGCTGTGATGGGATTCATTAGTTGCAGATAAAATTGGAGTGGAAGTCTGAATCAGTACTGCACCAAGTATCTGGGCTAAGAATTATCCAACCAGCATTACGTGTCTTCACTCCTTACACCAGTTCTGATTCTCCAGTAATGGGCGTAATTTCTGTCTACTCTTTCGGCTTTTCCAAATAAATAAACCAGCATCTAGGTGCTCTCATCCAACAACATAAAGGCTCACCGTAGGATGTGGTCTCTCATTTGGCTGACGGTGTCAATCGACCAAATCATCTGACAGTAAAAGCAAGTCTACAAGAAGTTGGCCAGTACACCATTATTTAGAACCAACACCAATAAGAGCCGTTTTGGTACTGTGGACAATTTGAGCCTCGATTCGTAAATGTTGCGAAGTACCCTCTTTCAATTGCAATCAATCTGCAAGATGTTGAGTGGCCAGTGGCAAGCTGGACATAGACACTTGATTGCCACAAAGTGTATTGTGGGCATGTCTATTACTTTTAGTTTTTTCCCATTCTTTTCCATAAGTTTGACATCAACTTTTTGTAATGCTAATGGTTTTCCACCAAATGCTTGCTTATTTCCAGGTCTCCTACCCTTTGTCTAGAGTAATAAGAGCAGTAATATTCTGTAACAAGATGTCCTGGCTTGTTAAATAACAAATCTGTGGATTTTGTGGCCGCTTTGCTGCCTTGCAAATCTTGCGATGGCTAATTAACCCACTTCCTGTCATCCAATCGAGCTGAAATTTAACAACAAAGACTACTTTTTTGTGACAATACATTCTATTAAATATTGAGCCCTGTCCTCCATTCTCTTTTCCTACAAAACACACATATGAGCACATATCAGAAATCGGGAAAATGAGGCAAAATATGTAATTTTTTAGGAAAAAGTTTTCCTTGTTTCTGAATATGCTTCAATATGTGATTTGAAGAGGAATGGAAAGGAGGACAAGGCTAAAAATGCAACAAAATATATTGTCACAGGAATGAGGAAACTAGGTAGTCCATTTGCCAAATTTCAGCTTGATTGGATGATGGGAAGTGGGTTTCTAGCTCTACATATTTTGAGCTTCATCTTCTTTTCTCTTTCCCTTCTAGTCACTTATAAAAGAACTTAAGAAATAGGGAAAGTTTCAAACAAAAATGCAAATATAAAGCAGTAGTATGCATAAAGGATTTATGAGAAAAGCATAGTTTTATGGGGTTAGTTTTTTTCAAACCGGGAACATTGTTGTTTTTCTTTGCCTTGAAAAGCAGTACATATACAGAACCAAACACACGCCATAAGTATGACTTCAGGTATAGTAATAAAGACAAAGTGGTAAAGTAGTGTTCAGAAAAAAATGTGAGCGACACATTTAAAATAGTACTACCCGCACGGCTATTGCTGCCACTTCCATAGTCGAGTTGTAGACCAGGTCGTGACAACACAGTGTTTATGTTCCAGTTGCAGTACGCATTCCCGCGTGTGCTCATGCTGCAAGAGCCGCTGCTAGTGGTGATCGCATTCTACCTCCTCTTCCTTCTGGTCATCATCTACGTTCGTCTCGACTTCTCCATCACAAAGGTTTGTGGCCGGGCTCCTCTGCCCAAACCTGAGAGACTAATTCCCAGGATACATCCTGGTAGAGTCCAGAAGATCAAAATCCTGCGGCGTAGGAAGTACAACCGGTGTTAAAGGCTAATTTATATTTGTATGCTAAGAATTAATAAAATTTACGTATTTCTTTTGCGTTTCGCATGATGCTTTAGTTTTTCTGGCAAAATGGATGATTTTTTTTATGCTTCAGTTTTTATAATTCACACTAGGATATTTGAAAAGCTAGGTTATGATAACCAGACTGATGTTCAAACACAAATAACTGTGTTTTGCATAATGCTTTGGTGCTTCTGATGTTTTATCAATGCAGTTTTGTGGACCCTGAGCTTTGTATTGGGTTGAGGTTGATCCCCGGTGCAGGTAACTTGTGCACGTCTTCCAGAATAACACTCTCAGATTTGGTACCAAATCCCAAAACAAAATCTCAGACAAATTGCATGAAACAACAAGGTTTTTGTTAATTGGGGGTTTCCTGGTGTGAGTTCCTGTTGGAATTAGGGTAAGTGGTGTCTGCTTTCAATGTATCATCGCTTTTGTCCCGTCAACCAGCACGCCGCGTCCGCATTTTTCCTGAGGCACGCAAAATAACAGGTTCATTATTATATCGGCGGTTCACATAAAAGGACTGTGTTTGCCAGTTCACTGTTTACGTAACCAATACTAAAAAAAGTTCGATGCTAAAATGGTTTGAAAAGGTGTGGTTTAAAAGATAATTGACTATAGTTTTAAATGTGCAACAGTGTTAAATGCTACGCAAAACATTCAATACACAGTGCATGTTTGTAAATTGATATACACATTTGGAGAAATTCAAATTTTGCATAGGTACATAATTTTTACATCTTTTCTGTTATTCTGTCCATTTTCGGTTGTGTTAGTTGTTTCTTCAAGCTTATTGTTTGGGGTTGCTTGCCTGGCTGGGCCTTGGTTGACATTGTGGTATTCTAATTTGTGTAAAGAATTTCAGTTTTGGTAAACGCTTCCTATTGTCATCAGTTCTGTTAGCATCGTGCATGAGCCGTGTGCATGCACTGTTTCCATAACAATGCATGAGTATGAGAAATTCGGGAAAAAGCTAGTCAATAGAAATATTCTAGGATGGATACAACGGTTAGCAGTCATGAAAGTTCCGAAATGAAAGGATTCCCAGTTCTTCTGAAAATTTTATTTCTGTACTAATCAATGCTTTTGGACACACAAACACTGCAAGTGTTTATTTTTTTGTGATGGTGAGCGCAATTGAATGTCATGTATGCTTTGATCTCATGTTCCTCCAGTAACTTGGGAATTCCAAGAAATGCTTTTTTAAATTCCTGGTGGCGCTTGCGGTCCAGAAAGCCATCCAGCAATGATCGGCGCTGTGGCCAGCACTGACCAGGCCCTCGCAGAGTATTTTCAGCAGTAACCTCAATTGATTTGTCAGTAATTGATATTGGCTAGGGATGTCCAACGATCATTTTTTTCAAATTGATTATCAAATCATGAAAACTGATAGTCGATTATTAATCGATTTTTTCCAAAAAAAATCTAATCGATAAATCGTATTTGATTGACACCCCTACCCCTAATATTGGCCGGTTCGAAGTGCAATCCACTCGGCACATTTGTATTGTGAGTGTGAATTTCAGGATGAGGCAGGAGAGAGCCGAATGCGAGTGGCAGGACACTGCGAGAAGGTCCTTTCCCACCAGGATCGCCGGGCATTGACTTATCAGCAGCTGGATGACCAGCTGGCCAAGCTCAAGGTCACCAAGGAGTCCAAGGATCTCAATGCATTTCTGGTACTGAGCTTTCTTTGGCATTGTTGTAATTTCACTTTGTATTTCACTTTACAGCAGGTGGACACCTTGTCAAACTAACTATATACACTATCTCCAACATTTTCGGGCATGACTCTAAAGTTAAGGTGATTCCACTTATTGGTTTTCCAGTGCACGAGTGCGTTGCGGTCTACGTCTCTGCAGATGTTCTCGCACTTTGTTTGCATGGTCAAGTTAGCGAAATGCATTGGGACAACCAATCGTCAACAATTAACAATATTAACCATTTGTTCTAGTGGTTAAACTTACTATGGTCATTTTATGAGCGCTGATTGCAATTATTGAGACTTTGCTGCGTGGCCAGATTTGACAAGTTTACATTTAATGCAAATAGGCAAATGTCTACATGCAAACAATGTCGTATAGAATTCAATAAAAATGCAAGATTTATATGTGCCAGTATTTCCAGGAACTTTAGTAGCCATAACATATGCAATGTAAGCCAAACCGTTAATGAAATGTGCAAAATGGGATGGTGGTTACTAATTGCTCCGCCATTTCCCCGTAACAGTCTTTTCGTGGATTAGATGACGAAATTAGCCAGCCCCTAAAGCCTCACTAGGTAAACCTGGCAAACTCACATCAACGATCAAGAGCTGACTTGATGAGATCTCCATTTTTCTCACTAAGCTTCAGTCGTGTCGGTAATGTAGTCCTTAACAGAGTAGTGACTTATCTAGATAATTTTATCTAGATGAATTATCTAGATAATTTTTGTTATCTTTTATCTTATCTAGATAGGTAATTTGAGAAAAGATTATTTTTTATGAAAGGAAATTGTTACTGGTGTAAGCAGTTACCAGTATGCAATTGTTGGAAGGGAGGCAAAGCTGGAAAAATGTGCACGGAACCGGGACACGAACCCAGGACCTCCTGCTTGCAGCAAGCAGGAGGTCCCGGGTTCGTGTCCCGGTTCCGTGCACATTTTTCCAGCTTTGCCTCCCTTTCATCAGTTTTTAGCTTTATCTAGATTTTAAAAAGATTGTCATCTTTATGATTTATCTTAGATAACAAAATGATTATCTTAAAATAAGGTTTTCAAATCAATTTCTCGGGCAACATTGTTTTCTATCTCTGTGTATGTGCTGCTGACGCCATTGATTACAGTCTGGTCAGAATGCAGTAGTCCTCTTTGGTTGCTCGTTTTTTATTTGGAAGAGTGCAGGAAGTGAGAAAGAAGATCACTGTTCGAAACCGACAATTTTGCTGTTTTCAGCATGGATTGTCTTCATTACTGGCCATCCTTTGGTCAATGATCAATGCCAGTTAGGAAGTTTTTTTTATAATATCATCTTTTATCATTTTTGGATTATCTAGATAAAGTTTGGTTATCTTCATCTTTTATCCAGATAATTTTGCTACTGTTATCTTTTTTTGTTATCTAGATAAAAAAATTATCGTTATCTTTATCTAGATAAATTTTAAATTTATCTGTCACAACTCTGGTCCTTAACGCTGGGCTCAATAGATTTCAAGATTTCAAAATGTTTTTTTGACACGTTGCGAGGTGAATTTCGTTGCGGTGCCACTGGCGGTATGCCGCCAACTATGGAAAGGTCAGCAGAAAGCGTAACCTACACTTCGTGCCTCTACCTAGCCCATTGCTTACTCATGTCGATGCTATAAGTATAAACCATGGAGTAGACAGTTTTAGACTTGGTTAGACAAGGCCGGTGCTTAATGTTGATTGTTCTTGAACGTCAATTATGAATGCACCTAGCAAACACATACCATGTTACAGAGCAGCCCCTCCGGTTGAGTTTTCTTGCCTTTGGGTTTGGAGCTGACTCCACAAAACGAATCAAATAAATCCCAAAACGGAGGTTAAGAAGCTTTTTGGGCAAACAGAGGCGTTTGGTAGTTAATTGTCTGTATGTGTGGTTGCAGGCAACAGTGAAGACCATTGGGCAGACCTACAAGGCAGAGACAGCCCTAATCGCCGAGCTGCTCGTGAAACTCAAGGCCGATGCCCCGGACATTGCAGAGAAAGTGACAGAACTGCAGAAGGTGGACAAGTAAGTTTTCTGCAGTGTTATTTATCCAGCTAGACAAGAGTACAAAAGTTGAAGCAATTAAATAATGCACACTAGCACATGCTAAGCTGCCAGTAAAATTGTCGAGCACTTGGCCGTAACCAATGTCGAATCCAGTAAAAATAATGGTTCCAATAACGGTTCCAATGAAATAAACGGTTCAATGTTTAACGGTCTGTCACATCAACTTACAATCAAAATTTCTGCAATACTGAACACGATCTTCTTCGAAGTGGCAAAATATGGGTGATGCTATCAAAATTGTTTACCTCGGCTCACCGAATCGTTTCACCATATTCTCGCAGTACTTTGCACGATAAATAAATAGCCCTTCACTTGCCCTTCAGCAATATGAAATCCTGCTGTGATGTTGTGTTATTTATACATACTGTTTTGGTGATGACTGATGATGAAGACATGTTGCACTTGCTCTACATAGCCACAGCTCGCTGCTGTGGTTTTTGGAGCTGTTGCTGAAACGTTTTTTCCCCATTGAATGAAATAACTTAAGATTTTTTTTTTTTTTACTGTTCTGACTTTTGAGTTGGCAGAAAAGTTATGAAATTGAAGAAAACCTAAATTTCTTCAATCCCAAAATGCTTTTGGTTCTTAAAAAGATTAAATTACAGTTTCAAATTTTTCGAATAACTGTTCCAATTCCATTAGAATTAGTTTCGGGTACGTGTTCCGGTTCGGATCCCTGGATGAAAATATAATTACATGTACTGAATGAATTTTGGTAGGGGTGATCTTCATTTTTTTTTAGTCAATTAGGCATTTTGTGAGACTTACTCCACAACCGCTGACATCATCTAGATTTCTAATCTGGATCACATAGCTTCTAAACGTCACATCTAACTGCTTTCCTTTGAATTCAGGCAACTGAAAGATCTCTACAATCAACTCCACGTCCTTTATGTGGACAAACTTGCACCGGGCAAGATCAACCGACAAGCGTTCATCGATCAAGACAGCCAGCTCAGCAAGAAGAAAGACGACCTCAGTGACAAGATCAACGTCATTGTGAAGTCATTGCACTAGCACTCATGAAACGTTAACCGTGCGGTGACATTGCGTCTTCGGGAAAATGCGATTCAAGTAGTAGTAGAATCTGGCGGCAGCAAAGTCTATGGAGTTTAGGCTTTGAATATTGACAGAAAGAAACTTTAAGATAACGCTGTTTCCAGGACTGTGGATTTGAAATCTATTTCCTTTTTAAAAAGTTGGTCAGAAAGTTTGTTTAAACTTTGAATAAATGTGACCACTACCCAACATAAAGCATGATACCGTCACAAGTGAACAAAACACCCTGGCCTGCGCAGTCCATTTCTCAATTCAAAGTTAGTGACCTCTTTACAAAGCCAACTCAATCTGCTAGGGGATTACAGCTGGGTTTCGTCGTGCTTTACGATGTTTGTGCTAATCTACGCATTTTGTGATCTTTTTTGGGTTTTATTCAATTGTTCACTCCATAGCTCTGCATGATCTATAAAAATGCAAAGAAAATAACAAAGAAAAAAAAGTTCCTTGTGGATTAGGTCAATGATAAATGCCTTATTTTGTCACTAAGCAAGCAAACCCCCGAACATTTAGAGGAGCACGCTTGGGTACATGACAAAAGACATGATGCTGTGCATGCCTGTGGCAAGTCTGTAAAGCCCAGTAGGATCACACCCAGTCAGGTCCATCCAGAGAAAAGCAATTTTACTCGGCCTTCCTCTCAGTTATTTCCAAATTATTATTATTTTGATTATTAGGCCAAGGGTTCGGTGGTGATTCGAGAACTGACATGCAAATGGTGAGCAGACTTGATCGAAGAATCTGATAACCAATGTGGCAATGCCCAAACAATCTGTTGTTGATATAACTGATCATCATTCTGATCTTCTCCGTTTGGTGGCTGTGGATTTGTTTCCAGCGAGACGATGCCAAGGGTCTTGATCAGATGCTTGCAAGTTTATCTGGACCCTGCATTGCAACATGTTTGCATGCTTGAATTGAATGTTATATTCTTTAGTTCTTAAATGGGGTTTAAATGTGGTCAGATTTTCTAAATGCAGTATTTACTACCTATATTTGGTCCCTGAATTTTGTAAGACCATGATGTGGGTCAAAGATACATGTGGATCTTACCTTTGCTGGTTTGTCTCTGAATGAGGATAAAACGGATCAACTTAACCATGCCTGCTTTTGCAGACTTTTAAACCAAGGATGCACTGACATGTAAACAGAATAGCACGATTTTTGAGAGGATATTTCTTTGTATTGTTTTAAATGTCGGGAATTTATTTTTTCGCTCAAGTGATTAGTGTGATTGTGATTCTGACCGATAAATAAGAATGAATAAAACTATTTGAAACGAGAAGTTTCCTTTCAAGTTCACACCAGGCAGCCCTTGCCCTTGCTATCAATTTTCATGACAAGGGCTGCCTGGTGTAGTAGTGTCACCACTTATTGCCCGCACAAAAGTATCTTGCTCGCCCTAATTTTTGAGGAAATCCAACAAACAATTTTTTGATGAGTGTGTTAGTGACCAATTAAATTGGCTGGCTGTCCCATTGGAAATGAACTCCTACCAGTGCTCCAGGATGGCCTGGAAACATACTGGAAGCTCGTCAGCGTCAGACCGTCAGACGTGCACTGACCCGGTATTAGGGCTAATGAATACCCGCTTTGAAGGTATTTACACATTCTTTTTCTTGCAAATACCCAAAGGGAAAACTCGCAATGTCGTTCACGTGAAAATTCTAGGCAGGCGATGAACTAATACTTAAAATTGACGAGGCCCGAAGAACGAGGCGCCGCCTATCCGATTTCAGGACGGCAGACAACAGGCTAAATTTGAACTTGTAACTTGTTTTTTAACTTTTTTTTTTTTTTTGGTTTGCATGAGATTTGTTTATTTATTATTATTAGATATAACCATTGATTGGATTATCATCTGAAATACATTTTGGCAACATGCACATGAAAGAAATTTCTGCAATAATTCTCGATGAAATATTCAATTCTTTTGTACGAGGATTTTCTGCAAATTTGATGAGAACCTCCTTACATCAACAATATGAATTGATCAGAATCTGGTTCCTGCATCAAATCACAAAGTGTCTTCTACATTCGCGAAAAAAGGTGTCCGAGGTTTCAAGTTAATTGATGGTGTTTGAAGATTTAAAAAATATATCACAAGCTCAAATTTAGCCAGGTCTCCCTGCTTTGAGAACGGTCTGATGGCATCCTGTATTTTTAGCATCGTTAAAGTTGCAATTCAAACACGACTCAAATATCACATTTATTTATCCTCTCCAACATATACTTACTGCATTGTTGCTCAGTTGTGAGCACTAGAGGTCGACTGCAGTGAGAGCTTGCAATTGGGCCTGGTTTGATCCCGCTCACAGTTCACCAACTTGCCTTGGGTGTAGGGCTTGCTCCTGACAGTGCACAACGTGTACCAAGTGGACGCATTGGGACATCCGACAGTGTGCTCGGCAAGACTAGCTCCCATTGCGGGTTGCCGGACCGATGGTTGTTGCGGTGTTTTGGGTTACTAGGCAGTTTTTTGGGCGGGCTTGGCTAGAATCATACCAATGCCCCGAGACGAGGATTGCCTGTGATAGCCTGCCAAGGACAGAGACAGGATAGATTGAGTGGACGGATGGAATTTTCGCCCTGTATGTTATGTTACATCCGGGGTAGAATTTCATATGAAGTTCAATACCTGCTCAAGTCATAAGTAATTTAGTTGTTCACGATTTAACTTTAGAAATCAGTCTTGTGGCTTAAATAGTAAATGTGTGTCAAATCTGAGTTGCCCATCGTGTTCAGGGCGATCAACTACTCCTTAGGCCAAGGTATGGGAGAAACTTAGGAAATCGCGAAACTCAACAAGGGACACATCACGATTTTTTTTAGAATTGATAACCGAAAATTCGACAACTCTATTTCTTATCAGGGGATTAAACAGGGGTAAGATTTCATGAGGAGTCCAACGCACGATTCTTGCTGAAATCAAAACTGGGGGAGTTACTCACGATATAAAGTAAAAATTTTACAAACAGGTTAAAGAATTAAAGTTAATCTGAGTAGCCCATCGTGTTCAGGGTGGTCGACTACCCTTTTGCCCAAAGTATGGACGAATCTCTATTTCGATCTATTTTCGATATCGACCGTCCATGTAACTGTGGGCACCCATCCAATACACCGACTCGGCGCAGTGTTGCTTAACATAGGCCCTTTGGGGAGAAAAGTCAAAATTATTTCTTGCCCCGCGAGAGGTGTCAATAAGGGTAGAATTTCACGGGGAGTCCAATGCACACCGCTGTTTTCTTCGCAAGTCAAAAATGGGGGAGATATTCACGATTTTATGTTTGAAATCGATCTTGCGACCAAAGTATTCTAGTTGCATCAAATCTGAGTAGCTCATCGTGATCAGGGTGGTCAACTACTCCTTAGGTCCAAGTATGGGCGAATCTTCAAAAATCGCGAAATATCGATCAGAATCGTGTACTAACCATCACGCTTTTGTACAATATTTTCAGGTCAAAATTATCAACTTGTTCGTTTTGCTCTGTAAGGAGTGTTGCTAGGGGTAGAATTTCATGGGCAGTCCAATGCACCCCTCTGTTTCTTTCTCAAGAGAAAACTGGGGGAGTTATTTACGATTTAAATTTAAAAAATATGGTATTTTGATATACTATTTCCGCCACGTTCAAGTTGTCTTTGATGGTAAAACGTCATGGTGAGTCCCATGCACACCCCTGTTTCTTGCTAAAATCAAAACTGGGGGAGTTGTTCGCGATTTAAAGTGATAATGGATGTAGCGGCTACAGTATTAAATTAAAGTGCCGAATCTTAGCACCTAGCTCATCGTGTTCAGGGTGGTCAACTACCTCTCAGTCTGAAGTATGAGCGAATAATACAAAATATCGAAAGCCCCGTAAGGGTTTTCCCAAAATCACGAAAAGCCCTCTCAATGGTTTTGTCGATTTGAGAACAGAAATTAAAAACAACTTTTTTACCGATCAGGGATGTAGACATGGGTAGAATTTCATAGAAAGTCCAATGCAAACCCTTGTTTCCTTCTAAGAGTCGAAGGATTCATTATATTCAATCAATATTCAGAGAAATCATAATAGCTGTTCGTGCTCAGGGAACCAAGACTCCAGCAGTTGTGTTCAAAGGCGCGGTCTCCTTAGCCGCCTCCTGTGTGGCAAGACGTGACTGAAGGACCGAATAGCCCGTGAGGAACGGAGCCTCCACTGACCCGGCACCTCCACCACTAGCAGTCAATCTCACCTCAATCTCGCCTCTTTGTCCCTGCACTGCTCTCAGGCGATGAACCTACTCTGCTCGTAGCGCACTCTATTAGCCAAGCGATGAACTTCGCCTCGCTTGTAATTCATAGGGAAGATTTTTTTTTATTAACTCATCTGCTCGGGTGGCTCAGAGGAAAGTGTGCATCTCGGAAGCGCTTCGGTAGCCCTTACCGAGATGTCTGGGGTTCGATTCCCGGCATAGGCGAAGATTTTTGACAGACTCTTGAGAGTCTCGTCCCTCAGCGCATGCTGTACTGCTCACCCTAATTCCACCGAGGCCCTACAAGGGTGCCTTGGTGGGTGGTGACGGACGCGGCCTGACTTCACCGTGTCCCATCAGGGGCTTCAGTGCCATGTGGATTCCCCGCCCCAGTCACTTGAGCAAACCGAGCAGATGTTTTTGTCATATTTAATAAGACTTTACAATGACAAAAATGCAAAAGGGTACGCGTATGCGGCTCGATTCGATCTAGGGACCTCTGCATTACGAAGCCAGCTCGCTACGTACTTGTTACGTAGCGATGAATGAAAACTCATGTGAAAATGTTCTACTTGAGTCGCTAGTGACAAAGTCCACGTGAAGGCGGAGGAGTTAGGTAGTTCGTACGTGTCATCCTGAAGTGCACCGTAACTCCGTGGATGTAGTCGGGGTTTGTGTGCTGTGGATCCCTGGATCCAGCCCCGGCGAAGACGTTTAAGTTGTATTGGCAAAAGTAAGGCGAAATCTTTAAATCTGATAAAGAAATAAATTTTATTACTAAAGAAGTTAAAAACACGCTGAAGACAAATGTGAAAATATTTTTTAATTTAAAAAATGTATCAGATTTGTGTGTTTTATTTCATTGTAATAAAAATTTTGTTTTATTTGACTAATACAAATTTCGTTTTATTTTATTGTAGGTACCGTAAAAATCACTTGCAAAGTACACAACAGCATCAACAGAGTCACAAGGCCACAATGTACAGTCCACATAATAATGCCTCATTAAACCTAACAATAATTAAAACCAATGCGATAATCTAACAATGCAAATCCACTCCAAGCGCTTTCCGTAACACACTCGAGATGAGCGGGATTCCGACACGGAACAGAAAACACGATCAAATCTTTTCTCTTCAACAGGGATGTTAATAGGGGTAGAATCTCATGAAGAGTGCAATGCACACCCTGTTTACAATTTAAATCTAGATATCGACAAAACATTCAATTTTCGTTTCGTTAAATCTGAGTAGCCCATCGTGTGTGTGTATATCTATAAATATATAAAATAGGGGTATATATACGTATGTGTATATATATATATATATATATATATATATATATATATATATATATATATATATATATATATATATATATATATATATATATATATATATATATATATATATATATATATTTAAAATATAATAAATAATAGAAATATTTAAAAAGTTCAATTGAACCTTAATGAATAATAATAACCCTAATGATTTCTACTTTCTAGTAGTTTTGGGCCTCATGTTATTCTTAAACATCTTTCTCTGATTAAATTATATCCACGACTTGCAGAACAGCTTTCAGTGAGATATAAGAAATGTCTGATCCTGACTTTTTCTGATTTTGACGTTTATAGGTGAGAAAAGTAAACTTTTAAAAATCAGAGCTATATTACTAAATTAAGCATGGAAACTGGAAGGCTCGATTGGATTGGGTTTGATTTTAAAAACTTAATACAATCCAATGAGGAATGGAAAAAGAAATTAAAATGAAAAATGAAATGAAATTCAATGAGATGTGGAAGGGGTGAGGCCCCACCCCAGCACAGTTTAAAGATTTTTAAAATTCAATATTCATTTTGGAGCCCTATCTATGCTTTTTAGGTGAGCATCTAAATTTAGATGGTACTTCATTTGACGTATCTGCTCCCCCCCCCCCCCCCCCCAACCCTCCCATTTAAGCAAGTGGTCGTCCGGCCCGCCGAACATCAAAAAAATTTGAATCAGGCCCGTGATTTCCAAAAGGTTGCCCACGCCTGTTTTATACATTTCAATTCTAGTTCAAGATGGTTCTAGTTCCCCGACCCCGACTCTGCCCCGACTCAGAGCTCAGGGACCGACATAGTTTTGCGTCGGTCTCAGTTTAGCGTGACACTATTTGCTCAGCAGGCAAACTTACAAGCCCATGGACAAAGAATACCTAGTTGACGGTAGGAACCTACCATGTAGGTAATTGTCAGAAATCAGAAGCCAATCAAATTCAAATAGGTAAAAATACAAACGTAGCATCCCCAATGCACTTACCCCCGGTTTTACAATATTTTTTTAACTCTGCGTTAAGCATCTAGCACTCAGAAACAGATTAAATTTATGGCATCCTATTGGCGGTTGCTATGACAAATAACTTAAAACATAGTCATACTTCAACTCTGGGTCGAGCACTTGTAAAATCGCCCCTAAGGTAGAAAAAGCATAGTGCTCATAGCACACAGTCTGGCAAAACTCATTGTCAAAGCCAAGTCATCGAGTTGTCACGGAAAAGAGACGACCCAAAACCTAGTGCAAGCTTCATCCTGTGTTTCGTCTTCGTGCTGGAAGCCCGAGGCGAACTATAAACGATTCGGCCATTTGGTCACATCTTTTACGGGAACTGCACTTTTCTGGGTGCGAGGACTTAGTGGCGGATGCACTGGCCAGCTGATTCGGGGATGGAGGAAGCGAAGACATGTCGAGAGCCCCTTGGAAGCGTGGCCACCACACAACTAGAAAATAATAGAGCGTGGTGTCAAGCTTCATTGAGCGTATAAAATCCCGTATATACAAACCTACACATCAATGGCCGGGGCCACGTTGGGTCGCGTGAGGGTCGTACCACAGGCCATGGGTGATGTGACAGGGAAATTATGCCACTATACCAAACAAGTAGTGACAAGCATGTCTTGTCATTGAGGGGAAAATGTGACGAGAGCAGTGAATTCTGCCAGAAAAGACTGAGAAACACACCAACTCTCATACAGTGGTTTCGTATATCAACGCTAATTTACTCTCATGAACAGGATTCTATCAAGACGTATTCAATGCCCTACCTTCTCTATTGCTTTCACATCAGTTTTTCTTATTATATATATATATATATATATATATATATATATATATATATACATATATATATATATATACATATATATATATATATATATATATATATATATATATATATATATATATATATATATATATATATATATATATATATATATATATATATATATATATATATATATATATATATATATATATATATATATATATATATATATATATATATATATATATATATATATATATATATATATATATATATATATATATATATATATATATATATATATATATATATATATATATATATATATATATATATATATACATATATATATATATATATATACATATATATATATATATATATATATATATATATATATATATATATATATATATATATATGAATTTGATGTTTTTTTTTAAATATAGACCCAAATGTAACAAGCCATTAATCCATTCCATTAATGAAGACACAAAGTTCAACTTGTTAGATTCATTGCTGGCTTGCTGGGTAGCGATCTTGTAACTTTTTTCATTCGATTTGGCTCGAAATCATTCGATTTCAAATCACTGCCCATGTTAAATAATAGGCAGTGATATTGGAAACGAATCGTTTTGAAATCACAAAGCTACATGATCGGTCTCCAGGACTCTTTACACTTCAAACTTACGTAGAAGTAGAATAATGTGGTATTTAGAAGACTTTATGAACAAATTTCAAATGGAATTTAGACCCCTGAATACATAATTGTCTGAATACATTTGGTCAATCATAGAGCTCTGCTCGCTGTGAATGGGAGGACTGGGAAACATCCTTACAACTCACCGTCAAATCCGACGAGTTGAAACATCATCCACAGAAGTCGGTGCTCACACATCCTTCAAAGCTTCTTAACTCATCCACACAAGACGGTGCTCACACATCCTTCTAAGCTTCTTCCTCTAATGCTTGGGTCTGAGGTTTGCTGTTGGATGAGAAAAACTGTGAAAACCACTGAATATATAATGACATATGAATTTCCTCAAGTCTTTATGGCCAAAGCATAAATTAGTAATCTGCCAAACTTTTGAGATGAAATTAAAACCAAATCATTAAATTTCTGAGATTTTGAATGGGTATTTTAAAATGTAGTACTGATAGTTTAGTATAGTTTTGGATGCTTCATTGGATTATTTTGGACTTCTGCAGGATCATTAGAATTTAGGAAGCCTAGGCTAAAAATAGTAATTGTTCTTTTGTTCACGTTTTTGACGACAGTCGATCTGGTTATGAAACGTCGGGAAAAGAGTAAGACTTTTATTTAGTATTCAAAACCCAGTTTGAAATATTTTTTTTCTCCCTCACATTCAAGTTGGATACCTTCATACTATCTAAATAGCAAATTCTTTAGATTTTGAGAGTTGGCCCATTTTAAAGACTTTTAAAAACCTTATCCCACTTGATTTGGCACATTTATCTTCAAACCCTAGAAAAGGCGGCCTTTCGGTTTCTTTTGTGACTGCAAATCTATCGTACTCTTGGCCTCTCCAAGTGTTTCAACCCAACTGACTCTGAAGCACACAAAAGCATACTGTGTACATTTTCTGGTCATTTGTGTAGCTACCGGTATGCATCCAGTATAGCGTCTGTTCACGCGAAGCAGAGGAGGACAATAAAATATCATACTATTATTCATTTTCAAGGTCAGTGAATCCCACACGCGGACACCAGTGTAGCAAATTACATATTTTGTTGGTTTTGCTCTCTAAAACTGTTTCAAGACTCCGACTTATCTCTAAGAGATTGTATAGTGAAAAATGAGTCGTTTGGACTCATTTTTCAGCCATTAATATTCATAAACAGCTATGGTTCCAGGGCTTCCACTGACCAACCCTTCCAAAAATAGTAGCATAAATACTGGAAAAATTCACCAAAATATAATTCAAGTAGTAGGTAAATTTTCTGTAAATAGTTGGCAAGTAGGCGAATAAACAAGCACGCAATTAAAACATGAACATTAAATTCAAACATAAAACATAGACATGAAAATGTACACATTTTAGGACCTATGTGGGCAAATATTTTATAACAAACTTAGTGATCGATTCATGCTTAGGTGTGACCACGCAACGCAGTTATACCCTCTGCGGGCCGCCTTTGGCCTTCCCTGCTGATCGTTATTACATTTATTCACTGCATGTTTCTTGTTTCTAAATATATTATGCTACAAAATACTCGAAATAGTAGCAAAGTATTTCCATTTTCTTGAATAATATAAATTGTCACGGCGGTAATCAGTCGTAAGAAAAAAAATACGGTCGGGCCAACACGATATACAATATTATGATTCAATTCCATCCATGCGGTTAGTTTAGTGCCCAAGTTCCACAAAGAGCGAAAAACTGCCCCCCCCCCCCCCCCCCGCGGTAAAAAAAAAATAAAAAGCTCGGGGCCCCGGCGGCAATCGCCACCTAGCCGCCCTGGCCAGTGCGACATTGTGTTATTTGATCACACAGATTTCAGGCGTGATTCGAAATTAGCGTTCACAATTCAGAATAAATTCTGAAAGATAAGAATTCAAAACACGAAAAAAACTTGTAGCTTCAAACAGTTTAAACAGTGATCTTGTGCACGATCGTAAAGATCAGCTGTTGAAGCAATCAGGGCGTATAGGCTATAGACACAGCTATAGGTTTGATAAGGACTTTGAAACAGAACAAAATTGTTAAGACTTACCTTAGCTGGAACAGCTGTCATCGACAAGCAAATCATCAATGAAGATGCTAGTGGAGATTTTAAATAAACTGAAGATGTCAAGCGCACCAAGAAAATGAATGACCAATAGGGAAAGAAGGTTTCGCTACAAACAATTGCAGTTACCGGCAAGAAACAATCCGATTGAGAGGTGGTGAATGATTCCCTGTTTGTATGCCCTCATGCCATACAGACTGGATATTAGGCAAACCCATTTGAGCCCCTTTGCAACTGCAGTCGCCATTGCCGAATGAAATTTGCTCTCAAACGCGTAGATTTTCACCAATAATAACCTTTCATCTCCTTTTCTATATACTTGGGGTTTTTCAAAGAGCATGTAAAAACGGGCCCCCAAAAGCCAACTGCGCCTAGGGGCCCTCAGACCCTTCACACACCCCTGAGTTTTTAACGTTACGAAGTGGACAACCAAACAAATGCTAGTAATTGTATATATATGATCACATTCTTATACCTCACTCTCTTTGGGAACAAAACATTTGAAAAAATTGCTGTCATCCGTACCTGAGACGTACTGTAGAGTAGAAAATTGGCCGAAAATTGGAACATTTGCTTGGTGGCATGACTGTCACAAAAATACTTGTCCTGTGTCCAGGATATATGTTGCAGACAAATGAGTCTGCAGCTAACAGTCAGCTCATTAAATAATTACGCATTTAGGATCAAAAACTGTTTACCTAAATGTCTCTGGGACCGAAATTCTTCAAAAACCAAATATTGATTTATTTGGTCTCAAATCAAATTGAAATATTTTCTGTCAGACAACTTGACCACAAAGCCCAACCACAATTGTTCATGTCTGGATTGAGATTTTATTTATAGAATAGAATGGGAATGTATTTACAGTTTTAGTAAATTTGTTTTATATCCTGCGGAAATACTCAGAGATCATTTACCCGTGGCATACCGTGGTTAGCGGAGACCAAGCGAAATACAGTTTTGACTTTTGAGATATCGTTCAGGGGCAGGCAAAGTCGTAGTTTGGCGGAGGTGGGGGAATGGCCGGGGGCTCGTTCGGGATGAGCTTGCTGTCAATGTCTAAGAGCAGCAGGCGGACCTCCATATCCAGGAGCTTGTCCAGGTCGCCTGTCAGGCTCTTGCTGGCCATCTCCTTGCCCAGGATTGCGTTGATTCCGTCCGTCCACTGGTCAAACGTCTCCTGGTCAGGGGCCATCAGATCGATCTTAGGGGGCCCAATTCCCATCTCGACCCCCGGATCCAACACCAGCGAGAAGACCAGCTCGGGTTTGCTAACACTGCAAGGCACAAAAGTGTATTTTTGCATACTTATTTCTTATTATTTATTGTAAATCACTAGCCAGCATCAGAACCATATTATATGGTGTTGGTTTTCATTTTCTTACTGAGGAATAATATATTCCCATTTTAAAACAAACGGTCATTACTTTGGAACTATATTCCAGGCTGCAGTTCTAGAATCTCAATATATACAAAGAAAAAAATTGCGATCCTGTGTCTATTTTTCTAAAGCTTATACTTCCCCAAAATTTCTTTTCCAAGATTTCAGATTTTGTTAAGAGGGAAGTAAACGGTTGTCGTTTTGGTCGAATTTCGCATAAATTTCACATTCAAAGTGAAATTTATGCAAAAATCGACCGAAACGACAACCGTTTACTTCTCTCTTAATTTCTTTCGGAATTGACACTTAACAAAGCAAGGGTCACTCACGTCTTGGTGTGTGAAGACGTCGGCCATCTTTGGCCCATCAGCACAGCGGCAATCTCTCCCAGAGCAATCTTGCCCGAAGTGCCCGGTATGCTGCGGTCATCTTCGTCGCAGTCGTGGTAGTGGAAGGACTTCTGGTTCGATGAAAGCACCACGTACGTGTTGCGTCGCTTTGCTTTCTGTTGCAACATAAGGGCCCCAAGGGGCTCTTTAGAGTCTGTACTCTTTGGGTCGAATTTTTGTTCTAAATATGGATTATGGTCCCTCAATGCGGCTAAGGTGATGATGGTCAATATTAAGACAGATTAAGGTATTATCACAATTCAATAGCAACAACCCATTCATAAGTTTTTTTCAAATAATGTGACAGAAAATTCTACAAAAAATCAGAAATGAATATGGTTTACTGCTTACTTGATTGCCAAAACTGGTCTTTGGGAAGATAGTTCCTTTCAGCAGAACGTTGATTCTCTGCTCCCTGATCAGCGCCAAAAGCGCTTCCTTCCGAGTTTGCCTCAGTTGCAGGATCGGCGGTGAATGCGCCAGCCTCCAGTTTTCCTTATCCTTCGCCTCCTGAGCCCAAAGTTGAGCGATCTCAGTGTACCCTAGCCGGCGCAGTTGCTGCGTCAGCTCCTTGAGCGTGCTGGGCTGCATCGTCAACGACTCCGCCAGCTGCCGTTGCAGCACTGTCAACACCTGCAATGCCATTGACCACCACGGCCACAGCAAGGGTCAGTGGGCACCAAACTACAGCATAAGGACATCGAAGATGTAACATGTGTTTGTCCATAATACTCTTAAATTGGTATATCGATCGTCAGTAAGAAGGATGGAGCAATATTTTCGTGACAGGTAATGCACAAAAATATTCCTCCATTCTTACACGCTACACTTTTCAAGGCTATTCGCCAGGCCATGCCCATGGGAATGGCCTTGAAAGTGTAACGTGTTACACCATACAAACAAATACAAACTGCAGGGTGCAAAGGAGTGATAACAATAAAGTGAATCGGCTTGAGGATATAATAAAAGTAATATAATATATGCATAACTCCCCGGCGCTATCTCTACGAAATCTGCATTTGGGTATTTGAGTACCTCCTGGGTTTTTTTCAAAGAGAGAAAACATTTCCTTCTAAGGATTAAAGTTATATCTTGAATCCTTAGAAGGAAATCCAAACATGTAATAATATAGCATATTATTAAACATGTTTCCTGTGACTCATATAACGTGTAACTGTAATACCTGTAGGTATGTGTAAATGAACGGGAGAGGTATATGGACATTTTAGCTTTAAAGACCAAAACATACCTTTTCCTGGTCAGCCCCCGTCCGCGCCCTCATATCTCTTCGGGTTCGACCCAATTGCAGAAACATCCGACAGAACACTTCTTCAAAAAATGCTGGCTCCTTAAACACCAGAGGCTGGTACTTATTAATGTGTCCCTTCCTGCTTTTCTTCTTCTTTTTCTTCTTTTGCACACACAAAACAGAGGCGATGATCTCTACCAACCGCTGACAGGTCAATTCAAAGGGTTGCCACGACGCTGTCGTTTCGGCGAGGAACACGCGTGTGAACGGCTTCGGGTACGCGGCGCGGAAGTAGATCATGCACTCCAGGGCGAGACGGCTGACTCGCCGTGGCGGCTCCAAATCTGCACCCGTGGAAGATCTTGACTTGGTTGGCGTCGGAGGGGGTGGCGACTGCTGTGGCGTCAACATCTCGTGATACGACGCTGCCTTATCGATTCTCTGGCCAGTCGGCACAGATGCAATCACCATGTGTTCATCGAGGGAGCCCATGCTAACTCTTGACCCACCTGTTGTAGACGTTCTGTTCTGTGCCTGCTCCACAAGACTAGCTTCTAGGATGCTAACCAAATCCGGCTCAGCAGGGTCCACTGTCGCGTTCAGTTTCTTCTCTTTGCTACTCAGAACCAGCATCTGGTAGTTTAGTAACTCTTTAGCCATATCTTCGTCAATGTTCTTGTCTTTTAAGATACTCTTGTCGATCGCTTCTTTGACTTGCCTCGAAACTACATCTCTGGCGCCTCGCACACACTTTCCGTCACTCCCAGAAGCCTGCAGTGACATTTGACCCAAGGCTACAAGCAGGGCCAATGCGTTCTTCTGCACTGCTCGCTCCCCATCCCTGCACAAATGAGGTATAATCTGGTGGACTGGCAACGCTTTGTTGACGAATTCGTATCCACCTGTACTAACAAATCGGGCTAGGATCGACAACGCCGAAGTGCGGCTCTGAGAGTCCCCGACATGGCAATTTTTGTCAACGAAGCCGACGACTCTGTTAAGAACGGTCGAAGAGATGGCATCCACAAAATGATGGCCCATCATTTGGTCTAAAGTGGCTAGACAACAGTTGATCAAGTGTGTGGTCGTCATTTTCGGCTCACTCAAAAGATCGAACACCAATAATTGAAGTCCATCTTGATCGCTGAACTCTCTTGCGAAGGTCACGTCCGAAGACAGGTCTTGAAGTTTCGATAGCGCCCAAACAGCTTCGTCGCCCCATGCTGACCCAGAATCCTCGTGACTAGCTTGCTCCTTGAAGACTAGGATCTTGTTTATCAATATCTTTGCCATTTCTGAAGGTGAGTAAACTAATTTCAGCATGTCCCCGTTCTTAACTTGCCTTCTGTTCTGCTCGTGAATATACATGTTAGCAGTTGTACCAACAACGTTCAGCTGTAACGCATACTGCCCTTCTTGGAAAGGCAACTTAAATTCCGAACACAGTTCTTGAATTATGGTAGCGAGAGAATGACACTGATTTATTTTACGCAACTGAGTTTGGTTTGCAATTTCGATGGCAACCGATAGAATTTCGCCCCCAGTCGGAGAGCCTAGATTGGATGTGGGTTGTTGCGTCGACATAGCTGGATATGTACTCAAATAATGGACACTTCGATTCACTCGGAGGGACTCTAATTTAACCACCAGCTACTCAGTGGATCTCAATTGACAACTCGGAGCCCACTAGCATAATCCAGTTGGAACATTTTATCGAATATTATCTTATCTAAAGTTGCGATAGCAATAGCATCACTCATCAGCTGGCAAGGCAAAAGTAGGTAAGTATTGCGTCGATAATCTCACGCACTATATATGTTTTTAGGTATCTGTACAACTTTGATAACAATCATACGGGGACAGTCCCGCCCTTTGTCTGAAATGTTTATAACTGTTTATTGATGCGTAGCGAGCGAAGAGATATCTTCAAATTCATTATCCCCAAAAAAGTAATTTGTGAGTTGGGTGTGAGGCAAACATGTGTTTATGTTTTGTTTTTTGTTTGTGTTCGTGTGTTTGTTTGTTGGCGGTCTACTGGCCATAGTCCAAACGGCTACTCCGATTTTGATGTTCACTTTGCTAAGTTCCAACTTAGACCCTGTGCGATTTCAGCAAAATCAACGTGATGGACTTATCAGAATTCTTTAAAAAATCGTAATTTTCTAAAATTTGTCCACGTTGTACAGCCGAAAGTTCTCTATATTTTCCTTCGACACTTTAAATAATTGTGAAGCGTAATGAAACCATGCAACCATTTCTGTAGTTCTATTTATGATTTAACAACATTATACACTCTCTTTTATATATCTCGACTTTTTTGGGGCAATTTTTGCGGATTTTATGCGAAATGCAATCAAAATCTAATGCACTCACTCTTTTAACCGCTAGAAATTACACGACGACGCTCATCTTAAACGCAACACAATTTGCGTACGCAAAACCCTGGTATATTATTACAAATTTTGTGTACACTCTGGCTTATACCAACAAAATCAGCCGGTCACATAACTCTTATCTACAGTACAATATTGTAAACTGTGCCATCATGATAACATCATAGATGCAATATTTCGATACGTATCTGCAGGGCGTAGGCATCCATCCTATTGAACGCCACAATATAGCAGATCCTCCCAATTTTGCCAACTTTTCTTTATTAATTGCATTGCCAGTTGACACTATTTGCAATTACAGTTTCGTAGTTTCTTTTTCCTAGATAAACAAGGTTGAAGTTTGATTTCAAATAGACTGGACAAGCTTAGGTAAAGCTTCTTTACATGTACAACGCCTGCTGGGCAACTGTCATCCTATGCACACCAAATGTTAGATAACATTACATAAGGACGCAGACCCACACACTTGCAGATACCATACACAGATGCAAAAAAAGCAATTACCACGATCTTAAACTAATTGAGGAGTGCGATTTAATGGGCGGCTGACCATCACACGACTAGTTCTCTTGAGGATATAAGTAACAAGATGAATTGAAGCAAGTACCATACGTAAATTTCGCTTACCAATTGTTTATCAACCTCTAGATAGCATGACATACAATCGAACAGTATGAATCCTACCGTTGGAGTTATACATATATAATATACTTTTCTTCTAAACGGTTGTTGAACCACTAGGTTCCCGTGATGCTCTCCTACACGAGTAGGTTTCGCCACGTTCTGACACTATGCCCTCGATGCCAGATTTGATACATCATCATCAATATCACCCCGGATCCCAGACACCTTTAAATCATAATGCCCATCGTTCGAACTCTAGTGACATAGTCGTCCAATGTCTGCTGCAATGAAATTGACGCTGACTGATTAGAACGATTGCTATTAGACTACCGGAGGAACAGTGGCGTAGTGTAAAATCGCGAGCCCCCCCCCCCCCCCTCGCCAAAAATTATTGTTGGCCCCCCTCCCCCCCCCCCCCCCATACAAGTAAAAATTGAATAAGAGAACTTGTTTTTTTTTAAGTCCAAAACATGGCATCTTTCTTCTAAAAATCCATTATTTATATTGTATTTGTCACGTGTCATCACAAGAAGCATATTTCCATGATCTTTCCCTCGTCAAAGAACCACCCCAGAGGGTTGCAGCTTATGAACTGACTGTATGGATTTATTGCATCGAGCAGTGATGTTTCACGAAAAGTGATGTTTCGTTCGAAGCGAAGAACGCCACCTCTAGTATTGTAAGGTGTATCTATATATTACTACCTTTACTCAATTTTATGTCGCAGTTCACAATAACATTTTGTTTAAACTAAGTCAAGAAAAGGCTGGAAGTCTTTCTAGAAATTATTTTGCGTTTTAAAAACAAATTCTCTGTTTGGGCTTGGGGGGCCCCTAGTCAGGGGGGCCTCCAAGCCCTGCGGGGGCGGCTTGGGCCTCCGCTATGCCACTACAAAGCACTGTTAATGTTGTGGTATGAATAGTGACCGATACTCAAGGTCCCAGTCAGAACTCAGAAGCCAAACAGAATGGCATCTCAAATTCTTTACTTTTGTCCAGGACCAAATTAAATGGCAAACGTGGGGAAATTATGGTTTAAAAACTAGGTACACGTTTTCTTTCCTGTGAGCCTAACCGTAAAAGTACATCGGGTAGCATCACAGTGTTCTGTGTATTGTGTTTAAGAGTATATTTTCTGTACACACGTCACTACCATCAGTTCTCGAAATCTGATCAGAACCATCAGCTTGGCGTATCTAGGTGTTTCAGGGCCCTGGTGCAAGATTATAAATTCGCCCCCCCCCCCCCCCCCCCCCCCACCAGGCAATTAAGTTAAAGAAATGAGACCAAACTCCCAGGGCTCAAAATATAATCATGCATGTTAGCAAATGTGGCTACGAAATAAGTAGAATGAGGGGAGGGGGGCGTGTGCAAAACATCTTCAAGAAGTATTGCAATTCACAGATTTGACCATACTCTTTCAGTTTTTGTCATCACTTTGGCGCCGCAGGAGAAAATTTTGCCGCTTCTAGGGCCTACGTAGAAAAGTATTACGTATGACATCGGTGATTGATATGCATGCTACAGGTATGATTGCATGGACCAGAGATTATCTCTGATTTACCTTACCACTGCCCTCGATCCAATGCTCATGGGGCCCATGACACATGGGCCCCCTTGACGGGGAAAAGCTCCTGGGCCCTGGCACACCCGCACCAGCTGCACCAGCAGTAGCTACGCCACTGAGCTATTAGGACACCACGAGGATTCACATTGCAATTGCTTTTTAAGTAATTCATGCCACATTGATTGACAAAATCTACCTTACACAGAAAGTGTGGGTAATTGAAAATGTCAATAACTAGCTATATATGTCATTCCCCGTGGGGTCTATATAAGGCATCTTTGGGAAGCCGCCGAAGCAACTTTTCAATGGAGAGGTACAATTCAAAGACAATAGACATAAATCAATATTCAACAACATTCATTCCAATAAATAACTTGGGTACATCTTGAAACATGTTATGGCAGTCGTCACAGCAATGGTTTCTTAAAATATTCTCATGATTCTCATAATTGTACATAAGTAATTCATGTTATGATAGCACCAGCGTGATAATGTTTCATAAAAAAATACCTACAGCGCACAATGTAGCGTTGAGGTTTAAGTTTCGAGCCATTACGTTTTCCTTTACCGATTTGTGGCCACAATTTACTTTCTAGGGTTGCTATTTGATCAGAGGCAGACCCAGGCTCCCTTTCTCAGCACACTGGTGATAATTGATTATTTTGTTGAATTCTTGAAACGATTTTGAATAAATATTTGCAATGAAAATTATCTCTCCGGTCTGGCTTAAGAGCAATGCTGAGCCTGCCAGTTACTTGGAACAAATGAAATTGTACAGAGACTAGAGTAGGTTGCACTTGACTCAGCACTTGAGCTACAGCTCAAGGCCATATAAATTGAAGTAAGACTCAACAGAAACCGCGGGGTTAATGACAGCGGTCGAAGGTACACGTAGGGGGTTTCGTACGTACTTCACATTGCACAAGGATCAACAATGTGCATACCAAGTACACACTCGGTGCGCACTTGATAAGACAGAGCACGCACCGTTAACAAGGAATGTCAGGTTTAACAATAAATATTCAAGGACTTTGGCCAACAACGGGTAAAAATAGCAAATTGCTCAAGAATCATCTTCAGGTAAACAGGTAGAGGCTTTTAGAGAACATATAAGATGCACTATTTGCTAAAGTACCAGTTAAGTGAAGTGATGATTGATCACAACTTACATACACTGAGAACTAACAAAATTGGTAATGACTCCAAAGATTTCATTTAAATTCTAGTACCAAAAGTGGAAGGAATGAAACAGTAAACAGCGGAACAGAAATTTGACACAGATCATGGTAAAAGGTAGAGTGGACTAGAGTCACATATATATTAATATTAATATATATAGATATAGATATACAGAGATATGGCAGGGTATACATCACATCACCCATTTTCTGGATATGGCATTCTTTGGATTGGGCTTAAACTTGGTTACTTTAAATTCGACGACTCTTTATTTTTAAATTAGATAGCTGCAAACAGCAACAATTAATTCTCTATTCAGTCTTTTACAAATGGCACGTACAATTCTATAATATTACTAGTCAAAGTATCCAAGTTTGTGTAGACTAGGTTAGGGAATACTGAATAGGTAATAATCTGGATTAAGGTAGGTAGGCATGATAGATTTGGAAGGAACATCCTACATCAATTTTTCAGGGCCCAGATTCTCAAAGCAGAGTTGACACTTAAACCCTCGAGCTAAAATGCTGAACAGCCAATCACAAAGGGGCATTTGCAGATTTCAGGAGTAGTAACAATGGTAATAACAAACCTACCCCTGTTTTTGCCCTACCCCAGCTTTGTGGATCCGGGCCCAGGAAGGTAACAGTACCAATTGGCCAGCCACTAGCTACTTTGTGAGCCGAACAAGCATCGGATAATGGACGTCTTCTCGATAATCGTTGGTCCTCTTCAGCTCCTCGTGATGTCGCCAGACGTGTTCGTTGTAATACTGGTAGACGCGGCAGCTGAATCCACGTGCGCGAGCTTCCTCGGCGAACTTGTCTAGCGTGTCTCCACGGCGCGGTGCCATGACAAGCACGACGCCTCGTGCTGCCAGCGCAGTCCACATGGTCTCCACGAGAGCGTGGCGGGCGTCGTCGAAGAACAAGCAGTCTGCGCAGAGGATAACGTCGTGTGTCGCCATAGCGCCCGCGTTACTGCCCCACTGCACGATGCCGCAAGACACTACGTCTTTGCCCAAGCAGTTCCTGCCGACGATGGTGGCCACGTTCTCCATGGCAGACTCGTTTCCATCAGTCAGACGAACTTCGGCTGCTTTCGAGTATTTAGCCACCATCAAGCCGGCGAGGCAAGTCATACCGCCACCGAGCTCTAGGGTGCGTTTGCCAGCAAACATGCTCAAGTTGCATAGAGCGTAGTAGGCGAGGACCTCTTCTGACGGCCACACGCAAACGTTGCCTGTGTTGTTGAAGCCCATCAGTTCGGCTGCCGTGAAACTCCTCGTGGGCTGACGTACGAGGATTGTGTATTTTTTCTTTTCGACAGTGGTTGAGTATTGATACCAGTCTGCATTGGAGATGTAATCGTCGTTCAGTTCGTTACCATTTTGCGGTCCAAGCAGTTTGGCCAACTTGAACGTAGTGAAATGAGCGACCGATGTGGCACAATTCTCGCCATGTAAAGCTCGAGCGAGGATTTTCCAGCGTCGTCGCGCTACCTCTCTTCGGCTCGCTCTTGCCGGCTCCGGGCATTCGTTCGGAGGAAAGCTACTGCAAAAAGACGACATCACAGCCTGTGATGAGCTCTACGCGTCATCGGTTTCGCCCGTTACGGAAATTAGCAACAGTTAGCATGGGTATGCACAAGAAGTGGAAGGATGAGTGAGTAGCCTGGAAGTAAGGAGAAAAATCCAGTGATATTTTGTGTCTCAGTTCTATTACAATAGCTTAGCTTGCTAAATCATTTCAAATATTTATGCTTGCATCATCTCAAGTCTGGAATAGCCAAACTTTTATAGCGCAGCTCATTGGTAAATGGCATGCGTCCCAAATATTACAGCTACCTACTAAGCATATCATCCACAAATGTCACACAGCATTGCAAAGGTACTAGTACGGTACTAAGGTGTAAGGTGTAAGGTACTAGTTGTGGTCGAGACACCATAACAAGAGTCACCGGCAATCAGTTGTATCTCAACATGGGAAGTGGAGACGGGAGAGGGGGGGCCATCAGTTATTGCTGCCAAAAAAATCATGCCCACATTGCACACCCTACTTTGTGGACTGTACTACCTACAATGGGAATACAATGTACCTACAGGTCCAATAATAATTGGTGGTGGTACCAGGGCTATGATATTCTTGTCATCAGTCCCGATTGAGACATTTCATGGAACTCTTACAACAAAATGTTTCTCTTAATTCCCTCCTCCCATGGCCATTGGTCACCAACTGGCACAATTGGCCTGACCATATCCCCACTGATGTTCCCTGAATTTTCAACTAATAGTAATTATCATCATCTGCAGCATAATTAGTTAAGAATTGTAGGTGTCTAAGGTATTCGAGACTGAAACATAAACCAGAAACTACAAAAACTTTTAAATACCATCTTTTGTGAAACAAAACTATCATCTATACATAAATGACCTATATGATAATACACCTCTTCGAGCTGGCAACAAACAGCAATGCACACTCGTCATTCCACTCTTCCCTACCTCACGCGAAAATTATATCATTTTTAAAACATTATTATTTATAATAACCTCGTGTATTTTGGATGCATTTCGCTAAAAAATGAAGAAGGCGATTTGAAAGCTTTAGTTGGTAGAAAATTGAAAGTTATATGTGGGGCTACCTATCATTTTGTGCTCATAATTTGTAATATTCCAATGTTTTGGCAGCTAGTTTGCAGCTTTTGTCAATGTTTAAGAGTTCCCTTTTAGTTCTTGGGTGGAATAGGTGTATTGGATTGGAAACACATCAGTAGTGCAAGCTAAAAAATAAAATTACTACCTAGATGTAACTTGTACACTGTACACTGTTCAGTTTATTACCTGTTAATACCATGCATAAATGCAAGCATTCAACTAGGCAGGTACCAACCTACTTCATACCACCATTTATGTTTAAAAGCAACTATCTGACACAGACAAGAAGCAATACATGCATATTAATGTACAGTAACAACATTAACTTAATATAAGAGCTACAAACACAATGGCCCAGTTAGTTGGAAGGTCCTTGAAATCATGATTGGCCTTGCTTGTACATTTCAGGTACAATATATTACTCTCAAAATAAGATCACTACCTATGTTTGCAAAGGATTCTTGGATTTGCCATTCAGCTTGGCCATTCATCAGCATTCAAAAATGCAAGAAGCAAAGCACTCTGGCCGCAGAGGAACCGACTGACTACCACTAGCCACCTACTACCTACTATTGAATTTATGATATCACTAAATTGTTTTTCACATTAAGAACGCTAGCGGTGTCTAACTTTCAAAGAGACTCCCCTGCTGGTAGGCCCAGTGGTTTCAACATTGGCAGGCCGTCTCATTGTTCTGCTAAAGAGTTCGCAAGTAAGGGTCTCCGGTCCTGAACCGTAAAATCTATTGTTGGTACAGTTTTTAAAATCTCTTATACTACCTACGCTTGTTTATTGAATCGATTAATAATGAATTGCATATTATGTTTAACACAAAACAAATGTCTGTATTTTATTTGGCTGGTCACAAAACTCTTTTAATCGCGTTTTTTGGACAAAAATATGCGTTTTACATTTTTGCCAACGTTCACAAAGCAAGATACTTGCGCATCTACTAGAAGCAAAAATAGTCCTAAAATGAATATTTAAACTGATATATGACCAGCATTTGCAGCAAATACATTAAATCGTGTACTATAACTGGATTGAATAATAAACATTACTAAAAATATTGCTCCACAACCATTCATTGTTTGTATCAGATCGTCAATGTCAGGTAGCGATTAACTCTCCCTCACATTTTTAGCACGCGAAACCCTTGAAAACATCCACAGGGGTGAGATGGTCTGAGCATCAAATGATTGACAGCGCACAGTCAGGGGTCTACAGAACAATACTAGCGTACTTAACGTGAAAAAGAGCATAACTACTTTCGAACATTTTGACACAAGATTTCCTTCGGCATTCCCAGGAAGATGTATTTTATGATAGGTTCATGTTATATTCTGCACAATTAATTGTCTGATGAGGAATATAAGCAAGCATTCGGCAAGTATTAATTTATTTAACCAGCTGATTACTAGGAAATCCTTTAAAATGATTTCAGCATCGTGAAATGCTTTCCAAAAACAAAATTGTTCCAGTGGACAAGAATCAGGCAAGGCGAAGGATTGGTGTACAACCAGTTTTCATACAGAAGTCAGCGGAGAACAAATACCGACGAATACACACAATCAAAAAAGTTTTTAAAAACCTGTCATAACTACTTACATGCTGCAAGGATCTTAAATTGGAGGCCCCTGTCCAGCTAAAGCGCAAAGAAAACAAACTCGAAGACTTTTCTACAACTACTACAGCGCCATTTTTATTATCTGTCACCTCGGCCTCGGCCAGACCTCGACCTTGGCAGCGGCCCAAGTCAGCTCAAGTCCTGCGCACAGCGCAAGTCTCTCAAAGTCGTGCGTGGTAGCCAACCCCTCAGGGTGAAGTTTCAGTTCAAAACTGACAGAAACTAGAAAACTTTGTTGAATCTTTTAAATTGATAATCTTACTCTAACTACTAGCATTACTTTCCTCCTAGGTACCTACTAAACCTTCTCCATATCTCGAAAAGAGTTTTTCCCAGCTAGGAAACAGTTTTTTCAAGGGTACGTGACTACACAAAAGAAAATTCCCTCGGTATGAGACTCATTATTTTAATTAACACAAACTAAATAGGCCCAATAAATCAAACAAATACAACAAATTAATTGAAAAAAAAGACAATGTGGACAATCCACTCACTCTTCCCGAGGCAGGATTATCATGACATTTTGTTTAACACAAATCTACGGTAAATCTGTGACTCAAGTTTTGGAAAAAAGTATTTCCAAAAGATATTTTGGCTTGATCGTAATTATTTTTGTCCTGTTGAATTTGCACAAGGAATACGCTTGAAGATTGTATGTACGTAGTAGATTCCTACAAATTCTTGTCATTTTGCTTCATTTTCTTCTGGGAGTTTGTAGGCAAATTGGTTCACAAATCACAATCCACTAAAATAAATAATATATAGCCTGTAGGAACCAAAAAAATGTAGCATTCGACATATTTTGAATCGAGAGAGAAATTATACCTATTTGGAAACGAGGAACATTGATATTATTATAACAGCTTTCTTTACTAATAAAATTGCAATACTTTTATCTGACAAATTGATTTTCAAAGATTAAACTCTGAAGAATACAGGATAGGTACACATGGAAGTATAAATCAATTAGTCGGCGCAATATTCCTATATGCCCGCGATGCAAGGATTCGGGGAAACCAGCTTTCCGCCAAATTGTGGGGAAAAGCGACAATTTGCAACTAAGCCAAGTTCATTTATAACCAACATGATAGTATCTTACCACATTCTTCTTTCAATCTTCAATAAACAAAATACTCCAGATCAACTGTACACTATCACATAGCATTTATGTTGGTACATAAAGAAGCCAATTCAAAGAAGACATGGGATTCCATTCAACCGCTGTAAGTGTGTATAGGTATAGCCTACCCCAATGGGAAGCCATTTCCCCTAAGGGATTGCTGGGAATGATTATATCGCAAGGGGATCACAACAGCTCCTGGGCGACAACTAAAGATATGTAGTTTACTGGGACTATGCAGTTGATTCTGTTTAGGAGTGGTAACATCCACAGGAAGATTGGCTCCAAGCAATTTGCTCGATGTCTCCTCCACCTGGAGCCAGTGGAGCCTGCTAGAGGCTGCATGATCTGCAAATGGACCTGAGTATATGACAGCCGGAGGAGCAAGGTATGTCGGCAGCAGGTGGTCCTCAGCCTCCAGAATCCTGTGCACCCGCCTATTCGGCTTGGGTAACATCTTGGGCAAAATCTTGGGCAGTACCCAGAAGCGATTGTAGTGCCGCTTGGCCGTCAGTCTCAATGAGATGGCGAACACGATTGCGAGACAGAGCGCGCCAACCAGAACTGGCACGAGGTAGACAGAATCGAAGTGCTGCCTCGAATCGACGCTTCTAGGGGCAAGCGTCCCTTCGGAGTAAGTCGCCTCCTCTTGGAGATGCTGCTGAATATGCATGTCCCCTCCAACCGGAGGATCAGGATGCAGCGAGACCAGCCGCACGATACGATACTCCTCTCCAGAGAGCTCTAGCAGCGTGGCGTTAGTGTCGGCCATCTTGTGCAGGGGACTATCGCCGTGCGGTCCGTCGCGGGGCCTACGACCGGGACCCGTGCCCGTGGGCAACGCAGTCACCCGGGGGCTGACCACGCTCACGTTGACCACCAGGCGAGACGGGGCAACCAGCACTTGATTCACTCGGACGTCGTTGTACTCGAGAGACAGTCGTGCCGCAAGGTTCAGCTTCAAATACTTTGCGAAGTCTTTCTCGCGCAGTCGAACCACGGTTGCGTTGCCTGCTAGGAGGAGAAGATACGACCTGCTGGTCACGCCAGTGCTTTTCGGTTCGCTGAACGGCGCTACTCCTTGTGCTGGGATTCCCGACGTAGTCTCTAGCTGAGCGGCTGATGCAGGAATAGCCGATGAAGCCTCAGATACAGAGGCTGGTCTTGCTGAGAAGAAGGTCCTAGCAGTAGGGATGTCAGACGTCACTGCTGGCACACTGGCGGTACTCAGCGGTAGTGAGTGAATGCGGCGAGGCGAAGGCTGCAAGCGCTGCGCCGGGATGCCGGTGATACTGGCGAGAGACGCGTCAATCGTTGGTCCAGCGGTAATCCCATGGAATGCAGGCACTAAGGGTACTGGTGCCGGCTGCGGCAAGCTGCCTTCGGAAACTGGGGACAGAACGATTGCAAAATGTTATAGTGTGTATTATAATTGGCTAAGTTGTGTTAATTGGCTTTTTGAATATGTATCTTTTTTTTCTACTTGCAAACTGAGTGACAGCCATAAACAAAGTAGATAGGGGTTTATCTATAAGGGGCTTTCAAATAAAATAAAAGTATGAATCGTTTCGTGTTAATTAGATTTGCTGAAAATTATCCATATCTGCATGAAATACATTTTTAATTTACTTTTTAAAAGTTGTGGATATTCACGCAAAAATCTAAACCACACAAAAATAATTCTTACCTAATTTGGAAGCCTCGAAAATTATCTAGGTCCCTAACTATTTTCTTTTGGGGTCACTAATGATTTGTCTGAAAAATTTGTTTTTTCTTTTTAGGTATTAGTAGGTATGCCCATTTGGGTTCCGCCCACCATACACTTAAAGGTTAATTAACAGACCCGCTGCTAACGAATGCTAAGATAAAACATACCAAAAAATAAACGCTGATCAGTGTCGGACTCCAGCCAGGGCCGCCGGGGCCCCGAGCCAATTGACTGCGGGTGCTCCCAGTTTTCCGACCGCGGGGGCCCCCAAAATAGGAATACAAAACAGTGTTTCATTTTATTCTAGCAATTAATATTATTGTTCACGAGATGAGATTTTTAATAACTTCACATTGACTTCCGAAAATCGTTCCGGTCACTACGCTTTAGAAATGAATGATTAGGGGCTCTCACATGTTTTTGCGCCGCGTACAAATCTTTTTTTTGTGTGGTTATGATAAGTTTGAAGTTATGATTCCAGGATATATTATACCCATTATCAGCCGCATTTTGGGGCGCCGGCCCGGGGACGGCGCTATCGAGATTTTTAAAAATTATACGTAATAACTTTCTCCTGCATACTTGAATAATTACCAGCCACTATAATACTGTATTTGCAGGGGCGGAGGAATGGGCCTACTCCCCCCCCACCCCCTCCCCCAAACACACCGGCATGGTCAAAATTGTGCTGGAAAGGGAAAATTTTCGCCTGCGGTGCATAATCTTGATATCTTATGGACAATGTGTCATACTCTTGTCCACCTACTAAAGGGGCTACGTTTACAACATTTTATATTCAATATATATGTAACAAAATAACGCAACAAACTTTTAATTTACTTTTTCAAAATTATTTCTTTTAAAGGAATCGTTAACTAATCACTCTACAGCCCGAGTGTTACCAAAAAACGTGTAGATTTGCTCCTAAAATAGCATTGAATTCAAATTTTTCTTAGGGCTGCACCCCATACTCCCTTTTTAACCTTTCCATGGCCCCGATAAGCAAAGAAAAACTGTCGATCACTCATAGTTATTATGAACCTATAGATTTAGAGGGACGCCAAAATAAATCTGCCTACTCGGGTACTTCATGTCCACGTCCGGCCCTGACCGCGGTGACCAAAGCTCTGATGAATGCATCACACGATGCACAGAGCTATATTCAGAGAATGATTGTAGCTTTGTAGCTTGTAAGCATTTTGGAAAAAAGGATTGAATCTCGTTTTAAAAGTAAACACGCTAGGTAATATTTCCCCTGAAATCAAGAATCGTCATCACTTTACATCCCCCCCCCCCCCGCCTCCCGCCCCACCGCCCCTTTACGGGGGCCCCTAAGGCCTCCTCGTCGCCGGGGCCATTGGGTAGCCAGTCCGACACTGATGCTGATGAAGGGCCCATGGGACTATGCGCGCATAGTCTATACAAACAGAGCCCGCATAACACACTTGCTTCGCGAGCCTTGATTCTACTGAGATGTTCGATATCACTAACAATACAACACGGCAGCAGCCTCCGATGTAAAATCCGATGTGTTAAATTTGCATCTAAGTACATTATACGCGATATGCAGATCTGAGCGCGTTCATCAGAAATATTCGGCATCGAGCATTCCGTCACTCGGATCCGCCCGAGTTGAACTTGAATCAATAAGGAGATGGGGCTGAGGGATCGTCTCAACCCTCCCCTGCCCACTCCCCTGCCCACTCCCCTCCCCACTCCCCGGGCCACGCCGCCGCCGCTGCCGCCACGAGATTTTTTTTTTGTTTTTTTTGTTTAAGTATTTATTTAGCAATGCAGATGCTAATGTAATTACAATTTATGTCAGTTTTCATTTTTAACATAGATTCTTATTTCTTAAATTTTAACAAAGTTTTCTATTTTATTACTAAACTTAACAAAATCTTTCTCTTCTTTAATATAAGTTGGGAGTGTATAAAACTTTCTTATTCCCGTATAAAAAATACTTTTGTTTGCTCTTCCTTCTACACCTGAATTCATCTCAGATCTTGTATTGTGGTTATGTTCTTTGATTGACAACCTATTTTCTAAGTACTTTGGCATCTTACCATTTAATATTTTAAAAATAAAGCTACATACATCTATTACAAATTTTTCTTTTACATTCTTCCACTTAAGTTTACTTAGCATTTCTTTCTGGTCTGACAACCAGTTTTCCTTTAAAATTATTCTTGCTGCCCTGTTTTGTAATTTTTGTAGTTTCCTGGATTCTTTTTCATTTGCTAATGCAAGAATCGTACTACAGTAGTTATAATGTGGCTTAATTATTGTATTGAAGATTATTAACTTAGTCCACATAGATAGCTGTCTACTTATTCTGTATAAATATCCTATTTTTTTACTAATTGTATTTGTCACTGCTTTTATGTGTATATTGAAATTTAATTTACTATCAATAATTACTCCTAAGTACCTTATTTCGCTAACAATTTCAATATCTATCCCTTTAATGACTATTTTATTTCTCATGTCTATACAGTCTTGGGAGCTTCCTTTGTTTATATACATTACTTTGGACTTGCTTTCATTCAGCTTAAGTTTGTTGACATTTAGCCACTTAGACATTATATTAACATCATAATTTAATTTGCTTGTGATATCCTTAATGTTTACACCACTCGTCCACATTACCATATCATCTGCATACATGTTGACTTGGCTATATGATATGCACTTATATGAGTCATTGATGTATAGTATAAAAAGGAGGGGGCCCAGTATAGACCCCTGTGGCACTCCTTCCTTGCACTCCATGAGATCCGATTTTTCATTTCCATATTTCACTTTTTGATACCTGTTTGAGAGGTAGTCATCTATCCATCTCAGAGCGTGCATTCAGATGCTGCATTCGCGTGGCCAGATATAAACTAACCAAAATTATACCGCAAAATTATTTCAAAACCATCGGATAACGCTTAGGCAGGGCGGTCTGAAATTTCCCGGAATTTAAAATCAGTCTTAAAAATAATGGTAGGCGTTCGAAAATGGTTGGTGGTCGGGCGGTTTTGATGTCGGGGGGGGGGGGGAGGGGGAAGGGGGAGGGAGGGAAGGGGAGGCGACCGAAAATTGTACACCTGTAACTGGGTATGAAGTGCGGAGGAGGCATATTGTTAAACCTACTCAGGGTCAAGATTCAGCTCCACAAGTTTATACAGGAGATCATAGGATAACGTAAACTTGACAGCGATTTTCTGGAAGAATGATAACCTTTTCCTTTCAGGGGACATAACATAAATAAATTGATTAAGTATACTGCACATGAATCTCTTTGCTCTAGAAAAATGGTATCCAGCGAACGTATTTTAATAGAGTGCTAGTCGCATGTATGCATTCCAATTGATGATGGATCGGGAAATGTTTCCCAGAGGCAGCGATTTAAAAAATATGTAATTGGGTCTTATCTCTTCAAAGTTTGTATATGCAAAGAATGTGATCGATATGTTTGCCCACTCCAACGACGATCATATTATAAAAGATGGAAACAGGGGCAAAGCTCTAAAAAGTCTCGAGATAAGTTTTACATCTATTTTGAATTTTCTTTTGTAGCAAAGAGACTACAGTTCCTATACTTACCGTCAGATGATGCCGAGAGGAGGATGACAACACAGAGATTGACAGAGCGCAGCCCAAAGATGCGGAGCATTCCACTGTTTAGCTGGAAACAAATTCAATTCAGCTTTACTATAATAGTCATAAAAGTATTTACGAATGCGTTGTTATTCTTGTTCTTCCGCTAGATGTAGGTGATTGATGACCCATAACAAGTCGCTGAGGCTCTTGCCAAAAGATGTCCTCGTAACTCGTTAGCCGGGTAATGAGTGCTTGTGCGTGAAGAGGAAGATCTCGTTCTCTACCTAATGTCCGAAGATAAAGTCCAAAAAGAGCGGTGCTGCTTCGACGCCCTTTTCACTTGAGTTCTCCGGCGAGCAGCGAGCAATGCCAAGGAAGCTACCGGATTATAGTTGACGCAGGACATCTGGGAGGCAGTAAATCTCCAGCAGCATGGAGCAGGCCAGCCCAGTAACACTAATCCTTGACTTGGAGTCGAGTTGACATCGAGTGCCAGGCCAGCTAGAATTCATCCAACCATTCTGCAAGAGCACTTGATCCATACGCTATTCCGGGGCGCCCTACCATGCTTCAAACCGGGGTGGTCACTGGTCACACACTGGCAAAGCAACATTCATTTTGACAAGCCACTGCCAAATGCATGCCAAAAATCTCCTAATCTAAATGGCCTTGTCATAAATATATAGTTATTAATATATAGATTAATAATAAAATTTATATAAATAATAACATCAGTGCAAATTATAAAATTGCAAGTCCCGTCGAACGCGCGATGACTTGGAAAATGCATCACCACATGGTAAGAAAAGAATTGTAAGCCCTTTGCTTCTCCCATCTCGTTATCAGCACGTTCCAAATCATTTGCAAAATCAAGACTCAAGTGAATATATTATATAAAATTAATGTCTGCCATTTGATGTCAAAATGTAGATTCTCTTTTCTCGAGCAGACTCACAAATGGTATATTACAACTGAGAAACTTCATACCTAGGTAATCTAGACAAACACCAGCTTGTCACAAGCATAATGAAGTGTGATAAATATCACCCAGGACAATCGAGCAGGAGGAGCACACGAGTCTCTATCAAGATTTTTCGCCTATGTTTGAACAATTTAATTGGATTTTGAATTATATCGTACATGATTTAATGATGTAATAGCTAATAAATTGGAAAATAACATGATATTCGGCCGAACCTTTCTGAAGTGGCCCCAACAATGTCCTATATTTAATAAGCACATGGGTGCATTATATTTGGTGCTATTAAGCAGTTCTAAGGGACCTCGACCAAAACATTGCATCCATCCATAAATACACAAGCTCGAGAAAAAAGTTGGACAAATCGGCGGTCTCTTAAGTTTTACTATGCCTAGTAAAAATCATGCCCGTTAACATGAAGACATTAACATAATTTCGAGTTATCAGCACTTCGAATCTGCTTCCCCCAAAATAATGAAACGTGCTTCTCTCAATTTAAAATCAATTGACGTGGATATAACACGACAGTGATACTATTAATGATCGAACTCTTCTATAAAATGAGCATATCACCAAATGAAATGAAATGCTACGCTATTGCACGGGAATCGGGCTGCGCAATGTGGAGTGCCCCTAGCGACCACGAACTTACGAAGCCGGCAGCACATTTCGGTCAAAGTGCAACACATTGCGAGTCATACTCTGCAGCAGCACACGATTATTTTCAACGTTTCGAGTATAAAGAGCGTGCGATGTCAAGTATTAGGCGATTGTTTCGTGAAGCTGCGCCTAGTGATGGCGCGCCAAGCTGGCCAGTGCCAGGGGCATGTCCAGGGTAGCAAGGTGCCTCAGTACACAGCTGCTGTGGTAGGTGAGTAATGGAAGAGACGAAATAGTTGGGGTGGTTGGGGGCTTTTCTGACGATTCAGGTTTGTAACATATTGGGGACGTTTGGGACAGGGTAGTGGTATAAACGGATCGGTCGTCAAAAGAGCGAATCCTTTAATGTTTTGGTGTTAAGCTTGATGCAAAGTGGAGACACAAAACGCGGCTTGTCCAATTGTTGAATGTTCTTCCCAAACATGAGACGATGGTATACGTGGAATTTATCCCGTTCTTTCGGTTGGTTGCAGTGAACGTGATCGCATTCGCATACGGCACAGTAATGGGGTGGTCAGCTAACGCGATCCCCATTCTGCGGTCGTCGTCGACGCCTACCCAAGGAGGCGCCCTCTCCGACTCCGAAGCCTCATGGATCGGCTCCCTGCTCTGCCTGGGCGGGTTCGCGTCAACGCCAATCTACAGCCACATTTCACAACGCTGGGGTCGCAAACTGACTGGATACTTAGTGGTAGTGCCCATGATACTCAGCTGGATAATGCTGGTGTTCGCCACGGATGTGCTTATGATAAACGCATCCAGAATAGTCGTAGGTATCAGTTCCGGCGGACTTTTTATTGTCTGTCCTCAATATGTGGGCGAGATAGCCGAAGACTCTGTTCGCGGTACTTTGGGAGTTTTCTTCCCCTTCTTCATTAATGCTGGCATTTTGTTCGCGTTCATTATCGGTCCTGAAGTGAGTTTCGTGACGATGGCGCTCATCTATATTACGGTGCCCATCATGTTCCTCATCGGGTTCCCGTTCCTGCCGGACACTCCTGTCAGTCTACTCTACAGGGACAAGGAAATGGAGGCCGTCAAGTCGCTCGTCTGGCTACGAGGCACGCAAAACATTGACACAGAGCTATCGCAAATAAAACTGTCTGTAAAATCATCGAAGGGGTCATCGACGCAGATCACCAGAGCAGATCTAACTAATCGAGCTACAGTTCGTGGGGTCATCATCGGAGTCGGTCTCTGTACTAACCAACAGATGTGCGGAATTTTCGCGATCATGACCTACACTGTGGCGATCTTCCGCGAGTCCGGAAGCACCATGTCCCCGACTACGGCGACAATATTGGTGGGAGCGTTACAATTAGGCTCCTCTGTCGTCGCAGCCGCTCTCATGGACCGAGCAGGAAGAAAGCTACTGCTAATTATATCTAATGTAAGCATGGCGATCTGTCTCTTCGCTATCGGCACATTTTCTTATTTGAAAACGAAAGACGTCGATTTGCAAAGTTTTGGGTGGGTTCCTGTGCTGTCACTTTCGGCATACGTGATCGCTTTCGGGCTCGGATTGGGCCCCGTGCCCTTTGTCATGGTTGCTGAAATATTTGCTCCGAAAGTGAGGGGGATCGCTACAACGTTGTCACTTTCCACGATTTGGCTTCTGGCATTTGCAGTCGCTAAGCTTTACGCTTCGATGACAGACGTGTTAGGTGTCCATGGGTCCTACTGGCTATTTGCACTGTGCTGTGTGCTGGGAACGTTATTCGCAATTTTCTTAGTACCAGAGACAAAAAACCGAAGTTTGGAATCGATTTTGCTAGAGTTGAATGGAGAAAGATCAACAAACGAGATCATTGATAGCAAATCCGCCGAGAATTATCCAACCTCTCGCGTGTAATGGAAGTACACCGTCACTACTCAACATGCGGACAACGGAATTACTTATAATTTTATATAATACTTGTTTTACACATATAACACTTTCTTGTACTTTCGTGATGCTGAAAATCATTTGGTAATAATTAAAAGTTCAGTTGGATGATATAATATCTTGAGGCAGAAACGTGTGCTTATTCTGCGCAATAAAGTTGTCTGGCACATTGTGACATTGATCCCAAATAGAATAGATAATAGATATAGGTACTTGACATCTGGCAATTGGGGGTTGTTTTCCGTAATTTGATCCATTGCAAGCTCAAAACCCTATCTTCAAACGCTGACCATGTAACTTAATTGTATATTTTTAATTGAATTTTAATTATTTGTGATATTGTAGACATATTTTATTTGTTTTGACGTGACAGCATGTGATTAATTAAGGGCGCTACATCCTGTTCAACATTGTGAAAAATGTTTTATGGAAATAATAAACAAAATAAAAACATAAAATAAGATACCATACCATGTGATATCCGAAAGTTCAGTGTGGCGACGGAAATATCGCAGTATAATATTTATAATTGTTCACCAATTGTCAAAGCATGTCACAGAAACGAGTGCTTAGTGCTTACTGAGAACTTTAAAGATAATACAGCTTACACGTTATTTTGCATACCTCTTTCGAGTGCAGATGAAGATGCAGCAGTAGTCAGTTAGCCGAATTCCCGTGTAACGTGAAATAATACATGTTAATGGCGATGATGGTGGTGCACTACGACCACGCAAAGCGGCGAGACACGCTTAGCCCGCAATCATCCCTATTCTCCCGGTTAGCTCCAGGGATGAGAGGCGCCAGTCGATCCCGAGTACAAAGTCCCTGCTTGTGAGCGAACTGCGCATGCCTGGGAATGGGAGGGAGTGGAGTGGGGCGCATAGGCGAAAGGGCCGCTAGCAGCAGCTGGTGCTACGCAAAACCAACCATCAAAGTTCAAAAATTTCGGACGGCCAGTGACCACGTGCACGGGCCAAGTACTCTCTTTGGGCCACGTCACGGGACGAGCACCTATAGGTGCCTATGGCTGGCATATTGTCAAACGATGGTTCGTGAACCTCGTTTGGAACCCAAATCTAAGTCTGAACTCGCAGTAAACGACTTGCTGAAATGTATAATACGAGTGATTCAGTAATCAATAATCAGAAGTATAATTTAAATTTATTGTTGATATTTAATGCATAACTTCCGATACGCCATCATCAATAATCGAATTGCGACATTTCAAAACAAAAAGTACAGAATATTCGCACGAAATGGTTAACTAGCAGACAAAAATTAGTTCATTAAAAACAAACAAAAATAAACTAACACCCGAATGCAGAGTCCACACTGAGTCCGCACTTACGGGAAAATTTATCATTGCAGTGCCAACTAGGTGTGCACTCAGTGACGACTCTGCATTTGGCCCTTAGTCTGAAAAGGGCAAGAGCAACGAAATGGGCAGTGTGTCAATGTTGTGTTTATCACATCCCTTCAACAAAAGCAGGAATCGGAATACTTTAGGGACCACAACGATGCCATACACATCAAGACATCGATCAACAAGCAACTCTTCATACTTTATTCTAACAATATCAGTATCTGGAAGGCAAATTTGCACCTATCCAGACCAAACATCAGTTTCACAGTCACACATTACCAACAAATTTATTAGGCATATCTTTAGTTGTTAAGACTAATAGGGCACAGAAGAGAATCATTACAGATTAACATCCCCAGCTCAATCTTAGAAAATATAAACATGGTACAAAATACATTGTTGATAATCCATATTGAGTTGAGCAATCACTCAGAAAAGAAAAATTGTACACGAATCGGGTGGTGGTGTTTCGTGATGAGGCCCAGTCGAGAAATAAAAGCCGTGCTGTGGCAGTGCCGCTACACCAGGACTTGCTTGAGAGGGAGGCTGATTGTGTTGTCAGTCGTCATGTTGGACACGCACCATCTGGAGAAAAATGTTAGTCAAAGAACATCACTCCTTCATCCTTTCTGATCACTTTCATTAAACTGCCAATTATTGCTGTTTATAAAGTAGCATTACAATGGACCATCCACAATAGTCCCCACGGATAGAGCAAAAATATGGTCAGACCTTTCACATAGTTTTAGAAGCACCAATTTTGGATAATATGTTATATATGCTCCTTGGTCTCAGCATCAATTCCAGATATGGAATCACGGAATCCGATGTCTGGGGCTTTTCAATGAATTCTCATTTTAATTTGAAACACTCATAGAATCGGAAATTGACAGCTTGGAGAGAGATAGACAAAAAAGCCACGTGCAAGTGGGACGGCCTAATGCATGACAGAGTTAGTTTCATCCATACCCCCTGTCAGATTCACTCTAATGCAAGGCGATGGATGATTTTATCTCGAGGAACCTTTCCGCGACCAATTTGTCTCTAAACGTGTTCTCTTATCATTTGCCTGACTTATAATTTCATGAAAGGATACTTAGCATCGATATTTTCTGTACTGTAGCAAATGAGATTTCAGTTATGTTATTTAAATTGCTCTCTGTAACACCTAAATTTCATCCAGAAGAAAAAATAAAAAGGATCCAGTATTCTCATACAACCAGTATAGTTCAGATATTTACTTTATTTTGCGGAAAACAGAAAAAATTACAGAATATTTGTGGTGGAAATAATATATTGCGGTGCTTATTGAGCATACCTTCAGACTTGATCCTGGTCTACTCTTGCTGATGGTCTACTCGAGGTATGGGTTGTTGCTAGGCCATTAGCAAAGCAGGCATAATGGAATTTGACTATCGATTCATTTATTTCGTCCTTATGCTTTTCTAGAATCTTGTATAAAACGAGCGGTTTTCAGCGTACAACTTTGGTTCAAATTTCAATTTGATCATGTGATAGAAACCTTTGATTTTAGGAGATTTTTAAAATAAGAAACTACCAAAGGAAAGGGGGTGATTTTTAATTGTGTTTAATGAAATTATTAATCGATTTCATTATCAGCCCACTGCGGAAAAATCTGGTTTTATCCCTGGCTATCCCGTGCTCGGTGCGGTGCGTTTGAAAACTGTTAAAACCCAAATGTTTGCTTTGGTTTGATTAGAGACACGTGCTGCAGGAGTATGGACAAAATGCGATCCAGGAGGGATCTGTTCTGAGGCCTCTCTATCGTACTATCTCTTTTAGCGGCCAATTTCCAATTCCACGAGTGTAATTACTGGGTGATGTACAATGTGCCCATGTGATTAACTTTGGTGTACATTCATGTATGCCTGGGACTGGCATCCTACATACTTTTAATAGGTAAGCAAAAGTTCCCAGTTGCGCAGCCTTCAACCACCAACTTTGGGCACTGTTTTGGTGCCACGCAGGAAAACATTTTACACTTGTTCATAATTTGAGAAACTTTTTGGGTCTCCTATGCCAAGACTGTAACAACATTTTGTGAGAGCTTTCCAATACTAATAAACCACTTTATCTGCCTACTACCCAAGCCCCAAGAGCAATATTGCAATACATTGCAATATAAAGCCCAGCAATATTGTAAATAGAATTTCTGTCTTCACTGCAAATGTGTACGTGGAACTTACCGGATGCTCGGAGGCAGCCAATCAGGCAGTTTCTGTGGTGGATCAGACCTCAGTATAGCGAGCAAGGCAAGCGTGAGAAGGGTCGGCGCTGAAAGAAAATGATCAATTTGTACGTTAGTTTGGTTTGTACTCACTATTCTGCACTAGGTCTAGTAAGAGATATTATAAAGTATGTCAGCACAAATGTACTATTAATATTAAAATGCTCCCTAGTTAAAACTAGAAACCTAGACTCTGGCCTAAGGGGCAGAACCAGGCCTCTTCTGGGCCCGCAGCTGCGGGCAAGCCCAAACCTGTCAGCGGCCGTTGGGGTAGCGCTCGGCTGTTACCTACCTCAATCTTTACATTCAAATACATTTATGAATCCAAAAGCATCAATTCTTTTCTGAAAGACTTTCGGTTTTATGCAAATTTGTTTCATTCATAACCGCAAACAGACTGCGAGGCAGATTGAGCCTGTACGCAGGGGCCCCAGTCAAATTTGATACCCGCGGGCTCCTCTTGACGAAGTGCGGGTATGAAATGACAGAAAATACAATAAAACTGAAGAAGAAATCTTCAATTGCAATAGTATGCAGTTGCATCCTACCGAGCCATCATGAGCGAATGTTGTTGAGCGATCGCAGGGCCCCATTGTGATTGAAAGTATCTTAAACCCGGACGCTCCAAATTTATGTTTCCAGGCTAGGGTTTACCCTGTTTGTTGCAAGACTACATTTTTATTCTAATGCAACAGTTTGAAATAGATATAAGTACAATGCTTCAAATACTTGCTTAAAATGAATAGATTCTTTTAAAAAAGATGCCATTAGTTCTAAATTTTCTTGGGGGCTGTCGGAACAGCCAATTCTGCTAGCAGGCCCGTGAATCATGGTTCCGCCCCTGTCTGGCCTGCTCTCCTTTTTTATATCATGGAGATGATAAGATTTTAGTGAGAGTTTCCGATGCTCAGAGAAACTCTTTCGGCTTTAAGCATTTAAGTGCATGTTTCTTTAAAATTGTTAAAACTGATAGACCCTGTTGCCACTTTTTACAAACAAAACCAGGAACTCTTTGGAACCATTTCAAATTCAGAACCAGAAACAGAACAGATTGAAAAACTGGAACCCAAAATAGAAATATAACGAATCGTTACGGTTCCCTTTTGATTCCCAAGGGTCCTTTTCGGTTTCATATGCTTTTTTTTACACTTTTTCCAAGAAATTTACAGAGTTTTTAATTGTTAGAACTAGAGTTATTTCAATTTTCAAAACACTCTCTTTGACAACACAAATTATATATTTTTTAAGGTTTTTTTCTGCTTGGCATCACACGCTGGCTGGAGGGCCCTTAATCTTGTAGAAATTAGTGATTTCTCCACTTCACCAGCACCCACAAGTCGTTTAAAATATACTGGCTTCATCTGTCGACGGCCTAGGGTATTTTTTTATAAGCTTGTTATTAGTTACCTATATTTAAATATCTAAGAATTTTAAAACCCAACTGAATAGAAACTTACCTTCTCTTTATTCAATTTCTTAGACTTGCGCCTACTTTTTCTATAGCCATAATTGGGGAAGATCATTTTGAAATTGATCTTTGAAAAAGATAAAAGATCATCATCAAAAAATATATATCTTTAAAAAGAACAAAGTTTACTATCTTTTTTCAATAAATTCAAATTCAAGATCGTTTTATAAAAAGATCAAATTTGTGTAAAAGAGAGTTTTCCAGAAAAAAAAAATTGAAAAATGATCCATTGTTGTCCGACAATTGACCACAAATCGAAGATAGTTGCCTCTGTTTCGGCTTGTCCCGAAATGAACGGTCATATTGGAAGAAATGTCGTTGGCTGAAATCCCATACCTATTAAGTATCTCTTCAAAACACAAACAAAATAGTATAATAGTGCTTCTGAAACACACCCAAAGAGGAATGGAAAGTAATCTTGATCTTTTAAAACGATCTTTTTAGAAAGATCATTGAAAAATGTTCTCGTTCAAACCAAAAGATCATTATATAAAAAATGATTGCGAACAGTTCTAGGATCACTAAAAAAGTATCGCGATCATGCGATCTCGATCTGTTTAATAGGTCCTTCCCCTTTAATGTCTGTAGCACTAGTTATCAAGCTACGTTTCACCTAATTTTAACATATCATTTTATCAAAATTTTAACAAAATAGGGCAAACAGTGAGACTTTTATTTACCTATCATTTGAAACCCAGTTTGAAGTAGTTTTTTACATTACCCTCTCTTAAGCCCAAAATAAAAGCAAACTTTAATCTTTATATATAATGTTAGTGTTCAAATAGTCAAAATCTGAAGTTTTGTTTACAAAAAATGATATTTTTACTGTTGGAACATAAAATTTGAGATCCATTTGGAACGTTCAAAGTTTGGATTGCATCCAGAACCGAAACACCTTGAGGACCAGAACCCAAACATTTGAAATTAATTTCATTGTACTTGAAAGGGAATTGGAATCTCTATAGGTGAATTTTCCTGTCCCGATAATCAACAATAACCTCTGCAACTGAAGGGATTAAAGTTTAAGAACCTAGGTAGGTTCATGGTCAAACTGAAAACAGTCAGATTACTTAGCATGATTTTTTAACATTGCTCATCTGTTTCTACGGAAAAGCTTTTACTTACCAAAATCTAATATGTACATATCATTGTGGTCCATCAAGGAGTTCTCTTCCCAGTAGTGAGCGGAAAATTTCGGGCTGGTTCCGCCAAAGAGGAACATGCGGTGGCCCACGACGATGCAAGACTGGCGCCGACGCTTACACGGCTTGGATCCTTTCGTGGCAACCACCTGCCAATCATTGCTAGCTGCAAACCAAACAGGAACACCCATCACAACAAAGCTACCAGAGCATGGCAGTCAGCAATGCAGGGAAACACAACAGCCAAGGAACCAATTTTTTTTAATTATTATTATTAACCATATAGGTGGGTACTGTATGGTACTATGGCAGACTTTCTAACTTCCTTGTTTGTTTGGCTCAAGTGAATTCTAGAAAACAGAGGGAAAATTAAGCTTAAGCTAAATAAATATTTGAGAATGAGTATGTATATTAAATTTCTTAGACTCATGTCTACTTTATCCTATCTTTAGCACTAGTGTTGAAAAAAACTATTTATTACTGGGATTTGAATGCTAAATCAAGTCTCGCTGGTTTCCGGACGTTTCGTTACATACGCTAGTTACTTTATCAAGGGTGATAGCTTTATCAAGGGTGAGTATGTTTTATATTTTCCGTAAAACTATCCTACCTGTATCGAAGCAGTGGAGATCGTTAAAGTGTTCCTCGCAGTTACCGTTGAACCCTCCAAATATGTACAGGCGTTCGTTGTAGGCAACTAAAGCGGATCATACAAACAATAGTGTGAAAATGAAGTTACCACTTGGGGAGGTAGGTATTTGTCTATAAATTCTTTTCAATGTAAAATGTAAATGAGAATGTAAAAAGAAAGCCAGCTGTTTGAAAGAGCTTTCAAGAGTCAAGCAAGCTGATGCTTTGAAATCACTGGTGAAGATAATGAGTAGACTAATTACCTAGGTAGTAGTTATATCATTATTTTTTAGTAAATGTGAATATTTTGTTTGACTATTAGGTACTTTTCTTATTTGTTACCTATTTAATTATTACGTATTGAACTACCAGATCGTTGGCTCCTTTTAATTTTACAAATGTATACTGTTATCTCTACAGACTATAGCTCTAACACGGACTTTGTAGAATTTCAGACATAGCAACTAGTAATGTAATTTTTGAAATGGAGTAATAAATAAATACACAACAGATCAATGATCCAATTCAGTTCAATACTCATCTGCATAGGTACCTGGCACTGGCATGCCACTGGCAATTGATACTTCAAATCAGATGTGTTGGAAATGGTAAAAACTCACATGCCGAGTGACTTCTTCTACCAACAGGCACATTGCCTGTGGTTTTGGGCTCGTACCAGGTGTTATTTGTCGTATCCAGGTACATTATTCTGTTACAGTACACTTCCTGTTGTGAATGGAACGGAGCATTCTCATCGCCACGACCCCCAAACACATACATGCGATTACCTGCAATTACATGAAGTAAACAAGGTTACTTTGAAGTCAGTATTTGAAATTTGTTTATGATATGGTCATGGATGGTCTAACTACATCATTGAAGATGCATGATTGTTCGTGTTTATTATATTCTGGAGTACCTAGTATTTATTACAGAGTAGGGTATACCTATAGATAATTTTCTTGCAGATAGCTACAGGTTTTATAACCTCTTGAAAGAGAATTAAATAAAAATAAATGAGGTATAAGATCTGGGTAATAGAAATCTATAAACAAAAAGATATTGAGATTCACAATACCCATTAGATCCATTAGAGGCCAGATCCACAAAGCAGGGTTACAGTAACACTTGAAACTTTAAGGTAAACAGATGACATTGGTGACGTAAGTAGATTTTCAAAGGTACGCTCTGGACTTTGAAAGTGAGCCAGTTGAATGTCAGCTCTCTTCTCATAAAGGCTTGTCTGAAAAGAGCAAGTACCAACCAAGTGGATGAGCCTAAGGTGGCAGGGGAAGTCATATTCTTTGATCGGTCGCTATCTTGTTTTGTCAAACCAGTTTTATTATCCGTACCTGCCTTGCATGCCTCATGAATTTGCTATCTAGCAAGTTTTGTATCAGATTTCCACACAACCAGTGGCGTAGCAGAGTCCCCAGCCATTTTTTAAATGAAAAATAATTTCAAGAATGACTTCAAGCCTTTACTGGCTTAAAACAAAATTTTTTGTGTACTGCAACATCATTTAGCTGAAATAAGTTATGCTGTTTTACTGTACGACCACTAACTTTGCAGAATGCGGGTCTTCAGTTTTGAAGACTATGATAGTACAAGTATAGGTACACTGTAAAAGACTAGAGGTGGCGTTCTTGGCTTAGAAAGAAACACAATTTTCCGTGAAACATCACTGCTCGATGCAATGGCAAAATCTCTCAACACAGTCCGTTCATAAGGTGCAACACTTGGGTGTGGTTCTTTGACAAAGAAAAGATGTTTCTTGTGATGAAACGTGACCAATGCAATAAAATAATGGATTTTTAGAGAAAAAAAGCCATATTTTGGACTTCAAAAAACAATTTCCCTAATTAAGTTTTTACATGCTCATGGCGAGAGGGGGGACGGGGGGGTAGAGGCCCAGTTTTTTTTTGCGGGGGTACCCCGCAATTTTGCGCTACGCCACTGCCTAAAACACATAATTTTATAGTTAGAAAAGAAAAAACTTCATGCATCTTTGCTTTGCCAGGAACACTTCTATGTCACTACTTTGTTAATTATGAAAGAAAACATATGTTTCCATGGTAGTCAGATTTCATTTTCTTTCTGTTAATTGCTGCTGTTATCTTTCAATCAAGTAATTGGTTATTACTGATACCCTAAACCGCGTTACGGCGGTTACCTCGCCCAGTCAGATCGGAGGTGATGCAGCATAAGAAAAGCATTTATAGAAAATAACTGAATTCAAATTTTGAATGCCAATTTTTGCAAGTACAAAAAGTGAGCAGGTACAGGAAGCTTCTTGAATTTTCTTCCAGCTTAAAAATGATAGCTTTTAGGCCATGAGACTTGCGTGGAATCTATTGCAAAACTCCACAGTGGATCGATTTATCAGCTTGGTCGATTCTTGTTTCACAGGCAAGGCAGTTGCTGATGAGAAAACTGATTTGTGATAGCAAGATTAGGACCCTCTATGCCGGGTTGGATAGGCCCACAAGGCGACCGGGCAAATGCCCGAAGGGCCGGTAGTTTCTGGGCCGGTAGAACGGCTGGGGGCCGCCCTCGCGGTCCGAGACACAAGAAGCAAACTACGAAAGGAAGGATGGATGGAGCGACGACGGTTTTTTAGGGAATGGATTTTGTGGGCCGACTTTTTTCTGAAATGCCCGGGCTGGTTTTTCCTCCTATCCAACCTTGCCTCTATGCATGTCATTCAGTTCCTCCACGTGCTTACCTACGTGGTCGGTACCTGGCCTACTTATGACCGTTTTCAGACAAACCTTCACGAGCAGAGAGCTGGAATGCAACTGGCTTGCTTTTGAAGTCCAGAAATGTATTACGGTAATTGGTGATAGAAAACAAAAACACATGTTATGATCTCTGCTTCAAAGATCTTGTGTCAGATAGAAAACTTTGCGTACTTACCTATAGCAGTAGCTGTATGGAAGTCGGTATATTTGGGCACAGTGTTGTCACATGAGACGGTAAGAAGAGACCAAAACATGGTCTCAAGATTGAGTGTGTGTACATCAACAGAAAACCTGTTAATTTCGTCCTCAAAACCTCCAAACACATACATGGTGTGGCCAATCACACAGGCAGCATGTCCATCCCTTGCACCCGGGATCTTCCCGGTCACAGCAGGTTTGCTCCATTTCAATGTCACTGGAAATAGAAACTAAATCAGCCATATTTGTCAGCAACAAAATACAAGATTGAGACTACTGTCAGTAGGTAGATTATGCTGTGAATAAGTACCCACAGCAGTTTGGGAAATAATTGAAAAAACTTATTCATCTGGAGACTTTTAACTTTTCCTGTTTGAAATATTCTATTTGGATAAAGGCTGTGCTTCCTGTTTCCTGGCAATAGTTTGTCCAAATAGTTTACTTTCATTTGAATAGAGTGCTGTTTTGTTTATCAACAAAAACACTAATGAGAATTTATTAAATATTCAAACTTGTGTTTGTTTTGCTTACTTAGCTGAAGCTATGTATAGATAGAACACATTCAATGGTACTACCTAGATTAAAGGATATGTAAAGTAGCATCCTGTTTACTAAATAAATTTGCCACCCTAAAAAAGAATTTAAAACAATCAATTGGCAAAATTTGAGGTAACTCACAGGTATCGAATTTAAAAAGAACATTGCAGGCGGTATTATCGTTTCTTCCACCCCAAATGTATATCATGTTCTCGTAGCTAACAGCTGTATGGCCGTAACGTTGGAACGGCAACATGTTTTTTTGCTCGTCGTCTTCAGGTGTAGGAAGTAGTATCCAACGGTAACTGGCGGTATTTAGCATGTGTACGTCAATGGAACGGGATGATTTGTACTTCTCTCCTGTGCAGTATCCTCCAAATGAGTAGATTGTTTCGTTCACTGCAACGGCGGCGTGGTTCACTCGGCGAGGACCGCCCTCCAAATGCACCGTCCACTGCATCTTTTCGGTAAACAGATTCATCTTGTAAAATTATTATATCTAACATGCGAAACAGTACTATATGAACCACGATTTGCCACTGATGAGCCTATCTAACACCAAGTGTCAGAAAGAATCAGGTTAAACTGGCCTGCAGGAGTCCATAATAAGGCCCATCAATAATTGCATAAACTCGTTCCCAGGAACATTTTTATTCATATTGAGCTATCAGACTGGGTCAATGAACAATTCTACTTCCTGACAAATGTAAAAATTAATATGTTTAAATTAATGGGGCACCAACCTTGGGTGTTATAGCGGATCAATGAACGAGTCCTCGCCGTACTGTTGACACTGATGTTAAGGAACAACTGACAAGGACAAATATGATTAACTTGCTCTCTGCACATGATGCGATGCGGGATGCCTATAATTGGTTACCTGAAGTTAAATTGAAAACAAACTGAACTTGAAATGAGAAAATGGAATGAAAACAACTAAGCACATATCACGATATCATGATGTCATATATCATGACTAATCCAACAACATTTTATATATTTTCATACACAGTACTCAACAATGGAATTTAAAAGGAGGTTTCCATTCCACATGTCGTGGTTGAAATGCATACAAATCACAATATTTGTTACATATATTTTTTTTATTTACACACGTGTTTTCTCCATAAACCAATCTCCGGGGCTGATGAAGTTTCATCTTCGATCACTGATGTTCGAAGGTTTCATTGAAGTTGCTCAGCTAAAATATCATAAATTGTACGACTTTGGTCAATATTACAGAAAAATATGCTTATCGAAAAGATTGCTGCAATGTTTCCACTTCAAAAACTAAATTCATTGTGCCCGTGGACTATGGTTAATTGTTTTTAAATTCTCCCAGTCTATAATTTGGCTTATGTTTGCTGTACTGGTTCTGGCACTGGCATTCATTCAATCAGGTATGCCTACCCTATTCCTATTTTGAACAGGAAGGTAAAGTACGATGTGCTGTATGGTCCTGCAGGGACTCCCTAATAAATCACATGCTTCGATTGATGAGAAGAAGACAAGCGTTAATACATTTTTTGTACATTAAAAATAGTAGGTGGTGGTTTTCGGTGTTCGTCATGTTGCGGGGAAGTCATTCATGCCATGCATGAACCCCCTCATGCCAGGAAAGGGCAATAGCCCAAAAACCCTTATTATGGTGTCTCAAAAGGTCCTCCCCCCACGTAAATCGTATTTACTCAATTAATTTTGTTTGAGAAGCTCGAGGGAGCTCTAGGCCGAGGGATTTTCTATAATTGTCTTGGCCTGGTGGTTTGGACGAATAATGATAGGATAGGAATACTGATAGGAAAAGCTCATGTGGACCATTCCTTTGTCAATTTGTATTATATTATTATCTTATCAAAGCATCGATAAACTATGGAACTAAAACAATGCATGAAGGCTTGCTGCATGTGGATTTCAAAACAATCATCAAATACCCCAGCATCACAAGTGAGAAAGCAGTAGACTTTTTGAAAGAGTGTTTATACCAACTTAATGTGGTTCCGTAACAAAACTGTACTTTTGCTATAGTTTTTTCGTGTTTTCGTGTGCGTTTCTGGACGTTTCGAGTAAGCAGGTATTGGATTGCTGTGGTGCTGAATCGCTGACTCGACACTGAGAGGCCATCGCTGACCAACCTGACTGACAGAGAGTTGGCACCCGGTCTTCTGGCTGTGTGGTCAGTGTGGCAGTTGTCCCGGAAAATTGTGGAATTCCGTTATTTCTGCTGTTACAATTGGTGCAGGTGCCGGGATCCACGAGTGCAGTGGACGGGGTTCATGAGTTTTGAGTGATTTTTCGCTGTTTTGGGGGTCGTGATGGATTCTTTCGAAGGGATTGAAACATACGAAGTGGGGTGGCATGGACCAGAGCTGCGACTTCGAGAGCGACTTCGAGCTGCGCGCTGAGGCAATTGGTTGCTCTTATCGCCTGACATTGTCCACGTTTGTATCATTCTTGATAGGGAACCAGCTGCTGCATTGGTGGAAATTGCTAAGACTGGTGTTCCAAAGGAAAGTGCCGGAACATACGCTTTCACGGTTGGAAGTTCGGCGTTTGTTCCTGGAGGCATTTCAAGAGGGTAGATAAGGACAGTCCCTGAAATTTTACCCGTACCAGACCACGGAAAAGCGAAGCCAGCGCAGCGGTGTATAAGGATAGCCTAACCTGTTCATATTGCGACGTGCTTGGCACGTCGTGTTAGACAGGAGTGCTTTCTATATTCGAGGAGTTGGACTTCGAGGCAAGGATGAATTGGAGCGGGGCCCAATGCTCGCCCGAGGTACACCGAATCGTCAGGACAAGTGACAACAACCGCATCTTGGGGAGAAAAGTATGTTGGAGTCATGTCACCGGATGCACGTCGAGACAGGGTTTCCTGACACGGAATTTAGTGAGTCCCAGGTCTTCGAGTCAAGGTTTAAGGTTCTGGCGCGGTCGCGACCAAAGATACTATATTATAATAACCTGGGTCGCTACAGTTAAATTATGTCGAAGAGTTGGAATTGGCAAGAGAAAATTCGGAAGAAAATTCGGCGGAAAATGCGGCGGAAGATGTTGTGACTTCAACGCGATGGGGAAATTGGCAGAAGGAAATCGGTGGCAGATCATCGGAAATCAGAATTTCGAAAACTTCTTTTCGGACAGGAACTACAAGACTTTTGATCCAGGCAGTGAAAATGGAATTTCAACAGGCAGTTTCAAATAGAAGACCTTTCACCCTAGCGGCAACGGCAAGACTGAAATATCGGGAAGAATCGACAACTGCGAGATGTACGATTCTGGCTGGAGAGCGGGAATTTCGACGGACGGCTTCGTTGTTTTCGATCCGGACAAAGTGAAAAAGAGTCGAAGTGAAAGTGGAAATCGATTGGTGGCATGGGAAGCGAATGTATGTTAAATTCATTTAGGGGTTTCACCACAAAGATGCGAAATCAATCGGGAATTTTTGAGTAAAATTTTAAATGTTAGTGTTAATGAACTGCTCCAGGATATGTGACGTGAAGTCGTGAACTACATGTATGTGCTTACGATGAGAAATGTTCGATAGAGACCGTTATGGAACCATGGGTATAGGTTCTTGAGAATGTATTGAATCGGCATCAGTATTTCAGAGGAAGTGTTTCGGACATGCGATGTGCGGATTTGCAATCATGACATTTTTAGGAAACGATTTCTAGAAATTTCTAAGCGCTAGGTTTTGAGTTTGAAACAATTTGTGTGATTCATTATGTTATTGGTTTTGTGATTTACTTTGAAAATGATTTGGCTTTTGTGTGTTTTGACTCTAGTTGAGTAGTTGATTTATTCGAAATTGTGTTTAGTTTGGGGCCATCATTTTCTTTCAGTATCTAAATCGGGACGTTTTAGTTTTAAGGTGGAGTGGTGTTACAAGTGCATTACTGGATGTTTCGAGTCAGCAGGTTTTGCTGTGGTACTGAATCGCTGACTCGATGAGAGGCCATCACTGACCAAACTGATTGACAGAGGACTTCGGGCTGTGTGGTCGGAGTGGCAGTTGTCCCGGAACATTGTGGAATTTCGTTAATTCTGCTGTTATAATATGCCTGTTATGTCCCGAGGGTGAAGGCATATCTGGTAGCTGTGTCAGCTTTAGCCAAGAAATACAAATTATGAAAACAATAGCAATCATATGAAAGTAAAACATATTGTATTCTTTTCATCCCAAAAAGTCAGACCTGAAACAAGTTCCTGGTCTCTGTGCCAACTCCATAGGAAAATATAAAGTACTTCAATGAAAATGGTTATGTTTAAACTTTATTCCGTCCCTCCTTCTACATGAGTGCAGCTTGTAGGTCCACACTACATCGTACAAACACCATCCCCACGCATATATTACATTTTCAACAGGTATTGGGACGAAAGGGATCCGGCACGCTTGCTGTGGGCGCCGGGCGCACACACCCCTTATAGACTGTGAACTGGCACTGGTCATTGTGTTCCACGACCACGTAACCCGCTGAGCTGGGACTGTACCTTCCAGGCTCTTCCCTAATTACGTCGGTCTTATCACGATGAAGGCCGTCCGTCGCTGAGAAACCTCCGACTTTGGCCTAGCGGCAAATACTTGTGAAGGCTTAGATCTTTTCATGAAAGCAGTCACACCCCCGCAAAAGTAAATGCATGAAGTCTATCCAGCCCCCCGGCGGACGTAAAAACTCTTCAGAAAATTTCAGCCCCCGGCCAGTGCTTGTCTCGGGGTCTCCGAAACGCAGGAAACGAGCTTCGAGGGTTTTCATGCGGACGCGGCAGTCCGTCTCCAATGGAAAGAAAATGGGCTCTCCACCTTCCTCCTGCGAGACACCCAGGTAGGCCTGACACGATGAACTCATATTCAATTTGCACTGCCACTGCTAGGACCACGTCACAATTCAGACTGTACTATACCTATATACTGCTGCAGCCTCGAATCAGAGTTACTGCACTATGGCTTGGAGCATTGTTGAGAACGTGAAGATTTTAGTCGCAGCACGCGAATTCGCAATCCAGCCGATTGTTGTCAACAATGGGCAAAATAGTAGCATGCTGACTTGATATGAATTTATTTATTTTTTGTCAGAGATAAATTCGAATCTCTTCGGAGCTTAAATTATTGACTCAATTCAAGAATCTAGATGGCTCTGTTTGGTTTTATTTTGTTCCATGTTACCTTTGATTGGCAACTGTTCACAAATGGCCGGAAATGTATACGGTCTGTAGCTGCTTTATTTTTAAAGTATAAAATACCAATTTATTTTAACATTTTAGCAAATTGGTAAGTAAGTAAATTATAAGCCATTTTTCGATATTGTTCCAAATAAGCTGTAAGTGAAATAAGAAACGAATGTCTAACATAACTTGATTATTATTTATTATAGATTGAAATGTCCAAGGAAACAGATCCGGCTGCACTGGCAGAAACAGAGCTGGCAGAAGTAGATCTCGCATGTGAATTAAAAGAGGATGATGGAGGAGCTCTGGATTATACCCAAGCTAATGAAAATGAGAAAATCAAAATTCTCACGAGCTCAGGAGAACTGGGTGAGAATTTTTGCACACCATTTGGGGAAACTCTTGATCGACCCAGCCTACTTGGTTTGTATCAAGAGAAGAGACACAATGACAAATTATAGTAATCAACGCGTTGCTCCCGCAGCCCGCTCCACGCCCCTCTCACCTGATTATGAAGCGAACTTCGGCTCAAGAAGCCCTCCGACTTGAGGGGGAGCTACGAATTCCCGATAAGAGATTCCCTAGTCTGTCCCAGCACCCATTGTATTACGAGTCAGATCAAAGATTCTAGTTTGGAGAAATGTAGGAAGAAATGTGACTTTTCAGATAGAGACTCACTCTCTCGACCGAGTATCACCAACTTGGCGAGTCATTTCAACGATTCCTTGGGCCAGGAAGGGCAGGAGAGTCAGCTGGAATTTCCCAGGAACAAAATGGACATACCAGGTAGGGAATCATTAGCCAGGCCTAGCGTACTTGACGGGAGAATCCCAAGCTGATCTTGGTCTCTCTCTAGCTTTTAAAGGTGAAGAATGCGAGGTTAACAATTTTCAAAGCCTGAAAGAACCGAGGTCAAGCTACAAGTTCCTTACGAGCGATTCTTTAGGCCAACCCAGCGCCATTGTTCTAGTCAAGTCTCAGAATTTGCTCAACTACTCGTCATCCTTTATGGACTTGTTCACGTTCGAAACCGAACCGGAGCCGAAGATCTCGAAGTGGGCGAGCTTCAAGAAATTGCTTATGGGGTCACCATCAAGAGGCCCACGAGTGATAAACCCTCGAAATACTGGGGAATTTGATGGTCAAGAAGCTGGTAACTCTCAAGGGAAAGACAGCTCTTCGAAAAATACGACGCTGGAGGCTTTGAACTTGGAAGTTCCCAAAAACAAAAAGTTTTTGCTATGGACGCGTGTTAAACAAGCGATGCGCGGAAAGAAGAACGATGTAGTGGGTCAGAATAACGACCAGGACGCAAGCCGTGGCCAGGGGAAAAAGGGCAAGGGGCAAGATAGCGGCTGCTCTTCCGAGAAGTCACAGGGTAAGATTGGCCTTGGCTGGATGCAGAAGGCATTTTCTGGTACCGAGGATGAGGACGAAGAAGCCCAGGACGAAGAGCCGATGAACCCAGTTGATACGTATAACACCATCCTCGACAAGGAGATGTAGCTCGGTCCACTGCATGCATCATGCAGCGCCTTAAAAGTATGTTGACGAAAGCTGCATTGAAATTTATAATGTGCATTTCACGATTTTGGCAATTTGCAGTTATGATTTGGTTTTAATTATTTGTTTAGTTTCAATTAGCAATTTTGGCTGCTTATTACTTAATTTTAAATTCAATATATATATATATATATATATATATATATATATATATATATATATATATATATATATATATATATATATATATATATATATATATATATATATATATATATATATATATATATATATATATATATATATATATATATGTGTGTGTGTGTGTGTGTGTGTGTGTGTGTGAAGACTCAAGATATAAAAAATAACTTCATCTTAAATAAATATAGATTCACCTTAAGTTATGCCCATTAATTAATTTTTTGTATTCGTTGAATCCTTCGGTAGGTAATTCGCTATACCGAGCGTTGCTATAGGAATTCCACAAGCCTAATGTTTATTGCAAAAACAATAAACATGAGGTTATAATTTTCCAAATGTCTGCCGGACTGTCGATACAGAAATGCACGGGGCAGATAAGTACATTTCGAATTTGGTTTTGTGGTGTTTAACAACGCACTTTTTTGACTACGGATCCTGTGGCATCATGGTAAATTGATGGTGAAACCTATACTGGAAGAGAGCCAAGGGTGAACTCGATGAGGGCACTGAGGCCTGGCTCGGAAGGTAGCCACGGTGGACCTGGTGTTGGCACCGGGTCCATCGGTTATTGGAGATTTACTCTCCGATTTACTCTTTTACGGCCCTCGAGCCATTGCTCGTGGGCCCGCCTCACTGTGTGCAGCTGGTGCAGCTGCCCAGCATTGGCTACGCCACTGGATATTTATATTAAACGATGGCTATATTATGAGTATACTTTAGACCTGTGTTTTGCTGAGGTACTAAAATGTAACACCCTGTGTTTTGGTGTGAGACGGTAAGAGGAATGCAATTTCGACTGTTTGAGATATTATGCAATTTATATATTTACCTACCCCTATTGTTCAGCAAGATGCGATTATCTTTCCACCAAGTCATCCCAGCTTGCATGTCAGCGAGTATCTTGGGACATATCTCAATAGGAGGTTTCATGTGGACTTGCGTACTTACGCAGTCCCTGTAGCATGGATTACGGACTACACAAGTATGCAAGACCATCGCCATAATGTCTTGCATATACTCGACTTGCATACTGCATAATCCATGCAAAGCGGAATGCGTAAGAACGCAAGTCCACATGAAACCTCCTATTGAGACACTTCCCTAGTATAAGTATACCTACGTAGGTATACTTATACTAAGATACTCACTGCCGTGCTATTACACTACCCATTTCATGATAGGAATATCATGTGGGATAGAGACAGAGTGGGATAGAGTGGTTAGGTTAGGTTAGGATTGGCAGATTATAGGTAGGTATCTTATATTACATTGCTGTACTATACAGCAACACATCGATTACAGGGAAGATAAATCGACACACCACATTCATAGCTCAAGAGGAAAATAGAGTCTCTTTGAAAGTAGATCCCGTTGCTATCCCGTCGTCAACCCGTAAAGTCATCCTATCCCAAGGTAAGTAGAGGTTCCCAATTCCCATAATCCCATTCCTATAACATCATCGTTGAGATCACTGCCATCTTCCAATTCCTTTCATTCCTTTTCTTCCAACTCCTTCCTATCAACAGCAACCAAGCTTTGGAATGAGATGCCAGTGTAGTAAATCCTTGGCCAACAAATGTAAATAACCTAAAATTAAGACTGAAAGATGCTAGATGTAAGAAATTAAATGTACATTAGCATTAAGAAACTTTTTTGTAACCCAACGAAACAAGGGGGAATGTATAATATTTGTACTGTACGCCACTGTGCGAGAAACAAATCCTATAAACAAAGGCGACCATGTGATTGGACTATTTTACGACCTAGCAAAGCTTCGACGACTACAGTTCCAGAGTCTATCACGTTTTTGGGCAAATAAACGCAATGCTTTTCTTATGGCAATTAATTGCCCACAAACGTGATTGACTCTGGAATTGTAGTCGTCTAATTACACTCCCTCGGAATACGCGGCATTGCTAACATCCGGATTACCGCATTCCTCACCAATCGCTCCCAAGTACCTAGTGAGAATAGGTCGATGGATGAGGTTTCATTAACATTTACTAATCATTATAATTTTATAGTATTGTTGACTTGTATAGTACAGAATTACAGGTTGTCTTTAGATTGGTCATCTTAGCATGCTGAAAATAATTTGAGCAGCGCTAAATCAAATAATAATAATAAATTATTATATTGCAGCACCTACCAACATGAGGAATAGTAGGATCGCATACCGGCTCCCGTTCATGAGATTTTATTGAATTGGAAAAGTTCGTTACACCTACTATCAGTTTTGATAATTAATTTGGAACATCAATATCTGATCAATATTGTATGCCCAAGATTTCGAAATTTACAAATTGGGCTCCCAGCTTTAGTAAACTTTAGTTTTAGATGTAGTACATTGTGCTAGTTATAAACTTATTTGAACCACAATAATATGGTAGGTATTTAATAATGTCCATAGTTCCATTGGTTAGGTAGGTATGTTCACAAATGTTCACCCATGTTCACAAATCACAGCTCTACCATGTGAATTCAGTTGTGTGCTGGTCAAATTTAGGAATTTCACTATAGTAGGAATTAGGATGACTGTGAAAAGTGACACATTAATAATGTAATGAATAATCAAACTCAATGTACATTGCAATTTGCTAGAATGTATTTTATTCGAGGAACAATAATGAAAGAATAGTGGCCTGTTTTACAATTTGCTTCAACTATGATTTTTTTCAATACAGGATGCTAAAGCTTGTTTTAGTATAACAGCTTTCGCTATCCCTTTGGTGGTAACAAGTAAATAACGAGTTTTAAAAAAATCACTCCAAAAACAAGGGGTCCAAGTAAAAATATAACATAATTTGCCACTGGCTGTGAGTTATTCGAATTGTTCTCCTCAATACATTGTTCTCAGCAATTGATCCATATTAACACTTAAAATATACACGCATTCATTCCAGTATACAATTTGGCAGTTTTAACAACAAAACCGTTAATATCACGTGGTCAGTCGATCTAGGGTCTAGAAAACGAGCGTTCAGATTCTCAGTTCTGTATCCGCTAGTGCTGCCTGTCTATGTGCTTGCGAAGTTCCCCTTCGCGGTAGGGCAATGCCCGGGGAAACTAGCGGGGAAATTGACGGCGACCTCGTGGCCAGAGGGGAAAGTGAGGGGGAAAACGAGGGAGACATCGCCGCAGACGTGCTGAAACCCGCTCCAGACGCGTCGTGGCTTATCGGCGATCTCGGCATCAACAGCTGATGGTGCGATGGCTGTCCGCCACCTGCTGCCGCCGTCTGTTGATGCTGCTGATGCTGTTGGTGCTGTTGGTGCTGTTGATGCTGTTGGTGTTGCTGATGCAATGGGGTAGATGTGTGATGACTAGCAGAATGCCGGGAGGAGAGGGTGGGGACCGCAATGGATCGAGGGGCGACCGAGGTCAGCAGTGGAGGGGGTAATACTGTCTTGACAACTAAAGGCACGGCGGCAGCCGCCGCTGCTGCTGCCGCCGCCGCCGCTTTCGCTTTGCCACTCGACGACGAACTCACACTGTGCACTGAAACCGTGTCGTCTTTAAGCCGCGCGATTTCCGAGAACACGTGCGCAAGGGGTTGATACTGAGGACCCCAATCTAACAAATAGTCCCAATTATAACTACCAGTCAATTCTTCTTCGCTGTGTACGATCGAGCTAAGAGATCCTTTCATCGATGGCTGGTGCGAGCCGCCAACCGCCGCACCACTGACGCCAGAAAGTCCTTGCACGTCGCCGAAGCCACCCATTACCATGACGTGGTCGACAGCGGCTCCCAAAACGGCCGAACTGCTCGTTCCCCCGCCGTCCTCCGTGCTACTCCCGCCGCCCCGGTCGCTGCCGTGGACGTCATTAAGCTTGCCGTAGATGAGGTTGGTGATGTCGGCCTCGCCGCTGCATGCCTCCTCATCGAACATGTGCATCGAGTCGATGGCAGCGGCATGGGGCATTGAGTCCTTGCCTGCCGATCCACGTGAAGCCACTGCGGCGGCTGTCACAGCCAGGGCTGCGCCGCTGCCGTCTACGATGCCCAGCCGCGCCAAGTACTCCTGCGTGTTGTGCACTGAAACGTCCGACATGTCGTCGTCCACGTCTACTTCGTCCACGTCGCCTTGCCGGTTGATGCCCGAGTCGCGCTGCAGCGGCCCTTCGTTGATCATGCGGATCTCTTCGTCTTCCACGTCATCTCCGTCTTCGGCCGACCCTCGCCCGCTGGACCCTGACTGCTCGGAGCCGGACAGTTCTGAGGTGGTCGCCGCCCCTGAGTTCGAGCTCGTGGAGTTGTTGTTACGATGTACAACCGGGCCGCCCACGTATGGTGGAATCTCGTCGTACTTGGGCGGGCCAAACTGGGAGGTGGAAGTGGGGCCGCCACCGCCTCCACCTCTTACTGGAATTGTGTCGAACGCGCTGGGGTCAACAAAGTTCTCATTGCTTCCGACCGTTGAGCTGAGCACTGGCTTGTTGAGTTTCTTGTGCCGGCGATTTCGCATGTGCAGGAAGAGGAAGACGGAGGCAAAAGCGAGCACCAGGAGGATGAGAGCAATCAGTAAGCCTAGCGCCCAATCCGCCAATCCGGTGCTTGCTGCGGTTATCGTGCTGTTGCCGGAATCGGCTGATGAACTGCTTGCCAGATTCGTTCCATGCTCGCCAAGCGGGTCCAACGCAATCTCAACCACGCTCATGTTGGTCAATGATCCTTGCCGACCAGAGCTAGCTGTCACCACGAGGCTAACGTCTCTTCCGGAATCGAGCCCGCTTCCACCGTTGTCCAGCTTTTTCTTGACCAGGACAGCACCCGTAGTGCGATTCACCTTGAAGTACGGGTGCTGTGTAGAGAACTGGTAGACCACTCTTCCGTCGATGCCGCGGTCCCGGTCCGTTGCCGTCACGTGGCCTACGACGAAGCCAACGGGAAGATGCGAAGCCTGGTTCTGAGTGCTCAACACGAAACGGTACGTGCGCTCCGTGAACTGCGGGTGGAATTCATCTCGGCTCTCTACGTCTACTCGCACTGCGGCCGTAGCCGTCTTGCCGCCTGAGTCGCTCGCTTTCACGACAAACCCATACTGGTTTCTCTCTTCGTAGTCGAAAACAACACTGGTGGTGACGGCGCCCGTTAGCGAATCCACTTGGAACCCTTTCCATGAGTCGTTGTCTTGAGAGGCTGAGCTGATGGGTCCGATCGAGTACTCGAGCTTACCGTAGGAGCCTCTGTCCAAGTCGGTAGCGCGAGCCGTGAACACTAATGTGCCGGCCGGTTCGTTTTCCCCGACAAATTCGAGATACTCGGTGACCGGGAAGCTCGGGGCATTGTCGTTCTCATCGGTGAGCAAGACGTGAACAGTGTCCACTGTTGCCAGAGCATTTCCGTTAGCGGGATTATCGGATGCGCGAACCACAAGGGCGTACTCGTTAATGGCTGAATCATAGTCCAAGCTGTTGGCCACTGTGAGAAGACCTGTCTGTTTATTCAAAGCAAACAGATCGTTGTCGTTGCCCGAAGTGATTTCATATGTGATGGCAGCATTTTGGCTGCCCTGGAGGTCTTCATCTGTTGCGCTGAGCTGGAGAACAGATTGGCCTATGGGAGCGGCTTCGCTCACTGTGACGCGGTACGGCGTGGCAGTCGCAAACTCCGGGGCGTTGTCATTGGCGTCGTCCACCGAAACCACGGCTAGTACCACAGAAGAGTTCTTGGGCACAAGGCCGCGGCTGCCTGCCGCAATGCGAAGTCGGTACGAGTCTCGGGTTTCACGGTCCAGCCTCCCTACCAGGATCAGATCGCCGCTCGGACTGAAAAGATAAACATACAGATTAGACACTATTCTGAGATTTCATCTTTCACTTGAATAACATAAAAGGTCTGTTTAAAAGTACCTCTGCAAAGAAAGTAAATGAAGTGAATTTATCCATTTGAACTGGTTGCTGCCATGCTAATTTCCACTCAAAGTTCAAGGTGGGACAGAGAGTAGAGGCAGTCCAATTGTTACAGTTGTTAAATCAGCTATGGTTGCCATTTCAGGCTATGATTTTCTTGGAGGTATGTATTTGGAACAGCAAGGTACCTAGTGATTTGAAACTTTCCGTCAGCATTTCCGTCAATGATGGCGAAAACTACGTTGTGATTGTCATCCGTGAAGTCCTGCGCAGCAATTCTTGTGACAGTTGTTCCACTAGCTGCATCTTCCTTCACGTGGATTCTGCAGAAGAGAGAATAAAATTATATAAGAGAAATAAATAAAACAAAGCATGCACTAGAAAGCTATCTTAATAGTATCTAGAATAGGAGGTATTGCTCTGGTTTGGCTGTATGCAAAAATACAGAATCTATTTTGAAGAAAGTTACTCTAATCAAACATGTTTGGGATTCCCAATTTTGTATTAAATATAGTCAATGCTATTTTCTTAATAAAATGGCTAACATCTGACATCTAACATGGATAAAAACTGATCTGATGCAAACAGACGCTGGTCAATTTAGTGGCAGTTTAAGAGTGAATTATTGCTAAATTCGGTGACCCAAACAAAACAATAAACTGACCGGTACTCATCCTGTCCAAATCTCGGACTCGAGCTCCCTGCGTCGGTGACGAGTACGCGAACGGCGGCGACTGCGGAGAGTGGAGGTACGCCACCATCAGTGGCTGCAACCGCAAGCTGCACGTCCTGTCTGCGGCCGGCAAGCCGAGCGGCCGCAATCGCCGTGCGGTTGGCATACAATGTGCCGGTAGCAGCGTCCACGTGGAATCCTTTCACTGGCGTCACGAGTGCGTATTGCACACGAGCGTTGTCGCCCGAGTCCGCATCACTAGCGTTCACCGTAAGCAGGGCAAAGCCCGAGCTGCTGCCTTCTGTAACGAGCAACGTAAGTAACCGTTACTAAGTGGCTTAAAATATATTACAGCAAGCTCTGTTTAAGTCCCAAAAGTTTGATAGATGATTGAGAAAGTGCATTTGAGCTAATTTTATTTCTTATTTAAAAATTGTCGCACTGATCGATGATTCTTATTCCAGAAAAGAATTTTGTGATACATGAGCCTAATCATAAATGATCTAAACATAATACCATTTGACTCTTTTGTGTACCTATTCTCAAATTCATTAGTACCTATGCCACTTTATGACATTGTAGCAAAAGATTAACTGAACATGACAGCTACTTCTTCAAATTACAGCTTTCAATCTTAGCTACCTGGCAGAACAGCCTGGTAGGAGGCCTGCTGGAAGAGAGGCGCATTGTCATTGGCGTCAGTCACACGGATCGTCAGCACCGTATGTGCCGTGTGCGCTGTGTCGGAGGCCGTCACGTGCAGCGCATACGCCTGCCTGGTCTCAAAGTCCAGCCGCCGAATCAGAGTCACCTGCAACAGGCAATAGGGAACGTTAATTCCAGTTGAAAAACACTAACATTGAGAGTTGAGATGCACCACTAGAGTAACTATTTTATATATTATCAAGATATTTTGCATTACAGACAAAGAAAATGAAGATTTTTCAAATCATGAAATTGTCGGAAATGTATTCCCACGCCCAGCCTTTAAAACTACAGGTACCATACATCTACATATATACATAGGTATGCATATATTTTTTTCAGAAACGAGTTTATTAATAATGACCACAGTAGTGTTCCTCAATCAACTGCTTGTTAAATGCTGGGTTAAGTCAGAAGTATGACAGTTAAACAGGTGGAAAAACAAGTGGTAATCATACCTTGCCACTGAAACGATCCACACTGAATACTCGGTTCCCATCCGACTCGTCAGTGCCTGCCTCCTCCGAGAAGCTGTATGTCAATGCCGGGTTCGTGTCCACGTCATTTGCCCGCACGGTCGTCAGCACGCTGCCCACCTCCGTGTCTACAAGCAACCAAGACGGTCAACCTAATGCACCACGACATGCAGCAAGATCTCTGCTGCCTAATTTGTCAAGAGGGTCACTGGTATCCTTTGGTTCATCACATAGATTGAAAATGAATGTATAAGTCATGGGTACAAGTTAATGGGTTGATTTGAATGACACCTTGTAGTGTTGTGCTCATAACACATCATGCCATTACTTGTAGTATGCACAATTTAAATTTAATTAGTGATAAAACAGTAATGATGCAGAAGAATATGATGTACAAAATTGTTACCTAGCTTTTTAATTCAAACTGTTTTATAATTTTAGATATCAGACTGTTTAATGGAACATACTGCCACCTTAAAACTTGTGGTGGTTACCAATAATAGGGAGAGTTTCACACATACCTTCTGGAACACTGATAACGCTTTGTTGCGGAAACGTGGGCTGGTTGTCATTCACATCAACTATGTGCACTCGGAGAGTAGTGGTCCCCGTCATCTGTGGAGTTCCCTCGTCTGTAGCGATCACGATCAGCTGGTACGAGTCACGGATTTCCCGGTCCAGTACGATGTTGGTCTTGACCAATCCGGAAAATGGCGGCTCGATAACAAACGCGTTGTCGTGGTTGCCGTCAACGATGTGGTACAGGACTCGGGAGTTCGAGCTTTGATCGGCATCTGTAGCTGATACCTGTGGTGATAAAAACTTGGTGTGAGAGAGTGAGATGGGTATTTTTTGAACGATTTTCGTTCATTGAGAAATTTCTTAATGACAATTAAAGTAACACACAGCACATTTAAAAAATCTAGTATGGCGTGACTGTTACAGTGAGGAGCTATATGAATATAATAATTCTTTAACATTTGCTCTCACAAAGATAGATGTCTGCTTAAACTTGTGTTTTTCGAATTTCCCTATAACTAATATTGATATTTACCTGCATGACAAATGTGCCTTTGTGGTTCCCCTCCCAGACAGTGGCCGAATACTGCTGCTGCGTAAACCGAGGAGCGTTGTCGTTCTGATCGACCAGCGTGATTCTGATCTCGCTGTATCCGTACAGCGTGGCCAAGCCGGCAGTTCCAGAGGAAGCCTCCGTCCTTGCCGCCATCATCAGCGTCATGCTGCCCCATCTCTCCGCATCCAGAAGCTTGGCATCAGCCACTCGAATGATGCCAGTTGCAGAGTCAAGCTCAAAAGTGCCATCTTCGTTTCCGCTTCCGAAGCTGTATGAGATTCTCTGTCGGCGCCCATCGGTTCGGACAGCAGACACTTGGATCACTTCTTTGCCGACTGCAGAGTTCTCCATCAGTTCGGTGCTGTATGTCGAGTTCTGAAAGCGTAAGTGCGGAGCTCCTTCTGCGCTGGGACCAACTCTGATTTCCACTAGTCCCGTGGCGCTTTGAGGTGGGTTTCCTTTGTCACGAGCCAGCACTTCTAAATGGAACAATCGTCCCGATTCCATTGCTAAACTTGACGCAGCAGTCACAACTCCACTGTTGGGGTTCAAACGAAACTTGTTGTTCGGTGGCTCATTGAGAAAGCTGAAGACGACGTCGGCATTGGTCCCTTGATCGGCGTCGGCTGCTGCCAGTCGGACCAGGTTATGACCCGGCTGGGTGTACGCCGGGACATCCGCGCTGAATGGGAACTTGGAGAAGATCGGTTTGTTGTCGTTGACGTCGCCAATCGCGATGTGGATCGGAACTTTCTGGGAGCGAGCATCATAGCGGCCGCCGTCTGTCGCTACCACTTGAAAGTGATACGAGTTTTGCCGCTCGTGGTCGAATAATCTGTGAATAATAGTGTCATGTTCAGTTATTTCTGGTAAGTTCAGTTCAGTCTGTGAGTGTGGCATCATGATAAAATGGAATTATTCAAAGAAAGAGCTATCCAGCTATCCAGCTATCCAGCTTCAATATAACAAGAAGAGTAAATTATATCAACTAAGATTTATTTAAGAGTTAAAATCAAGAGTCTACTAACCCAGCAGTGTAAATGACTCCAGTCTTGTTGTCAATCCTGAAGAGCCACTGGCTCTCGTTGGCTAGGGAGAAGACGATCCGTGCATTGAGTCCGAGATCGGCATCGGATGCGTGGACAGTTAGCACGCTCGTGTCGATCGCCGCACTCTCCGGGATTGTCGCCGAGTAGCGCGTCTGCGAGAACCGTGGGTCGTTGTCGTTCTGATCCTCCACGATCACCGTCACGTTACATGTGCCTAGTAACGGAGAGTTTACGATGAGTTACAGGAAATAAATTTTTGTGAGGACCAGTCAATGGGTGAAATTAGAAGAAAATTACATGTTTGAGGTTTGTCTTTTTGTAGCTTTTTGATATTAATTTCTGTTACAATTAGTATGCATAGATGCATGATATTATGAAAGACCAAATGCAAGATTGACTGAGAAAGGGGGTGAAATTTTACATTAAGTACATTACATTACATTTGGTCCAGATTTCATTTAGGCAAGAAATTTAGCATGCGCTGAACATAATTGAGGTGCGCCTGACGTTTACTTAGTTCATACCTTGGCGTGGAGTTGGTACCCCTCGGTCTTGCGCAGTCACCACCAGGTTGTACCGCGAGTGAGTTTCCCTGTCCAAAGGCCGCGCAGTCAACTCTCCACTGTGAGCGTCGATGCTGAACTTCTGCCCCAGGTTGCCGGCTGGAACATTACACACACTATTTAACAACAATTTAGTACCAATTTAGCACCAGTTTAGAATAGGATATCTGCCTCAACTAGTAATTACAGGTGCTTATATCTTTACAGTGATGCAATTGAGGTTGTTTAACACTTCAACATTAATGCCAGTTGTTTACAGAACTTGAGGATCACAATAAGTTAGCTAGATGTCAATGACTTGCTTTGTACTATTGTTTGCTGCATATTTGCCCATTTAAAAAGCCTGTGGTACGAAAGCAGCAGGCGAATGGCTTGCGGTCCAGGGGTAATAAACTAGCAACTTTCATGTCAACATACACATCAAACTTCAGATCTCTCCGATTTCCTTCGATATTCGTTTAATTTATTTAGAAAATCGCGATTTGTAGAGCAATGCAGACATCCCAATTCTAGTCAGTGATTTGCTGACAGCTATACGACACAGGATCACTAGTTATATCATACATCATGAATAAAGTAAGTTATATTTTGAATGAAAATGTATATAGGTAGGCCATAGGGGCACATTTAAAAATATCCGTACAGTGGCTGCACCAGAATAGTATATCAACCCACCACTCAGCAGCTACTAATGACTCTCTGCGCAGTGCAGACTCAAGCGTTGCAACATTTGACAGCATGAACAAACCTGTGATTGTGTAGGAAATATCCCCATTCGCAACCGAATCGCCGTCGGTGGCGACGATTGTGTGGATGACAGCCAGGTCGCTGTTTTCGGGCACTGCAAGCGGGTAGCACGAGCCGAGGTTGAAGCGGGGAGAGTGATCATTGACGTCCATCACTTGTACGTCAACGATGGCCACATCGAACTGAGGCCCGCTGGGGTGCAAGTCGGTTGCGTACACGGGGAGTCGGTGGCGGTCTGCAGTTTCCCGGTCCAGGCGCCCGCGAACGGAGATCACTCCCGAGTAGAGGTCGATGGCGAACAGGTCGTTGCAAATTCCAGGAGGGATGGAGTACGTCAGATTGCCACCGAAGCCTGGACAAGGAAACGACCGTGGCCGTTGCAGTTTGTGGGGTAATTTTGACCACAGTAATGGCCGTTTCTTCTGCTTAGTGCCATGGCGTTACAATGTCTGCATATGTCCGGTTAAATAGTTATCTCCATTCTGATAGTTGAAATTTCGACCTAATATAGTTGTATCATCTAACCCAGTAATTGTAATTTCAGGTGTTTATATTCGTAAGCAACAACATTTTCTTTCGCCTTCTGTTTGTAAACCGCAAAAATTAATTAATCCAAACAAAAATAATTGCATCCAATTATAATTGTATATGCTCACTCAATAACGAGCTACTTTCCACCCTAATGACCAGCTATCCTCATCACGTGGTTTCTATACGATCCACACCCATTCCACAAAAGTGGTTCGATAATATGACTACCTCTTCGGGATAAGGCATCCAATCTCAATTCCGATCTCATCGATCAACTGGTTGCAGGCTAGCAGCTCATGTGATCAATGATCATCCATAACACTATTTATTATTTATAACACTAGGTATTTATATTACTGGTATTGCTGATAGTGCATTGCTGGTACACAGTAAGGGAAACCCTCGTGGTATGTAATTTTCTTGCGTCCTGTCATTTCCAATTCTAACTATCATTGGTGGGAGAAAACTCCACAACATCGCATGTGCTTTGTGATGACTGACGAGGTCGTTGGTATTTCGTGGTTCCAAATCATCCTTCTAATTCAAGCAATTCAATGGTAACTAAAGAAGGAAGATGTGGATTATCCGTGTTTTCTCATTGAAACCTCTAGTTGTAGTTGAACGCTCCTTGGACTAGAAACTCTAGCAAGGGTCAAGGAGGAAGCATGGGGTGACGCCTGGAAAACAGCAGCACGCAAATGACCAGTCCACAGTCCACTATAGGCGGCGACTGCGGCGGACATATTTAATATCAGGTAATTATCTTGTGAAGACGACACGATCTGTGGAAAGGAGTTGCGGCGTTGCCAGATGTATCGTGCTCTATAAAGGATGAAGAAGGTCCGACCTGATCCGCGATCATAATTCTCCGTATACCTACTACTGTTCTGGTGGATAAATCTACTCCAAGATGCTGAGCAATGCGCAGCTACTTGGTAGAAAGAATCACCCCTTTTATCAGAGAGATCTAACACCATACCCCGTGCAAAGCGATACTCGTCAGAATCAACAGCAAGAATCGAAGAGACTATAAGGTACGGTACATTTTCTATGTCAAGGTATACCTATCAAAAATTATATCAATTATTCCAGGTTTGAATTGATACGCGTGTATGACTTTTGACTGCAACGAATCGTTCCACTGGCCCCAGTGTCATAGCAGGGAAAGCAATTTCCTCTCGATTTTTCTTGGAGGCAGCCGCATCAAGGTAAAGGGACCAGAGAAAACCAAAAGAAAACCGATTTTCGTGTTTCAATCCTGTTACAAGAGAATAATCATGTCTGTTGCCGGGGGGCAAATCTACGATCCGAGACCAGTTTTCGGGTCTGTCATCTTGTTTACGTCCATGATGCCATCCACGTGCTTGAATGCACATAACTTTAAACGACAATCAAACTCACCGGTCTCCGAGTTGGGCGATCTCGCCGAAACTTTGACGACATACGCTCCGAACGGCGCGCTTTCCGAAACGTTCGCGTGGTACGCGGCGTCGATGAACCGAGGAGGCGTCTCCTTCGTCCCTTGCACTACAACCACCAGGCTTTTCTGCACGACGTGTCGCTTCGGGCTGCCGTGGTCGCTGGCGGTGATGTTCAGCACAAACTTGCTGACTGCGTCACCACCCTTCGTAGTGTGGCCACTCGTAGGTAGCAGCGAGCTCACAAATCTCAATGCCCCAGACTGACGACCAATCTCAAAGATGCCCTGTTCGTTGCCGCCAGAGATTGCATACTCGACCCTACCGTTATCCAGAGAGTCTTTATCGACAGCCAAAACACTGACTATGGTTGAGCTTTCGCCTCCATTAACACTTGCACTATCACTGATCATAACATCCCAACTGGAAGGAGACACAAACACTGGTGCGTTATCGTTCGCATCTGTCACTGTCACTCGAGCTGTCACAGACGTGTGTAATCTGTCGGTCTTGTTGGTAGCTTGATCCGTGGCTCGAATCACAAGCGTGTATTCAGCGAGTTTCTCGAAGTCGAGTGCAGAATGGAGCGTCAGCGTCCCGGTCAGAGGATCCAGGGTAAATGTCGATGAAGACAAAGCAGGAGGCCATTGCTTGACAAGACTATATCGAATCTCTCCATTCCCTGCAGCATCCAAATCAGTTGCGGAGAAGTTCCAAATCGCCGAACCGACAGCCGTGTCTTCGGGAACTGGTATGACGAGCGGGTCTTGAGGCCAGACGGGGGCGTTGTCGTTAACATCGACAACGTGGACGCGGACGGTGACGGCACTACTTTGTGGGTTGTTGGACGCAGTGGTGTCGAGGGCGCGAATCTCCAGACGGTACTCAGACTGGATCTCCCGGTCCAGTTGGCGGCCGACTACGAGGGAGCCGGTGCTGCGATCGATCTCAAACGCGGACGCGCCGTTGGAGGAGGCCGATGTCGACGAGGACGATGTCGAGGACGATGTCGAGGACGATGAGAGGGTGTAGGTGACTCTGACCCCGCCGCGAGATGAGGCCAAAGAATCGCCGGAATCGGAAGTCGCCACGACGCCGACGACGTGTCCGACGAGAGCATCTTCTCGCACCTGAAGACAAAAAAGGAACGCTTTAGTTGAGACTTGAGACTTAAGATGACCGAACAATCCAGGGAAAGCGTGGCAGCGCGGGAGATTTGCCATCAGTTCGACGTTGATTTAAGTTACTTCGCGAGAAGATATTGTAAAAAACTTGTAGTGAGGTATCGAGGAGGAATGTGATCGTTAATGAAGCAAGCTCCAGTTGAGAGATCGCTGGCATATGAGATGAACGTGTCCTCAGCGTCCGAAATTGTACCGCTCCATTCGCGACACCAAAACATGCCACGGTGGTCGGTAGCTATAAGGGGTTGAACCACATTTTAGAATTGATCGAAAACTGGAGAATATAATATTGTGGGAGCCATAATTTCATAGACACGAATTTTAAGCGAAAACTTAATAAGGTAAACAAAAGTAAAATACAAAATAAAATCTTGTAAAAAATGCATTAAAATACCGTTAGCTATATAAACTTCTCCCACTAGAAAATTTGGCAATGACAACTATGTAGGTACGGTGTACCGTGCATGGTATAACAAGTATCATAGAATATTCAATCTCTCCCTGCACAGCTGAGTCCAGCAGTCCTGTCCTCACCACCTGACTAATAAAGCGCGAACATTGCATTGCTCACGTGTAAGTGTAAATATCTGAAACGGGTTATTCAAGATATTTTGATATATTGTGTCATCAGAAATGGCCGGGACGGGATGCCGACTCTCCCAATTTGCCGCAGGGAAGGCAAATACGACACACCTAATCTGGTTTCTGCAGAACCGGGACCGGGATCGGGACAAATGGCAGTCTGATTGATGTGTATATTATCACTCAAGTATGTAATCAGTGCAAAAATGAACAAGGTTGCGTATGGATTTTTAATTGATTTAGAGCACTTGTTTGCGTTTGTTCGTGGTATAGAAACGCGGGTTTGCAATGTTGTGGGGTTTTTTGAGCTGAATATGGCTGAAGTGTCTATTGACGTTTACTTCTCTTTAGGGACAAAACTATCTCACCACTACTCAATGCCAACGCCACACCGCCCACAAACAAACAATGACCGCCATCACCGAGACGCCCCCCGTGTAAAGTGCAAACACGCAAAATATCTCTAGCTTTCAATAAGTATGGGTACTCACTTTGAAGACGAGACTTGAACTGGTGAAAGTGGGCCGATTGTCGTTCAAATCCAGGACTTCTACTCGGAGGGTCCTGACCGTCTGTCGCGGAGGGTGTCCTCCGTCCGTAGCCGCCACCGCCAGCCGAAAGATGGCTCTCTCCTCGTGGTCCAGAACCACTCGCGTCCTGATCACGCCCGAAGTAGGCTCGACCAGGAACGCTGCGTGGCCGTCGCTGTCTCGGTCTCGCCCTTTGAGGATCGAGTAGCTGATGGTGGCGTTGACTCCTTCGTCCTGGTCGACGGCGCGCACCCTGACCACCTCGGTGCCGATGGACTGTTGCTCCCGCACGCTGATCACGTCTTCTTGTGGGTCGACCAGCTCTGGCGAGTTGTCGTTCACGTCGGTGACGATAATGCGAACTTGTACTCGACCACTGCGGGAGGGGCTGCCTTGGTCGCGGGCTTCGGCCATCAGTTCGTACGAGGCTCCAGCCTCCCGGTCCAGAGATCCCGTTGTAGCGATGTCACCTGTCGAAAACACGGGATGTCATCAGACTGTGCAGAAGTGGGCTACTGTTTCGTTACGTGCGAGCTCTGAAGGCACAGGACTCTCGTGACGTTTTTACATGTGACCAATGACCAGACGTCAACAAGTGATGACAAATGTGGTTTGTGGTGGTATACCTATGACGGTCTATTTTGACAACGGGGCCTGTGGCTTTGCTTTAATGAAGTCGGTGAATGATAGGAGATGGGGATACCCGGTGCCAGCAAGTAGCCTACTCTCGTCGAAAATCACTACGAGGACCACCGGCTTAATGTCCCTTGCGAAGGACGAAGGACGGTATAACTCGACCAGCAGGAGACCGTGCTGTCGAGAGGTTGATTAGCAAGGTTAGTGAGGCTGTTGAACTAGCTCGAAAGCAGAATCTAACCTCTCCCGAATAAAACTGTTTATTTTATTGGTGAAATCCATCCAATTGCATGACTCGACGAAGGGTTGCGTAACTTTACGGATCAAACATGTGACAACTAATTTTTTTATTACTATTTATTTACTGCCGCTCATTCGTTGCTCTTCTTATCAAGATATCAATTCCAACTTCATTAAAAAATATATTTGACACTTTAATAACCATGGTTATGAATGAAGATAAATAATTAAATTCCTTGCAATAAGTTTCCCTTTTAATCTTTTGCATCAGACATAGGGTTGTTGTCAGCCATTATCTAGCATATAAATATAGATGACATCTGGCTACACGGTACGTTACCGAACCGAAACACCTATATTATTCCGATACATATTACCGTACGTATACGCATTCGATTTATAGCAGTCATTTTTTGATTGACAAATAACTACGCAATTAATCATTCCCCAAGATTCAAGAAAATCTTTATCGCACATCCGCATTAGACGCGATATAACAATCCCATAATATCTCGAGCTACAAAGACTCACGATTAAGTATGCGACTAGGTGCTACATGTAGCTGGAAAACTTGATTATTATTGTAAATTGAATCCATACTCGCAATCTTCAAAGACCAACCTCTATGGAACTTGGTAATAAGAACAAAACTACACAAATCATTGCTATTCACATATATATTTCTCAACCTCGTAGCAAAATAAAAATACTTTCACCAAAATGTGTCAAAATCAATGTGTTCAATCATGTTTCAAGAACGAATTAAAAATAAATAAAGACAGGTAGGTTTTGCTGCAACCACCATCAACTAGATCAATACGCGATAACTCGTGCCCCTCAAAGGTATACATAGCCCTAGTGTCACACTCCAAAGTGTCAGCGTGACACTAAAAGAAAACAAAATATGCATATCACCCATTAATTAGTTATGGAAAAAACGTCTCCTGCTTAGCCTGCTAATATGTGAATCTTCGTTGGCCCAACAGAGTAGGTAACACCAACAGTATCACCATAGGCATCACGCTTACGAGAGCTAAGGTATGCGTGGTGCGTGCTTTTGACGCCGCCTGTACCGCTCTGGCTAGGTAAAGAACCCGGCCATACCACATTCCCAACTGCCACCATATAAGATAGCTAGTTGCTCTGCTGGTTGCAGCTAGCAGCTAGCTCGACCCCCCCCCCCTCCCCACCATCGAAGTTACTACAGGCGGCCGGCCGCTGCCTGACTCGAAGACCAAGCTCCTCCACTCGACGCCGTACTATTTCCTTGATTTGTGTTTGTTTTTACCAGGCTTGGGACTTGGACGACGGTAGGGACGAGGACGGAGAGTGCTACGGTGCTACCCTGGGCTTGGTCCAGTTCGTCGGCCAACTATAGACGCCGCTGGGATTGCCACAGATGTCATAGTCCAGGAAAGGAGGATCAGTGAAACTCTTTTGTCATCCCATTGCTAGTGACGAAATATTGAAATTAATGAAGACATCCGAGTTAGTGCGTTTGTGTGTGTTTAACTTAGATATAACTTTATTGATGAGTTCACAGCAGGCGTTTATGTATCTGCTTTATGAACAAAATCGGATGGTTTGACTATGTTCCGTCAACTATGCGCCTCTCGTGAGCATACGTTTAACGTTATGTGACTACTCCTAGGATATCGGATCGTATGCAAACCAGAACGCCACCCTATAATTTCGGTGCCTTCTCGGCCCTGCCCTGTGCAAAATGGCGAGTGAATATTGTTATTCGGTCCTGATTTAGATGCCGGGTGCCGGGTGCCGGGTGCCGGGTGCCGGGTGCCGGGTGCCGGGTGCCGGGTGCCGGGTATCGGGCGCCCCACTGAATCCGGTGCTCGGGTTCAAAACGGACCGGCTCCGGCCGGGCCAGCAAAAAATTCCCGGCACAACGAGTACTTGCCCATGCCGACTTTGTCACGCGATTCCATTCGTAATAAGCAAAGCAGAAAAAACTAACACACACACACACACACACACACACACACACACACACACACACACACACACACACACACACACACACACACACACACACACACACACATTATTTTGAGCGTACATTAAAAACTTCTTTAAAAGTGATAATGTTTTGGGCAATTAATCGACGATTAACTGGCACAGGGTCTCAAGGTGAGCCGATTTGAACTCATTGCTTGCTGCTCGAAATACGGCGAGTAAGGGATATTTGGAGAATTGTGTTCAGGATCAGGATAGCCGAAGAGGCTGGTCGCGCTGGTCGCGAGGCTGTGAATGTGACGATGAAAACGCGTGGCAGGCTGTTGGGTCGAGACTGGACGCTGTTTTCTTGGCGATTGAGATGTTTTCTGGACACAGGACAGAGAGCTACGCCTGAGCTCACTGCAACCTGTCCACCACCGGACGAAACCACTCGACGACGAGTTTTGGAAGCATTTAAAATTCCGACCGGAGCGAAAATAATAAAGACAGCTGCTAATTTTTACCGCGCCTATAAGATAATTATTTTGAAGACAATGTCGTCAATTCTGCCTGCGACTGCCGTCCAGCCCATTTCCGTCATTGCTCCCAATCCCAGAGAGAAATTAAGGTTTTTTACTAAATGTGTCATTGTTTTCGGGTTTGGAGGTAAACCAAATTTGGCCAAGTAGATTTGACACAATCGCGACTAATTTAGACCATCGTGTACCTTCACGGTTGCCCTCTTCCCACGGCCCCACCCTTTGTTGAGTTATCAGACGATTTCGTTCGTTGTGGAAACTGCAGCCATCCGGACGATTCAGACCGATTCAGACCGATTCAGACCGATTCAGAGCAAATCCCCCAAACTTGACCAAGCGCGTATCATTTAGCTACGCGTAGCAGCTCTATACTGGTAGATATACGATAATATGAGGCGATTAATTTTTTGTGTAAAATCGATTTATGTTTTAAAACCATTTTCTTTAGTCACGAATTTTATATAGTGAAATTATTATTAAGGGCTAACGTGTAATATAATATGAAAAATAATTGAAATAGACAAGGAAGAGGCACGCTGGTCAGTCTATAGCAATCTGTTATTAGTAATAATAGTGATTGAAGCGCATTGATAAGTTACTGTTTTCGAAATTGCATGTTGGATCTTATGAGAAACCTGCTCTAGTGGGGTGAGGCTGGCGATACCTATACCAGCACTGGGCGCTAGGCGCTCTGGCCAGCCGGGCCAGCCAGGCTTAGCAACTAGCCGAGTATCTTGCTTGCTTCTTGCTGCTCGCTGCTTGCTGGAATAGCGGACGCGCGGACGACCGGGCAAATGATTGATTCCAGTCAGTACGTGCCCTAATATACATAGACATTCCTCCTACCTCGCAACATACAATTAATCTCGAAGAACATAGGGACGAGATTAAAGACTATACGTGTGCACATCTCGACGAATATGGAACGACACAAAATGATACACAATTTACAATATTAATTGGACGAAACCACCAATTTAATATCTTGTATACACTGGGCTCGAAAAAAGATGGACATGCCCTGCGATCGCGGCTCGAGTGGCCAGCTAGATGGTTTCATCGCGTCATCACCGTATTAAAGTTGTGTCCATTCGCGCCGATACACCGTCAATATCTTACTGCGGTGCTAGTGGCCTCAGTAATGCCTATGCCACCTCATCTCTGAGAAAATGCGAACGCTAGCCCGACATGCGTGCCTACGCACGCTGCAAGTCGCGCGCACGGGGCCGGCTGGATGGACGTCTTTTGATGGACATACGGTAGCGACCAGGGAAAAACAATTATGGATACTAATGAAGATTTCCGAACAGAAAAGAGTGCCTCATTGCACAAACTCATTGCGTTCTCATTGCAACAGCACGACTGAAATTTGTTTCTACAAATGATTTATCGTTTTCAGTTATTGTTTGTGTGGGCTTACTCTACAAATTTAGAGCCACCATGTGAAATGGCGTTGCATGCTACGTCCACACTCGTACACTCCGCACGGTACGGCTTAACGGAGAAGTGGTATTTGAAATGTCCCTGCACCTTGGTACCGTGGTGCATTACTGAACATAGCGCTAGTTATTTTACAGAAATGCTGGACGTTGTAACTGCACTGAGCATATAGACCGAGCCTAGTTGTCCTAAAGTTTAGCTGAATGTTGGCAAAGTATGTAAATAGCGTGGCTTCAGAGCGGCGGCGCTCGACCCAAAGTAAATAGCTCGTATACAAATGTTTGCTCAGTGGGAAATAATAATAATACTGGAATAGCCAGCTCCAGGTACCTACCAAGGATACCTATATTTTAAGTCGAAGTTGGTCGAATCTTTCCAAACGCAAGGGACCTCCGATCTACTAATCAATTATTGTCATCTTTACTATAATTTCCGAGATTTTGCAGCAAAGAACATTTCATAATTAACATGGATTAAACCTGCTATTATCAAGTATGAACTATAAACAACAGTCAACTGCACTCTGCAGTCTGCAGTTGTGCACCCACTCCAAGAACGAGCAATCGACCAATACACGTGTTCTAAAACTTGAAAGGGTACGAGATTAAAATACCTAGCCCATTGAAAAACGACCACTCGATTACCTCACTAGCCTCACCCCACTCCCCACTAAAGTATCACATCCATAAAAAATCTCCTGTCTTAATATGATAAAATGTTGCATTGAGTCTTGACTCACCGGTGACTGCGTCCACCTGGAAGCTCGTGTTGCCCGGCACCAGACTGTATCGTATCGCAGCGTTCACCCCAAGATCGGCGTCGATAGCAGACACAGTGCCCACCAGGGTCCCTCGCGGGCGATTCTCTTCCACGCGGAACTCGTAGGTATCGCGCGAAAACTTCGGACTGTTGTCGTTTGCATCGATCACGGTGACCACGACCCTAGTGGACGCTGATCCCGCGGGGGAACCGTTGTCCGTTGCCGCAACCAGAAGCTCGAACCGGTCCTTGGTTTCTCTATCCAGAGGCTGGCGGAGATACACCCAGCCACTGTTGGGGAAGATGCCGAACACGGCTTTGTCGTCGGGGGTGGCTGCGTTGGACTGCGTTTGCCGGACGTCGTTGGTTGCGTTGCCAGAAGGGGCAATCAGTCGATAGGTGAGTCGTGCATTATTTCCGGTGTCCAGATCGACGGCGGTCACTTGGATCACCTGTGGGAAGAAAGACTCGTCAAGGTCAGGAACGGAACGAAGGGTTGAGACTGGGACCAGGTCTGGTCGAGGCCTATTTCAAAAGGAACCGCTGGAGAAGAAATGCTGTTATGGTATTTCACTGCATTCTCGTAACATGTCTTGACCTAACCTGAGTTGATCCCTGGAAGTGAGGGTGGGTGTTATGCGGTTTGGCGGGTATATGGAGCTCGACAGTTTCCTTGACCACTCGTACTCACCTGCGTATTTACGGCAAGAGATTCCAGCACACTAATCGTGTACTCCGTCTTGTCGAACACCGGAGGATTGTCGTTCGCATCCTGAACCTCAACCAGCACGGTGAGGTTTGTCGAAAGCGGCAGGTCTCCGGAGTCTGTAGCCAAGACCACAAGGCTGTGCCTGTGTGCCGTCTCGTAGTCGAGGTGGTGTGCAAGGGTAAGGTGCCCCAGGCGAGGGTCTATGCTGAACAGACGTCCTGCCGAGGCCGGGGGAGAGGTGAGACGGTACCGCACGACGGCGTTCTTCCCGGAGTCCCGATCCCGCGCGTGGGCGGCGTACAACGGCACGCCTAACTCCACGCTTTCAGGGACGGAGATGCGTACTGTGGCCGACTCGAATTCGGGCGCATTGTCGTTGACGTCGTCGATGCCGATGTTCACCTATGAGTCAGAGGGATGGTTGAAGTTTTCACCGGGTGCCTAGCTTTACAATGCAAGGTAGATTCGTATGTGGTTTACATGCCTATAAAAACATGGTAGCACTATAGATGCAATTCGATGGAGGATAATCATGTCATTCCCTCAGCTTGCAAGCTAATAGTTACAATTGAACTGTGCAGCTTCTGACTTCATTAGAGGTAGTGGGGTTTTCCATATAATATATACAAACAAATGACAAGACTGGCAGTGTCACAAACCTGAGTGTGTCCGTACGCCGCTGGATGTCCACTCGTGGCTTGCACGTTGAGCAAAATGGACTGGTGCTCTTCGTGGTCCAGCTTGGACGCCGTGCTCAGCGTACCAGTGGCGGCGTCAATCGAGAAATATCCGTGGGGGTCTCCAGAGTAGATCGAGTAGCGCACAGCGCTCACACCCACGCCTGGTTGTCAGAAAACAACGCAACGGGGTGGTCAATTTTTGCCATGGGAAGTCACACAAGCTCCGAATTCATGAAGGTTTGACTGCAAGAGCCGAGAATGGACGGGGATTATTGGGCGAGGAGACACCCGCGCCTAAAATTGTTTCAGAATTTGCAGGGAGAGGATGAATCGGTGAATAGGTAACTGAGAGGTTCGGACTGCCAACTATGCTAATGCTATTACCAGATATGTCACTACATCCAATTTGCAATCAAATTTGCAAACATTTCTTGGTAAATAATAATAAACGTAATTCATAAAATATGCACCGTTGATCGCTATAGTACTGCATCGCTATAGCAAGCTTCATTGCGTGACGATCCCATATTACCGAAAAGTGACAGCTTGTCAATCAAAAGATCATGTCACCCATGTCTGTTAAGTATATCTATTTCCGAGGTCAACAATGAGACAATGACGCGGTAATTTCAACCAATGTATGGTTACACAAGATTGTAGTCCGGATAACGAATTCCAATGTATTGTGAATAAATGAGATAATGGTTAGTTGAACATGATAGTTGAATGAAGTTAAAAACACTGAGAGAGTGACGCTCTAAAGAAGGACCTCCGAACAACTGGTAGAAGAAAAGAAGGTGAATGTCTTGAGGCTCGCGCTCGGGTCTCTGAGGAAAAGACTATTAGCCGGTTGGTCGTTTGTTCGATGTGTTCTAGCCATAGCGGTTCTATTCGTAGTCTGGTCGACCAGCGAACAACGAGGCCTGCCGTTGTCTTGCACCTTGGTACCTTGACGGTTCCTCTTGTATGGTACCTCGAACATAGGTACACGGTGCACCCCATGCGAGGCAGCCTCGCTCCCATCACGCATCTCTTCGCTGATATTAATTACCACTCGGCGTCTCGCCGCCGTACACCGCCTTTGTTTAAGACACTGCATCCTATAGCACTCTTGATTGCTTGCTTGCCTGCCAGCCTGAGCGGGCGAGAGGCCGAACTGCCAGATGGGGACTGTTCAGATCCGAATTCAGACGTTTTCAAACCAATGTCGTGCTATTGAGTACATTAAAGTGACAGAAGTCGCATGATATTCATAATTTATAATGATTGCTTTGATATAAAACGCGATTTTATCAAACACACGGAAAAAGCGCAAATGTGCTTACAATTCTCAGATGGCTGGCTGCAAATTTCGAATGATACATACAAGATTCAAATCAGATATCGTTTGAAATGTGGTGAATTCGTCCCGGTGTCGGTGTTCTGGGGTCGGAGTTCGGAGGTCGCAAGCTTGTATTATGGTGTGTAATGGGATTCGGATTGGGACTGGGATTGGGATTGGTAGGTGATAAATGGTTGTTGTAACCGTGTAACGGTCTGCCGGGCGATACGTGTGAGTTTGATTGATAAGTGACTAACTCGGCTCTGTCTTGATCGCTAGCCAGGCACTGGCACCGGCACATGCACTGGCAATGGCACAGGCACTGGCACTGGCACTGGCACCGGCACTGGTACCGGCCCAACCCGACACAGGCACCCAGCTCTCGGCCCTGTTGGCTGCGATTGCCACTTGTACACAAAGAAATAAGACCAAACAAAAACGAACCCTGTAAACTGAAATAATGTCTCGATTTACTTTTTTATGTTCAGATATGCTTTTGAGATGTGTGTATGCCGTTGACCATATTGGGTGTGTCTTTAACTTTCAAAACAGTTAATTATATGCGGAGAAATGGCGTCTCAAGGAATGGTTTTGATAGGCATCCAACGGTGATACTGGAAACTGTGGAATAAATGCTTGTCAGCGGCGTGGTCGTGAAAAAGACAGCGGCGGTGTAGACATAGCTCTAATTATGTCACGACTGTCAAAGTGGGACGCTGAAAAGGGACTAATGGAATTACGACTAATACATATTGTGACTGCTTATATGACTGCTTTCCAGAACTAGCATTGCCATATACTTATTGGCATATATAGGTTTCTTCAGTATATATAGGTTCTACATTATATTTATTGTTATTCCAGTGGAATTAAGACTACTTTTCTGTACACCCGAGGCTTGAAATTAGTCACCGAAATTCCAGCGGATAAGAACGGGACGTCAAACATCTATCATATGACGGATGACAATGAATCTCGAAAATAAATTGACGGCTTTGAATGAAACACTTAAAATGCATATTAATTTGAAACAAAATTCAAACCTCCAGACCTATAGCGACTAAAAGGTAGACGTAGCGAGCTCCAAAGAAGCTACCAAATATGATATCAATAAAGTAGCATCAACGGTGTTGTCCGGGAAATCTGCACAAACGTAAGTGAAAGAAAATTTCGCTTTAGAGAAGCGCGTTACTCACCTCCATCGTGGCTCGTGGCTTTCACCGCACCGACCGTCGTATTCACCTGGACATCTTCCTTGACACTGAACGAATAGCGCGACTTGTCAAAGATCGGTGGCCTTTGTGCCGAATTGGTGACGCTGATAAACACTTCGGCGTCGGTCTGGGCTCTCAACCCTCCACCGTCCACGGCCGACACATTCAGCCGATGGAACGGCGAGGTCCTCGTCGAGAGCAGGCTGGGACGCGTCACGAAGATCTCGCCCGAGTTACGATCGATCCTGAACAGTCCTGCGTCGTTTCCTGCGACGATACGATACGAGATCTGACCGAATCTCGCGGAATCGGTGTCTGTAGCGACGACTGCGACCACAGGAGTGGTCGAAGAAGCAGAGGCGTCCCCTTCGCGAAGGGACACGTTGTATTCGCGAGGATAGAACGTTGGGTGGTTGTCGTTGATGTCGGACAGTTGGATCTTTACCATCGCCGTGGTGCTGAGGCCACCTGAAACGAACGAGATGTTCACTCGGGTTAGCCAACAGGAAGCGAAATAGTTCGGCTGTGTCGTCTTGCCGTTTGTGTCAGGCCAAAAGAATTGCTGTTCAAGTATAAAGCTGGGTTTACAGCTAGCAATGTCAGTGACACGATGTCTCCATGAACATTGGCTCTGGACCAATCAGAGACTATGGATGTGCATGATGTTATATTCGCGACTCTGCCACGGGGTCTCTGATTAGTCCAGCCAGAGTCAATGTTCATGACATTGTGTCACTGACATTGCTAGCTGCAAACCTAGCTTCAGACATGGTGTTGTGTCCTAAACGTTCCAAGCCAAGAAGATCCAGAGAAATTGCAAATGGAACCGACTGAAAACCACTTCCAGGCTATATCACGTTGTCGCCTCCCAAGATTTCAGCTGAAAACGTGGTGAATTGACTGAGACTGAGAGTGCATTTGCCTTGAACCCGGGAGGTCCTAGATTGGATCCTGGATGGGTAAACATTGAATCTTCTTAACACCGAGTGTATTTCATCTCAAGTTGAACATGCAAAACGTAAAACACTTTATGGCAATTGCCAATTACCTCTGTCGGTGGCGATAACAGGAAACTCGTAGACGCTCCTCGCCTCGAAGTCCAGGACGCCAGAGATGCAGATGTCGCCAGTAGCTGGACGAACCAGGAACTCCCCGATCTTCCCGAATCCATCGCCCAGAGTGTAGTTGACCATCGCGTTCACCCCACAGTCCGGGTCGGTCGCCGAAACCTGCAGGCACAAGAGAAACTAGAGGGTTAGCACATGTTAGGCAAGGTTTAGGTATTCTAGACTCCTGGTAACAGCATTAGGTGGCTAGGGAGCTCTGTTACTGGACAGCAAAGATACTTATATAAAAAGGCTCCTGGATAGGTTCAAATAATACCAGAACAATTATAGGTGGGTGACATGGTGTTGATTGGTATTAGGCCTGGTATTAAAATAGAATGTATCCGATCAGCTTTATGCTTCCGAACATGCTGGAATCATGGTGATAACATTTTTTCAGAACAAGTTCAATCGTTTTGAATTGCAAGAAACAGAACTGAATTGCCAGTGTCAAGAAACATAACGCCGTATGATCGTACTTAGCGGCAAATGAAAACTGTATTTTTGCCTACTCAATACCTTCACTTGCAGAGTATCTACTTCACTAGAGACTGTAATTACTGTAGTTCTTCGTTTCTTTAATATGGCCCAACCTTCATTCGCGTGAAAAGTGAAATATTTTCATTTGCATTAAATTAATTGTTATGTTACGACAAACAGTTTGGTCCTGCCTGTCACATGGGACTTCAATTTCAACAAATGCACACAAATAAATGCGAGTTGATCACATGTACATAATTCGGTGTAATTGCTAGCACCAGCACGGGTAGGTGTATTAAGCGTGTGCCATGTATTGCACGGGTATAGCGATCAACGAAAGGTCGATTCAGACCATAGAAGATTGTAACCAAGCAAGCATTCTATAAGGCACAAGCATCAGGCACCAGGCATCAGGCTCTGGCTCTAGGCATTCAGCCAAGCAAGCTGGTCGCTGGTCGCTGGTCGCTGGTCGCTGGTCGCTGGGTGCACGCTCGTATGTTGCCACTAATGAGCTGCTATGGTGTCCACGAGCCAATTCATTTGGAGGGCAAAGTTCACGCCTGTCCAATGGTCTGTTCGCCTTACACAACAATAGAGTTCGCTCCTCACTATGTATCCGGTACACCATGGTAGAAATCGTCAGGTTCCTAGACTCCGCGAGACGTTTGAGCTTCAAGTTAGATGATCAACGTGGTGCACCATACACCATACTACATGTTCTGTGCCGGGAGCGACAATATGCAGTGAATACAATCATTTCTGCTGGCGTGTTCCAGATAGAGGGGTGTCAGGGATCCGAACCACGCATTCACAGTCGCATTCACAGTCTCATAATGTTGGCTGCACTCAGCAGACTTGTGGAAAATCACTCAAAACCAACGTTTCTGGCGGGAAATATTAGGTCGATTTGCGAATGCATGGGTAATAATAATTGTGAGTTGGGAAATTTGCTCACTAATATCAGGCTAATCATGCTGTATATAGTCCATTCCAGGATATGTGCTTTTGTCATTTAGAAATTCGCAGTGACATTTCATTTTGAGAATGATAGACAATAATAGTGATGGAACTGTTAGCAAATTCACTGTGGCAGGGCGCCAGGCAGAGTACCGAGACATAAAGTGCAGTGCAGTGCAGTACAGAGAGAGCTGTGCATTGATTGCAATGCCAGCACTAGCAAACTTTATGCCCGCACGCTGAATCTATCTGCAGATGCAGGGGAATTCTCGTGAACATGGAAAGGAGCGCTACGCTCTAGCAATAGGCACTGGATAGCACTGGGTAGCAGGCATGGGTAGCAGTCATGGGTAGCACTGGATAGCACTGGGTAGCAGGCACTGGATAGCACTGGGTAGCAGGCATGGGTATCAGGCATGGGTAGCAGGCAACGCTGATCACCAATAGACAGAACAGTGCTATGCATACATACATACATACATACCTAGAGTTGCTGCATTGAACACGTAGAGCTAACGCTCGGCTACACTGCACCAACACAGCAGCCCTTTTAATTGCACTCGTTTACCGGGGATTGTGTATAAATAAAGCAGGCCAGCTAGTCACGATTCTCCGCTAGCTTAGAATTCATGTAAATCGTATGCCAATTAATAGATTAAAAGAATACAGCAATAGGGAGGCAGGCGAAACCAAAAGCTGAGACAAGGTATTTGCAACAGTATGGAGACACAGAAGAGCAGAAGAAGAGTGGAGGTCGGCTGTGAACTGAGAGAGAAGACAACGAATGTGCAATGGGAGACAGTGGAGACTGTAGCATTGAAATGTCAGACCCGTGGTAGCTCTAGAGATGTTTCGTTGCAGTTTTGTGAGGCAGTGGCCATGCCTGAGCCTGCCTTAGCTGTCATTAGTCGGACTGGCTAGCTGGCTGGCTGGCCACAAGTAACTTGGTTCAAATCTAGAAAAAGAATCTTTGGTGGATGGCGGTGTGTGCTTGGTGTACGGAGATTTTGGTGAAAGAGCAAGAACTCATCTGTTGGGCACCATGAGTGCATGCTGAGGCCCACGAAACCGCAAGCAACCGGGCCGGGCCGTGGCGGCGGCGGCGGCGGTGGTGGCGGCCAATCTCTGGCTTTAGGTACTGGCCCAGGGTACAGCATTGCTGGCCATCGGACAATGAACCGTTCTCTCACTCTTCTATATGCTCAATGTAACACGCACACTTTTGCATGGGCAAATATAACGGCCCAGTCACTAGACGATTGGTAGCTGGCTATTTATTCGATACTTGCTAATATCGCATTTCAATAATTAGGTGGCTGGCTGGCTGGCTGACTCGTTGGTGGTTGGGCGGTTGGGCGGTTGGACGGTTGTCCGCAGCAAGAGTGTTTTGGCAATGGCATGACGGCACGGTCGGCCCGGACTCAAGTCGGACGGCGCCGTCGCCGTCGTCGTCGTCGCTCTGTGTTTCTTGTGTCGCCTTGCTTGCAATGTGCTCGATCGCCGGCCTGTCTCATGTCGCTTGCTTCGCAGCCCGCTTTCGATGATAAGCCGACACCTCTAAACCTGTTTTCTCTTAGTTGCCATTGTAAGCAGATAAGAGTATTCGAAAACATGGCATCGTGGGTGAGTTTAGGACCAGTAATGTGAAAGATAAACAATCAATTGCAGCTTGCTATATCCATCCATATAGTGACGCCATGGCGAAAACCAATGAATGAGGTCTAAACTCTAAACCGAAAGAGTCAAGAAAACCTGACGACATATTCGGCAACTGGCAAGTGGTCCCCATTGAAAATCAGCGACTTGTCTTTGTTAAGAGTCAACACCACAGTCTACATTTTAAACATATCCCGACGTTCGAAAGTTGAACGGCTGAACTCTAAGGTAGGCAAGAAACTTGCAAACATTCAAAGTTGAAAAGTTGAAACCCTGTACGCAAGGAAACGGTACACTTCCTCTCATCTCGACACAAGATTGGTAGAAACTAGAAACTTGTTTGCGATCTCTGTTTGAAATGCAGCGTGACATTAGATGGCGTTAATGAGTGCTTATCACCTGTTCCAGTCGATGAGCCTCGAGACCTAACAGCTAAGTGAAAAGATCTTGCTGCTGCATAGCTCTTGTCCCCCCCCCCCCCTCCTTCTTCACCATCTGACAGACGTCGTCCGCGCAGCGAATCCCTATTCCCCGGTCCTGATAAACTACTAAATCCATTTTCATTATTGCTCTTTCTTCCCACCTCTCAGGCAAACATCATCATACGATACGCCGAATGCCACGCTATGCACGTCTAAAAAAACTGATTTCACTTAAAGATATCGTTTACAGAAACTAAATACGTGCTGGCTGGGTCTGGGTTTAGGAGTTAGAGCTTGAAGTTCGTACACTATAATGTCCCATTAGCATACCACTGCAGTGAGCTAGCTGTAGCTGGCCAATATTCGGCTGCATGCATGCAGCCTCGCGATTCATTGCGATGCATTTTGGTGCATGCAGTTGCAGCGCAGGCCATCGGATAAGAGTGCAGCATCGCTGCGCTGCCCAGCCAGGATCAGCCACACTCACTATTCATGTATATGATTAGAGACGAGTATTCAAATGGCGGGCCGGGCCAGCCGCGGCTGGCGAAGACGAAGACGAAGACGACGGCGACACAAGCAAAGCAACCAACTGCAATCCGCAGTGCAGCCTTCCTTCTTCAGGTTGGCGCGCTGCGCGCCGTGCGCCGTGCGCAGTGCGCTGCGCGTGGCGACGGCGCACGGCGCAGGACTGGGACGGAGCCTGGCATTTGGAATCCACGTTGCGGTTCCTGATTTCAGTGAAAATTGCACGGGGTGAAGGCCTAGACGACGGTGTCTTCCTACGATCATTGCTCACTGTTTCAAGTTTAAACCTTCTTATACATCATTGGAGAAATAGGCTGTACCATATGTGGCAGTGCCAGACTTTGGACATGTATTCGGAAATCACTCTCAAGCCAGTAAGTGATAAGAAAGCATGCTACGCAAGACTCGCAAGAGAAAGATACACGTTATTCGTGGAATCTTTCCTTTTGGATCATGCCCTCTTTTACACGCTACATCAATTTCGAACAATATTTAATTTGAACAACAACGCACCCCTCTTGCCTAGACATTACATAAACAAAAAGAACAAATTAGTTCTTCACCGAACAATGCTGATCCAAATCCGAAGTAGTTCTGGGGGGGGGGGGGGGTTGCCATGATAGCCTCTTGGTTGGAAACTTCGTTGCCTTCGAATTCTTTTTGTTTTCAGTGGGCAAAAGGAAAGCTTTTTTCTAATTTGGCCGGAGCATTTGCAAATTCATGTGCCAATGAACCCCATTTGGTTGAATGACGGAATGGCCGGTGCTACTCCTTTCTTTTGATGGTTGCGTAATAATAGTCCAATGCTACCCCTTCGGCTGCAAGTCAGCTTCATAGCAGTCCAATGCTACCCCTTCGGCTGCAAGTCAGCTTCATAGCAGTCCAATGCTACCCCTTCGGTTGCAAGTCAGCTTCATAGCAGTCCAATACTACCCCTTCGGTTGCAAGACAGCTTCATAGCAGTCCAATGCTACCCCTTCGGTTGCAAGACAGCTTCATAGCAGTCCAATGCTACCCCTTCGGTTGCAAGTCAGCTTCATAGCAGTCCAATACTACCCCTTCGGTTGCAAGACAGCTTCATAGCAGTCCAATGCTACCCCTTCGGTTGCAAGTCAGTTTCATAGCAGTCCAATGCCACCCCTTCGGTTGCAAGTTAGCTTCATAGCAGTCCAATGCTACCCCTTCGGTTGCAAGACAGCTTCATAGCAGTCCAATGCTACCCCTTCGGTTGCAAGACAGCTTCATAGCAGTCCAATGCTACCCCTTCGGTTGCAAGTCAGCTTCGTAGCAGTCCAATGCTACCCCTTCGGTTGCAAGTCAGCTTCATAGCGGTCCAATACTACCCCTTCGGTTGCAAGACAGCTTCATAGCAGTCCAATACTACCCCTTCGGTTGCAAGACAGCTTCACAGGAGTCCAATGCTAACCCATCGATCGCGAGACTGCTTGATAGCAGTCCAATGCTATGCTACCCCTTCGGTCGGAGACGAAGAAGGCAATGCTTTGACTCAAAATTCGCCCCCACTTCGGTCGCGTGCGAACATTCCGTGGCGAACAAGCTGCAACCGCTGGCAGATTTCGCATCGGTCCAAGTCGTCGGATTTTGCGTACAGACTTAATTAGAATACGTGACGAGCGTTAATATTACAACAGCTAATTGCGTACAACCGCGAAACCTTCGCGAAGGTTTGCGCTAAAATGGCGAGTTTTCTGAAACAGTCTTTTCATCCAAGGCATTCCACATAGTTACTTATGGTAGAGTGATAAATCATCAGACTGAAAACGCAATATGACGAGCGGATAGCACCCTTATTTTTGAAAAGAGCATGTAGACGCGATAGTTGTTGTAAGATCTTGCATGAACTATGTGATCTTTATGAGCGGCGATCCTTTACAGTTGCGAGCGTTCAGTGTGCAAGATGCCGTCAGCACGTCCATTGACGTTTACGCCATGCAACCATAACATCACGCATTTTTTTCCAATTGACATTTTTACTTTTCTATTACCTGTCTTTTATTTGTGACCCGCAAGGGAGCGTTTCGATTCTGGACTGGACTCCGGCTAGCGCGGGGCAAGGGCGGTTAGTTGGTTTCTAGCGGGGACCGCGGGGCGGCAGGGGCGGCGGGGAGCGAGGGAAGGCCCCAGGGGCCACGGACGGTCGGGGGGGGGGGGGGGGAGACACGCTCAAGTAATATTATTCTCTCATTTTTCTTACAATGGATTGCCCATTAGTGGTATGGTAACATGGGAGCAAAGAGCGCTCTGTCACCTCCATTATCGAACAGACGCAGGTACAGACCAACAGACCAACAAACCAACTCTTTGCACTGCACAGATGGTTAATCTGCTCATCACGAGATTCATGCTATATGCTGTACTGTGCTTTGCTGTGCTCTCGCAACCAGCTTCCAGGCAAATGTCAGCAACAGTGCCACTGCATATTGGTCCGTTCCAACTTCCAAGGGACACCCTTAATATAGTCAATGGCAGTTCTGTATTAGAGATGTTGGCCATCTTAATCATAAACGAAGGACGGATTCCGATAGAACCACATTTCTCTTTAGTGAGGACAGTTATCATTCTGAACGTGGGCCAAATCAGCAAAAATTTGTATCGAAACGCTTGGCACCAGGGTGAATTTATTATCGAGGTTTTGTGGAAACCTCTTTATATGGGTCCAGCCCTGTGTGATAAGGGAATGAGTTACACATAGGGGTGGATGGACATGGGAGCGGAGCTCCCTGTTTACACCATGGAAGGCATTGCTTTAGATTCCCCTTTGATATAATCCGCTTAAAATTCCAATGGAATTTGTTCCTATAGGCTATATAGGTATACGCTTCAAAGTTTGATGGCCACTGTTGACAGTATACAAAGGCTCTCCTATACAATTGCAATTGTGTTATCCCTTATACTTACACATAAATTAATAATTCAGTCTACGAAAGATCCCTCCAGGATCTACGTAATAATTTTGAGACCAATTTCGGACGGGCGATGCTTTTAAAAAGTCTTCTGGTAGTGTGCTGGCGATATTTTATTGCACTTAAATTATGGCATTGTATGTGAGGCTGAGTAAGATGTAACGATATTACTATTATTGATAAATCGCATAGAACGACATTTTTTAAGTGTGATAAATAAAGAAGAATTTTGTGAGCGAAATGGCAGACTTAATTAATTCCCCGTCTTCTAAAATGTGTTTCTGTGTTGTCCCCATGTTGGTGATAAGCGTTGGTGATAATGAGTGTCAACAAATACTGGACCCATTAACAGGCCTGGCTGGTAGGGCGCGGAGGAGAGGCGTCATCTCGCCCGTAACTAAGACGTTCCCGATGCTGCGGCGATCTCATGGACCGAAGGGCTAAACGGATCGATAGAACTACTCTTCACTCACGGATCTATGGAGAACATGTCCGCACTTCTGAAGATTACACGAAATGATGTTTGTCATAACGACGCAATACGTACCTATATTGACTGTGAGTTGAATTATTATTGTGCCAAGGGGCATTAGGGTAGTGGTAGGAAAAAGAAAATTCAGGTGGTTTTCTTCCCATGGATGTGAAATGTTCAGGCCTGTGGTTTGCACCAAATACATACTTGTTGTGTTTAATCCTACGTTTTCCCAAGACGCAGCAACAGACACGTGCATGTATTGCATGAATTATACCACCAGTCTTTGTATCAAGTGGATTCAAAATGTCGGCATAGGCTAATGTGGGAAAAGGAAATTGCAAGCAGCACAATACCGTAGAATTCGAAGTGTGCGCGAAAGCATCCTATAACATCAGGATTCAGAATGCACGCAACTTCTACGTCAAGGAACAATCCCTGTATACGATTCCGCTATTGCAATCATCCACTGTCCACAGATGTGAGACAGCGTCAGAAACTCAGATAATCGAAAACTAACTTCTTTCTGCGCATTGGTCAATAAAAATTAGAACAAGAATCGAATACTTTTCGGCAAATGAAACGTTGCATTCTTATGGTCGTCCGTTGCGGAAAAGCATTGTATACTTACTGCTATTATTAAAGACCTTGAACAAAACACTGTCAATGAAAAGTGTGTAAAAAACTCAAAATTTGCATCTTGTATGAGCTGCTTCTATGCATTGCTGCTAAACATTTTGTGTAAGTTTCAAAACTAGCATTGTACCCATAACTCGGGGCAACAAAATGCTATGTGGCAGTTTTGAATATTTTGGACTCTCTTAGAAGTTGTAAATCTACTATATATCTAATTTACTCTATTCTCTGGTTAGGTAATGGGATTGTCATTGAAACAAATTCTGAAAACACCGACAAAACATCACCAAAACTGATTGTAGCTCACATTCTAACTAAAGACGTTGGTGATCTTGTTCTCTGTTACACACTCGCAGTCTCGCATTCACTCTCCCTGGGCTTTGACATATACGGAATGCCCCTATATTCATTTCTCTCTAGCGGAGCATAAGGGTTCGAAGTTTGCAGTATGTTGCAAGCAAGGTGCGTGAGTCCATCTACGTTGCGTGCAAGCGACGGTGCGTGCAGACGCTGGCAACTAGCAACTCAGCTAACTCCTCAATGGGATACCTACGTTCCACCATGCGTCCTGGTCCGTCCTTCGTGTATCATTCCACGCGCTCGGCTCATTTCCAAGAAGATATTAGAACCCAAGCAGCCTGGGTGATGTGGCTATAGGTGCTCGCTTTCGAGTCGAGAGTCGAGGGTAGACGGTATAGGCAAGCAGGTATGATCATGAGGCTAGAACACTGGCTAGAATCGCAGCAATGAAACTATGTTATGTGTGAATCGCACAGAGCCGCGCTGGCAGTGCTCACTTTGTGGACAGGCGTCTAGTGGAGAAAAAGTTACGGAGAAAATGTTCTAGTGCTGGATCGGTCGAGTTTATCAATCGGAGAGGAAAATTTATGTGATAATTTGTTAGTGAGTGTTGATAATTAGATTTTCCACAACTTTTGCAAGTACCCCGTCTGCCGTACCTATTCAAATTTCCTTATTTTTCGCACACATGACCGAGACACCAGTATTTATCATCGGATTTTCGGGGGGAAAAGAACATTTTCACTCATCTTGACATCATAACAGACAACTGACCGGTTCCCATATTACCACAGGACACTATCGGTTCTCCCTAACTGTCTGCGCCACGCGCTGACACATACTAGGTAGACTCTTTATTCAACCTGAACCCAGTCCACAACAATCACATTGTCGACAACAAAAGACTGTGTAGATGCTGTTTGGTTGGTGCATGCCACAGTTAGCACATTTCCCGACTTGAACGACGGCTTGGCTTCCATCGTGACGCTTGCATCTTCCCTGGCTAGCTATACACAGTATGCCCTGCCATAGTCTTGCCAGCTGGGCCTCTACATGCATACAAGTGTTAACAACATCGCGTCGGGCAATATTACCGAAAGCCAGCTAAATCCAAGTGGTCAAGTCCACTGTCCACGTGATCCGTTAGGAACTTCTCGTAGGATGGTGCGGAAACGTATAACGAATGGAGGCGAAGGAAGAGAACTCGCAGGTCAGAAACATTCCTTCGGCAGGCGAGAGAGAAGAGATTTCCCTCTGGTTTGTGGTGTGTCTGCGTCCAAAGGTGCCAGAACCCATGTTAGATGGAGGGGGGGCTCGGGATGGGACTGTTGGCAAGGACGTATGCCGGAAAAGATAACGAGTTATCTATAAGGGTTGGTAAGGTCGGTACTCGTAGTGATTTGGAGCAACTTCTGGAGTGTGGACCCAGTCGGGTTCCGTCCGAGTTCACTTGCCGTATGAGCAGATTAATGCGCAAAATATACGAAAGCGATGAAAGATGAGGATGACCTCTGCTCTTCAGTTTTCAACATTCAACTACCACCAATCCCGGGAAATAAATAGAGAAGTAAGAAAATGTGTTGTGTCAAAAGGAATTTCTGTTGATGAGCTTCAATTTTTGAACGTACAATTTCTCATGGCCTCTAGCTAAATCAACCCTCTAATTTAAGGCGATTCTTCAGCATATTTATAGCCTATTTAATTCCCGCATATAAAAAATGTTTGAAATGAGACGAAGGTTGGTTCCATTAGCGTAGAAAAGGTAGAGCAATTTGAGTGACGCAGCGTTTTTCAGGCGACGCGATCGGCTGACGATGACTCTATAGGTAGAAGAAATTGGTGTCTGTCTTCGCTGTACTCTTCACTCTTCACTCTTTCTTCACTGTACTTTTCACTCGACAACTGCTCACTGCTTTTTCACCCTAAGCATATTATCCATAGCTCATAGCACATCAGAAATACAACCACGCTAACGAGTAAAGTAGTAATAGGCACTCCTGTTCGTATAATACATACCCTCGATAAATAATATTCTTAATTTCCTCGGCTGAGGGGAGAGAACATCTGACTAACGTTGAGAATTTCGCAGCAAAAATGACCGAGTGCAGCATAAAATGTTAGTGGGATATTTTCTATAAGGCTGGTCCGAAACATCCGAGAAACGAGATGCAGAATCGGTCTCCGATATGCCCCAGCATTCCTTAGCTCGGCCCCAATAAGACTTAAAGACGAGCATCCTTGCCGAAGACACGTTTGGTCCCGACCCTGATACTTGATATAAGCAATCGAGAAGGGATGGGGTTGTTTTCGATCGCGAGATCTCATCTGTGTCGGAAAACTCTAATAGTCAGCTGTGCAATGTTGCTGCATCAACCTAACGGCTTGGTTTTTACTCCGGCATTCCATTCTTAGCTGTACATTTGAAACTTAACACCGCAGGTAAATACCCGAATGTCATAAACAATTCCCCGATATCAAAGGCACAGAAAAGATCGCGGTTTCCTGTTTTGTTAGAAAACACGAGGCACCATGTCCGAGAGGACGTAATGAACCTATCGAGGAAGCAAATTACCTGCGAGGGGTCGATAGATTTTTCAAATTGGGCTCACCGCAAGTTTCCTGAGATCGGCGAAATGACCGAAATCACTTGGATGGTCGGGTCTCGAGATAGAAATATGTCCCTGGGCCGAGTCCGTGCGGGCTGCCGACAAAGAAGTGAATACCGGCTAGTCGAAGGAGCCGTTGCCGAGAGGGTGGGTACGTCGGGGTGCTTTGGGACGGGATGTTTTGCACCCCCGAACTACCTCCGCCGCCGCCGCCGCAGCCGCCGTCTAACCGCGACCACCACTTGCACAGACCTGTCCATCCACCTGCTTACGGCTGCAGCTTGAATGCGCTCCTATTGTGTGTCCAGGGCCGAGGATATTCCGCACTTTGGAATGGAGTCGATGGGCGCCTCGCCGAGCCGCGTGCCTACCATTCAAAGGGCACCGAGGGGTGCGATTGCAAAGAGCGCTCTATGCGTTGTAAAGATACCAATTTTACGTGCATTCAGCGGTACTTATAAAACCATAAAACTGAACTACCTTATGCTCTTTGCCGGTAGGTAAATTGATCGCCAGCGTGCGGTATACCGAGTAGGTAAGTGTTCTCATAGTCATATCATCTCTACCCCCCGTTTTTGTATGTTATCGTAAAATTGCAGTGGTTGTGGATGGTGACGTGGGAAACGAAGGTCGGTGCTGAATCTCCGTTACTTGGATGCTGGTCGGATGGATGAATGTGAGAAGGATTGACACTACCGATGTTTAGCAACGTCTGAATGGCCGCCTGCTAACACCTTAGTTTTCATACCGATTCAGTGGGAGGAGGGCGAGAATAGGAGGATGGGATAAATCATTGTGTTTTATCCCCACGTCTGTCGAACTGCTGTGGTCTGCGATATTAGCATGAAGTGGTTTCTAAATTCAGGAAGGTAATTCCTAAGGATTTCTTAGGTCTTCGTAACAGCAAATGTTTATTTTAGTACTAATTACTGTAGAGTCCCATGTTAAAATGTCATATAAATACGTAGTAATGCTTCGTATGCCTATATGTTTAACTGCGATTTATTTGTTGCAAATGAAAAATCTCTTACCTACTATACATGCGAGACTATATAGTAAAGAACTGCGAAGAAATAGTAAAATGAATTATACTATGATTCACTTTTAGAAAATACTATTCGAATTTTGTATTAGTGTAAGTCCTTTTGGTTGCTCCACTTCCGCATTTTGTACGCCGAAACTGAACCACCCCTCATCTTCTATAGGTCTCGAGAGACAATAAGCAGTGGTGAATATCTAAAAAGCCTGTACAGAAATACTTTTGATCGAAGGAATGCTCTTGATTAATGTTTTTCAGATGGTGCGAAGTCAGTTTGAGATTGGGGTTGTGGTTGTTATTGAGCGAGCAGCACGCAGTGGCAATACTTGAGTTCGTCAGTTTCAGCCAAAGGTTACACTTGCAAACCTTACACTCATGCGGCCGGAGGCATTACGAAATAGATTGCCATTGGCCACCGAAGTTGAAGACCATAAATTCCTTGTAGCCATTAGCCAAGAGGCAAAAGCAGCGACAAATGTATAAAAATTGAAAAATCATTTGAATGTAAACTCTCGCAAGTCCCATATCCCGTGCCATGTGCTTTTAGCCAAATTGTTGGCTTTGATGAAATACACTGGCCGACAACGTGTGACAGTTCCGGCAGCAATTCAAACACGGGTTAAATATTTTGGGGCCCCCCAGCGCATGGCAGTGCATGGTCCTTATGCCAATATACTAATGTTTGTTCTGCCATGCTTAAAAGGGCTCACTCACTCCTACAATCGAATGGAAATTGATCCCAATGACAAAATTGTCGGCGACGTCTTTTCAAAGTAATGCTAAGCGGAACGACCCGTGAACCTCTGCCATCATCAATTTGGCTTTCATGCGAACGGTAGGAAAGGTCAGAAACGTTTATGTGTATCAAAATTGGAAACGGCTCTACCAGAATTGTCCGCCGGAATAATTTTTGAAACCAGGACTCAAATTTTCTTCCTGGCAACGATAAACCGATCCGACACCGAATAATTTCTAAAATGGTGCTACTGCTACCATGATGCTATAGGGTTACAATACCATGCTACCATGCTACCATGCTACTTGCTACCATGATGCTACTGCTACCATAGTGCTAGCGCAGAGGACTTCATTAGCAAGCTAGCTATAGACGATTGTGATATTTGTACCATTGCTATGCTAGGGCTACTATGATGATTGGATCACAAAAGTGCAGGATGTACAATTGTGATATTGGTATCATCTTGTTTGCCTATGTAGCCTGACAGCACCATGAAAGCACACCACAATATTTTCTCGCATCTCCGAATTGGTGGCACGTGCGGTAAGGTCCTAGTGCCGAAAGATATGCGAGGGTAGAGGAGTCCAGTCCACCCACCAAGCCATTCGATCAGGGGGGCTTCATCCTACGCTATTATATTTGTCAACGGTAACCGTTCTAAATTGTTGTTTGCGTTTACTTGTCACGTGTGTGCCTGTGTCTTAGACGCAGAGGTACAAACTATCGTTACTTGCACTTGCGGACCCAACCGACAAAATAAGAACATTTGAAAAAGTAACAAACTATAGTTGTTAACAGTTTACCCATCTGGTCCCGAATGCGTGGGAATAGTAATATATTACCTAGGTTTGAAAAAAAACGTGATGTGCTAAGGACCTATGAAAGTAGCAATTACGAGTACAAGGCAACTCGAATCGACCACCCTGTCTCGCGGTGGACGTGGAGAATGGCGCATCATGCTTAGTTGACAGTTTACCGCGTAACTGCTAACTGCTAACTGCTAACTGCTCACCATGCTTATGTGCTCGCTCACTGCCAGTCCCAGTCCCAGGTTGAAATTAGTTCGTTCGTTTCTACCCGCAAGTTCGTCGCTGCAGTTATTTCAAGTCCAGTGTTATATTTCGATCAGTTTCTGAGTCTCAGAATAGACGAGTGTACTCATTAGATTCATATTAAGGTATTCTTTGCAGTTTGCCTCACTATGGTGACTTTGCCACAACGTGATTGAAAAAATTATTTATATTTCAATGAATCATCGACAAATTTAAAAATGAGTTTGATCCGTTTCTGAATTCTTCTTTCTTGGAATTGAGCCTGAACGCGATGATTTTTTTTGTGTTGAGTAAAACTACATGCATTTGGAATTATAGAGACTGATAATCATAAAGGTATCAAAAGTACGTTCCTAGAGTTGATTATTAACATTTTTTTGGGTGTTATACGCTCAGAATGAAATATATTCATTTCAACAATACGTGAGAATAAATTAGACACAAAAAGAACGCAAATCGTTGGTTTTGAATGGGGACAATCTGGATGGAGCAACTATTTCTCAAAAATTGTGCAAAATATCGAACCGGGCTCCTGTGGTCATACTACTTACCCACTTTCCTGGTTTTGTATAATGCAGTCCACCTCACATCTGGATAATTCGAATAGTAGCTAAATGCAATTGCAGTAGTTGCATGAATTAATAGTACATCGCCAGAATGGTAGCTATGTCGATTGTCGCGATTACGCAGTGCATGAGTATGTTATATATTACATAAAATGATATCACGAAGGCTCGGACTCCTGGCTAGTAGATAGGTAGATGTAGTAACTTACTTTGACATAACACCCGATTAGGCAGAACCGAACTAATTGATCTAACAACGGCTCAGAAGCATTTAGAAGCCTAGAAGCTCAGCGCGAGCAACAGTTCGTAAGCAGCACTCTTGGCAAACTTCATGCACCTCAGATGCAAGGATGCAAGGAAACATTGACGGCGAGGCGATAAATTATTCCGATCTGCACTTGTAAAAGCTAACGAATGATGCTAATTGCAGTGACTCTTGAAATGTCTCGTCTCCAATCCACCTCTCTGTCCCTCTTTCACCTGTCTCTCTTACAACTCACACCGTACACACACTACACAGCACTTGGAGTTGGACATTTTCAACTGAAAACTAAACGGAAAGTTATAGGAAATGTGTAAGGCGACAAGCCGACAGATAGCAATTGCTCCTCGAGAGCCTTGTTCAAGCTCGATGACGTGGATGCCGTGGAAACGTGGAAATGAAGTTGGTATGGTAAGTGCCTTCGAAGATGCGGACAATCGCGGTTCGGATGAGAGAGAGAGAGATGTGTACTGCAGGTACGGAGCAGCCTGAGAAAATATTGATGACGATCGCTTTCTGAATCGAGTCTCAAATCAAGATTGAATATGGGCAACCGCATTGGGAATCGAAGTAATAAAAGCACGTAGGACCTACCTATCTAAACCTACCTACCTCCTGCCTGAGTAGCACCTAACATCTTTGCTACAGCCAAAAATAATGGCCAAGATATTACGAGGTACCTTTAGAGTTTTAGACCATGCTAATACAACCACTGTCTATCCAGGTACGCTCGCAAACGCAACTACATATTGGGTACATTCAGTTCTACACGCAAGAACACTGGCTGCATTGCACTGCTGCTGTGCAGTGGTAACGCTTCCAAATATCAATGGAATTCAATTCGTTTTTTTTTTTTTACTATGGTCTAGTAGATTGGACTCTTTGTCACGCACACGCTGCCCAAAGTGGTTGCGCGTTTTACGCCCTTTGAGATTGGAATGCTGAAACACCATTCGTTTTGAATTCCAGATTTCTCTAAACACATCAATTCCAATCGCGCGCCATGACAACGGCACAGCGCCACCAATCATCGGATACACGAGTTCTGCACGACGCCACTCGGCATTTTCCGGGAACAGTTCCTCTCAATCACAACTCAACCGCTTAATTGTTGATCGTTCTATCTGTTTGCTTGGTGCAATCGTATTTCCATCTGAAATACACACTCAAAGATAATGCATGACACGATACGCATCAACATCAACGTGGCCAAATATGCATTAGATTGTATTCCAATTCGAACTCGGATGCCCGGCGATAAAATTCTGTGAGCAATTCTCTTTGAATGCAGCTATCCTTTTAACATTTTCGTCCCACCGTTTCTATCGGTTGCACAAATTGACACGTAATTCTTAAAAAATATGTAATAACAATCCAAGCGAATAATGATCCTGTACTAAAGCTCGTCTGCAGGGTTCCCTGGCTAGGCTAGCTGCGAAATACATAGCAATCATCTTTTCAACATTAGACCGGCTGCATCGAGTGCGAAATCACGCAATTGTGGTTTACATTCGGCATTACTTGCCGGATGGAGCATGCCAGTGCCTGTGCCTGTGCCTGTACCACCGCCACCGCCACCGCCACCGCCACCGCCACCGCCACCGCCACCGCCACCGCCACCGCCACCGCCACCGCCACCGCCACCGTTGCCCGCCGCCGCCGGAGGCCATCACATGCTCCTGCTGCTGCCGGCCTGCATTTTTGTGAGACCGATCTGATACCTTTGCAAACATCGTGTAATTCTAAGCTGGCAGTCTTTGAACGGACGACCAGAAAGAGACGCTTGTTTTCAAATTGTTTACTTTAGTTGCTTTCCTTGTATTTGATTTTTCGTTTGCAAAATGGTCTACTTGAAGTTTGATTGCAAAGTGTAGTGTATTACGCAGACAGGCTTTCTTGGGTACGCCGTTCCTAATATATCAGGTATATTTTATGCAGTCTTGAAGCATCACTTCAAAATTCTTTTCATATTCGAATATTTTTATTAATAATGAATTCTTCCTGTGGTTGGATGTTCCGAATCTATTGTTTTCAAATTAAATGCGCTATGCATTCTGCATCTATAGGCGATATCTTGTGATTGCTCATCGTATATTATAGTAATTGTTCAGAGTTAGACCTACCAACGGCAATGGTATCCCCTGGTTCGACTAGAGCCCAGTACTGAGCGCCGAGCTAGCACGCTAATGATAGGGCTATTCGATCCAGTAACAAAGATTTTAGCTCAATCGAACAACGCTCGCGGTAACTACAAACTACAAAGTTAATTAACCTGGGTGGAAATGTTAATGACTTACCGATGGTGCTCTGCTACATGCTCTTGATGCTGTGCTAAAAACTTGGTGCGCAAATCTGTGCACTGCAAAGCTAGGCTCACCATGAGCGAATCTGCCGTCTGACTATATTATAGATTCTCATCCAACTCAGATTGTCTTGCCATTCTTGCCACTTGGGTGTATAATATGTTTGAAACTATGAGCCTTTTACGACGTTTTGAATCGGTGTCGGACGGCCAATGCTGTGCAACTTGACTGCTGAGCGGTGGGTTGGGTGTTTGGACTTACCTGAAACAAAGAAAAGAAATTGTCAAACAAACAGTATATAAAACGACACGCGGTAGGCACAGTAATATACAAAGACCGTTAAAACAAAGCATTTATACGGCATGTGTTGTTACGAAGGGCGCTTTCTACAATGAAAGGGTTTTACAGTTTAGCCTTTAGCTACAGAGAGGTCCCTGCCGTTTTTACTACTGTGTTTAGTGTTCATCTTCAGGATTCTGAAAGTGAAATATAAAGATAGAAATGAATAACTTCCTAACACAAACAGGGATTGAAACCAAGCATTCATAAAATATTCGTAAGTGCCTTTGATACTAATCGAGAGATATCGAGAAAGATGAGTCTCCCGAGCATTGATATCTCCCGTATGTATAGTATAGGTAACGCGAGATATTCTAATAGTTAGGAAAAATGAACGAATTGCAGTGTAGGTACCAACCGGTGTACATCGAGGTGATTGTGAATGCTGAGTAATAAAGCTTGGATCGAGAAAACCAAGACATCTAGCAATGCGATGTCACCAGCAATAATATTTATAGCGTGAACATACTTAATAAGTAACTACATAACATTTTTTATAGGCCAATATAAGAAACAGGTTTGATAGTGTGTTGCTGGCCGGCTCGCTATTCGCTCTAGGACGCGTTGATTTCTCGCGGCGAAAGAATCGAGACACTCGAAATGAGTTAGAGGCTGCCCGTTGAATCGCACGAGTGTGATGAGTGCTACCAGAGTCGCTGTCCCCTGCCCTATCCCCGGTGCGCTGCGCACCGCTCCTATTATAATAACGCTGTCCATGTGCGTGCTGTCAACTGCACACTGCCCACTGTCAACTTCCATTGGCATTTCAGTTGACAACGTTCACCTGTCCACTATACCGCACAATTTTCACGATTGTGTGGTCGCACATTCAGCAAAATATAGACAGTCATAAATGTGTGTATAAACGAGCAACAAATATGCTATCTTCTTAATAAAATAGTACGTGTATCTAAAACATTTTTGTTCTTTGATAACTTCGGATACCCTATGTCTATAGGAGATCGCATCCCGCAGTCTAGATTCTTATGCGGTCGTAAAAATACAATTAAAAGAGGCGAATTTTTCACGACGTTATTTGCGAAACAAACGATCGATAACCGAGTGTCGTATTCCAATTCCAAAGGTTTGATATTAAGGACTACGCAGGCCAGCTTCTCCAACTAAATAGGTATCCTCAAATTGATAAACTCTGTTCAGTTCATTTCAGCCAGTTCGTATGGCGTCTTCCAGTAAGTCACATTATATTGAAGAAGGTGAGAAAGTTATTTGGGATAAGCAACCAATTGGACAGGAGCGAGTAGATATTTTCCAAAAAACCGTTATGTGCTTCAACAGCCGTGCCTGTATCTCTGTAAAGGGAGCAGAGACGCTATGGACGCAATGGACGCCATGGACGGCACCGGCAGAGCAGGCACGGGCAGCCTTTGCTGGGATTGGCGATGTAATGACGATGATATGTCGATGAAATAATAAAAGAGGTTGGCTGTGGTTGGTAGTTAGTGGATCTAGCTATCAAGCAGGCAAGCAGGCAAGCAGACGCAGCAAAGCAAGCACGGACGAACCAATGCAAACTCCTTGCTAGCAATTAGAAGCAAAATCCTGATTCAGATTTGAGAGATTGCATGGCGTAGCGGCACCGCGTCGATGAATTACTTTTCCACAATATCATTCGAGACCGGGCAGCGTCAGAACACCGTATTATCTGTACCAGCGACCATAATTAATACTTAAAGTTAATAGTTAATATCGAAAGCTGCAGCATATTGCTGGTTTCGATCGACAAAACGAGCAGGAGTTTCTTATTTTATTTTTATTTTGTGAAATCAGTGTTATCGTATCGTTTGATCGAGCCTGAACTGATCGGGCACATCACGTCCAACAATTCCATCCCATTTGGAGCCATGAGATATCGGCTCGCATCTTTTCAGTCATGATCGACTTTCGGGATTGAATGCACCTTGCTTCAATTCCAGTCGTAAACCCACGAAACCGAGGAGCCGAGCTAACGATCTCTGAGTCTTGGTCCGTCTCTATCATTCCATTCCATACCAATTGAATTCAATCGGCATCCAACCAAAAGTGCACTAATTTATAGCTATATAGTTATAGGTATATAAGTACAGTTAATAAGTATTGTCACCCTCCGCATTAACTAGCTTGCACATTACTGACATTCCTAGTTGCAGTTTTTCACTTTTAGTTCCTTGATTAACGTCCGCGAGTGAAAAAGTTCCTGAGTAATGGACGACCAATTTTCACGAAAATATTACTAAAGGTTAAACAAAGAAATAGACAGATCGAACACGAATAGTTAAAAAATATGCTTTAGTATTAATATGTGTACAGTGGATGTGTATATTATGTTTATGCTATAATATTTCGTCGATACAGCAGCAACAGCACTGCATCAGCATCAGCATTCAGCACTGCATCAGCATCAGCAGCAAAGAGGAATGAGCGTGCTGAGGCGGCGGCGGCGGCGGCAGCAGCAGCGGCGTTGGAGAGGGACAACCTGTTTTGGCTCATCTATGAAGAAAGATAATGAAAAGTCGAAGCCAATAAGCAATCTTCTGAAGAGGGCGTTCTAGAAGCAAGCCGACCCATAACTCTCCGATGTAATTATTATACTACTCCTTGCTCCCCTCGCTGCCTCCTCGCTTCCATGGCCCTTATTAATACAAACTTGGCTTTTTAATTTCTCTGCTGGACGAGTGCAGCATGGCAGGCATAGCAGGCATGGCAGGCATGGCAGACATAGCAGGCATGGCAGGCATGGCGGCATGGCAGGCATGGCAGGCATGGCGGCATGGCAGGCATGGCGGCATGGCAGGCATGGCGGGCATGGCGGGCATGGCAGGCTTGGCAGGCATGGCGGGCATGGCGGAATGGCAGGCATGGCAGGCATGGCAGGCATGGCAGGCATGGCAGGCATGGCGGCATGGCAGGCATGGCGGCATGGCAGGCATGGCGGCATGGCAGGCATGGCGGGCATGGCGGGCATGGCGGGCATGGCGGGCATGGCAGGCATGGCGGCATGGCAGGCATGGCGGGCATGGCAGGCATGGCGGGCATGGCGGGCATGGCGGGCATGGCAGGCATGGCAGGCATGGCGGGCATGGCAGGCATGGCGGGCATGGCAGGCATGGCAGGCATGGCAGGCATGGCAGGCATGGCAGGCATGGCAGGCATGGCAGGCATGGCGGCATGGCAGGCATGGCGGGCATGGCGGGCATGGCGGGCATGGCAGGCATGGCAGGCATGGCAGGCATGGCAGGCATGGCGGCATGGCAGGCATGGCGGCATGGCAGGCATGGCGGGCATGGCGGGCATGGCGGGCATGGCGGGCATGGCAGGCATGGCGGCATGGCAGGCATGGCGGGCATGGCAGGCATGGCAGGCATGGCAGGCATGGCAGGCATGGCAGGCATGGCGGCATGGCAGGCATGGCGGGCATGGCGGGCATGGCGGGCATGGCAGGCATGGCAGGCATGGCAGGCATGGCAGGCATGGCAGGCATGGCAGGCATGGCAGGCATGGCAGGGATGGCGGGCATGGCAGGCATGGCAGGCATGGCAGGCATGGCGGGCATGGCAGGCATGGCAGGCATGGCAGGCATGGCAGGCATGGCAGGCATGGCAGGCATGGCGGCATGGCAGGCATGGCGGGCATGGCGGGCATGGCGGGCATGGCAGGCATGGCAGGCATGGCAGGCATGGCAGGCATGGCAGGCATGGCGGCATGGCAGGCATGGCGGCATGGCAGGCATGGCGGGCATGGCGGGCATGGCGGGCATGGCGGGCATGGCAGGCATGGCGGCATGGCAGGCATGGCGGGCATGGCAGGCATGGCAGGCATGGCAGGCATGGCGGCATGGCAGGCATGGCGGGCATGGCGGGCATGGCGGGCATGGCAGGCATGGCAGGCATGGCAGGCATGGCAGGCATGGCAGGCATGGCAGGCATGGCAGGCATGGCAGGGATGGCGGGCATGGCAGGCATGGCAGGCATGGCAGGCATGGCAGGCATGGCAGGCATGGCAGGCATGGCGGCATGGCGGCATGGCAGGCAATGCAGGCATGGCAGGCATGGCAGGCATGGCAGGCATGGCAGGCATGGCAGGCATGGCAGGCATGGCAGGCATGGCGGCATGGCGGCATGGCAGGCATGGCAGGCATGGCAGGCATGGCAGGCATGGCGGCATGGCGGCATGGCAGGCAATGCAGGCATGGCAGGCATTGCAGGCATGGCAGGCAGTGCAGGCATGGCAGGCATGGCAGGCATGGCGGCATGGCAGGCATGGCAGGCATGGCAGGCATGGCAGGCATGGCGGCATGGCAGGCATTGCAGGCATGGCAGGCAGTGCAGGCATGGCAGGCATGGCAGGCATGGCGGCATGGCAGGCATGGCAGGCATGGCAGGCATGGCAGGCATGGCGGCATGGCAGGCAGTGCAGGCATGGCAGGCATGGCAGGCATGGCGGCATGGCAGGCATGGCAGGCATGGCAGGCATGGCGGCATGGCAGGCATTGCAGGCATGGCAGGCAGTGCAGGCATGGCAGGCATGGCAGGCATGGCGGCATGGCAGGCATGGCAGGCATGGCAGGCATGGCAGGCATGGCAGGCATGGCGGCATGGCAGGCATGGCAGGCATGGCAGGCATGGCAGGCATGGCAGGCATGGCAGGCATGGCGGCATGGCAGGCATTGCAGGCATGGCAGGCAGTGCAGGCATGGCAGGCATGGCAGGCATGGCGGCATGGCAGGCATGGCAGGCATGGCAGGCATGGCAGGCATGGCAGGCATGGCGGCATGGCAGGCATGGCAGGCATGGCAGGCATGGCAGGCATGGCGGCATGGCAGGCATGGCAGGCATGGCAGGCATTGCAGGCATGGCAGGCAGTGCAGGCATGGCAGGCATGGCAGGCATGGCAGGCATGGCAGGCATGGCAGGCATGGCGGCATGGCAGGCATGGCAGGCATGGCAGGCATGGCGGCATGGCAGGCATAGCACTACAGGACAGTGCGGAGTGTGCTGTGCGATCGACTGACCCAGCCATCCCTTATCTGTGCGTTTGGATCACTGTTCGATTAAATATCAAACCTGCCAGGCAAACGATAGAAACAACGTATTGGGCCATCAGAACAATCAGAGGGATATGCAAGGCCAGGGAGATAAGACACATGATGTCTGCAAAGGCAAGGGGAACGAACTTCGTTTGCATTTTCCCATTGATCGGTAGCAGTGTAGCAGTGGATATGGCACATTTTCATCAGAGATTGGTAAAAATATTTGTGGTAAATCCAGGTTAACGGGCGAGAAGAGTTGAGAAAAGAGCAGGAAAATTTTGAGAAAATCGAGGAAAATTACGTTCATCGAGGCGTTTCGTCATTCGTGTATTGTAAGGAAGGATAATATGTAGATATAAGATGGCGAGCAAGAAATTAAAAACTTTTTAGCTGAGAAACTTCGTTCATCGAATTGAAGTACAGGAGGGGGTTTAAAAATGAATAACACTATCAATATTTTATATATATATATATATATAAATAAATAAATATATATATATATATATATATATATATATAAATATATTAAAAAACAGGGTCCCTAGGATATAAAACAACAAAACATACATGAAACAGAGTCGAAAAAATTCAAAATCAGTAAATGTAAAAAACCAAAAAAAGAAAAAAAATTTATAGCGAAAGGTTTTTTTTAGGTATCTACCTTGTTTTTTCATTTTATTCCGAGAAATCTTTTTCCTGAAGATGCCAAGACATTTCCTTGGCGAAACGTCGAATTAAAACATTTATTCAAAACGTTTTTCCTTGCAGTTTTTAACCGTAAAGCTTATTAAACATATATATATATATATATATATATATATATATATATATATATATATATATATATATATATATATATATATATATATATATATATATATATATATATATATATATATATATATATATATATATATATATATATATATATATATATATATATATATATATATATATATATATATATATATATATATATATATATATATATATATATATATATATATATATATATATATATATATATATATATATATATATATATATATATATATATATATGTGTGTGAGAGAGAGAGAGAGAGAAAGAGAAAGAATGAGAACCTTTTTTCACTCGGCGATCACAGATAACGAATATACTAACGATATTCGCCGGTATTCAAGTTATTATACACAAAGCCGTTCTCGCCAGATCTGACAGAAAATAAAGGTAATAATTCGAATGGCCGGGATGTAAATTAATATGAAGCAAGGCTGGTAACGCCTTTAACTAATTGCAAGATCACGCTCGTTTCTAAGAGGGCCTTTCGGCCCAATGGACTGGAGGACCCGGTGATCACCGATCGACGGACTTCTGTAGAGGGGAAGGCTTTTCAATTCCAGAATGTCAAATGAATGGCAATCTTGAACACTTGTTTTTGGATGGAGCACTTATTGTGACTCACTCGAATCATTTGATTAAGGATTTTTGGTGTGCTGGCGTTGACCCGTCTTGGCGTTGGTGAATGACAGAGACGTAATGAGGGTGATGATGAATCTTAGCCCGAACTGGAAAAGGATGGAGGGGAATCCTGATCTCACTCCTTGTGCCCCTCCCGAAGAGCGGAATTACTCAATGATTTCGCTGATGAACTGCGAATAAGTAGTCAAGAGCTCGATAATCACAAGGCGAAGAAAAATGCAGCACTCTCATAAAAACCTCCAGCTTGTCTCCTAATTTGGAAACGGTCACATACATTTACGTCTATTGGTTCAATGTCAGGAACTTCAGAGTAACTGCCTAACAAATAATAGAGAGCAAACGCGTTTTTTATGGACCGTTTTGAGTATTTGGCTGAATTTAATCTGACAAAATCGAAACGGGATTAGAAAAAATATCCATAACAAACATAATATTTAGGTGGAGGAGCCGGGTTTACCCTTGTTGTCGAGCTTTACATTGCTACAAACCTATTACATGTTTGGGTTGGCTTTGCCTGCAGCACCCGGGCTAGACGCTGGAGACAAAATGGCAGATGTATTGTGAAGTGTCTGAAGTCTGAACGCAAAGTGTGTGGCAATGGCAATGGACGCTTGCGACTAGCGACTAGCGAGTTTCGTGTAGCGTGCTCATGGACGGACGAACCCAAGACATGTAGGTACCCACTACCAGGAATGACAACGCCAACTATATTATTATCATTGGCCAAGCCAGGCTGCGCGCAAGAAATGTATCTCCACTCTCCACTGAATGATCATTATTTGAATTGGTCGGCGGTTATAAAAACGGGGATGATTATTTTAGTGAGGTGACCTGAAGCACTGGCTCACGGTCTTTCTTTCTGTTTTAATGGCGTCAAGTTAACCAATGCGTGCTCTCTCTTAGTCTTCGCCGAGGAACGCTAGAAATTAGTGCCACAGTAGGTATATTCGTGCTTGTAGCTTACAATTCTAGAGTCTTGCTGCAACCATCTTCCGAGACCGGAGACGCGATGACGGGCACCGCTCTACTCCCTGATCAGAATTTGATGACGGGGAGAAAGATCGTTAAGGCGGTCGAAGAAAACATTAGCCGCGAAGAAATTACACTTTAGGTATGGAATCGTTAGCAGCATGGTCACATGGCAAAGCGTCGACCGTCCGCTGTCCTCGATGGTAAGCGGATAGTTAGCACAAGCAGGCTGGCAGTGGCTTTTATCAGCTACACTCTACAGTCTACAATATGCATGATACTTCCAGTTTCCACCAGAACCAACCTAGCAATAAGTTAACCACATCGTGGATCTGATGAAATGGAATAACTGCTGCTAAGTTTACAAGTCATGACGAGTGACAAGTAAATGTGACTGATGGGCCACTCATCTTGAAGGAGGCCCACAGATGTGGAAAAGCTCGTTACATATCTCGCGAACTTTCACATCGTTCGCTTTCGATGTAGCTCCCGTTGGCTAACTGCACACTGTTTGGAGGGAAGTCCACGTGGACTGGGCTTACAATTGACATCTCGCGCTCTGATCAGTCCGGTGCTGATCATGAGTTGTCGTGAGTTGCTGGCTGAAGATTTTTACTTTTAGTGACTTCTGGCGCTTCCAGAACAAATGTCATCTATGGCCGTAAATAAGAAGTTTTTGGGTGGTCAAAGTGATAGCGAAAAAACTTGGTCGTGTCATTGAGTTCTGAAAGATGAGACGTTGATTGCAATACATGTACCTGCAGAACCTATAACAGGGATATTTTGGGCAAGAGGTTTCCCAAACTTCATTGAACTCTTTCTAACTTTTTATTTCTTGCCGAATATGCTATCCATAAAGCTAGTGAGATTCCAGCGTACAGAGTATCGACGCTGACGCCGTTGCTGTCGTTGTCGTTGTCGTCGTTGTCGTCGTCACCACCGCCGTCAGCCAGCTCTTCGAAAGCCAATGATAAGGAATGCAAGAAATCCGCCAGCCAGCAGCGATCAGTCCCAAGTTATCAAATTATGGAGGTCGGTGGCTTTCATGGAATTGATCTCGTAGACAATTCAACCAAGCGACGACCGCAAACATTGCAAACTTCAAATTGCTCATTTGGTGCTCTGGAAGCAGTGAGAGCGCGGCGGGACAAGAGACCAGAAAGTGGAAGCCAGAATGCGCGCAACCAGTGTAGCCAGTGCAGCCAGTGCAGCCGGTGCAGCGCTGCAGCCGGTACAGCCGGTACAGTTGGCACAGCCGGCACAGCCAGCGTATATAGCGAGGCAGTACAAGGCAGGACCCAGTACACTGGCGCACAACTTAGATTTCTATCGAAGGCAGTAAATTAAATGAAATGGACATGAGAGGCTGTCTTTGGTGGCGAGCGAGAAAGAAAGGAAGATGCAAGAGGACCGGAGGACCAGAGGAACAGAGAGAGAGAGAGAGCGAGCATGGAAGATAAACATCATGTCACCTTCACAGCTGTCAGCTAGTTGGTATACAGTGCAAGGAGCATTCACGAGAGCGAACTTGTTGCGCTACATAGACCCGACCAAACGAAATATACAGATAAAAAGAGAGAATTAACCAAATTAACTGACCGATGAACGACAATGTCTCGGCCCAGGAATAGTATATAGAACGAAGACGTCGGCGATGACGACGGCGACGTCACCGTGTGATGGAGAGCGGTGGCCATACAGTCAAGAACAAGAGCTGGCTAGTTGTGTGTTCGCAAAATTTCGATGAACGGCTATTAATCGAATGCACATCTTGAATCTTGATTGTCATTTAAATATTCTCAGAATATATTCTATAACTGCCTTGCCATTTCTTTACATTTAATGTCCAATGTTTTGTCCGGGCTGGCGGGTTCAGAAATGACAGGTCATTTGCGGTCAACCGAGCTTATGTTATCTCTATAACTTATTTCAATGTCATGAATTCACTATTCTTGTGTCTGATATTGATAACTCCTATCGAATTTCCTTATTCCTACTGCTATATGAGTATTTTTTTCTTCTACAGTACGCTCGATTAGAAAGGATCCATATTTTCCATGACCAGAAATCGACAGTTTTCCAAGAGGCACTTCGGCGCTGCGGCTCACTAATCATATCAAGTCGCAATTCACGTGAGAAGCGAGTGTTACGCTTTTCGCAACCTATAAAGAGATTCACGTTCAACTCGAGCAGATAATTGAAATTCATTTCGTGGTTTCTTGGATTGTTAAAGCAGAGTGTTGAAAATGCTCGCGTTGTGGCATGCCATGCTAGCAACTAGCAAGGTAAAGCTGCAGAAGCAGGAGAGAGACTGCATGGCAGTGCGTGCCAAGCCGATCCGCCCAACTCGCTGTACATTTCGAGACGCTCCAAGAGTGAAGAGCAAGAGGTTCGCTGTCTTCAGTGTCTTCTCACCATTTCCTCCAGACATCGAGCTCGATACTCGTCAAGGCCCAGGGGCTCGATCCCCAAGATGGCGCGGTGGGCAACAGGCGAGGACAGACGCGGACTTCCGAAATTGGACAAGGAGTTGGGACAAGAGCTCTGGACGATTGCAGTTCCCGAGGGACCGCAATGGCCTTTCACTTATCACGGATTGGTGGAGGAATCCTGGCGTTAAAGTAGGTTTATGTATTGCAATATGAAAATTACTGATTTACGGAAAAGTTTGGAAAACCACTGGTCGGGTTTTTCCAATATCCATGTGATCATGAACGAAATCTTTCGGTACCTGGAATAAGAATCTTAGAGTGTATCCAAAAGCTTAGTTTTTAGATAATGCTCTAGCGACAACCATGGATTACTGTAGCTCAATGACAATTAACAAAGTGGCAAAGCCAGGGCAAAAATCTAATCGATATGAAACCAAAACGAAACGATCATTTAGACGCCAATGCAATCTGAAACCAACAGTCCAAAGCTAAATCCTATTTCAAACAGTAGAACATTTTTCCGAAATCGTATTTGAAAATCCTCATTGTTAACTGACATAACAATGGTGTTGTGCTGTTTCAACTTGGCATTCATAAACTATTGCATGATTGTATTTGTACACGGCTGCCGGTGGCATCGGTCGATTCCTCTGCAGTAGATGCTCGGTGCAGTCTTCAATGTTAGAATTCGCTGCAGTCATAAAAGGGCATTGTTCCCTTGAAATATGCCAAGCTCTAGTCGAAAGGGAGCGCGACTTTGGCCAAGAAGAGCAAGAGATGCTACGGAAAATGCAGGCAGGCAGGCAGACATGCAGGCCGACTCCAGCTATGACGAGCAGAGTCCAAGAAAGCCGACCACACTGCTACGATGAAAAGTAGGAAGGTCGACACACAATCATTATGAGTTCAATAATTCATAAACTGCGGTCTCACTTCTGATACTTTACATCTTATTATGTTTAGTTAAGAGACCTTTGTACTGAACCCGCCACCCATCTTCTTATAGAGAAACCACGATCGTTCTCTCTTCTCTCACATTCATTCTTTATGGTTTCTCGTAAAGAAAATTGAGTGATTTAGGTACTTGCTTTTTGAAATTGGCTAGCATCACGGTTCACCGGTAGCAACTAGCAAAGCCATTGATGTAAACTGCCTCTGGAGAGAATCATCTAGCACAGATTTGATCAGTCATCGCATTATTTCATCCAGGGAACTGGTTAGTCGATGGTCAGTCTGCGGACTGCGGGCCCTAGTCTGGGCCGGGGCCGGGTCGGGCCGGACTGAGGTAGTAGCCGTGCCGGAGTGCGGCTGGTGTCGAGGATGTCTCCCGGCCGACGCAGTCGGATTACCCGGGGACGGTCCGTTGGCGCGCAGCCGGACCGCACCGGACCGGACCAGACCCAAGCCCGAGTCGACCCTACCCGCCGACAGCCACCGCACAGGACAACTCTCAGAATGCCAACATCTATCGATTCAACACTCAATGCCAACACTTTCTTCGCAGCTAATATTATACTGCATTACACAATGCCCTCACGTACCCACTCGGTGCGAGAATGGAGTGAGAAACTATGAGACCAGCTAATAATGATCGAGTCGACTGGACAACGATCAAGCAGAATATGAAGCTCGAAAGCCGAAAGGTACTGCGCCGAGTGCCGAGGAGAGTGAGTTTTATAGCTGTGACAAGACGAGTAGAGAGGTAGGTGGTGAGATGTTATGAGTCACCGAGTGTCAGAATGAGTTAGATGAAAGGAGATGATCACAATTTTCTACTAATGTGTCGATTCTATTGGCTTGCAGCACTGGTCTGCGCTGCGCTGCGTCGCCCGCCGCCGCCGCCGCCGCCGCCGCGGAGTGCTCGTTTCAGGATACCAACGATCGTGACTACGATTTAGCCAGCCACGAGTTTGAGACAAGTTCGGCGTTTATGATTGCACTGACAGCGATCATAGCCCCGAGTCAACCGATTAACTTCCCATTGAAAAGGAAGTTGCAACCACTGCAATACGCACCCTCGAAGCACTTTCCGCATTTCCAGTCGACTTTCCGACCACGGATCGACTGAACAGCAATTTCCGACCGCGAAATGAACCAAGTGCGATCTTACCAGACGCACAGCAAACAACATGCCATCGAAACGCATCGAATCTGAAGAGTGCAGTAACGTATGAGTTGGCTAATCATATGCGATACGATTTGCAGCAGCACGCGGCTGGCTACAGATCTGCTTGTACACACGCAGATCTCTTATTTGCATATGATTATAATTCATACAGCTTTGGTCGTTGAGGCTTTGCATGCCGTGTACGGGCGAGCAAGGTATAGTCTCTGTGTTTCGTACGCTAACTGGCCAAGATATTTGCAATCCACAAACATACGAAAAGTTTACCAATGAAATGGGTGGACCGAGATAGACGCCACTGGCAGGGAACACGATAAAGGGTCTGCAACCAACACTAGAATAATATGAACGAAATGCTGAGAGATGCACGAAAATAAAATCCGTCAGTGTCAGAGTGGTTTGCGAAGATACACACACAGTCAGTCAGTCAGTCAGTTCGCAACTATCTGCGAAAAGTTGAAAACGATGAAATGCCTACCTACGCTTTTAGCCAAAGGTTACAACGAGAATCCCACGAGCACGTTTTTGAATATAAAAGAATACAACTGAGCATCCTACGGTCGCTTTTATACTCACTTTGGTAACTAGTCTAAAACTCTAAATCAATTGAAACCGTTCAATACTGCAACTGCATTCCGTTCAGGCTTGCCTAAACTAATTGAAACAGTTGAGCGTTGAATAGCGACTAGCGTGTGGAGGATAATATCTTTCGCTGCCTCTGCTGAGCGGGCGCAGGCATCCAGCGCAGGCACCAGCGCAGGCACCAGCGCAGGCACCAGCGCAGGCACCAGCGCAGGCAAAGTAGCAGGCATGCTTATTACACTGCGCATCCACCGGTGATTTGAATGCGGTATCAAGCGACTAAGTCTGCACAACTAGCAAGTGGCAATTGGTATTACTGGCAACGGCATTTCCGTGTCTTTGGTGTCAGCGTAGAGAGAAGAAAGAAGTGCGGTGAAAGGAGCACCTTGCTGGCGGCAGTGAATGCTACTGCTGGCATTGCTATCACCAAATCGCGCGCTACAGCCGTATCGCTCTCGCAGCCTCCAGTGCACCTATTGACATCGGCCGGCCCGCTGAGTGGCAATGCAGCTTGCCGAGATGCACCGGCTTGATGCGCCGGCCGGCCGGCCTTTTCTCGCAAGTGCATTGCACCGTCGTAAGCAGCACTGCCACTCGACACTCAATCGGCACTCGGTCATCAAGTGACACTTTTTTACCAACTAGTTGAAACGTGGAATTCATTGTGATGCGATATCCATCACAATAGATTTATACCAAGTACCAGTATTACTTTTAGACGCAGGTATTGTTATCTCATCACAGCTGCGCACGCCTAAAACACTATTCCGTTTTAGTACACATTCGTAGTGAAAATAATGTTCATAGTTAAATAGGTATACCTATTCTCATAGAAATTGTCAGGGTTAAGGTGTCATAGCTTTGTTTAAGGACTACGAATTCGATTAAGTATTTTTTTTTAAATCGCGAGTTGCCTCCGGCTGCATAAGTAAGCAGCAGCAGCAAGAGTCAGAGCAGAAGGAGCTGGCCAAAGGAGCAGAAGGAAGGTAAGATCTAGGTAGGTGCACTATTTTACTCGTGCTAGAGGAGAGAGAAGAGTGAAGAGTGCAGAGGCTTAACGGCCTCGCGGCGGCGAAGGAACGCTATATTTCATGTCGTCTAGAGCTTGTTCGGCGGCGCGGTTGCCAAGTGTTGCCACCATTCCACGGTAGATGGCAGTTGGCAGGGCAGCAGTCCGCGAGCCCAGTCGACACCACTAGCAACATGGCCACCACAGGCACCAGTCGACCGTTCGAGAATCGAGATGAGATGAAGAAGACCGTGCATGCCGAAACCACTAGTGAAGAACCAAGCTAAAGCACCCAGTTTTTTGCTCCTACTCGCACTGCCGCAGCAAGAAACGACAAAGCTAATTTTCTTCCAACCTTACTGCAGTACGGAGGCAGCAGTGACCGTACTCGCGACCGTGGCTATTGGCTAGATCTGCTTGTGCTGATCTAACAGGCAATACTTGTGTGATCGACTACGATATTCCGGCCACGGTAATGCTCCAGGCACCAGCTTCCGTTTTTCCACTACCTGTGTGGAAAACTAGAGCCGAAGGCTGAACCGATTTTCCTGTTGTAGCTCGTGTGGGCGTTCAGGTGTGTATTTGTGCATACCTTTGCGGCGTGAAGAATGTAAACACCGATGCACCCGTCAATCACCTATTTTATTGATGCAGAATGATTAGTGACCGTGCATTTCACGTCGTACGAAAATAATAGACCCAGAACAAGTTAGCTTTTCAATTTTCGAATGAAATCTGATTTTTTGAGGATGGCAAAAGCAAAGTGAAACCGGCGAATATCTTGTGGCACCTTAGTTTCTTATCGGGTGTTTAATCTGTATAATGTCTCATATTATAGCACATCTCATATAGTATCTGATATAGTATATACCCCCTGGCTACTGGGGCATCAAGCGATCAAGAAAAAGCCCCATCGTTGCCGAATACTCGTTATAGGGTAGCCATAGATGGACATCTGCAGTATAGGTACAATGACTAAACAACACATTTAAGTTTCCTGATTGAACAAAGTTTTAACTTGAAAAAGACCGGTGTAAGATTGCATCCATACAGATATAATGTAAAATGTAGGTATATCTAACGCAGTTTCTGTTTCCTATTCGGATACCTCCAACCAAGCTTCAAGCATTGGATCGTCTATAGCTTGCTGCTATTCATACCGGTCACTCGAGCTTGTCGAGCCAAACATTATAGTATTGTCAACAAACTGACAAATAATTACAAGTTCTGTTCACTTCCATTCACTTGGCATCTCTAAGAATTAGTCTTCCTTTGCGATAATCGGTTACTTCTTTTTAACTGTTTAGCATCGACCTCTGACGATCGCTCTTCACGTACACTCGGCGGTCCAAGACCAAGACCGAGACCCAATGCTGCAGTTTCACAAGCGCAGGTATGGGTGTCGGGCCGCCGGGGACATGCACCCTCGCGAAAAAACATCCTTTTATTGAAATTGTCAATCAATTTATGGAATGCAAGGTAGATTCTAGTTTTTGAGAGATACGAATTTTTGCAATGTTTTTTTCTAAGAAAGTCTTCAAAGAAAATATATTTTCTTCAATTTTTCAGTTGATCCAGTGTGCATGATTATGACGAAACGTTAAGTATCATATTTTACTTTCTGCAATCTACTTTTTTCCCATCGCAAAATATACCTACCTACGTTAATGTGACCAAAATTCGAGCTTGTTGCTTTTTTCATACTTCTAAGAGCAATACAATGCGAGAAAAGCCGTTCCCAAAACTCGGCGACATTTTCCAAATAACGAGCTCATGCTCTGCAATCTAAAACACCAAATCAACTAGACCACGTGACCACGTCCAACCCAAAACACGACCACGTTGTCCACGAAATCATCATCCCAAGTTTTATGGAAATGTCCTTAGAACTGTTTGGACATAGCCTGCCATGCCGTTGGCGAAGTTGATGCACGACTAATCTGGCAACGTCGTACCAGGCACACAGCAATGCAGTAACGAGGTTTCCATTTCCATCAGAGACAGCTCAGTATCTCAGCAATGCTCTCGGTGTGCAGCTGAGAGGAGAGAGCCGAGAAGAGATGATAGCCTGTACCAACCAACACCGTCAACACTTACCTACCTAGCACCTACCTACCTACCAGCCGAGGATTCTTTAGCTTAGCGAGAGCTACTCGGCGGAGAGCCAGCTAATCTTGCAGTTGCTCCCACCATCAGTTTTACTATTCACACGGCACAGTGCCTACTGATCTGATTGTTTTCTTCTCATGGAGAACGTAGTCGACCCAGAATCTAACGCAAAGCATTGATCGACGACTCAACATCAAATCTCAAAACGGTCCAAACGGCCTCTGAGTCTGCCATGACGCTTGCGATCCAAGCCAGAAAAATCAAGTGATGACACACCAAAAACTGATAGAGTTGATTTGGAGGGGTTGATGAATTATGAGGGAGATTATGAAGATGTGATAGACCTAACTGACAGAAGAGTGTGAAAGGGCCACAACCTCGAAAGATGTCATAGATACACATCAAAAATGGCCACATGAGGATTCTGCGAGAACGACGATTGATTGATTTGATAGAATCTATAACTCATTATAAAAGTGAGGATAGGTACAGTCGTGTTAGCCTTACTTTACCACAGCCTGGTGGACTTCGAAGTAAAGTATCATTTGACTCTGAACGATTTGTAAAGAGTAAAATTGTAAATAATGGTAACGATGAATACCAGTTTTAAGTAATGGTTATAATAAAAACTTTATCATTTGATTCTTATCATGGGATCATTTGAGATCCCCAAAAAGTGGCAAACTCAAATTAATTCTAGTGTTATCGATGGGCTGTAATGGTGACTTTTTTTACTCAGCTATCCCGAGATATTTCTGAGACTCACTTTGTGCTTGGAAATTGTCCACCCAAATTGGACTACGGAGTCCCTACGCTATATGTTGATCCCAGCGATCTGCAAATGCTGGCTTAGGTTAACATGACAAAAAAAGGAGTCATTCGCTCATCTAAAGGAAGTATATAGTTAAATGCAGTCAGCGATTTTGAAACAAAATTTGTGACTAAACATGTGGTACCCAGAGGTAACGAAAGGTACACTTGCAGTCAGCAGAGGCTACCCAGAAAGAAAAGTGGACTACCTTCGAGTGTTTCTAGTACCGGGGTTGAAACCCAAGCCTTCCGCCCGGGCACCTACGAGGAGGTCTCACATTGCGCGGCGACAGCGCCAACTGCTTCGATGCTTTTAGACAACCTTCGCTACACAGTACACAGTACACAGTGCACAGAGCACAGTAATTTATGTTAAGAGGCTCTGTTTCACGGTTTATGTGGTGAAAAGTGCTGCAACAGTTAGCGGAAAACCGTCTAAGTACACTCATTTATATCACATTATAACAAAAATTTATAAATTATACGTGGATGAGAGGGTTTGTTTTCATGTTCACGCTTGCTTCATGGTTGCTTGCTAAGATCTTAACTGCAAGGTGCGTATAATTCCCCAAGGCGCGAACACTTTAGCAAGCCATGCGTGGTATGTTAGACGCATTACTTCTTTTGGATAGCCTATATTCGGACTCTTACATTCCACTATGCTTAATACGGCAAACAAATAATGAAACTGCAACCCCCTCTCCCGCCCCTTAAATAGATCATTTCTCGTAGTGACAAAATACATGTGGCTAGGTACTTGAATATCGCTTGGCGTTAAAGGTTCTTTTGTAAAATTTTAGCGTACTTCGCTCATTAGGTAAGTGCCTGGAATCAATATTCAATATACTAGATCGAGTTGACAGAATTTGAAAGCCGGCACTTGCAGGACTATCCAGCCATGCCCCATAGCGCAACGCACGGAACAACCTGAAGTGTGCCGAGTGCATGAACATGATTGCCATGCCGCGAGCTCTCTCATTGCTCCTCCGGACTCCTGTTCCAGTTCCAGCCAAAAGCTGTGACAATTGCCGCCTATGTACGCGCGTTCAACATTATGCGTGAATATTATGCGTGTTTCAGAGGAAGCCGCAACGCGCGATCTAACCACCACCGCCACAGCCGCAGCCGCCGCAACGAATTGCGAACAAAGAAGCCAGCGAACACGAGAGATTTCCACCGTCTCAAATGGTTTTTAAGAAATAGCATGCACGCATTCCAGTTCATAGCACCAGGCCACCAGCACTGAGTACTGGGCAGCATCTCTTGAAGATCTAGCAGCTAGCTGCAGCAAAACTCTAACTAAACGTTGCGACTGAAGATTGGATGCACATTGCACAACAACGTTTTCGAGATGTAGCTTTGCTTTACAACGCAATGCATACTTCATCAGCATACTGCATAATTGGGTTGCTTAAACCAGTTTACAAAATAATATGTAACATACACAATCATTAGCTGAGTCTGTGCATTATTAACATGCAGCCAATTGTACGTACTGTGAAAACGAAAACATTACAGCACCGTACCATGGGAACAATACTAGTAGCATAGTTAGAGGCAAGCGGAGTGGCGAACGACGCGAATGCGATGGGTAAAATGGTAGCTAGAAACAAGCTTGAAACAAGCGGGAATGATCAAGTTGAACTGTGCCATTGGAAATGTGAGCAGCACTGTGATAATGCGAGAGTTACAGGCTGCTCGCATCTATCTAACCTAAGACTAGGAAAATTGTGAGACCATCTGCAGTGGCAGGACTCTTACCTTCAAAATGCATCTCCCTGCTGGTTCACTCTCCGCTACAGACGCGTTGTAGAAGCTCTGGTCGAAGATGGGCTCGTTGTCGTTGACGTCGTGGATGGTCACTAGCACGGTGGCCGACGACGAAAGAGGAGGCTTGCCGTTATCCATTGCTAACACTGTCAACTTAGGCACGGGGTCCGTTTCACAGTCGATGTGAGACTTGGTCGTTATCAGTCCCGAGCGAAAATCGATTTGGAACCACGTGGAATGAGTGTCGGCGGTTTCCACGATCGAATACGCGAGAGCCGAGTTGTCTCCTTCGTCACGGTCGACAGCGTGGATTTGGAACACAGAAGTCCCGGGGTCTGCCACTTCTAGGACGTTAGCATGGTAGACGAGTTTGTCGAACTGGGGCGCATTGTCGTTCACGTCAGTTACACGCAACTGGAACGTTCTGGAGGCGTGCAATGGAGGCGACCCGGTGTCAGTGGCGATCACGCTCAGCGTGTAGTTCGGCTGGAGCTCTCTGTCCAGTGGCAATGAGACAATGACAAGGTAGATGATGTTGTCTCGTGTTGCCAGTCCGAATCTGCCCTCGCCACCTTCGAGTGTGACGTTCACATTCGAGTATTCGGTCTTCGAGTCGGGATCGTTGACGGAAATCCTGGCGACGAACTGCCCAGGCTTGGCACTCTCTGAGATCTTCGGGGTGGCATCATCACTGAGAAAGATCACGTTGATTGTCGGCTGATTGTCATTCACGTCTGTCACTCTAATCGAAACAAAAGCCGTCGTCTCCAGAGGCTGCATGCCGTGATCTCTGGCAACAACGACCAACTCGTGCACCTCTTTCGTCTCGAAATCCAGCGGCCGATTCACCACAATCAAGCCCGAGTCTGCGTCTATCCTGAACATCCTCTCCTTATCACTTTGTCTCCTGTTTATCAGGTAGACCACTTGGCCGTTATCACTGGCGTCCGTATCGGTCGCGTACACTTGCAGCACGCTTGTACCGACGGTCGCGTTCTCGGGAATGGTTGCGAAATACCGAGACTGGTTGAAGATCGGCTGGTTGTCGTTGACGTCTTGAATCGTAATGTTGACCGTCATAGACCCCCTGAGCGGTGGGCTGCCTCCATCCAGGCTCTCGATCAACAGACTGTAGCCCGCAGTAGTCTCTCTATCCAGGAATCCATTGATCTGCAGATCGAGGTAGAGCACACCGTCGCGTTCCCGATGTGAGGAAAGACGGAACGCGTTGTTCAGGTTGCCAGATACGATCTGGTAGCGTTGGGTGTTGTACACCCCCAGGTCCAGATCCCTAGCTGGGTTCAGCGTTCGCTTCACGTCTCGGGGTGTGTTCTCGGGGAATTCGATCGACATCACCGGAGTTGGGAACATCGGAGCGTTATCATTCTCATCCAACACTCGAACGATCACTCGAACATTCTCGCCACTCAATGGTATCGCGACCAGAGAGTAGGACGCACGAGTCTCTCTGTCGAGTGGCACCTTGGTTCGAATCTCGCCGGTGGTTTGTTCGATGGATAGGTCCGAGTCGACTGCACTTCCCGGCACTGGCACGATCAGGTACGGGGGCCCGCTGCCGTGGGCGCCCGCAGCTCCGATGAAGCCGACGCGAGTGCCAACGGCGACGCCCTCGGAGATGTCGAGCTCGCGCACATGTTCGCTCGCCGTGCGCTGCGCGATCAGCAGCAACGCAGCAAGCTGTAACGCAGCGGCAGCGACCAGCAGGCAACGCATTGCTCTGCGCTGTCACCAGCCACCCGTCACCCGTCACCCTTCGTCTGGTCAACCGGTCACCAGCGATCTCATCTCCGCTCCTGCAACAAAGTTTGGGAGACATGGTTAGGGCACATTTGTGTGACTGTCACTCCAGAGGGCGGGGTCAGTTATAAAGAAAATAAGAATCCTTTTGGGTTTTCTTCGAGCGTTTCAGCCTAACAAGACACAGTTTCATCAAATTTAATGGCAATGTTTATGACACTAGTAATTGCAACCAATTGATACACCCAATTGCATAAAAGGCTAAGACGGTAGCATCAGTCAAATTGTGCGATAAATATGACAAACATGGCTCATATAAGTTACAAGCAGTTAAAGTGGATTGCATCGCATGATCACTCTGGTGTCTAAGGAAACACTTTGACAGATTGCCCATAGGCACTAGCTCCCTCTCGCTCTCCTAAACGGCAAAGCTTAAAACATTGTTAAGAGTTGGTAACATTGGTAAAATTGGTATAGCAGAGAATGTCGCAAGATCTGCTTTTAAGCATTTTGTTCAACTCTGATCGATGTTCAAGCCACAAACATTTGACAAAACTAGACTACTGCTACCTAACCGACAGGAAATCGAAAACGATAATTATAGTGAGCTAGCCCTGCAGTGAGCTAGCCCTGCAGTGAGCTAGCCCTGCAGTGAGCTAGCCCTGCAATTAGCTAGCGCTGCAATGAGAGCTAGCTAAGCTATGGATACATTGAGCTAATCCTGCAGGCTACAACATTGAGTCTAAAATGAGACTTGACTTCGAATTCAAATTTGGTTTGCAAAGAGTCCTTGTAACCCTAGAACCATATAACCATAAAACCATACAAACATGCACATCATAGCCTATTCCTAGCCCTGCAAGCTTCAGGGACAACTACAGCCAATAGTCCTCACAAGCCACAACACAGAATGTCATTTAGGTATGTTGACCCTGACGGTCCTACAGAGTGAGAGGTCAACTTGAACCTCCCAATTGCCAAGCACATGGCCTTGATTAACAGGGTGCTTCTCTTTGTTTTTGTCACATGACACGAATTCTAGGAAATGAGTTATAATGTAGAAAGCGCGGTATGTTTAACCAAACTCGTGTTGGCATGCATTGAGATCTATCACAGTATTTTATATTCTATTTGCCGTTCCTCTTCTCACGATTAATCCCCCATAAATATGCGTATAGACCGAGTGTAATCTAATATAAACTTGTATTTGTTTTGCCTTTAAAAGGCTACCTACCGAAACGAAATAAAAGCAGGAGTTTATTCAGTGTGTAACTTTCGAAAAGCTACCCTTTTCTATAACTAGATAGTTTCATTCTCCTTTGATAACCCACGTTGAAATGTTGAGTGGCAATTTTGTCAACTATGTTCACAGTCGAATAAATGCAGAGAGTACATCATCTATTCTGACAGCAGCAGCATGGACATTTCATTTCGACAATGACAAAACAGCGATAGAAAGAACGAATACCTGTGTGAATAAGGCGAAAACTTTGAGATGCTTTGAAGCTTTCAGCAGACTGATAATCTGGGCAAGGTAGAGACCTAACTTGCTAATCCACATTGAATAAGATTCAAATGCGCACTGGGCGGAATGGGACGGGGTCCTTTGCAGCCGAGCGTCATATACGAAGCCTAACTTGAGCTTAACAGTTGGTTGATGAAACACAGAATATTCAAGTGAATCTGCAGTGAATCGGTGAATCGATGCATCCTACTTGAAGCGCGGTGGTGGCTCTGCTATAGTCTCTAGATTTAATTGAGGTATGTGCCGTTTATAAATTGGAATACGGATGGATAGACACCGACAGGTGTACGAGGAGTGAACTGCGGATAAACTTCGAATTTGGTGTACCAAGGCTGGAACGTAGAATCCTCATAGAGTGGACCACGCATTTGTGTACGATGGAAGTTGTAACTCTCGTGTGGTAACGAATTGATAACGGTTTGATGGTGGATTGATAGATTATTGACGCACCTCGGATAGGACGACAGGAGATAGAGGTGAAAGCTTCAAGCCCGCGGCTGGTTTGCGCTGCAAGCAACAAGCAGCTCTCTGCTCTCAGCCTCTCAGCCTCCAGCCTCCTAGCAATCAAACTAGCCAACACTCTCGGCAAAACACTGCCGGAATCCGAAGCGCGGAAAAAACACCACACCGCGTATATTCGTGCATTGAAATCTCCCCATATGCAAAGCGTACGGCCAGCAGGTTTCTTAGCGAAGTGCACTCGTAGGCCAGGAGAAAAGAACCAGACACGAATCAGGCTGTGCCTCTAGATAAAACTTATCAATATTTCTTGAACCTAAAGTTAATATCACGTTTGACCATCATCAGGATAAGGCAGCATACCTGAATTATGCTGGTTTGTTTAAAACAACAAAAACCGCAACGTTGTCGTCAACAACAACAGTAATCCAATCGTCTCGGCACCTTGTCAAAAAATGATCACACTTGCACTATAAAAAGGCGACCGAATCGCTCACTAGTTAAACTTTCACACGAATAAAAATGATACGGAAAACACATCCAGTAAACAACACCGAAATGGTTCACCACTACCGTGCCATGGTGGCATCTTTAAACTGTAGTAGAAACTCGATAAAAGACGCGAAACTATATTTGAGCAGACATGCTCTGCTTTTGGTCATCGTACGCCACAGCCACTGCCTGTGCCGGTGCCGGTTATACTGAACTGACTGTGCGTCAGTCGGTGCTGTGCCAGTGGCTTCTGCCAGCTAGCGAGCCAGCGTGAGCGCATGGTGGCGATGGTGGCGGTGGTGGAAGAAACCATCTCCACCTTCTCCAGCCAGCAGGTTGCAAGATGCCGGGGCCCAGGACGCCTGCCCGGGGAGAGGGGGAAGGGTACCGCGGAGACCCTGCAAGACACTTCGTTCGACTACCCGCCCTGCCGAGTGCTGAGAGCACCGAACGAGATGGCTACCTGGCAGCGCGCAGTGGTGCAACTGCCGCGCCGGCCCGTCCCCATCCCGGCTCTGCAGTGCACTGGATGCAGTGGCGTAATAACTACCCGGCAAGCCCATTGATAATTACGGCCCGATGGGGAAGAAATGTTTTTGAAACATATATTTCATTTCATATAATACAGGTACTGCTAAACGATTGGTCTTGTCACTTTACTGCGGGACCTGCCGCAGCACAAGATGAATTCGCAGCTCGCAATCGCTTTTGGCAAACCGAAGGGCAAACATCATAAAGCTGAGGTTACACTTTTTAAGTTGTTTCGGTAGTGGCTGAAAATCACATTTTGATGCTATCACCATAAAAAAAACAATCTAGCAAGTTGCAACACTTCGATTTCATAGCTCGTTTCATTGCAGTGAAAGATGAGCGCCTAGAAATTTTATGAGTGATGAAAACATGCTTTCGTTCAGTGAATGGGTCCCTTTGGCCGTTATTAATTATGGTCCGGACCCATGAATTCTTCGGCCTGCTGGCCCTTGCAGTTGCAGGTAACGACAGTGCACCAGAGGACCACGCTATAGCTGCCAGCGAGGAGCCTAAACATTATGGCACCAACCAATACAATGCGATGCATTCACCTGTGTTCCGTAGGTCCATGAACGATCGAGAACCTAGGAAAATATTCTAGGATGCCTGTGCTGTGGGAGTGCCAAAATGTGCAAGGGTAGCGCTGAGCGTACATGACATTTTCAATGTTAGCACCTTTTCATAGAGCAGCTAAGAGTTTCTTATTTTTATTAAATCATCTGGCAAAATCAAAAATCGTGACACGTTAATTCAAGAACAAGCTAGACAATCACACATTTCTGTGAATACCGTCAATATTGAATAATGGTTCAAATTCAGATTAGCATTTCAAATAATCATTTTTTAAACACTCTTTAATTTTTGTTCCAGGACTTCACTGTTCGAGGAAACAATGAAAATAAAGAACCGATTCGATTTTGAAGTCATCGAATTAGTGGATGGAAACAGGCATTCTAAAGGAATTCACAGCATTGTTAATTTGAAAGTGTATAACTCGAGAGATTGAATTCTTAAGGTGGCGATTGTTTATTTTGCTAATTGTAGTTTTTACTTGTGAAGTAAGTATGGTTCATCTTCCGTCGGGAACAGGGCGTTGGAATAATTGGTTTTGATCGACGCGTGTGTCGACTGTCAAACGTCACGGTGAACATTTTAATTCAGTTCTTTTAATTCAGTTTAGATTCTTCTGCCATTTTGCTACAAGATATTTTTGTTAGCTGTAACTTTTGCTGGTATATTCAATTTTTGCCTACCAAAGTATACATTTTCTACCAATAGTTATACCCAGTGCTTTTTTTGTGCCGGAACGCACCGGAACGCCTTTCCTGCACCTCATTTCGCTACACTTAAAAAAATTCAGCATCGGCGGGAATATCTGCGCTCGCCGATCGCTACAAAAATCCAGCACTCCATTTCATGTTGAGAAGGAGAGTGTATTTGCACCTTCCACGTGGGCTCTCTGCTACTAGACATGAGCTAAGAGTTTGAAAACTTACACGCCATGTCTTGAGCCAGACAAAAGACTCTATGGCCATGGGCAGTTTTGAAACTCTTTGCTTGTGTCTATAGCAGCAGTGGGTCCAGGAGGAAAATGCTAAGTCTTTTTCCTTCTTACCGTGAAATAAGGTTCAGTGCGAACATGATGTTTTTCGTATGCCCGCTTGGTTACTAATTTTCTATCTCCAGTTACTAAAAGGGCTCGTATGAAGTGAGTGTGAGAGATGAAACGGGTTGTGCTAGTGTTAGTGGGACTCCGAATTGAGGTCCTGAGATATCAGGAAACGCACCGGGCGGTGATCTTGAAAAGCAGCGTCTGTCTGACGACTAGCCTAGCTGCTGGACATAATAGAGCAGAAGAATGAATTTTGCTTGAAAAAAAATTGGCTTCGCTATCAAAACATGAAACTCGGCTGCACTGCTTGCGAAGAAATTGGAACTCTGGGCAGGGATGAAAATTGTGAAGGAATGGGCAAACGCAGAAATATCTTTTACGGGGAAACTAGAAAGCATCTTTGCGCAAGAAAGTGCATGACCACAAAGAATTAGCCAATCGACAAAGTGTTATTAAAAGCACTCTCCAATGTAAGAGGTGTCGCTCACTGGCAAAATTTATCGTACCGCGTACAAAGTGGCAAAATAAACCCAGTAGTTCATCATTTTGAATCAGAAAGAAACCTCCAGTATAATTAAACAACGGATTAGAGATGGGGAAAATTCTGCATTCACAATTCACAGCTCATACAGCTAAGAAAGGCGTCCAGTATCAACAAACGCAAAGCAGATAGTCGTTTATTGGCGGTGGTGAATTGGGGGGGGGGGGGGGGGGGGTAAAGGGTTATATTCTATTATGAAAATTGGCGTTCCGGCACCTATATCTTTACAAAAAAAAGCAATAGTTACCTAGGTATCCAAATAATATTTTTCCATATTTTGTATAACCGCTTAAATGAGTTGCTTGCTAATGAGATCCATATGCTACGAATATCTATAAAAAAAATGTTTTTCCAGGCAAACTATACAATTGACAGCCCAAATCAAAATAGATTGGGATCTTGGTAAATAAAGAGGCTTTCAAATGAAGTAAGAATCATTTTTATGTTGTGATTAGGCTTGCTGAAAATTTTCCACATCTGTCAAAAAGTAATTTTAAACTGGTTCCTGCACGGTAAAGGATAGTTTTCAGCAAATCTAATCCTATGACTTTAAATTATCTTTTATCTGATTAATACTTTATTTGAAACTTAGGTCCCAAGCTATTTCGTTTTGGGCTGCCACTAATAGTTTTCATGTAAAAAATATTTTGTAGATAATATTAGAACGCCAAGGGGCTCTTTCTAGCAACACGCGCATGTAATATTATGAACAATTACTAAAGCCTGTTTAACACGGTGATCGATTTTCATAATATCTATCTACAAAAGTGTCACCATGCCTGCACATCGTTTGTCCGATTGCGACGAAACCAGGGTCTACGGAATCCTCACACTTTTAACAACAAATTGTGTGATTTATAAGCACGTAATACCATTTGAAAGGTCAAATAAAGCTTCATGAAATAATCACCAACAACCACACCAATAGCCTTAAATGACTTGGGACTTATACAAGAAGAGCAGTGGCGTAGCTAGGTGTTGGCAGGGCCCTGGTGCAGGATTTTTAGTTGCCCCCCCCCCCCCCCCCCCCCCCCCCCCGCGGCCGTCGGAAAATTGACAAAATTTTACATCTAAAAATTTTGCATCTTCTTGCCTATAAATGAGGTGTTCCCCTTCCAAACAAGGATTTTCCGATAGTTGACTGATTTTGACGATTTGTAAGTATTAATAACAGGTGTAACCGTGGCCGCAACGGCACTATCAGTGCATCAGTGTTCCATAAAAAATGAGTCAATTTGGCCAAAAATTAGCCAAAATTAGCCAGTCCAAATTTCGCCATTGGTAATTGTAAACGACGGGCAGTACATTTTCCTTGTCGGCTATACGAAAGAAGTTAGGGTTTGGCATGGTAATTCTGCAGCAAACATTGGCACAAAGAGTAGAAATCCACCGATTTCAACGTGATTTGCTGTCATTACTTTGGAGCAGAAGGCGGAAAATTTTCGGTTTCTAGGGTCAAATTCGGTAATTGATATTATGCATTAAAAGTCTATGATCGTGGGCCAGAGATTCACACTCCAATTGACCCTATTACGGCCCTCGAGCCAATGCTCTTGGGCCACCCTGCCTGGTAAAGCTCCTGGGCTTGAACCAGCGTTTACCACACCACACCACACCAGCACCAGCTACCGCACCAGCTACCGCACCAGCGGTAGCTACGCCACTGAAGAAGAGCTTAGATTGTTCCTGAAAATCTCATTATTTGTCATTTGGCCATTGCGTTGTTGGTTATCGAGAAAGAAACTAACAAAACCGAGAAGCAGGTGAAACAGGAACGGGAGGATGGGAGGCTCACACTTGGGTTACCGTATTTGCTATGGGATTGAGGGAATGCACGTCATACTTAATACGTACCTCGGAGTAAGTGAACACAACTTATCGGCTTGCAGACATAGCCGTAAATTGTAATCAATATTACATTTCTTATCAATGAAACACAGTTAAATGTTTCAGTATTTTGGCTAAAGCTAGCTCAGCGTTCCTTATAAAAGGCTCCTCTTGCAGCCCTGGAAGTAATTTCGCAAATTTGGTTAAAATTCAACCCAATATTATTTCACTACGATCCACTGAAGCGAGTGGGGAGGGGGGGGGGGGGGGAGTATGCAAAAAAAAAATGCATGCATTGTGATGCACTTCCGTAAGTTTATTTATGCGCCACGGGCATTTTTTTTTTTAATATTTTATGGTTATTTTAGGGCAAATAATTTTACGAATTCAGTTATTGATGCATATTTCAGCAATGGTTCGTTCAAGCAAGTACACGTTAACAAATGATTTCGTGATACTATGGGTTAAGTATCCTCCGAGCATTGATGAACGTGACAATGTTCTTGAGCACAAAAAAACGATCGGGCTTGGCTGAGCTGTTTGTCAGAATCAACCATACATATACGTACTAAGGTTATACAGCAGACCCCACCGAACTCGCACCACACACGAGGAGCTAGCCTGCATGTTACTGGGCATGATATTTTTACAGTGTCTGTATTTATTTATTTATTTATTTATTTATTTATTTATTTATTTATTTATTTATTTATTTACTTATTTGTTTCAGTTAAATTGGCGGTTATTGCTATGGATTAGCAATGATTCTACCACCCTATTAATATCGTCACTGTACTGTAGTATAGGTACTTGGCAGGCTGGCAGCCACCTCTTTTGGGGTGCTCCATCAGTATCAGAGTCCACTAATAAGTTCAGGGAGCTACGACAAGTTGATTTTGAAAATATCTCGAAAAGAAAATTTTCCAATATGAAAATTTTGCAGTATGAATGGAAAATGAAACAAGCTTCCGGATAAATAATGAGTGACATGAATCGTTAAAAATTACCCACCAATACTGCCTTTCGGAGCCCACCCTGAGGTGGGGCATATGTCGAAGTGTCTCCAGTTCCAAGTGCCATTCAAGGCAAAGTAAGACCAGAGTTAAGAGTAAGACCATATGCAGTCGGTAACCTAAACGGCAGCCGCTAGATAATGAGCTAGCTACGACCGTCCATTCGTCCAAGAATCCAAGCCCAAGCCTGTAATCACATACCTTTCGAAGCCCAGCCACGCAACTTGAAGATATTATAATTTAGGCTGAGGAGTGAGGACCTTCCGAGAAAATTCTCATCGTTTCTTCTTTTATTATCGTCAAATTACTGCATTTTATATTATTATTCTAGTGTTATACTGTGCTGCCAGCAAGCTAGATGCACTGGATCGTAAGGTTCGAAGTTCTAATGACTGATCTAATTATGGCAAACACTATCGGCATTTTGTAGGTGCATTGTGAATAAAGAGAATTAAAGTATATTATGTTGTGCTTACCACTTGTTTTGTTCGCCTACGCCAGGTTTCCAGTGCACGTGAATGGCATCTAAAATATACAACTAAAATTTCAAATTTTTTTCGGGTAGCGACAAAAAACCGAAAAAAATCGTTATTTAAAATAACGATTTTATTGACATAAAACGCGTCACAAGTTAATTGCAGTTCCACATAAAATAAATAGTTTGTATATACAAAGCAATCACAACCACAAGACGAAACGCAACTATATACGAAACATATCAATTAAAATCTTCCCATACCAGCCCTTATAGAAACTTGTTAAAAGTGACAACAACGAGGAAACGCACTAATAAGAGCGAAGAAACGCACTAATAATGGCAATTAGGAATGTCTGAAAGACACACGCACCTCGCAAGGACAACAGTTACAATGAGCAGCAATTAAGACGAATGAGGTGACTGGTGACAAGAGTTGACGGTGACCAGACCAGTAGAAATTGAAGAAAAAGAAAAGCGAATCTAGAATCGGCTTCAGATTGTAAGGAATTGGAAATATTCGTTATTTTTGAGAACGAGAGACAAGATATGCTGCAGGGCCAAAGGGGCCTTTGAGACCCAATTGCTTGCAGTTCAGCGTAACTTTTTTGGCCCTCAGGGCACAGGTATATAGGTATAGGTATTGGTTGGATCGCTGAACGTGTCATACTGTTTATAAAATTATTGTAAATGTTTACACGAGTGCACAAATAAACATTTTTTGTCTGACCACAGAGCCATTCCTAATCATTTTTGGGAAAAATGTCAGTACCTTTTCAATTAAATACTAATACTAGTTATGCCTACAGTACTACTACTATACCTGGAAAGTCTATTTGGTTGTACTATACTAAAATATAAAAATTTTATTACCTAATAGTCATCATGCCAAATGGTAATTAATAATTATAGTGATTCAATTGAAATTTAATGATTCAATGCATTATAAATTGAATGTATTTTAAAACGTACCCGAGTGACGGTCTCAATTCAGGGTCGGATACAGGGGGGGGGGGGCAGGGGGGGGGGGGGGTCGATCGCCTCCCCTCCTCCCTATGATTCACATAGCGAGCGGAGCAAAATCTGATTTTCGCACTCCCATAAAGAAAGCCGTTTGCGTGTTTTTTAATATTTTTAGCCATGTGTAAAGAAACTATTTCTGTGCTTCAAGGATAAACAATTCTTAATTCAAAATATTTTGGATTGAATTTCGTATGAAAACTGTAGAATTTTCCTGTAAAGAAGTGAAAGAAACAAATTAAAAGAGAACAAAAAAGCATGCCCATCTAGAATCTTTAGGGATGCTATATTTCTGAATGCATTATACATCTCAGCTAAGTTTCGTAAAAAAAATATTCTGAAATTTCGGCCGTGCAGAGTCGGCATATTTTGAAAATATATAAGAAAATTTAGAAAATAGGATAATTTATACATATTTTGCAAAGAAAATGTAGGAAATCTTAATTGAGAACAAAGGGTATGTACTCTGAAAATTTCACCAATATTGGAGCAAGCGTTTGGTCTGCTGAGCGCCGCCAAACATTAAAAGAAACATTCAGAAGTGACTAGTTTTGGGTATACTTAAATGAACATTTCGCTCCGCTCGCTTCGCTTTACGCTGAATTACCGTTGATTTGCTATAAGAATAAAATATTGTGTATAAGTTCTACAATAGGTGAAAGAAAAACAAGTGTGAAAAAATAGAATTTTCAATTCAATTAATTAAAAATTGATGAGTTAAAAAACATGCCTCGCTTAAATTTGTTACATGACCGGCCTATCTAACTTGTTGCCTTTAAAAATTTCTAATTATTATAGATTGTCTTTATTGGTTAGTAGTAACAGAACCTTGTTTTACCTAAAATGTCATATATTTTGGGAAGGCAAATATAACTCAAAATATTTGAGTTTTGAAAGAAAATCCTCTATACCACTCCCATCCAAATAACAAAAAGATCAAATATTAGATTTTGGAAAAATTAGAATAAATACGTGGGAATTAAAACAAAAAGTGGGTTTTTACCAAAAAATTTCCAAAATACTGAGCCACTGTGTGTCCATACTATAAGGACTGCTAATTAACCAACTTTCTGTCTTGAAATCGAGCTTTTATTCGGAACATCGACGGTTTAGGAGTTCACGACTTTCTGAATTCCCTTTTTTATCTGTTTCAAGCATCTACGCTCATCCATCAACGCGAGCAAGGGGGAAGCGTTTCCTAGTAATATACAATATTATATTATAAGTATACATAAAGAAAATAAATATGATTTAGTTAGCACGAAGAAGATTTCTTATTAATTTTGTTTGTTTTGTGAATTTAGAAAAGAGGCGCAGAAAATATTTTTGTTTTCGATTCCATTGCGATCTATAATGAGTGAATAAGAAACGAATTGTTCCAGATGTGAAATCTCACGACTTTAGGTTCAACAAAACATGTACAGAGTTTAAATCTTAAACTGAATTTCGGAACAGTGAATTTTTCAAGTTATAAAAATACGGACAAAATATGCACAAGAACGAGATTACGGAATTTAGTATGCTAAATAAATATATTGTCGTTATCCTATTTGAATTTCATACAATTCTAATTTAAACTTTTCGATTTATGCTTCACACTTTGGATAATCAAATAGCTGCAATTGCATAGCAATCGACGATATTTATCATAAGGTCCGAAAGGCATCGATACCTAGTGCCGAATGTCCTGAAAGTGCACAGAGTAACAGCGAGAAACAAATCTGCAATGACTTCAGAAAAGGTAATGCGATTTTGATTGGCGTTCTTGGCTGAGACTGACTGTCAAATAGCCAGCTTATTGAACCAACAATGATTGGCGAGGGTCATAAGAAACAGAAATGGACAACACCGCAGCGTGATTTGTATTATCTGGAGTGGAAATTGTAAAATTGTAAATGGCTAAAATTAGAGTTGCGAAAGCATTCATTGAGGCGGCCATTGGCCGATTTCGCGACACCCAGCCAGTCTCAATCCGGGGCGGATTTAATGGTCAGCCCCCCCCCCCCCCCCTCCGCCCTTTCAAGTGTTTTTTTACAGGTCACTTTGTTTATTCGAGCCTGCCAAGTCTGAGTTTTAAAATGTCTCTCGTTTGCCCCCCCCCCCCCCCCTTCGTAGGTACCAACATCTCACGCTCCGCCACCCTTGACATTTTTCCCCCCCCTCCCTCCCAGTTGACACTACGGAAATTTCTCAAGGCCATACAAAAAGTGTCAAAGCCCATGCCATGAGTTTCACCCAATACCAGCCATCCTCAGCCAAGAATGCAAATTCATCTAATTTTGTATATTCTAGAGTGATTGCAGATTTGTTATTTGTTTCCAGGCGACAGGCATCGGCATCGGCATCGGCACGGGCAAAACACGAAAGCCAGGAACGCAGAAAGCCGTTCCTTTTTAACATGCGACTGGCTCTGGAAATGTTGCCTTCTCTGAGACGTGACTAACCAGCCCAGATCTTATTCACTCCTTCAGCTCTTGGCCGCTATTTTAGACTATCGTTTCCAACTTTTAATACCTACTCGTATGAGATTTTAATTATGTTTTTTAATGAGAATGTACTTGGATGTATAATTAAAGCCTATATCAGGCCTATTAAGTATAGTATGCATGATAAAAAAGAATAAGATAGTTTCAGACTGGCTTTTCAGACTTGCTGTTGAAGCGATTAGTTGTTTCCCCATCATAGGAGCACATGTGCTCTTGTGACCGTGTGCATTGCAAAAAAGCAATGTACAAAAACATATTTAGCTGCAATGAAGTAAGCAGGCAACCAAGAGGGCAGGGCCAGCCACTCCAGCCATGGCAAATCTTGGCCACCACAGAGTATTGGCCACAAACTAATTAGAATGTTGCAACTTCACGATGTTGTCGCTTATTTGGCTGTATTAGCGTAGGAGCTGAGCCACCTAGTTGTCATTTGACGAACTAAAGGTAACGGCGGTTTGCGAGAGCACGCACTTAAGTGGAATTTGAATGCCTTCCAAAACTAGAAGAAAAAATAGCTACTACTTTCCATTTCATTTAAACATTACATTCTAAAAACCAAATTTGAATCTGAAATGTTTTGATTGTTCATCCAAATTTTAGGAATGGGCTCGACGTTCTATGCCCAAACACGACATCTACGCAGTTGGGTGAGGGGGAAGCTTTTTTGGGGGAGTATTGAAATACATCAGATTTAGATCATACAATTTAGTGAAAAAAAATGAAATTTCATTTCATATTTCCCACAAAAATGTATTTCGGCAGAACAAATTTTTTGCAATCACTTTTCATGCAGTGGGTCGAGTTCACGGGTGACAGAGACGTCACTACGGGTCACTATAGTAATAGATGAGAGAATGGCGGCATGTTTTCAAAAATGAAAAAAGATGAATCCACAAAAAATCAACTATTTCAACAAACATATCATTTATTTACTTAAAATACAAAACAAATTTTCTCCCAGTTCATTTAGTTCAGGCACATCCAGGAAGGTCTCACAAGTACTGGCTGTTGAGCCCACGTTCAAAAGCTGCTTCGCCAAGATGCTCCGAGATGGTGACAGTGTCGAGGGAGTTGTTGGTCGAAGGTGAAGGTGGAGGAGAAGGAGCTGGTGTAGGAGGGTCCGAGTCTCCGGTCTCTTCCCCGAGCTCCAGTTCCAACCCGATGATTTCGCGAACCGTGTTGGAGAGCTGAGAAGTAGTTGTCAGCTGCTCGTAGATGCCCTCAGCGTTTTCCAGCATTGACTTCAACTCGATATTCATAGATAGCTCATTGATGTGCTGCAAGAAAAAAAAAGAAACCCCCCCCACCATAAGTTACTTCAAAATGCTCTGATCAATAATCTAAGTGGAAAAAGCCGTCAGGGTAGACAGTGCTAATAGCCCTGGCAAGAATACATCAGAAAAAACGAAGACCAAATAAAGAGAAAAGAAAATATACGACAGTCTGGCCAAAATGTAGATTTCCTCTACTAACAAAATGAGTTATGCAACTTGGACCATTGTCAACATTCAAACAAAAATTCCAATTACCTTAAGAATCTCTGTGAACTCGTATTGGTTACCGACGAGAACGCCTTTCTGAGCATCCAGCACTGCAACGCACATGAGCAGGTGATAGTTTGGGCACGGCAGCCGAGTCCAAAGGACTTCCCACAAACGCATCACATCATGATGCGAGAACTCTCGTTTGAATACGACCAGCAGCCATCGGAAGCAGAAGTACATGTTTCCAGACTCATGATGATCAAGGTAGGAGGCCAGGTCTGGTTCGATCACACTCAGCAAGCAGTGAAGTTGGTGCAGTTGTAGTTTCATGCCAGCTTGGTCCAGTGCAAAGTTACTCTCCTGCAGAAGCAAGTGGCACAGGTTTATGATTGGCAATTTGCCAATTACCAATCACTTTGCCATAACATAGGAACTATTTCAACTTAGAACTAAGTCTACATGATGATTGATGACAAAGTAATTTAGAGGGACACTGCAATGAAATATGCGACCCATGGCCATGGCTCATGATTTTGTATACCTGCGATGTCATCTAGGTTGCTTTGAAAACTGCTGAGGACATATTAAAGGCCTAAGTTGAGAACAAAATTTTGTCCTGAAAGTCTGATAAAAATAGGATCAACTGATTGGCCAGTAGAGCGCAGACAAACAAGCATGCACAAGTGACTTTTTGCAGGTACTTGGGGAAATTAAAGATTTTGTTTAGCTCTCTTTGCTCGTTATCCCCATAAGAAATAGAAGGAAGTGGTTTGAGTATGTATTGCCCTGTTAAATAGCAAGAATTTGAAGAATTACAATCAAATGGTAACAAATCTAGAACGGCAGGAATATCATTCCTACTTACCACTCGCTCCATAAATCCGACAAAGCACCAGAACGCATCAACTTCATTGCCCATGACGAGCAGCAGCGGAGAGAGGAGGTCATTCATCCCTTGCACGTAACCCAAGTCGAAGTTGTACATGACATATGTCATCAAGATGTCATGAAGCAGCTCCAAGTTGCTGTTATTGTCGCCAGAGTAGAACGGAAGCGTTCGATCCGTTCGGTTCACGTCCTTTTCTGGATACAAGTTCAAACAGGCAGGTCTGCATAATGTTTTTGTTGGCCGGGCAGGATTACATTTCAGTACGAAAGCCAACTTTCAGATGCTTCCTTTGCAAATTGAGACCAAAAATTGTTGTATGGCATTGAACTATCGGATTTCGAATGTAAAATAAGTGTGCACATACTCATTTGCTGGGTAGGTAACAATAAGTGCCAAAAAGCAATTATCGCTTTGAAAAATTTGGCAATTATTGTCGTAACAGTGACTAGAGGATCGAAGTAAGGACAGAATGGCAGATCTCATATTGCCTATTGCCAGCCTCATGCAGCATATTCTTGTCAGCAAAGATTAGAGGAAAAATCCAGTCATTTAGTTCCACAGTCCTTCAGAAGGTGCTTGCTTGCTGGTTTTGTCGGAATTATATATATCTTCTGGCATTGGCATATCTACCCTACAATTCCCACACACTTACTATCCGGTGTACCTATGTGTAACAATGAACCATATAACATTTTAAATAAATATATTAGCAAACCTATAAGGCTCTTGCGATCGCGGAAGTCGGAGAATTGACTCTCCTGTCGAGCGGAAATGGTCTTCCACTGCGCCTTCATTTGGTAGTACTCCTTGCACTTCTCGTTACCAATTTCCACTCTCTGCGAATGAGTCGACTCCCATGGGAAATAGTCGAGCAAGAACTTCCATACCTCGGGACGGATGCGGTGGTCTACACCCTGGAGGGAGAAAGCCTCACTTTAAAACAAACAAAATCGGTACAGTTCAACTTTCAGCAGCCAGATACAAAAAAAGCCCACCCATTTAAAACAGTTATTGCTAATAGTAGGTAATAGCATTTGTTTGGCTGTTGTTGAAAATAAACAAACAGTTGACTGGGTAAATGATTATTTCAAGAAGCACAATGTTGACAAGCTGGATCTGGGAAAGTTCACAAGCAAAACAAAAACCATAAACCACTATTTTACCTCTAGATTATTAATGCAAATTAGCCATATATCCTAAATCACACCACAACAGGAAAACAATAACTCTTTGACATCAGCTAAGGCCTTACCCCTCGAAAGACGATGTCCTTGACCTGACCAGGGTTGGAAATGGTCCCCTCCTCATTAAAGAAAAGCTGCCACTGATTTGGATCGAGAGGCGGGGAACGAGGGGTGGTGTTGCGAGGCGGAAGTGCCGGTACGCGGCCGATGACTTCGTACGAGTCTAGCGCCCCTCCCGGCGGTTCGTCCGGAACTGTCGGTGGTGGCTGGAGGAGTTCCGCCGGCAGCTCGCGCTCGGGTGCACGTCCAGACGAGTCTATGGGGCGCACTGCACACAAAGTCATGCTTAGATAACTAGTTACCTACTTCCTTAGAGTACCTACATGGTTTGTTAATTAAGGCCACTGACGGATGGAAAATTACATTTTCATTATAAGTACCTAGGTAGAGAATATTCCCTCGATAATAATATAACAGCTATGCAGTTCTGGCATTGACAAAACAAACTTGGAAATCTAGTGGCAGTATTTATGATATTGATTTGGAAGTAACTGATATAAAGCACATCAATGTGCAAGCGCTGAGGCCAAAACAAAAGATGGTAGCCAGTACCTATTCCTACCCATCAAACAACCGAATGGGGCACACCTTGGGTCTGGGTCTTGGGCCTCATCAATGTATGTAGGTTGTTTCTGGAGCATAATAGGGATTTTAATTGGTGTATATACAAATTCTTTATGATATAGAGCTCTTTAATTTCATACACCTTCTCCACATTAACAAGGCAAAACTGAATCGACAAAATTTTGGTTTTCCTATCAATACTCCCCTTCACCCTTGCCCTCTAGTAAGTTGAATTCTTGCTTTCATTTCTCATATCTATAAAAATTTCACAGCTCATTGGCACCATACCTAGCCTTTTACAATTCATCCTTTCCTAAGAGAATGTGCACCAATAATTATAGTTGAGCATCTCAGTCTCCATCTTACCCCCCCCCCCCCCCCGCTCTTAACTGTTAGCACTTTCGAAATGTTTAAAATAATGTACTTAGGAAAACCAGCAGGAATTTTCGGCCCAGCACTACCAAAATATTGGAGTCATTACGTAACTTACAGAAAAAGTCAGTCAGTTTTGAGAATGCCTGGAGTGTCGTCTCGTAGGGCCGCTGTTGCAAATTATCAACAAACTTCCACACGGCATCAGTTTTGTTCTCGGTGAACAAGTCAAGCTGTGCAAATGACTGATCCAACACTTGGCTTGTCTCCACTTGGTCCAACACCAAGAACATACTTTTGTCCTTCTTTGAACGACTAGTTGGTACAAAACTACACAGTGTAGTCATAAATCGGCTAGCATTATACTGTTGAAAGCAGGCACTATGTTTCAATCCATTACGCTGAACAAATGTCATTTGCTGGCCATTTGGTGCAATTGAAAAGCTCCTTAAATCAGCTAGCAAGATTCGGATTGGACGAGCTTGATCTGGATTTGCTGGAGCCAATGGAATATCCGGAACTGCCGAATTGGTGGACAAGTTGTAGCTTGGAGTTTGACCAATCGTGTTCACAAGGGACCATTCTTGATTGCTCGTAACTGTTTCCAACACAACAGATACTCCAATGGGTTTCCACTCTATGCACTTTCCCAATCTGGGATACTCTACGATATTCAAGGAACCATACGTTTGGTCATCCCAATTCAGGATACGTTTGACCAAAACACCATGCTGACTAAATAACTCCTGAAAAAGACAAACCTAAGATAAGCACGTGCACCCATGTGCCATACCTATACTGACCATTTCATACCATGCTCTGACCGCCTATACAAGATTCTTTGACTCCGACACAAAGCTACTGTCCTAATAGAATGGCAAATCCTTAGAATATAATAACATGTAATCCAAAACTAAAAATAATCGAGGGTTTTGACAGATTTAATGAGGTTGTTATTTGCAAAAGAGCTGATGCAATTGATATAATAGTTTAAAAAAATGTACACCTACCCTTCCTTGCTCGATTTCATCCATTTCGCAAAGAGGTTAGAACACACTAAAAGAAACACTACGAAGAAAAACAGAGACAACTGTCCGTCAACACAAGAAATGCGCGTTGAGGAATTCCGCGTACACTAAAAGTCTGCACATGATTATGATATCACTGATTAAGAATAAGAGATACGAGTCTATAAACACATAAAATGCATGACACCAAAGCTATATACGCATGACAGAGTGGGGGTTGAATGGGCGGTGCCGCGGTGAAACGTCACAAAATATCACAGACTCACTGGTTCCCACCAGAGTTTCGGAATGGGAACAGCCTCCACGCAGGTGGCTATGCACACGCCTGCCCAGATATGTTGCTTGCAAATTAAAACTTGATCGAAGTCTATATGACAGTAATACTCATAATTATTTTCCAATTTGTTATTATCAACCAATGTTCTTCCAAATGAAATATTATAATGTATATTTTTATTTTTATTGTATCTTCCAGTATTTTGGTGTCTGCAGGCATGTGGCGTGTTTATAGCCCGTCATGTTCGGCGTGTGTATAGACGTGTACGCAGTGGCACGAACAAGTGAAGTCGAGCCAGTGAATGAAGGTCAAATCTTCATCTTTGTGTCTTGCAGTTGCCCCATATTGAACGTCAAAATCAACGTTTACGTAACTTTGTTTACTAATAAACGTACGAAGCGGATTCGATCGAAGGTGCGAAGAAAGAAACAATTGTACACTGTAGAATCTTTGAAGTATTAACTCGACCAGTGAAGTAAAATGGCATAATGAACCTAAATCAGTGGCGCCTGCAACCAACAGTGACCTGCCTGTCTGTGATGAATCTGTTGAGTGCCTAGCTTATGCAGACAATTCCCTGAACATGTCAAATAAGAAACAACCGTACATTAACATAGTTCCTCCGATTGAGCTTGGGCCTGCCCCACCTCGATACCAACCTCCACCACAAGTTCTAAAGACAGCTGTCACAAACAAAACAAAGAATTATCCTTCATCTCAGCAACCCATCCCTGTGGAGCCTCCCACTGGTCAAGATGTCAAGTTCTATCCCAGCCAGGTAAAAACCGGCAAACAAAATTTTTTACCCCCGCAATACACCAATCCACCTGGCGCAGTAATCCAGCCGCCAGCAATACAACGGCAGTCCTCGGCAGCTATCGGTCTTCCGCGCCGTGCACCAGAAGAAGACCCTCGGCTTAACAACGCAGACATGCTCAAATTTGTACGCAAGGCTCAAGACAGCGAAACCGTTTTGGCAGAGAGTGCTCGACGGATCCAGCCTGTTTCTAGCGAAACACGAGCACTAAAAGAAGCCAATCAACGACTAAGTGACGATAATCAGGAACTTAGAGATCTTTGTTGTTTCTTGGATGATGACCGACAAAAGGGCCGGAAATTGGCTCGAGAATGGCAAAGATTCGGTCGATACACGGCAAGTGTGATGAGACAAGAAGTTTCCGCTTATCAGAGTAAACTGCGTGAGCTAGATAACAAGCAACAAGATTTGATCAAAGATAACCTGGAGCTGAAGGAGCTTTGCTTGTACTTGGATGAGGAGCGCAGCCAGAATGTCTCAGCTTGTCCGTGTGGTTTCCGGCCTGGACCGAGAGACGACGGCGACGGCGGTTCCAGCTCCAGCACCAATGCAGATGAGCCTGCATTGCCAGTACATGTTGGGCCCAACTGCGTGATGGAGGAGAATCTGCGTAGACAACGTACTGTCTTCAATGGTACGTATTGTTGATGTCTAGTATTTTGTTAAACACATTTTGCCTTTAAAATTGTGGTTTAAAGGTGCATTCCATTTAGCATTAGGTGAATATATACTTTTAGAGTGGTGACGCGGTTCAGAGCCGCGGTTGGATGGTGGTGTAAAGTACAGTTTTCTCTGTTGTGAGTGGCCATGGTCCTTTTTAGGACCAAAAGTCACTCACAACAGAGCAAATCCGTACTTTACACCACCATATACTTTCGTTTTGTTTTTATTCTTATATTTGACATTTGCAACAGAGTTTTAGGAAACAATTTGTGTGTCAGTGATGAAGAGTGATTTTTTGCAGATGAGATGATGGAGTACGTGCGTGGTTTGGAACTACGTGTGAAACAGCTGGAAGAAGACAATCGGTTGCTGCAGTTGCAGTTGGACCAGACACACCCATCTACAATGGCTGGATGCGATCTAGGATCACATGCTTCAACGGTAGTAATTGATTTTATACAGAGAATTAATCAAAGTAGGGAAATCCATCACCACTGAATTGCTTCAATTGCCTGGATGCCAATGGCAATCAATTTAAAAAATATTATTCTTTTGACATAGAACTAGGCCAATGCCACAATGTTATGTCAGGATGCCAGTCACAATTTTCAATTTTAGTGAGGGACGTAGGAGCAATTTTTTTAGGGGGTGGGGGGGAGTGTTTAAAGGGGCTCGTAGAAAAACGAATCTGGGGGTTCTGAGTTCAAGGTTTTCATTGCAGCAAATCAACGGGTTTGTGGTAAATTTGGGGTTTGAGAATGAGTTGGTCAGAACTGCATATTTAATGGTTAGTTTGTTCTTTAAGTTTTTTTTTCGCTGTGCTTCAACCTATTGGCCATTTTGCACGTCCCTTTTTACATTTCTGTTAATTAAATAATCGTTTATCTTACAATGAATGGCATTGACGCATTAATTTATAAAGGCTGAATAAATAGTGGGGTTTAGAGGCGCGTCTACAGCAAGGTAATTTTGCGTCTGAACACCGATTTTTGCAAACCAATAGAATCTAGTATTCTCGGCAGCGTCGACCTCGAGGCTAGGTTTAGTATGGTACCTTTAGTCCCTAAGCCTTAACCTATAAATAATTAGGTACTCATTTACTGAGTAGACAGTCATTCTTGCACCATAACCTTTTTAAATAGAGTTCAAATCAAATAATAGTATAACTGTTTATTTTTGGCACATGTACATTTAACTGGCAATGACAACTCAATACAATTGTAATTTACCAAATATCTATGGAAATAACAATTATATCTGAATGCTGGTCTGAGTAGCACACGAAACAAGTAACCTGGAGTCTGGACTGGACCGACCCATCTTATCCCGACGAGAAATAAAACACAACAGAATATGAGCAGGAAGGTCATACCAGCTGTCGGAAAAATTGTAGGGAAATGAGTTGTTGGGTTTGAGTTGGGCACCTTCAGCCAATGGCCTTAGTTTGAACCAGATATTTTGCTGACACTATTCTCAATGTCTTCAATGAGTATCCCACAAACAATAACAACTGCTAGATGTCTATACACCCATTGAGCTATAGCCGCTATACATTACATTCAATGTATATTATGCTGATTTGCAACCAAATGCGTAGGTTATCCGAATAGGGAATCCTAGTTTCAAGTTTCTCATGATTAAACTATAATACAACACCGTAATAAGTGCTAAATAGTAAATATAAGAAGTATAAGTTAAATTTCAATCACAGGCACGATCCAGTTGCATGATCCCGGGGGGAGTAAATTGGCTTGACCCCCCATCCTAGGCCCCTGATTTTAGGTCAACCTCTTGTCACCAGAGGGCATTGCTCTTTGGGCTAAAGGTTTCTCTACAAATTACAATGCTGCTAATACCAATAATATTATATATTAATATTATATAATGTTATATATTACTAATATGTTAATACTAACGCTACAATTTGTGTTGCTCATTGCAGGTGGCCGTGGGTGGGCGGCCCGAGGCTGTGGTGCAAGCTTTACAAGTTTTGGAGGTACGAGAGCAGTTGGAACGTGGGCCGGATGCGGACCGCAAATGCCCGGCTGCCCGATTGCTACCCGGGCCACCTTCTGGGCCACCTGCCGGACCTGTAGTTGCTGCAGCGGCTCGACTACCGCCTGCCGATCTGGATGACGGCGAGAAGGCACTTGTGCGCGAAATGTGCAACGTAAGATGACATAAAAAATATGAACCGAGTAAATAAATAAATAATTTTTTATCCAATCCCAGTGGAAATTTTTGTTATATCATAAAGATAAGCACAAACCACTGCACATTAAATCTGAAAGGCTTAAAAAGTGCATTTGCTTATGACATTTTTTAGTGAATAGGTTGGAGTTTGTAGTTTTCAGCTTGCAAAACCTTTCCATACAATGTTTTGAGATTCAGATACCTATATTATTTTGCAATTGTGTAATTTGGCAGGCTACAAGTGTCAAACAGCAACTCTCTGCAAAATGTTTTTTTAAAACTCAAGAAAGTACAAAAGCAGTTGGAACGTACGCTGGATGCACCTTTGGACAAGACAAAATTTTTTCCCGTGGTTGCCATAAGTACAATAACCGATCACTGCTAGCCTATGGGGATAGACATATCCAGCCATACCTATGCAGTAAGATTGGGCAAACCATGGCTAGCAGGGTATTGCAACAATAATTAGTTCTTCATGCCATAAATGACCATTATTTTTGGTTTTGATAGCCATTTTGACAATTCTTGAACAATTTTCAGTATTGATATGAAGTTCTAAAGTACAGGTATATCTAATAAAATCATGAAATTTGAAGTTGATTATCAGCAGCACTAAAAGAAAATGAAAAGTTATGTCCGTGTCAAAGTGTTCATAGTATTTAAACTCAAGTTCGAAATGCAAAAGTGATAAATTTTTGAAGTTTCATCATAATATTAGGATACGATTATTAAGGTAGCAAGATTGCATGTAAACGATTTAAGACCAGATGAACTGAACACATCCCGCGTCCATAAGATCTCCTGCAGCCTGTCGTCATCCCTTCACCATGTGGCCAGCCACCATAATAGATGTTGGCTATCCCCAAACGCTCCATCGAAGATGTTACAAGCTTTGTATTGATTGCAATAATAATCATTATAGGCGCACGCATGATCACATGTAAATACATTGCTTTTCAGATAATGTTACAGCAATAAAGAAATTTCAACATTTTGTACATAATTACATTTAAAAACACTTAATTTTAACAAATACATCTGGCCAAAATGTTAATGTGGTGCTGCAGCAGCTCAGTAGCAATAGCTGCTCCCATATTGTAACTTTAGGGTTATCCAGTGGCTAAAATGTTGATTACTTATATTTCCAGGTGGTATGGAGGAAGCTGGAGGAAGGCCCAACCCCTCGACGATAGACTTCTATCCAAAACACCAAGCTACCCTCCGAGATACTAAGACTCGCCCCGTGAAGACCAAATCTGAAAACGCTACTCCCACCGCTTCCACGCAGAAACGATAAGACTACATTTTTATGAGGTCAACAGAACGATTACATTCAGCAGTAAACATTTATTTATAATCATTATCATTGCATTAGAAGCTAGTGCTGGTGGGTGTTATCAATACTCCTTCTGTCTAATGCTAGGTAGTTTCTTGTTAGTTTTGATATTTATATTCATTTTACACTGTCAACTGACTTACTTGATATATTTCTTTATTTAAAATACTTGTAGGCAACTACTAACTATATAATGGATTGGGGATTCGAGGTGTGTTAAGATATAATAACATGTTTTGATATATTTTAGTACAGAAGATTTTTATGTACCAAGAGTTTACTTCTTTATTTCTTTTTTACAAAATTAGGAATGGTTATTAAATTATGTACCTAGCTATCTATTGCTCTTGTATTGTTTTAATGGTGGCCTATTTTACTGACACCACTTAAAGTATAACCTCAGACATAAGGTTACCCAGACATTCTACCATACCTAGCTATGGCTAAGACAAAAATTTGATGCTAGTAGTTTGGCTGGCAATCGCTGGGGTGCACAGGCAAACTGTTTCAACATCATCCGCCAGGCCATGGCACGTCAATTATAATCAAGGGACCCAATGTTCCTCACCTGGTTACAGTTAAAGCTTCATCTAACAGGCCATGGCACAATGTCAATATAATCAAGGGAACCAGTGTTCCACAGGTAGTTAGTTACCTTGGTTACACAACAAACAGTGGCTCCAACCCTTGACAGCCGGCGAAACTATTACCTAGCTGCTTTAGTATGAGTGGAAAATCTGGGTAACATTCTATCTGTGGTATCACCCACAGTTTAAGAAACATTTCTGACATTTTATTCAGATACCTTTCAGATTCTTTTGTTACATTCACATTATTTTTGTGTATGTAAATAAACAAATCTCGAGGCCTTGAGATAATTCATGTTTTCCCTTCAAAATCCAAAAAAATTGATACTCATCTAGGTACAGAGTTGTTTTGAAAATTTACTTGCAACTTAAAAATCTAGTTTGTCTTTTTTCTCACAATTTTATGAAGAAACATCAGGTAAATCTTGAAAAAAATAAAAAAATAATCATTTTTTATGCCAAAAGCTACCTATTCAATTTCTACTAAATAACATAGTTTTTCCCTGATACGTGATAACAAAGCATTTAAGTTGAAAGTTTTGTGAATTATGGAATTTGACACGCTAGCAGCCAAAGAAAGGTGGTTTCGATGGGTCCATGCATGAAAACCTTCAAAGACCTACACAGTACAAATTGAAGCCAACAAAGTAAAATATATCAGAAATGAAGCCGGTAACCTTTAATTATGGCACAAAAGTTCAACAAGAATCGCATTTTTTAAGACAAAAGTTCTGTGATTATATGCTGCTAAAAAATAGCTAGTGTTGGAATTTTCACCATAAGTGGGATGTTAAAAGTTAGTGCTTATCTCAAAAATAAGTCTGGTAAGGGCATGTTTTGTGTTTTCTATTTCCATTGGATTTCCGTGAGCGATACTTCACGGGAATAGGGCCAAATGCAATCGGTGCACCAGTTTTCTTTAAAAGTAACGAAACTGAGATTTTTAATTATTCAAGCAGTCAATTCAGGCAACATGATGAGAACAATTCACAGTTTTCAGCAATGCATACATAATATACCAGATGGGAATAGTCGGTGCAGTGGCGTAACTAGGTATACCTGGGCCCAGAGGCAAGAATTTTCCTATGGCCCCCCCCCCCCCCCAAGCTACATTGTATAATGTTTTGCACGACACAAAATTTTATTTTGTCCCAGACAATATGCTTATAAAAATTTAGTACTAGCCCGCACCCGACCACGTCTACGATTGAAGGGACCTACCTAGTTCTGTTCATGTTTACTGTTGCCACTATATGAAACTCCTGAAGTAGAACTCAAAATTACGTTGAATGAGCTGCTTTGCCAGAAATCTGTATAGTTCTGAAATTCCCATGTCATTTATCAGTTCGAATGGTAACGCAAAGAAATGATACATTGGACGTGACACGAGACTGAAGTAGCCATATTACATGATTTCGTCGGCCGGCAGGCCCCCTTAGTTAGAAAAACCTCTGGGCCCCGGAGCGGTCACCCCTACGGTAGTTACGCCACTGAGTTGGTGATTTTCTATGACCTGTAAACATGGTATAAAGATAAACCCACAATACTGGGAGATTTATATTTAACAAGATTTTAAAAGAATATGCATAAAGATACTCGGATTGACCAGGCCTATTTTAATGGTAGTAAGATTTTCAGTTATTCCCCGTTACCAACAAGATGGTGATTGTTCCCACAGTCGCAGGATGTAGTCACTTATAGTATTATGTGCTTCACTTGCCTGCTAATCATTGCTTTACAGTTCTTTCTCTCCTCGCATGTCAGAAATCACTATAGCACAGCCAACACACCTTAGCGACTATGGGCACAACTGCCAGCGCCATTTTCTTGCATAGCTTTTGCCCTATAAATAAAATGCTACCTGTGTACATTTTCTCTTCTATTCCAGATTATTGGAGTAACAGAAAAACATTGATGTCATATTATTAATACATTAGCTATCTCCAGCAGATTATTCATTAAAAGTGAGAATTTGAATCTACATACATCCTGCATAAAATATAGCGTTACGTCAGTGGCAGCCTGAGCCCAGTACAGGCGCAAAGTCTTTTAAACTTGGACATCCACCCACCCCAATGGTCAGTGGTAGGGGGGATATTTTTTGTAACTTAGCTTGTTTGTTGATTTTGAAAGAAGGTGAATGAGTGCAGTAGGGCCAGAGTGCAGTAGGGCCAGAGTGCACTGTAGGAACTAGAATGGGAGATTGCTTTCTTGGACATGCACATCTGCAAGGCAAGACATGTCACATGTATGCCTTTTTAATTTAACACCTCTAAAGAGGATCATGTAATCCTCTTTTAATCTTATTTAAATTACGAAAGCTCGTAATTGGCTATTCATTTTATTATTATGTACACAAATTAGCCTCCCAAAAGTGTTGTCCATTCCGGGATGTAGTACATCCCGGAATGGACAACACTTTTGGGAGGCTAATTTGTGTACATAATAATAAAAAAGGATCATGTAATAGTTGAGAAGATGATAATCTTTTAATGCTTTTCAAGGCTAACTAATTGGGAGGTTTGGGAGAAAAATTACCTTTAATTCTTTTTTAAGAGCAAATCTCCATGTTTTGGGGGCAAAATTGAGTTTAAAAATACCAACAAGATTGTTGGTGGAAATGTGTCACTGAACTGGGGACAATAAGGGAGATTATGGTAAGAGCTTCTTCCCCAAAAGGATCCCAATACACAAACATTGATTGGAAGCAATTGCTTGCCTCCTCCTCCTAGTGTGTTGTAGTACATCCGGTTTCTATTGTAGTGCTTTTGTTTACCTTATCATTGCTCAATATCGTCATGGACATTAGCTAATGTGTCTGTATGTGTTGGGTACCAGTACTACCCCATACTACATAGCTATACCCCCATATTATTTAGCCTCCCACGGTCCCACCCACTAGCCACTTTCTCTTGTTACCTAATCTCCACGGTCCCAATCATTGTCCAGCCGACCCTTCCAATACCACTCATACCACCACCCACCAACAAATCAAATTATGTCAACAAACAGCAAACCACAACTGAACAGCTAAAAAGATAGTTCAACAGGGCTAGTCTAGAGTCACCTCTGTATTCCTGCAAAAGCCTCGGCATTCCACATATACTAGGTGGTAAAAAAACCAACTTTTCACTTGGTAACAGGGGAAGGCGATGGTTCGTAGAGTGCCTTGTGCTTGAGAAGGTAGTTTGCTACGAAATTTATGGGATCTTGAGGCCGTTCTTTGGCTAGAGCAGACATGGCTTGTAGCAGGATTGGCACCACTGTCTGATCCAGGTATTGCCGTGTTGGTACGGATTGCAAGTCTGCCCGTGACTTCTTGGCAGGAGGGTCGTCTTTGGCAGTTGAAGTTGCAGTGGTACCCGCTGCTGGTTTCTGTAAAGTGCAATCACGTGCTATCAACTGCTTATTTTGAGTATTAAATCTTAAATTATTTTTTGACGCCGACTTCTGTAGACAGTGGTGAAGTTGTGTACTTGCTAATATATGACTTGGTCAGTAGGTATACGATACGATAACATAGAACACACATTTTTTTCCAGTGTAAGTGTGTGGCCACATTTATTTACTAGAAATGTACTTAAATAGATGGTAAACTTTTGCATCTTTCCTTGACGTCCTGCTACATTTTATATCGAGTTTTGGAGATAATGCGCCAACTTTAGAAATGTTACTTCGTCTTTTTGGAAGGTGACCTACTATAGAACCTACTTTTTTTCAAGCATTGTTTAAGAACAAGGATTTCAGAATTTTGTCTACAATCACTCTCCCCCCTCTACCTACCTTTGCATATTTCCAGTACCATACAACTTGTGAGATTTGTGTGTGTATATGCAAATTTAAGTAGTTCCATCGAATGGTCTTCGTACCCATGGTACCTAGCACCAATTTTGCAATATAGTTCAGCGCAAAAATGTTTGTGAACTTGGAAAAACACTTTAATTCAGTACATGATAACACCTTATATTATAAATATTTTTCTGTCACAATAATTTGGTAGGTACACAGGAGTAGGACAAATATAGAGGGTTTTGGTAGAACTAGGTACCTACTTCAAAATAAAAGCCAATCTGGTTTGCAACAAATAACCCAAAATCTCCGTGGCTAAAGGTTACGCCCTAAACTTGCAAAACATATCAGCATTATAACAACACTGCATTTTTAAATTCTGTCTGAGAAAGTTTGACACAATTTGACACTTCTTTACACACTATTTGTTCCAAGGAAATCTTTTATCGATTAATGGAAACATACTGTGGTCATTTGCTGATTGTCACATTCTGCAAGCCGGTTCACTTTCACGTTTGACCTATAAACCACAACTATCCAGAAGGTTGGTATAGTTTATGTCATCATATTCAAAGATACTATTATAACCTGGATCTGAATGATCTAACTTGAGGCTGACAACTTGATTTAAAGGAGCCTGTTGGTAACTACTATCAATCTGTAGGCTTACAGGTGGTTGGCTAGAAGGGTTTGTGGGTCGGCTCCCGACCAACTCCTTTGATTCTTCAAAAGGTGCCTTGTCTGCAAACAAAAGAAAACAAACATACTTAAGAGCATTGCAAATGCCACGCTGTGTGGCTAGGGGTAGGTACAGACGCTCACGAGGGAATTTCCTACAGCAATTATTAATGTAAACCTAAGAAAGAATAGATTGATAGATGGTAGTTTGTAATAAAAAGTACTGCTTTAATTTTTTATATATAGCACCTGCAACCTTCTTTAAACGCACCGGTGGAAAACCTTAATTTTAATCCCATTTTAAAACAAATACAAGACTCCTGTCCTCCAGTGTAATAACATGTATTGTAGGTGCTCTTTACGAGCTACGTAAAAATTCCGTAAAAAAAGGCACTTTAGCAACTTTTTGAAAATGCACGCCTAAAGTAAAATAATCTTACACACTATCTGGCATCAAACAACGCTTCAACTAAATGTGTATATTTTTTCCAAAACTCCCATGTATTTGTGGCCAAAACTTCCTGCGTGAACCTCTACGTAGGACAAAAGCACTAGCATTTAGTTTCCTCTTCAACAGTCAAGAAGGTATTTATATTTAATTAGGTACGCTTGTAATTTTCTTTGTCACTGGCTGGGTTTTATTAATCTATGGCACTAGGATGGTATGAAAATAACATAAACTGATAATTAATCTGATGAATGGAAATTGATGTTTTTGAATTGGATATGATTACAGTTCTAGATTATCCAACATCTACCTAACTGTGAGTACATCTTCAAATAATACATTTGTGGACTAGGTATAAGCGTTTTGTAATAAGCCCCAGTTGGCGCTAAAAGGAATCGGGAAATTTGAACAAGCATCTTGCTGCTGTGTTTTTGCCAAAGGTACGCAAATCGTCAATGAACGGGCAGGCTCCAATGAAGAGGCCCATTTGAAATCACGGGTATTTCAAACAACTCAACAACCAGCGAACGCAAGGGGATTGAACCAACTCACCGCTAGCCGACGCCATTGCTCTTTCTGAATTATCTGGGTGTCGAACTGTGGTGGTGGGAAGTGGGAAGACTGGAAGTCGCATTCCTCGGATTCCACCAATGACAGGGTTGCCAATGCCATTACAAACGCGCACATTTTAAACTACAGCAACTACAGCATTTCAGCAAAATGTTTTTATCAGCGATACAGATCAATAAAATTAAGATAAATGCGAAAAAGGTTTCTTTTGATTTTGCAATGAACAATTTGGTGCAAGGTACGAATAGATTCCAAGTTCACCTCAGCGTCGAGTCATAAGGGTCAGGTTGAAGAGCAATTAAAGTAGTTCATACCTCTCAACTTGATTTACAACTTGATTTAACATTAATTTCTAGGCCTTAAAATCATAGATTCGAAGATCTGGCAACGCGCGAAAGGGTTTGTGTGCGCCTTCTAACAGCTGATACGAGATTCATTGAGCCGGGCAGTGCGTTAAGAGGGCAGTGCACTTCGTATTATGTTGGGAGACTTTTGTTTCTTCACTTGCAATCTCTCTTAGGGTCATTAAATATCAAACGAGTTTGCTTATGTATTATATACATGAATATGAAAAGACTGTAATAGTCAATTAATCCAGGAGGAGCAAAATAACAGGTACAGCAGGTGTCGTGGTAAAGTCTATTCGAATACATAGCCTAGCTTCTGGTAGTTGTGATGGGTCGTGTACAAGAGTAACAGACCCTCCCATCTAACCAATGACAATTCCAAGGCTGGCCGAAAATTTCATGACGTCTCTCGTGGTCTAATTATATCTACTCTATTAAATAAGTCCAGCAAATAGGTGATTTTTTCCTCACTCCTCAGTTTTGGGAACCACACGCCAATATGCTTCAAAGCAATTTTTTGTTGGTGTATGCCATTCATATCAACAGGTAATTGTTTCTTGCGACGATAAGTTTTCGAGCAACCTACGGGTACCATATATATATACTTCAACTTTATCAATCTGACTGACCCAAAACATTGGCAACTGCTCCTCTTTACCTTTTGCAAATTGCCCCTAATGATTTTTTTGTGGTCTCTTAGGTACCTACTACCCAAGTTCCATTCTTCTGAAAAATGAATCTTTCGTTTACTTACCCTGTCAAGTGAAATGTGTTGGGATTTGAGTGTAGCGAGTAAGGTAACATGGATAGCTTGAATGATATCTCAAGCCATGATTCAAAAGCATCTTTTTGGAAGAAAACTTCCAAAGCTGTGCCTGGAAGGTAACATTTCAAAAATTGAATCTAAAATATAACAGAACTACATAACTTTAGTCTCTTACTGACTGAGAGGTTGCTAATTACAGACCAAGTCCGAAGAAAGAACCGCAACCTGGTGTCAATAGACCGAAGAATGCAGGATCCAGCTCGACATCATTCCAAGATTTCCAAGAAAGTGTCAGTGATGCTTGGGACATTGGCGACGACGAGTTTTGCAATATATCTGGTGTGTATATCCTTAAACATTGAAAGATCTGATGGAGAAATGTAATTTTCCTGTAAGGTTTGGAAGTTGCAGATAAATCTGGAGCTATTCTGGAGCCATAGCAATGGAACTGTGCTATAATAACATTCTACATACCTAAATATTAAATGTTGTGAGAAAATTGATTGTGCTCATTTTGTATTTAAACTGGTTCTGAATTTTGAAAGTGTTGCATACTTCAGATGTGAAGATCTCCAAGAGACTTGCGCAGTCTGCTGCTTTGAGTGTGATTAACAGACATCGGTGCAGCGGGGACAACTTTCCCGAACACTCCACTGAACGGTCAGAGAGCGGTGAGTTTAGGTGCACTGGTGCATGACAATAAATAATATATAGTAAAGACTGAAAATCGATTTAAGTCCCATCCAAATGAATGCCATTCTTCTTCATGCATTAGTCTAAAAGTCTCTTTGAATGAATCAAGAATTGAAAAGATAAGATAAAATGTTAATAATTAACTGTTTTGCCTTGTGCTCAGAGGTTGGAGGGGATGCAACGGATGTGGTTGCGCAAGTTGCTGCGTCAGGGACGCACTCTTCCCAAAGCCACCGACCGAGTTCGCCAGCATTGCCAGGCCGGCCGCAGCCGATTCGTCCCAACCAGATTCGCGGCAAGACACATCTACCCACCAAGGAAGGTACAAGCGACATGCATCGTTGCCCGCGCTTGTGTTGTGCCATTGTGTACTGAGGGCCACCTCTATAGCTGCCTCTAATTAACCAAGGGCCCTGATTGACCAATAGACCTGTCTTTAACTCCAGGAGAATATTTGCAAGCAGCCAATCAAGATTCAGTGTACAGTAAATTCCATTAGGTTTTGCCACGGCGATAAAAGAAGGGAAAACCACTACTCTATTTGTGGATCCGGGCCTGGAACGATATTACCCGTGGACAAACGTAAGGCTTTCAACCACAGTTTGGTCTGCAGTCCTGGGAATCCAATACCTGTTCACATCTACTGACATGGTATTGTGAATAAAAGCATTCCCTGCTACATACAGGAATTGTTCTATAATATACTAGGGCTTCGCGAACACAATTTGTGTTGCGTTGAAGATGAGCGTAGCGGTTTGTACTGGGGATATAAAGGTGCAGGCAGAAGGCCGATGAAAACCATGGAGCGCCAAGCCAGATCGTTGCCATCTCGAAAATTCTGATCACTCATAAATTTAGACAATTGTGTCCTTCATTTGTTCCTCTCCAATCTGTCGGACTGCAAAAATATGCTCATTTTGAGCTCATTGAGCAAGGTGAACGTAAATACATAAGATATAACTTATGCCCGAGGGTTCTTATTATGTGGGATATATATTTCTGACGTGGATTTACCTTCAATTACTTCCTTAGGTAAACAAAATTGGCTAAACTTCTGGTTTCTGTCAAAATCTATGTCTTGGGCTAACTTGAAGTCAACAAAGCTGGTAACCCAGGAAACAAAGGAAACCGGACTCTCATTGCATCAGGTGTCAAATCGCGAAAAAAACACTCCAAAAGCGCAAATATAAGCCAATCGGAAAGTCCTACCGACCTAAGATTTGCAGGCATTATAAATATGTATAAGGTCGACATGCTTATAAATGTTGGTAAAGAATTTCGAAATTTTCAGAGTTCTAAAATTTAAAAAAAAATCGAAAAATTTCGTAAAACTTGATTTATTAAAAAAGTTATAAACTGATCTTTTCCAAAAACGCACAGGGTCTATGTTAGAATCTAGCAAAGGACTTCTGCAAATTTTTTTAAAAATCGGTTAGGCCAGCAGACCGCGAACAAACACACGCACAAAAACAAACAAAAAACAACTACAATCACAACAAGAGTGCTTTTTTTAGGGCTAGTGATATTGACAACAAAAATGAAATTGAAGATTTCGCTTTGCTCACTATGCTCATCAATCAATATGACTGATAAAGTTATTTTCTTTTATCACCTTTTGGTCCTTTTGTTATCTGGCCCCCGGCTAAATTGATGGTGTACGTTTCAAAGATTCTACCTGGGGAAAATTCATGAAGTAGAAGGTCGTCAGTGTGCTCGGTGCATAATTGAAATTTGCGATAATAGCTTGGCTGATCAGGCATCGCCTGTTTGTAGGACCACTGGTCACATACCTCGTTTTCTCTTCACAGGGGCAGACTGTGAAAAGAGCAAGCTGGAGCGTTTCTTGCCGCTATTCGATACGAGCCTGCTGAACCTTGAAGACCTACGGCAACTCAGCTGGTCTGGCGTTCCCGTCAAAGTACGCGCTGTCACTTGGCGCCTTCTCTCGGTGAGTATCACGTTTATCCTTAGTCGAGACTTGATATTGTGTCAGTCATTTATATCAAAATAGTAGAACTTCTTTGGAAAAGTGTATGGTCAAAAGAGACCAAAATAGGAGCAAGGAGTACATTATAAATAAATTACCTCCTAAGGTAATGAAAATCCTATGTCATGACTAGAGATGTACAATTCTCAGGAAGAATCTTTTGGAGAATATTTTCGAGAATATTCTTGGGGAATTTTATTATTACGTACACAAATTAGCCTCCCAAAAATGTTGCCCATTCCAGGATTTGAACCTGGGTCCCCAACTTTTGTGGCTGGTGCTTTAACCAGCTAAGCTAAATGGCCATGAAATTTGGGAGAAGTAATTTGCATACGGAGAATTTTTACGGAAAATGCATTAAAATTGCATTACAGAAAATTCTATAAAATGCTCATTTTGGAAAAGTTTTTTGAAAACTTGTGTTAAAGATAGGGCAAGCAGACACGAGTCTAAGAAATTTAACTCTTAAAAGCTATTTTTTACTTGTATGGGTCTGTTATAATAAGTAAAAATTACGTTTCGTGATTATTAATCACGAAACGTAATTTTTACTCCTTTGACTCTGGAAGATACAACTCAGAAATTGAAGATTATGGATAGAAATTCATCAATGCATATCTAAAAATTGTTTGCCAACCAAGGTAGTTAAGTAACGAGATCTAAAAATCACCGTAGCAAAAATCCTTCTAGTCACGACAATGCCCAGGGGGAAGACATGGCGATTGACCCTTAGGCCCACAAATGGACTTATTTTTTAATAATTAATTTACACCAGTATTGATAATTTCAATTTAAAGGATGCAAATTTGATGAGATAGCTATCATATATTTTGTCACATCCACTGATTAATCTTTTCCTGTTCTACAGGGCTATTTGCCAGCCAACTTGGAGCGGCGACAACAGGTATTGGAACGTAAGCGCCTAGATTACTGGAACCTTGTAAAGCAGTATTACGATACGGAACGGGATGAGACCTATCAAGACACTTACAGACAGGTATTCATTCTTTACGTACAAATATGAAGCAAAAGCCACGTGCCACATAAACTTACTTCCATATTGAGCTCTGAAAGTGTTTTACCAATATTTACTCAATACTCATTAAAAAAAGTACATTACTTTATTTAAAAAAAAAAGAAAGTGGTTATATTAATTCACATGATAGGTACTACCTAAAACTAAAATATTTAATATTTTTCTAACGTAGAAGTCCTTCCGTTTGCAGATCCACATCGACATACCGCGCATGAGCCCGCTGATCGCATTATTCCAGCAGCGGGGAGTGCAGGAAATGTTTGAGCGCATCCTGTTCATCTGGGCGATTCGACACCCGGCCTCTGGCTATGTGCAGGGAATCAACGATCTGGTAACTCCGTTCTACGTTGTCTTCTTGCAAGATGTTGTCTCCCCAGGTAAGCCACTGCTTACATTTGCCTTTTTTGCTATTGAAAGCTCAACCTTTTTTTACCACAATAGTTAAGCATGCTAACTATATGGGTAAAGTGGCCCTCGACAAAGAAGGAATCAAAAAACAATTTTGGTTTCATTACTATAGGTTGATAATATGTATTACAATTAGTATGGAGAAATATAAACCCTAACCTATTGATTTGATTATATTTGATTTTGACTGAATTCTATTACAGAATTTTATATTTATTTGAGCCATCTTTGATGCAGGATGCAACCTGGACAACTTCCAAGTGTGTTCGTTGCCAAAAGAGCAGCAGGATGTGATAGAAGCCGACTCTTTCTGGTGTCTCTCCAAATTTTTGGACGGCATTCAAGACAACTACATCTTTGCCCAACTCGGCATACAGCATAAAGTAAACCAGCTAAAGGAACTCATTCAAAGAATTGACGGTAACTACACAAAGTTTCCACCATCCACGTGGAACATAGCCAATGTGTTCTGGAACAAAACCAGTCTTAAAACCAAATCTGTTGGTGGAAGTTGGAGGGATTCAATTTAGTAGCACACGATCACCCCGCTCGAAACCACACGAGAATATGGAGACGAAACCTTTTGTTCGAACATCTTTTGAAAGGAAACCTTTAAGCAAGCTTGTGGGACCTTTAAATGCCTAGATGAAGTATTTGCTTTAGGTTTCACATATTCCCAAATCACACATCTGTGTCGGAGAATGTGTCCATGTAAGTTGCGGAATTGGTGTCATAGGGTTGGATTCTTTGTGAGCTTCCTGTTGCACTGTGTACAAAAATGATTGATACAGTCTTATTCCATTGCAATATCTCATGTCTAACGTCACCAGAACGAGCTTTGTTAAACTCCACATGATCGTCCTCGTTAGGCACTCTACACCGGCACTTGCAACAACATGGAGTCGACTACCTGCAGTTCTCTTTCCGCTGGATGAACAACTTGTTGACGCGTGAGCTGCCGCTGCACTGCACCATCCGTCTCTGGGACACGTACTTGGCCGAGTCCGACGGTTTTGCCGCGTTCCAGCTGTACGTCTGCGCAGCCTTCCTCACACACTGGCGCAAACAGCTCTTGCTCGAACGAGACTTCCAGGTAAGGCGGTGTGCAACATTTTTGAGGCCTGCAGGTGACTTAGTTATTTAAGTTTCAATGTATGGGTATTAATTGGCGAGAATATCATTGGAAACGAGCAAGGATGAAATCGAGTGGTGGGTTGGGTTATTACCACCATTTAGCTCACATATTCGAGTGACAAAGAGGGAGCACCAAAAGGAATGGAAATGGGGCGAGGAAGTGCAAGGTCAAAATTCGGATTAAGTTTATCTGATACAGTCAAACAGTCAAATAATAGTACCTACTAGAGATGTCGGCGGGTACCCGGGTACCCCAAAAAAATGTTAGCATGTCAAGGAGCTATTTGATTAGAAGTATAAACTATTTAACCTAGGCCCCCGAGTATGGGTAAGAAAAATGTGTTATTATACAGCAGCTTAAACTGGCCTGATTTTGTCAGGAATATATTCTTTGAAAATACAATTGACTATCCCAAGTTCCAACCCAACTCGTAAGAAAACGATTTGTTTTAGCTAATAATGGTGCACACCTAGGTAATGATTTATTAATAATGATATCTGAACCTCCTGCTTCTTGTTCTTTGCAGGGCTTGATGCTGATGCTTCAAAATTTGCCGACACAGAATTGGAACGACTCTGAGATTGGTGTCCTCGTGGCAGAGGCCTACCGTCTCAAGTTCACCTTTGCTGACGCTCCCAATCACCTCTCCAGTGGCGAGAGATGACCGTCCCCGTGACCTTTTTACCAAGCCAGCCTCAGACGGTTCCTGTTCGACCACCACGCCACCACACTGCGAAGGTGTGCAGATCAAACTGAAGTGCTTTCTGTTCCCATTTCTTTGTCGATGGAGGTGGAAAAATGAAATGGAGATATATTATCAAGCAGATTTCAATTTTTTTTCTTCAAAACAATCTTGTTTGATGATTTTATTGTTTTTGTTGCATTGCAATGGTTGCTTTGAAAGCAGAAAATATTGGTGTTTTGCTTCGATACATCGGTTAGTGAATATCAATATCATACATTGCAATATTAGGTGTTAGTTTCGTATCTGTTTTCAATGATTCCAACCATGAAATATAATACTGAATACTTTTACTTAGGGCAGAATTTAGTCCAAACATTTTCCACACTGCATTTACTACATCTGTCAATGATAGAAGTGACAGTAGATGTACATCCTCTCCTTTTCGCATTTGCTTCCTCTGCATGTCTGCTTTTTTAATCATTCTCTGTAATCACTTACATCTAAAACACTTGGATGACACCATTAGGGAAAGATTGGAGACCAAACAAAGTTTTAAATGCTACCATGCCTGTGAACAGACGCTTGAAGTTTAAAGGCAGATAATTTCATGATGGTAAGTTGATGCCAAGTTAATACAAAAACATTGGAATGTTCTGAAATGAATTAGCCTATCCTTAGAAGTTAGCTTTAGCAGCCTTGGTGCAATTTAATACCAGAATGAATCTTCCAATATTTCTTCCTAAAAGTCAACTCTGAACTATGATCATGCTTTAATGCAAAGTTCAATCTAGGACACATAACATCAGCAGCATTATTTTTAAACTTTATTCATACAATTAAATACAATACATACAATTATAATATTATTTATAATAAAAGAATTTATATATTAGGGCTAGGTATCTTATGCATCAATAACACATGAGCTAGTTAGTAAGTGACAACGTAACGGGGATTGCAAGAGAGCGCTACCGCCTGGATCGCTGACCGCCGATCGGGAGGAAGTTCCGCCCTGTGACAGGACAGATGTGGGTGTGGCGAACGCATTCAGGATGGACCAGTACGTCGTTGGGGAACCGCGCGAAGGTGGGCTCGGGAAACGGTTGCTTGCACACGCAACAATAGCTGTAACACACATTTTCGAATCGGGATATATTTATATCATCCTGGGCCGAGGACCAGTCAATGGAAGGATACATATACTGTGACAATAGTACAGTGAATAGTAATACACAATTAATGAAAGAGTGGTAGCAAAATAAACAAATAATCGTTGATATAAGCAATTTGTGATGTAATAGGCACCTTGAGGCACATACATTTTATACAGAAAGATGCAGAAAGCATCATGGATATCATTGTCATAGATATATTTAGGCCGGAAACAAATTACATTTTAACACAGTGAAAAGGTCTGATAGTAAAACTGTATTGACAATTGGCAGAGTAAGAGAAAAGGATATGATAACAAACAGTGGCTCCATCATGAAAGTGTTTCTGCACGAAATTAGCTTGTTGGTCTGGGACTCGAAACGATGCCAGAAATCGTGTGTGGCACCCTTCTCGCAAGTTTTAGTCCAGCAACTTTTAATGCCGACAAGGATAATTTGAGAGGAAATTGTTACTGGTTAAAGCAGTTACCAGCATGCAATTGATGGAAGGGAGGCGAAGCTGGAAAAATGTGCACCCGAACCGGGATACGAACCCGGGACCTCCTGCTTGCCGGGCAGGTGCTCTACCAACTGAGCTATTCGGTTACACATTCTCCCCGCTTCGCCGGGTGGGACAAGGGGGATCTCCGGGGAGATGAGAGGCCGAGCGACCCGTACATGGGACGGGTAAACGAACTCGGCCCCAGGACGGCGATGGCGCAATCACTAGACCCTTTGTCCCGTTCTCAGACGAAGAGACACGAGGTGGATGAGAGGAAATTGTTACTGGTTAAAGCAGTTACCAGCATGCAATTAATGGAAGGGAGGCGAAGCTGGAAAAATGTGCACCCGAACCGGGATACGAACCCGGGACCTCCTGCTTGCCGGGCAGGTGCTCTACCAACTGAGCTATTCGGTCACACATTCTCCCCGCTTCGCCGGGTGGGACAAGGGGGATCTCCGGGGAGATGAGAGGCCGAGCGACCCGTACATGGGACGGGTAAACGAGAATAGACGAGAAATAGACGAGAGATAAACAAGAAAAACGAGAATGTGTGACCGAATAGCTCAGTTGGTAGAGCACCTGCCCGGCAAGCAGGAGGTCCTGGGTTCGTATCCCGGTTCGGGTGCACATTTTTCCAGCTTCGCCTCCCTTCCATCAATTGCATGCTGGTAACTGCTTTAACCAGTAACAATTTCCTCTCATCCACCTCGTGTCTCTTCGTCTGAGAACGGGACAAAGGGTCTAGTGATTGCGCCATCGCCGTCCTGGGGCCGAGTTCGTTTACCCGTCCCATGTACGGGTCGCTCGGCCTCTCATCTCCCCGGAGATCCCCCTTGTCCCACCCGGCGAAGCGGGGAGAATGTGTGACCGAATAGCTCAGTTGGTAGAGCACCTGCCCGGCAAGCAGGAGGTCCCGGGTTCGTATCCCGGTTCGGGTGCACATTTTTCCAGCTTCGCCTCCCTTCCAAGGACAATTTATTTACTTTTTATTTTTTACACTCACTGTAGATCTATTTGTGGATGTACGCTGTTCCGAACATGCTTGGACATTTGGATCAGAAATGTCGGGGAAATAGAATCCAGGTACTCACTTGGTTGCATAAAGTGGAACGGAATGTCGCTCGAGACCGTGGAGCAAGCACTTCTGCTGCAGGTTTTCACCGCGTGCTAATGACGCCACCATCTTGCTGGTTCGGTACTGCAAGAGGAAATTGCAGTCATATTTACTTATTAACATATTTAATATACTTGGGCGAACGCAATTTGTGTTGCGTTGAAGATGAGCGTAGCGGTTTGTATATAGCGCAAAAAAAGATTAAGGCAAGAAGCCTATGCAAATCATGGAGCAGCAAGCCGGACCAATGCTTTCTCAAAAATTCTGATCACTTGAAAATGTAAACGATTCTGATCTTTCTTTGTTTCTGTCCGAGCTGTCGGGTAGCGGAAATATGCTCATTTTGAGATCATTGAGCATTGTGCATGTTAATACATAGATGTAACTCATGCCCAAGGGTTTTTATTGGGTTTTATTGGGTTGGTTTTTATTGGGAAAAATCTGGTGTGATGTTTCGATTTGGTTTCAATGGTTTCTAAAGGCAAATCGAAATTGGGAACATTTGAAAAAAATACGCACTTTTAAATAAATTTCCGTACTTTTCCAAACTTGCCCAATTGTCGAATTTTGCTCTTTTTTCAGCTTTGAAAGTGAAGGGTGTGGAGGATTTTCATGAAAAATGCAGGGGGTCTAAGTTGAGAACAAAAGTAGACACCCTGAAAATTTCATCCCACTCGATTCAGGCGTTTGGCCTGTAGAGCGCGCGCAACACACATACAAAAAAAAACAAACAAACAAACAAACAAACAAACAAACACACACCAAGTGTTTTTTTTAGCAGTAGTGAAATTGATGATTTCACTTCGCTCGCTACGCTCATCAATTATAATCCCCTAGTTTGATTGTTTTAATGTTGATCAACTTTTAAGATAATTTAAAAACCGACACACACATCACTACTGCAGCAAGAGCTGAATACTAGTTGCCTATCCCGTAATGGAGCAGTGAGAGCTGGCACGGCATAATAGTTGCCGTGCCGTGGCATAGTAGTCGATTCACGAAGAAATCCAAAGACAAACTGATAAAATATTCATAAATTGAATGATTTACTTAATTGAGACTAAGATAAAAGGATAGAATAGGCAATTGGCTAATTGATAGTCGAAAAGTTGTTCATATATCTTCAGTGCGACAGCCTGTGAGCTTTGACTTTAGATTGCATTTCTAAACACTCACTTTGTTGAGAGATCCGCGCAGCGCTACCCTGACAAACGACTCCACGACGGCAATGTTCCAATCGGCTGGGATCATTTCCAGCACTTTGGTGGGGTTCAGTTGTGCTGCTCTCGTGTCCAGCAGCCGAAGGGCGGGCTCCAGGTACTCGTTTCTCTCAGAAGCCCTGCGTATCAATAAAAAACTATGTGTCTATAGTTACTAGATAGTCTCAATCTTTGCAGCTGGCAGGATTTGTATGTTTCCCATTATGCAGGACATCTAGTAACATTTAGAATGACATCTAGGAACTCGCAATACTGACAACTTCACTTGCTACGCCTAAGGCTCTTAACAATATCACAAGCATTCTTATTTTATTATTATGTACACAAATTAGCCTCCCAAAAGTGTTGTCCATTCCGGGATTTGAACCCGGGTCCCCAACTTTCGCGGCTGGTTCTAGCACCAGCCGCGAAAGTTGGGGACCCGGGTTCAAATCCCGGAATGGACAACACTTTTGGGAGGCTAATTTGTGTACATAATAATAAAATGAATAGCCAATTACGAGCTTTCGTAATTTAAATAAGATTAAAAAGAGCATTCTTATCTTTGTAAAGTGGATTTTCCAAATGTACTCACAGCAGGCTTGGATTCAGGTATGTCTTTAGTAACAACTGGAATGCGTCATCAGAGCCAGCTGACGACATGACTGTACAGTAATCTTCGGCTCCTTCAAAGTCCTTGAGCTTATGAACGAGGATGTCCAATGCTGCTTCGTGTCTCTCGAGCTTCAACCACACAAGCAAATAATGCATTGAAATTTGACAGTTTCTCCCTCACTTCACCAATGCAACACTCGCAATGAACTCTTTGTTGAGGTGAAACAAATCGTGAAATGGCATGTCAAAACGTCTCAATTTGATTACATGACTTGTGACCAACTAGCAGCATAATCAATAATTCACAATCAAAATAAATATTGAAGATATTCCGTATGTAACACAACAAAGCCAGTTATCGTCTGACCTTTCCGTAGAGGATGGCCGTTTCCTGGTGAAGCTGGGCATCCTGAACCCGGCCGAGCAAGAGAGGCACCCGGTATGCAGTGGAGCTACGCAGAAGGTGGCGGAGCTTGTTCCTTGCTTGGCATAAAGCGGGTTCGTCCCGGTCGGTCTCATTGAGCAACCGAGTCACCTCGTCCAGGTACAACACTGCGAGCCGCGTGTGAAATCTTTCCGTTCCCGGCCCCTTTTCGCTGGATGCCTACAAAGATGAGCCGTTCAGTCACCTTAAAAATGTTTCATTGTTTCTTTGTTGAAGGTAGGGTGGTAGGGTAGTATACGTGATGTGGAATGAGTCAAGCAAGAAGGGTGATGCAAAAAAAAAAGCATGAACTGAGCATGTTCTCGTGATCCATGTTTATATGAGGTTTTGATCAGGGCTTTGAACCAAACCGGAACCAAAAACCAGAAAAACCGTAATTTTTTGTCGAACCGTAACCGAACCGGAAACGAAATGATCCACGAAATCCATGAAATCAACGAAATGAAATGGTTACGGTCCTTGGGCCGTAACCGAAACAAAACCGAAATTCTATAATGGTTTTTTTCGGTTCATTTTTTTTCACGATTTGGGGAATTTTGCCTGTAAAATTGTTATTTCTCTATGCTAGGTATAATAGTTCTCCAAATAACTTATTAACCTTTTTTTTGTATGAAACATATTTGTTGTAAACTCATTTCTGATTTCTGACTGAGGAATTCCGTCAAAATATATCGCTGTAATAATGCAAAGACTAAGCTTAAACCTATGCAATGCCAAGGAAATCATCAAAGGCAACACTGATTTTTGCCAACTATATTTGCTGTGGTGCTTGCAACCAAGAGACCAAGTGCGTTTGGTAGAGTGGGGATCGGATGGGTGGCCATTGTTGCAATGTCGAATGGATCATGGCGCACACTGAAGCAAACTATCATGTCCCTAGCAGGCTGGCTTTCTAATTGTCTTATCAGCGATATTTGCCATGTAAAACACAATTTTAAACAGTTTCTACAGCAAAACCAGAGCAAAACCGTACTACACTACACCATCTAACCACGGCTCTGAACCACTTTGCCATTCCACTGTCTAGTTGCATTTCTGCTTCATTTTAGGCATGGCAAGTGACGACATGTCGTCAGAATTAAGAAATATGTATAGTTCAGTGCAACCCCACTGCATATAGTGCCTTTTTGGGTGCCTACACGATAGGGGCACATTTTCCTTCTGAACTGAAAAAACCGAAACAAAACTGCAAAAAAATTGGGGCTCGAACCGAACCGAAACTTATTTTTTTGGTCGAACCGAACCGAAAACCCAACCGAAATAGTTCCCCGAACCGTAACCATAACCGAAACGAAAAAACATTACGGTTCAAAGTCCTGGTTTTGATGCACTGAAGAGGATCTTCTGTGCATTCAGTGCATCCTAGCCTCTATTGCAAACAGGGCTTCGTCGATACGTCGACTCAGTTTTTACATTTTCTCGATAAACACACTGCGTCACCCCAATGGTATGTGTTCCTTCTTGATTTTTTGCCTTGGCCTCAGCCACTACATCTACTTCTAAAAGGCTGTTTTTTTCTTTACTTTTGAACCAACAGCAAAAAAATATTTTTGGAAGAACCCTCAATGCGTAAAAATCAATAGGAAAAATCAACAAAGATGTTCGTATGTTCTCACATTTCTTGTGCAAAACAGCTTGTCCTTTCTACCTTGCATTGAAATGATTGCAATCTGAAATCTTAAGTTGTTATGTAATTTTTCCTGTTGACTTATTTCACACTTGAATAGTATTCTGGGTGCCTATTCTTGAAAGCCTCTCATGAAGCATACATAAACTCTTGCTCTATACACATGAGATTAAACTTTAATACCTACAATGTGAATGATTACCTACAATCCTACAATTTCATCATGATAACCTACGATTAATTAATATTTGGTACCTAATTACGATGATCTTTTTAGGTCTCACCTGATTTGCCTGGCCAAGCTCCTTATCGAGTACTAAGTATTCCAGATATGAAAGCGCGGCTTCCGGATGTGGCTGCAGGAAGCGCAGGACGCTGTCAGGCGCAATCTCCGAGGCGGCCCCACGCTTGAAAAGGTCAACTCCCGCTGCCATGTCTTTGCTCACCAAAAGCTCGGCGTATTTCCACACCAAGGCCTCCTCGCTGACACTGCAACCAACAACCTCACCGTAATGCAAATAGCTTCACCGCTCGCTTTACATACCATTTTCCATAAAGCATCAAAGCAGATAATTTTAAAGATGAATGTTTCTCTAAAGCTGGCATGGGTAACCTCCAGCCCACAGAACTACTTTGTCCAGCCAACCAGCCTTGGACTATAAGCATGACATGGCCCCTGGACTACTTTGTCCAGCCAACCAGCCTTGGACTATAAGTATGACATGGCCCCTGGACTACTTTGTCCAGCCAACCAGCCTTGGACTATAAGCATGACATGGCCCCTGGACTACTTTGTCCAGCCAACCAGCCTTGGACTATGAGCATGACATGGCCCCTGGACTACTTTGTCCAGCCAACCAGCCTTGGACTATAAGCATGACATGGCCCCTGGACTACTTTATCCAGCCAACCAGCCTTGGACTATAAGTATGACCAGGGATGGGCAAGATACTCCAAAAAAGTATCTGAGATACGAGATACAAGATACTATTAAGAAAAGTACCTGAGATACAGATACAAGATACTTCGTTAAAAAGTATCTCAAGATAGAAGATACTTATGTATCTTGAAAATACTCAAGATACTAGATACAATTTTTTATGTAAAAAAATTAACGGTGCATTAATTTTGTTGATCAAGAAATTATAGGGGAGGATTGAGAAGGAAAACAGAATACATAATGGCATTGTTATAGCCGATTATAGCTTTTACCACGATTTGGTGAATATCATCAGATATGCCTATCTGATCTCAGGCATGAGTTTCCATGGTCAATATTAGGGTTGATTAGCAGCGGCTGGCTTGATAGATGTCAAAGAATTAGAAATTTATTCTTAGACATTCCTGAATACAAAAAGATCCCAACAATAGCTTAAAAGTATCTTGTGTTCTGCAAGATACAAATATACTTTTAAATACTATCTGAGATACAATACCAAGATACTTCTCAACAAAGTATCTCAGATACAGATACCAAGATACTTTTGTATCTTGGGATACGTATCTCAGATATTTGTATCTCAATACTGCCCATCCCTGAGTATGACATGGCCCCTGGACTATTTATGAATTAAAATATTTTAGAAGTTCAAACCGAATTGTTCAGATAGCTACATTTTCAGCTTGCTTTCTAGTAGTTTTAGGGCTCATGTTTATTCTTGAACATCTCTCTCTTTTACAAATCTGTTCACAATAGCAGAACAGAATCCAGTGAGATAAAGGAATTTTTTGATTTTGATTTTGTTTTGCTGAGAATAGAAAACTTATGCGTGGGGAGTTTGGATATATTTGAAGACTTGGGACCAAACTTGGGACAGTCCATGAGGGAACGGTCTCGAAAATCAATTGTCTTGTATCCCAAGTTTCAAAATTTTGATAATTTTCGAAACGATACAAAAAGAAGCTGCTTGGGAACATTTTTAGAACCTGCGGAAAGGGGAGAGGCCCCACCCAGGCATAACATGCTGCAAAAGGGGAACGAGCACAGCGACCAATATTTTTTTAAATTTTTTATCCATGGTCCATTTTGGAGTCCATAAATATGCTTTTATGCCACTTTAAGCCTCTAAATAACTATGGCACTTCATTTGACATTATCATTCAGCGTGATAAAAAAATGTTTTCCCCCAAGAATAAACTTTATTAACCGACTGCAGAAGCAGAACACATTTAACCTATTTTTGGGCCTGCATACTTGTCAGCTTCATGAGCAGATGAGCAGATAAGACAGATATTGAGATACGTTGATATCAAGGAGGATGGCCGATGCGCAATTGAAGAAAGTTTTGTAGATTTTGATGAGTCACGAAAAGACTGGTCACGGAGTTGCTACCGAAATTTTACAGAAGCTAGACGTCGATGAACTTAATATGGGTTACTGCAGAGGTCAAGGGTATGACAACAGTGCTAACATGTCCAGCAAATAAAAAGGGGTGCAGGCCGTAAAAGTACAAAAAATAAAGAATGATTGGCAACATTCGTCCCCTGCGCAGCGCACTCTTTAAGCCTCGTCGGCGTGCATGCTGCAGAACTGTCCCCAGCTATAGGCACTTTTTTCGGTCGGGTGGAATTGATCTTCAAGTATTTCTCTGGATCTGCATCGAGATGGGCGAAGAAAGTGTTACCACTTTCATCAATTGCCATTTTCGAAGAACGAAAATGACTTTAAAATGACACAGCGCTACGCACTGGTCTTGAAAAAAAAATCAGTATCACCCCCGAATCTGTCCACGAGGACAGATCGCTACTGCACCGGACTTGACTGCCTCCAATTCGAGTCGACAGCGCCCCAGGCGAATGCACCGAGGGGTTATCGGACATCGGACGACAATCCATTTCCATGATCTTAGGCACACTGAACCGATCGGGGATCACAAGCGGCACGATGCCTAGCAAGCCATGCACGGCACGTAATTAGTGGAGTGTCAGCGCTTGATGCCTCCCAGTATCCCCCCCCTTCTTGTCATGAAGTACTGGGTAATCTCTATCAGTTGTATTGCCCAAAGAATGGCACACACATAGCTGGTCCTACCTGGCCAATGCGTCCACGAAGAATTCCAATCCAGGGAAGGTCTCGTCGACCAGTTGTCCATGAATGATGCGCGCCCATATCGCCAGTGCCTGATCAATGTCGCCCTGCTGTTGGTGCATGAGCGCAAGAGCGTGATGTGCACCTGCTTGGTGCAGGGCGGTGCGGCATTCTGTCAGGCGGCACCGCAGGTGGCCCTGCAAGACCAACGCAGCAAGCTCGTCGTGCCATTCTGCGGCACACAGTTTCACAAGAGCGGTGTCTATCTCCTGAAACAAACCAGTTTGTTCCAAGCTGTGGATTAGGTGATATGAAATTGAATACGGCTAGTTCATTTGCAAAGTTTAACTTTCGATTGAGACACATTCCCTGATACCAACAAGAAAACTATAGGTAGTATGACATATCTAAGAATATAAGACGATTCCTGAAAGTATTTTTTTTTTTCATGAACACAAACAGATAATAATACGTTACTTTTTACAGGCCATTGATAATGGTTTCTTTATTGTTTATTTCAAAACCTTGCTCAACAGAAGATTGAAATGGAAGCAGCCGATGCATTAAATTTGAGACAAACATTTGATCCAACCACGGAAACACCATTAGTCATGCCTATGTTGTCAATACGAGTGGCTTGTGAGATCTTGCCGGAACATCTCAGCCAGTGCAATCCTCACCTGCACAGGATTACCACAAACAATGTTTGTTACATTATTTTATTCACTCACTGTGCCGATCATCGCTACACATTTCTCTCTCTCCAATGTCGGCAATAACTCATTGCTATGTCATGTACCCTATTGCCATCGGTTACTACTAACAACTACTAGCACCAATTTTTCTAGCAAAACCATAGCTTGATATATCGTAGACTGTCTATATGTAATGCATCTCTAATAATAAACAAAATAAATATACCCATTTGTAACTAACCTCTCTCCTATGCTGGGCAGCAGCATTAAATCGCACATCTTCAAGCAATTGCTTCAAAAACACCTTGGCCTCTGCCAGCTTATGTGGTTCTCGCGCAAACAGCTGGTGTACATCGGCGATTGCATGCAAAGGTGGCGCGGCACGCACGAATGGCGAGCTGGCTGGCATCAACCCAGGGAACAACGTGATGACCTCGCACGGATCCACCCCACCACACGCCAACAGATCTTGTGCGGACACCCACTCGGCTCGCGCTAGCCATGCAAAGCCGACCGATTGCGTGAGGCGCCGTCGGGTGGAAGCAAGCCTCTCGCCGCTCATGCCGGGGTTGGTGGCGTTGTCGATCAGATGCAACGCCTGATCCAAGCTGTCCGTTTCGAGAGCCGCCTGCAAATGAGCAGCGTGGTGAAGGTTATGTCGTAAATCGTTATTGTTTTTGAGCAGAGGCTTTATTCACTAGCGTAACCTGAATTCTTACTTACAGCACTGAAAGATTTTATGTGATTTGGCATTACCTAGCATATCTTAACAAACTTAACGTGCAAGCACAACCAAGAGAAGCACAAATAAACAGCTCAATTAAATAATTAGTGCATAAGCAAGTGGGGACTTCTTGGGCATAAATTAAGACTCTCCCCTCAAAAGGCATACTTTTCCAATTGGCAATCTTTTCCGAATGGATATTTGAATTCTAATTAAAACAGCATCTTTAATTACCTGCACTTGTTGCTCCCAGGGCACAGCAACAAGCTTAAACACTGAATTCCTTGACGCCCCGTAGACGGTCCCGTCAAAGTTTCCGATTGCTTTAGGCGAGGGGAACAACAGCTGCTGCTGGAGTTGCTGGTCAAGGATACTGTGGACTGCGACGCCGCTGGGTGTGAGACTCAGCACGTACGGATTAGAGTACGCCAGGCCAGTTGGCGCAGAGCCACCCGCCCAAGCCACAGGCGGCCGTAAAGAAGTGCCCTCCGCACTCACGAACATCCCAAGACCCTCCGGAGCATTCACCAGGAACTCATCCTGATCACGAACAAACAAACTGTCAGGCACTTGGTGGTTTTACAACGTTTGCCGTAGCTACCGGGCACATATGCTTAACTCAGAAAACTTGACGGAAATCGGGGACTGAAACCGTTTCATTTTTCGGTTCGGCTTTTTTTCTTGAAATTTAACTTTTTAGGTTTTGGTTTTGTTCTTTCAAAATCATCTGACCCCATTGTCCACTGGCTGCCCCAATTGCGACTAAATATTTAGTAACACAATTTCCTCTACTCTGCTACTTTGACATCAGATGTATGTTTCTAGCAAGGTAAACATTTTTATGTAACTACAAATATAAGAAGGGCATGCACATGCCTGTTGGCAAAATGCTATAAATAACCCCAAAATATACATTTTTGGCCCTCTCTAGAGCGGCGTACACGAATGAGCAGTGACGATGTCAGGGTACTGACAACACTGGGCTGGACTAATACAGGGCTGGACTAATTTTTTGGTATTTCACATCACCATGCATTAACCATATTTTAGCATCTGCACAGCAGGCAAAAATGTTGTACAGTTTATCTATCATTTATAGAGCTTTTTCATAGGTACTATGCTGTGTCAGCCATATTACAAAATGCTTATTTTTAAGTTTGACTTTAAAGTCAAACATAATAATATGCTTTAGAACCATAGGCACAAGCGTTTGCTTCCAGTAAATATTTTTCTTTGAGACTGCTCTTAGTTGATAGGCTCTCGATTTGAACTAGCCACTGCTACATCAGTCGCCAAGACCTGGTACTACTCTTGGGACTTAGTTTTTGACTGGACTCTCATGCAGGCAGCTTAACTGCAGATACATTTTTAGGTACCTACATATTATATTCTATGGTACAAATAAAAACTGCAGCATAAAAGTAGATTTATCATTCAAAGCATGTTATATCGTGCTATTAAAATGTTTTATAAGCATCCTAAATAAAGCACTTATTTCTTAAAAGCAAAAATATCAAAACCTTAATCAATGTCAATGTTGAATGTCAAACATATCAATGTTTGAGCAACGTACCTTAGTAATCCTGCGCATGAATGGAGTGAGCGTAGTGTTGTCAAACGTGAAAAGGGTTTGAGTAGTGCCGTCTTGGAAGTTGTAGATGGTGTACTGTGATTGCAGTGCTGCACAGATGTTGGCGCCGTCAAAAGCCAGGCTTACAGCTGGCTCCGAAATCGGCACGTCTTTCACGTGAGCGACTTGATCGTCTGTGATGTCTATTACACGCAGCTGCCGCTTGCCAGCGACAGCACAGCATATCTACACAGAATGGTCTCTTACAGCAATGGGACGATGTAGGAGGTGAAGCCACTTAAGGAAAGTAATCTGTATTACCAAAAAAATGCTGTGCAGGCAGGGTTACATTAAAGGAAGCATGGCCTTTACGCCCCTGAATCTGACGCCCATAAAACATAGGCCACACTAGGTTTAATAATGGTTTTGGTTTCTAAAATTTTCAAATGTTCTAGTTTTGGTCGTCAACTTTTTTATATAATGGTTCTTTAACATTTGAAATACAGGTTCCCTTTTCAATCCCAGTCCCTGGAAAATCATGAATATAACTGTTCCGATTCCAATTTTATGAAAAAAAACAGTTTCATCGGGTTCTGATTCCAGCTCGGGTTTGGATCCGTGCAAAAATCCTATTGGAACTTTTAGTTTGCAAGTTTTACGCAAAAAATACCTGAATACAGAAAGGGTTGGCAACATTTGGATTTTCGTTGACGCAGAAGGTAGTCATGCCACGTATAGGTATTCCGGAATTGTTCAAGCCATTCATATCGAGAAGATGTATGGTTGTATCGCAAAGAACCAGCACACGACTTAATGCTGACGCAGTCTTGATGTTTGTCACCGGCTTTCTCTGAAATCACGATTTGACAGCTTTACACTAAATCGTCGCCTAGTCATTGGAAGTGACTTTTACAATATGAACAATTAATGCTAACCGAATCCAGTTGCCTGAAGCATTCTCTTTTATTGGAATAAGTGATTTCACCACTCGAATGCTGAATTTCTTGTAAGGAGTAGACACCAATACCACTGCAAAAAATAAATCAGACGATACAGAAATGAACGCCTAGTGTCATTTGCGCCAATGTAACCAAGAAAACAACGCACCCTTCTGTTGTCCCAATGAACAGCACTCTTTCGCTGCATTCGATGCATTCAATCTATCAAAAAATAATAATATAAAAACCTACACTTTATCATTTTAGACATAAAAGATACTCTGACAGTTATAGACTTCGAAAACAACTTTTACCACTTAACCTCAAATGTCAAAGCAGTGACAGATCAGAAGATTAATTTTATAAAGAAGTGAGATTTACCTTGGCCTGTGGTTTGTCCACCGCAAAAGAAATGTTTCCAATCACCTCTACTAACTCGAAAGCTTTAATAACCATGTCAATAATGTGAAGCTACAGCTCATTCGCGATAACGAACCCTCAAGAACTGAGGCTCCTGGGCCGACAGTCGACCATTAAGTGCAAGTGTAGTTTGGCAACATGGCATTTTGCAAAATTTTGGTTTCAAATTTATCAGCCAGCGACGATACAAGTATCTTTAATCTTTAATTCAATTCGCTAGTGACATTTAAGCTTCCTAGTTTGATAACAGCTGGTAAACCATATTTTCTTAAATAGAAATAAACACAAAATTGCACTATATAACATTGTGATGCACACAAACTGGAAAACGAAAATATGTAGCAAGAATAATAACTGCTTTTGGCCCACATGCTTAATCCCATATTGTAATTCATCACACAACCATATCAGGGTTTGGCGGTTAATTTGTGTACCCAGATTCCTGAATGTAAGTCCAAGACCAAACTCTAGACATAGGTATTGCCCATCTGTGCAACATTTATGACTACAATTCATATTCAAGACATTTTTCGAAACAATATGGAAGATCCACAGCTAGAAGAAAAAGCAGAAACAATAATAAGGGGAAAACAACAAGAACAAGAAAAGGGATACCAGGATAGCGATTGTGTAAAAATATATCGATCGGTAGCTATAAGGGTAAACTAACCGATCGATAGCCATAATTATGGCTATCGATCTTAAGTTGCCTGCTTATTTCAATGGGCCGTGCAACCGATAAACATTGATAACTCGTCGATAACTTTACACAATCGCTACCCAGGGTCAGATTTAACAGTCATCATTTCAACAATTGCTGATAAGGCCTCTGCAGAGTTGGCTCCCCAAGGCCCCATTATTATTACTTTTGAAAAACTTCTCAGTTGTGGCTTTGAGGTAAAAATCTCCAAACCTTATTATCAAAAGTGTTCCCCATCTTTTGACACTGTAAATCCACGCCTGAGGGAGACGAAGCCACCAAGATATTGTATTGCATTTGCAAATTTCAGTCGGCAATGGCCTTATTTAATGATATATATAAATTACTTGACAGTATGCTAGTCAGCCTATTGCCAAACCGAGATGTATATCAACCTCCTGCCAGTGGTGATGTTCTGGAAATAAAGGTGGGTACTTGCTAATTATTCGTAAACCGTGGCGGGGAGGGGGGGGGGGGGGGGATCATTAAAAATGGAACTGAATTCTTATTTCCACATTTTCGTCATCACCAACACACCCTATTTTCACACATCAAACATTGTTGTTTGGCGCTTAAGACTATTTTCGCTTGGGTTTCACTAAAGCATGACTACATATCTCGATTTGAGCCTCAAAGGCAAGTGGGTAAATGGGTGTGCTATGGGTGCATAGGAAATGGGTTAGGTAAGGTTTGGACTGTATAAAGTGTGAAACATAGAACAACAATGGAAAACTTGCAAAAGTTGGACATGTAAAAGCTATAAATTCGCGTAGGTACCAGTGTATACCAGCGTATGTCTTTTAAATAACGGTGAGTATACATAGGCTAATTTTGAAAATAAGAGGTGAGTATACGCCATATACCTGCGTATACCCTGGACTACACCACTGCCTCCTCGTAATCAAAAAAAAAAACAATACTTATTCTAGTAACCACCACAGAAACCGATGCTACTTTTTTTTACAAAGTTATGCAAATGCTTGTTAAGCTTCTTAATTGGAAGGATGCTTATCATAGTACCAAATTAAACGACAGTTATTTCTAATTTTAACGAATGTTTTATTCATTTCTATCACAAACATTTAAGTAAACATTGTTTGCTCAAGGAAAATCACATTATTGTTTCTGTTCAACTTTGTAATTGTTCTATTTGTTTCCGCACTGATTCAATCTCTTCTTTACTCACGGAAGGTGGGACTTTACAGGCTTCTTCCTCTTCCAAAATCCACTCTAATGTGTCCAATTTCTTCTGGAGGAATTCGTGTTTTTGTGCATCCAAAACAGCCCTGTACGCTTTCAATCGATCCTCTCGCAAATTGTTGCAGTGTTCATCAGTTAGATTTTGCAGGGAATCTTTCCGTGTTATCCACTTGAATTCGCTGAAACATGAAGAGAGTGGATTGAACATGCAAATGCAATAGCGTCAAGAAATTCACAAAAATTGGTGGCGTTGCGATAAGACGAGACATAGAGAAGTGTATAGCAATATTTGGCAAAGCGAATGGAGCAGATAGTTCTACTACCAGTGACCAACAGCTGCCAAAGCAACCATTCCAGCTAGTTGATAAGGCCCTAAAAACAGGATGCTGCCAAGCTGATTTCAAGGCAGTAGACAACTGGCTAAATTTGAACTGGTTTGTTTATATATTTTCTTTCTACTTTTATATTTGTTTAATATGCATGAGTTTTTATAATTTATTGTTTTTTTTCATCAACAGCATCATAATCAGAATTACATGTTGGTCGGTGTTTATGTCATGGTAACGCCGGTCCCTGATCGATGGCAATATGCACGTGCATGAAATCTTCCACAATAATCCTGGCGGAAGTATGTATTAAACTCTTTTGTACCAGGACTTTTGTCAAAATGTATGAGAACCATCTTACACAAGTTTTGAATTTATTATAAGCTGCTTCCTGCAACATAATACGAAGTGCCTTCTCGGCTCCTCGCCAAGATGTCCAGACATTTTAAGCTATTTGATGTGGCGTGTGAAAATTGAAATGAAAATTTAAAGAGTTAAACAGAAAAATGTACAGATAAAATTCAAACATATAACGAAAAATTATACAAACACAAAATCAAATTTGGCCAGGTCTCCGCCGCCTTGAGAACGGCATCTTTAATTTCGGGCCTCATGCTAATTGGCTAGGGGAATGCAGGAAATTTTCCGAGACAAGGATTTTCATTAGGTACATTAACATTTTATCATTGTACAGAATAATCTGGGTAAAAATAAAGTTATCTACCTATAAGACTTGCAACGAGCCCAAATAATTAATTGTTGTGCTAGAGCATAGCACCATAGTAACATATTGAAATAATAACTATTGGTAGTTAGAGACATAAAATATTGTTCATTTTACCTGGGAGGTGATTTGTATACCAGATCAAGTTTCTCGAGAAGCCATTCGAAACGTTTATAGTCCCAGCGGCGCAGGTATTTCATATATTTCTTTCGCTTGTCAATCATTTCTTTCAGATGAACTTTAATCCGTTTGTTTCGGGGATATGATTCCATTATTTGCTGCAGGTTGCGTATCTCTCCTGTCATTGAAGCGACTGAAAAAAAATGTTAGTAAGCGGACACACATGAAAGTCTGATTTCTATCTTGAATTTATTATAGAATTACTTCGAGCTTCTGTAGAACTTTTGTCCAGATCGTGCCGTTTGACAGAGTCCACAATATTCATTCGAGCCACTTGCATTGCTTTACTTCGAGTATTGAACTCGAGAGTGAACATCTTTTTCACTAATGGATCGGCACTGCAAGCAAGCAACCAAATAATAAATGCAATGTTTAGTACCAGGATAAGAAAAAAAAAATTGATCTTACTCAGCAAGCTCAACGGAGTTCTGAAATTCGGTTGGATATTGCTTCAAATCTATGTTTGGTATCGGCCTCAAATCGCCACTCTTCGTCGGGTGTATGCAAGGTATTTTGTCAGGCCGAACCCACTTAATTTTTAGATCGGACTTAAATGCATAAGAACGTATTTGATTATGAGAAAAATTAACTAAAGAAAGATTTCCACCGCCAAAAAATGATGCACACAGTCGTTTTGAAGTTATTAGAGACATATCCAATCGTTTCAAATTAGTTTGAGGTTATAATAGATCCTGCTGCTCTGTAAATAGAAATGACAATCAGCTGTGCCGTGAAAGGGTGTCCAAATTCCTTTTGATTCTTGAAAGAATCACGAGAGCTCATAATGATTGACAATTACAGCTTAAAGGTTAACAATAATTGTGTTTAGTGTAAAAAATTGTAATATTTCAGCATTCACATAAAATATATTATATTTTCAAGGATGTACAAGAAGGGAAACTGGCTTTGCCAATGGCAATGGCGCCTAATGGACACTTCCCGATTCTAGCTTGTCCTGTTGGTCAGTCGCCATTTGCAAGTCAGCTGAGGGGCCCTTCTTTTTCTCAGGAAATTATTTGTTAGTCAAAATTGGTTATTTGGGGGTGACTTAACTCTAAAATTGTACTGAAATGATTATTGATGACCCCGAGACATTTAAAATATGGTTAACGGCCGTTTTAGAACCAAGGTAAGATTCTGCAAAATGGACTGGATGTGGCCCACTTTTGAAATAATCCGCATCTTGTACTGCTATTTTTACATATTTCTTATTGTTGCTTTATAATTACTTTATTTCATGATTCGTGGATTGCTTGTGAGCCTTGGCTCGCTTCATAGATTAGGGTTTCGGTCTACATAATTGTTAAATAAACCCACCCCCTATACGGCCTCGCAACCATATTCACGACAGTGGTGGCATGCTGTGGGTCGTTAGTAGGAAGGGGGAGGGGGCACACCTAAATTTGTATTGTTGTTAAAAGTAAAATATGTATAAAATCCCCATAACGCAAAAATTCTGAAAGGACAGCTTCTATTAAAGGAGTCATGGGATTTTTGGGATTTGAGAGTGAGATTTCAGACATTGCCAAGTGATGTTTTATTCAGCATTAATTAAAAAAACTTTTATAGTAAAGGATCCTAATCTAAATTAATGTGTAAAATCTTTTGATATTTTAAAAGTAATTTCTTTGAAGTAAATAAACTCGTGTTTGTTATTTTGTTAACCAAGTTCTTACGTGAATGATCCTGTTTCAGATGTGATGCAGACCCAGCAGCGTTGGCGAAATATGTCCTAGCATTGGTTCGAAAAGACAAGCCGATTCCAGATCTTCGACCATTCATGATAGAACAACTTGACGTATTTTTAGCTCATGGTAAGCTTGAGTGGGTTGCATTCCACATTGGTTTCTCAAACAAGTCTGGACAGCAAATACTGGAGATTTATTGAAATCAAGTGTCGGTATAGTCAAATGTCCACTGTGTTGTTTACTTGCAACTTAATTAGATGTTGAGCAATCATTGAATGTGGAAAGAAAAGATTTTTCTAGCTCTGTTATGTTGCATTAGTTTGAGAGCAATAACCTAAGCACATGATGGCTGGTGATGACTTCCTTGCTTAGCTAGGTGGGAACATTACCAACCCTTGTAGGACAACCAAAGTGCATACCTTATGATGGTCTCAAAAGCAATTACTTATTGTAAACTTGGTTGGAGAGAGTATATTTTTGTCTCAAAAATCCTCATTGAAACATATAATTTATTATTTTTTAGTAGGTAATGACATTCGAGTAGGATTTACAATTACTACACTAGTTATTAATTAATAATTATCTCTCATATTTTAAAAGCTCTCCATTAATGGAAAATAGTCCAGCGTGAAGTAGAAACATTGAACATAAAATAATACAATTCTTAGATACCTACATACGTAGATGATCAATATTAACAAAATTAAACAAAATTAAAATTAAACAATATTAAACAATTAAACAATACAAAATTAAACAATATTAAACAATATTAAACAAAAATTAAAATTAAACAAAATTAAACAATATTAAACAAAATTTATTTTTCTGATTGCAGAGACCAAGGCCTTCGTAGAGGAACTCTTCAAAGCACTAGAGACCCAGACATTTCCGATCCCAGCAGCCCCTGCTCCACCATGCGCCGTCGTTCCTCCTAGCGTCATCACTCCCGTCAGCCAACCAATCGATCCTGCCGCCACAAAACTCCCGGAATCGTTCCCTGTTCTGCCCGCTGCCGAGCCGGCTGGAACAGCCGCCGTACCAGCCACAGTTCCATCTCCAGCTCCCATCAAGCGGGAGGATTCTAAGAGGAAGGCAGAAACAGTACGTTTGTAGGATTTGGTTTGGTAGTGGAATTGGTGGTATAAGACTGGACACTCCAAAGGGATATTAAGCATGAACTGCTTTGCGTTAGTAAAAGTAATAGATTATTTGCATACCTATGGTGGTTTCTAGCGCCACCACGTGTTATGTCAATGTGCAGTAAGTTTTGGTGACAGAAAACAGTGTATTTCTGGATCTTTACATAAGGGTTGGCTCTTGAACAGGGCCAGTTTTTGCAAAGCTGGCAAACAGACCTTAGTCTAGACCAGACCTAAGAGTTAAGAAAAATGTTTGCAAATCGGCACCCAGAGTTGCCGAACGACGTAATCTTGCTCTGGCGTGGCGCGTGGAGCATGACAAGACGTATGATTTCAGCGTGCGGGGGCCGTCGGTGCGCGGGCCCGTTCGCGGTCATGGGAGCGAGGCGCTAGGACGCGAAGTCGGGATTATGGGGCACGTAGAGACCGTCAAGATCGGTCATGGAGGAACAAATCCCCTCCGATTCGAGCTCGTCACGGCCGGTATGTACGCCGTTGATTGCGTTGCCCTCACTCTCCCTGTGTAGAGATGAAATTATTTTGATTTTTTTATGGTAATTTTTTAAAATATGTTGGTAATTACTCTGGATAGTGTTGCACAAATTTCTTTTTTAGATTTGCATTTTTTTAACACAATATTAGGGGTGTGTGAATAGTAGTTTTCTTGATTTGAATCGAATATCACATAATAGGTAGGTAGGTACATATTTAAAAAAATTGAATAATTCTTGTAACACAAATAATTTGCCATTTAACTTCGAAAAATATGCATAAAATGTGAAGATTTGCAGAATAGTAGGTACTTTCCAGTGGTGCCAAATATTCAAACTTTTCTAATTATTAATTTTGCAAATACCTACCTATCATAATTTCGAATTCGAATAGTTTAATAATCACTATTCGAAATTTGAATACAAATAATTTGTTGAATAATTTGTCCATTTAGAATATTTGCACACCCCTACAAAATATCCTAAATTTTAGAATAAATTATTATCTACCTAATGTAAATTAATAAATTGGTAACAAGCTTTAAATAATATTTCACATTCAATCCAAGAAATAAAATTTATCTATTTTGTCACTTTTGCACTTGTCAATATCTTGTTTGTGCCTGTCCAGTCTTTTAATGCCCCCTTGTGTGCCTAGACGCAGCAGTTGGTCCCGTTCCAAGTCACCAGTCGGAATGCGTAGCCGGTCAAAATCTCCTCGCGGGAACCGGGGCCGCTACCGAAACCGCTCGCCACCGCTGCTGCCGAACAGCCGGTCTCGTTCGCGTTCTCCTGGTGAGTCCCAGTGTTTGGACCCCGCAACCCAACACTTTGCTTGCTACTGGTTCACTCTGCCATCTCTCTGTCTCCATTCTCTTCGATTTTTCTTAGTTTCTTGGCCCTTCTTTGGCTATCTCTTGGCTTCTTTCCCCTTCTCTCTCTATCTCTCCCTATCTTAAATTAAGAACTATTTTGATATCCTTTCTAAACTTGTGCTATTACTCTCTGTGATCACATTATCTTTGTTTACTGTGCTATGAGGGTTAAGGAATAACCCTGGGGTGAAAAAACAGGGTTAACAGCATTTGGTGGTTGTTACCATGTTACCATAGGGTTAATAATTTCGATAATTCTGCATCGTGTATCCAGGCCTGGGCTCTTTGTCTTTTTGCTTTTGTGGTGCTGTGCAGTTATTCTTCCATAGCTCTCTTCGTTTCCACCAATTTCTTTACTTCGGCTGATTTGCCATCTGTCACAATCCCAGCATCCCATTTGTAGTATTCGGTTGATAGTCGTGGCTATGTGTGATGATTTATATCTCTGCCATATGTTGTCACGAGCGATTCTCTCCACGTTTTTGCCAGCTGTGTGAATTCAAAGCTAGAGTCACACGCTTGCATAGCTAGAAGCGACTAAGCAATGTTCAAAGTATAATTCGTGATTCTTTTCATATGCTTATTACGTCAATGTCATTGCCTTTTGATTTATTACATGCTGGTTAATGTTTTGTGTTGTGTGCATATCTTTTGCTTACTCATTGTGTGTTATTGTTTTTTGTGTCACATTTTATTTCAATATTTGTGTTGTTTTAGGGAGTGGTCTAACGTAATAAAAACATTCTTGCCTATCATTTGATTATCCATTTTCATTTTTGGACTACTCACTTCATCAAAAATGTTTCCAAAGTCCCCCTCTGGTGTGCCTCATCCTTTCCTGACATATGACTGTCGTCAGTTTGAGGTGCAAATGGTTATGGCACGTTCTGTGTTATTTTATTACTTTGCTTCCTGTATTGATGCATGCATTGCTGTCTAATATATTAACAAGGAAATAGGAATCGGGGGCAGTGACTGACTGTAAAACAAAGATCAATACTTTCGTAACTATCAAACATTATTTATTATTCAGGCGAAAGATCAAGCTACCGCTTGCATTGGCATCAAAATGAGACGTGACAGGGAGAATACAGTCCCTTCTGATGTAATCTAATGAATATATCATTCTCCCATTTATTTTAAAACTTGTAGGCAAAGTTAATGCAAAAATTCATGCAGGTGCTGTTCAGAATTATTTCACAATGCCACTTATAACATTTTCATGTACTGTGTGTAGCTAGATGAGTGACAAGGGTAGTTTAAGTGGAGATTTTACAGTTGGCAACTAGCTTTGATAAGCATATGAAATGAAGACCCTGGGACCTAGGCTCAAGGTAGGTAGTAAGTGGTTGTTCATTCTTTTCTTGGTGGTAGGAGGCAAGTGGATACATTGATGAGCATAAATAGGGTATAAGTTCCTGATATTCAAGTTTTAAAGTTAACACTAGCTAGTAGCTAACTTTGAATTTATATTCACATTGACAACGTTGCCAAAGATAGGGAATGCATATTCTTTTGGCAACTTAGCAATGTTGAAAAAGTTACATGGATTAATTTTTCATATCTCTCGACCCAAAGAAGATTTCAGAACCTAGTAAGTCATCCCTTACTCAACGAGACATCCTGCTAACTTGTACTTTGTACTTACAGAACATGTGCTGGTGGAAAAATGCTCTGGTAATGCTGTCAATTACGTTCTTTGGATTCCAAGAACTGTCCTCAAGGCTATTTTCCTAAATTGCAGCACAACCAGACAGAAGAGTATGAGAGCTTGACAACATTGCATTCAGAATGTTCCAGGTTCGATGTTGGTGACCGGCTTTCATGGTTGTGGTTTTCCGTGATCCATTTCATTACCCATCTTGACTTCTAGCTCGTCCACGTCAATGATGAAGGACTTCTATCGAAAAATAGGATTGTATTTCGTGTAACGAATATTGTAACGATGCCTAATTGCAGAATGAACCTTTTTGGAGAAAAGGAGCAAAGTTTGGAATCATTTTCTCCCCTCACGGCACTTGGCAAGTAACGTTATTGTAGAGTTGGGTAGCTAAACGGGTCTTCAGCCCGCTCAGCTTACCTTGCCCTCTTGCCGATCAGCTTTGTCGGTGCGCTCTGGCATTTTTGGCAGTTTGGTAGGATCAAAAAAGTTACAAGCATACGTCTGGAGTGCTCATTGCATGAGCACTGCCCATGCATAGAATATCTGCTCACCGGGATATCTATATATTATCCCACAGCCTTTCGGATATCAGCCTAAGAGCTATAAGGATCCTGTATGAAAGTCAGCCTCGTTAGGGTTGCAATCCCTGAAATTCCGAACCTACAGACACCCCGCAGACACGAAGAAAACAATTCCAACACTTGGTCTAACTAGGTATTCTTTTGGAGTCTTTTTTTTTATGGACTGAAAGACTTCAAATTCTAGCACATAAATTCGGAGACGTCCCTTGAGTGGGTGTGGTTTATGACTTCCAAATGCGGCCCGTGCCTGTGCTGAGATCATTACATTGAAGGGCGTGTATTTTGACAGCTGAGCGCGGGGTTGGAGGCTCGGGGAAGAAGGAATCTGTGTCTGGGGGCGGGACGCCCACGCAGGATTCCAATCATGGAGACGTGGACATGCGGCTGACAACGTCCTCTCAGAGCATTCAGAGTGTCGTACGAGCCAAGCAAACGCTGAGGTGTCGCGATTTCGATGGTACGGTTTGTATTCTATTTATTTTATTGGCATGTGTTAAAGCATTTCCAGCTTTAGTGAAAAAATGGAAAGGCAGTTGAGATTATTGTGGATTAAAAGGATTAGATGGAAATGATTCTGCATATTCACAGCTCATCACATCTAAGCAAATCCAGTATCAACAAATGCAGCGCAGATTGTCGTTTACTGGCAGAGGGGAATGGGGGGGGGGGGTAATTTTATATTATGAAAATTGGCGTTCCGGGACCTTTATTTTTACAAAATAGCCCTGGGGGTCGGTAATTAAATTTCATGACAGGTGGTGGTTATATTTAGAAAAGCAGTGTGGGGGGGGGAGTAAATCACTGAATACCATCCACAAATTTCATAAATATATACACTTATTTTACCACCGTTTCCTATTACTGTGGCATTGCAGGCAAAAATATTGCCATCTGTAAGGTCTCTGTGGGAAAAAAATTTAGTTTTGAGTTCAGTCTTGTATGCTTAATTATGACCGTGTGAAAAGTGTCTTCGAATTATTACTAACTTGGGAATTCATTTATAAAACGGCTGGAAACATGCAGAGCTCCAAAAGCACAAAAGGTTTGAAGTTTTGTAATTAATATAAAATAAAATAAACATCGTTGTTGTCCTAAATGCAAAATAGCACAACTACAGTATCAGTTTTACCAATGACAATTCTTAGAAGGTGCAGTGGTAGATCTTTAGTTCTAGTACCAGCTCTGTATATTAGGTAACTACGACAGTTGTACGGGTTCTATATAACGAGATTCATTGAGAGTACAGGGCATTGGAGATTGCAACGTTACATACGTACCTGTATCCTAATTGAAATTTTTGTGACTGCTTTCAGAGAAGGGCTACTGCATGCGAGGAGATCTGTGTCCATTCGACCACGGCACTGATCCAGTCGTGTTGGAAGATGTGGCGCTGGGATCCGTGCTGACGTTTTCGGCGCCGACACAGCCGGCGCCGCCTGCAATGCCAGTGCATCCGCCGCAAGGTTAGTTCTCGCCCCTCGGACAAGTTAAATAACACGCCAGTGGCAATGGTCATTGGTCCAGCGACTCAAAAGATTTCACCCCACTGTCAATGGTTAACGACCACCCTCGCCAATTATGTGTTGGGAAACAAATTGGCTTTTGCACTGCCGTCATTTAGGTTAGAATAATCAAGTTCCTGGTGATCCACTTCTGGAATATAATATGTCCATACGATCATGCTAGAACATGTTTTTAAAACAAATCAGTCTGTGCAGGGATCAGAACCCTTATGAATAACAGTTACGATTCCTACAAGTTTTGAAGTGCAATTCTGGTTCTGGGTTCTTTGATATTCTAAACGGGTTCTGATTCCAGCTCTGGTTCTGATCTCTGGAAAAATCATACAAAAACAACAAAAAATCCCAAGTTTATAGACTTTTTGGAACCTTTATGAATCCACAAAGGAGCCAAAATTTGTTTACATTTAGATCATACATTAACACATTAACTGTGCAAGATTTTTTTACCTTTAAGTTGTAATTTGAGGAAACTGTACAAAAAATTAAACATATCTACTACATTGCCCATGTTAGTGGCCTCTTTAACAAAACTGCTTACTCCCTTACCTTAGAAAATAATATTACAATTTACATTAGTATCAATTGACAAGTTTGTACAATATGAAGCCATACTAGGTGTATAGTTATTCTGGAAGCCTACTCTCCAGGCTGATTGAGTGCTGAACTTGTGTTTCAGGGAGGCAGATGCTGATGGGTCCTGGTCCACGACTGAGGCCTCCCATGCACATGCACATGCATGCTCCTCACATCAGGGGTCCTCATCCTGGGAACATGGGTGAGTCACTGCTAGATGACAGACCTCACCAGTCTGCATTACTCTGCCTAGACAGATTGCTGACTATTTGTGTTGCTTATTTTTAATTATTCATGGTTAAAAATATACATGTCGCAGGCTTGCTGCACCTTATCATTTTTGTCATCTTCCTTCAAATTTTTCTAGATTATTACCCACGATTATTATATCCTATTCCTAGGGACAGGAATGTATGGTTTTATGATTTGGTGAATTTCGTTTTTGTTTTTTGCATTGCGGTGTTATGGCAGTCATGGCGGTGTTATGAAAAAACCGTACAATTTTGCTGTTACGCACATTTTCAGAGAATTTTACTTTTTTTTTACGCCTTCACGCAGGTCTCTTCGATAGTGCGGTCGTTTTGAACAGGATGTTAAAAAACTAGCTTTGCTATGGAGGTGCAGCGTGCTTGTCACTATAACAATATTGCCTTGCGTATCTTTTCCTTCATGCTCAAGTCTGCAGTCACAAAACTTACACATAAGAATCTTACGGACATTAACATACAACCCTTCTGATTCAAATTCCTTCGCTCTTAAATCGGCAGTCACCTTGGGCTCCACCATCCTAATTTCTGGCACACTTTACTGGCTCCTAGCCACTGATCTGGAATAGCCTGGATGGAGCATAAAATCCAGAGTAGCAGCTAAAAATTGAAGTCAGATGACATCAAGTAGGCATTGTTTGCAACAGGTAGGAGTCCCAAAATCTGTGGACTCCCTATGATTTCAATGCTAATTTCAGAGCTTTTACATTTTTCCAGCGATATTACTTCATCAAAGTTGCAGCAACCAGCACTAAAATAATGCCTGTTTAATGAAATTTGATTTTGGGAGGCAGCACTGCTCGAAATTCACTACTTTGTGAATCTTTCTTTAGTTTGTTGGATCCTTTTTTCGGCATTTACTTTTCACTTGGTTTCACAGAGTGTACATTATGTGCTATTCAAGCGCATAAGCAGGGAACATAAATACATATAAAAAGCTTCTGCATGCTACACAATTCAATTTAATATAAAAATATGATTTAAAGCTACGAAAATGGTTGGTAAAATCACTAAAATGACAATGGGACCTTATGGGGAGACTCATCCAGGCTATTTGAGATCAGTGCTCATAACCCTTTTTTTTTTTAATTGCACGGTCACAGCAGGATCTTTGATCCAGGTGCAAGCTCCAAAACTGCGCCAGTGACCTTGATTTAAATCAGGCGCCATCAAAAAAATAAAAAACCTACTTTTTCGCATTTTCGTTTTATTCTTTAAATAAATGCAAAAATATCGCAATTTGGCTAAGTTTCCTTCAATTTTGCAAAAAATGGTCAATTGTGGTGTTATGGCCGAAATTCGCGAAATTTCGCGTTTTGTTGCGCTTGAAAAATGGCGGGAAATGTATGAATATGGACACATCTGCAAAGAAAACTTCAATTTTCATGAGTTATGTTCGTTTGTGTAGTCACGAAACTTGACGAAACTAGATTTGGTTTTGAGCATGACGTCACAGGTTTAGTTTCGGTACTAGAAGCAAACCAACAGTGTAGTGGCGGCGAATGACGGACATTTTAAAACGCTCTTCTGACCAAATCAGAAATTGATATTCAGTGTATTTTTTCCTATTTGACTGAGTTTGATTCGTCTGATGAGAATTATATTCACTAACCGGTCGAGCTACTATACTCAAGGGAACGTAGAACCTGCGTTGTAGGTTATGTACACAACACGGTAGTAACCTACCGCATTACAGCGAAAAGAGTTTATTACTCACTTTAGAGTTTCACGGCTCTTAAAGCAAGATTTTTCTGAAATGTTTGAAGAATCAGACATCTATCAAACACTAATATCATAATGGCCATCATGATATGTCATCGCTTTCCTTTATCATAATCATAATCGGCGCCCAGTTACACAAATCAGTTACATCTCTGGAGCCGTAACCAAAAATCTAGTTCACAACCAGTTCACAACCAAAACTGCGGGACAAACGAACACTTCGTAACCGGAACCAGGTAGCCATTTTGTGACAAACGAACGCCATGAAACTAGTTTTCTAGTTTCGTAACTGGTTTTGTGTGGACAGACGAACATAACTATGGTTTCAACACATTTCGCGATTTCGTGGGGCGCGAAAAATTCCTGTCTCTACATTCCCAATCCATCTCATAAATTAGATTGTTTGTGAAGATAATCAATCAAATAATTCGTGGTGTACAAAGTGTGTTCAAACAAAAAATTCCTTACAATAAACAGAGTTTTTAGCACAAATTTATTAAAGAAATATTCATTTTTAAAACTAGTCTGTGTCTGGGTTTTTTTTATCAATAGTATAGAATAGCAAATGACAAGTTGGTGGCCATTTCATTACATCCCATTATTTTTCAACTCTAGATATTCATGGTTAGATGTAATTCACTTGTATTATATATGTAATAGAAGTTTGAAGGGAAGATTTATACAAATCACCTTTAAACTATTCATAGATTTGGGCTTGTCAAACCTGTTCCATTGCATCAGGGTACTTATTTTTTGTATTTTGCTTGTGACAGTTCCTCCGAGGCATTAGTTGATTTGCAATTATAATTATCTTTCGGTTGGAGGCTTAATCTAGCAACTGGCTGTGGTGGCGGCAAGACTTCACTAGAAAGAGCACAGTGGCCCAGGAGATATAATGCTTGGCAGCATGGTTTTGTCAACTACTTTCAGAAAAACAGTATTAAGTGATGCAGTTGTATTTCCAAAGCTAAGCATTTCTGGATCATTTTGCTTTTAAATATGTTTAAAAATAAAAAAAACTGTCAATTAGGATTGTTGCATCTAAGTTTTACCACAGGTTTTACCATAAAATGAGTCGGCCTAACAGCCTGAAAGCCCAAAATAATCCAAGGAAGTTCAGGGGGGGGGGGGGACAGAGTCGTCTTTTCTGGTAGGCAGCTTGGGCCTATGGCCCTAATTGGATTCAATTTGGCTCTAAGGCTCATAGCACAAGGGCCGAAGAGTGTCAGTGACCGTAGCACAGTGGTTCTCAACCTACGGCCCGGCGTTCATATTTTCGCGACCCACCTTCAAATTTATTATTAAATTTGAAATGCTAACTTAGCATGCAATTCTCATTGGAAAATATATTGATAAAAAATTTCCACAACCTCCTAAAAAGTGCGTAATTTAAAGGTACATGTGTAAGGTCAAAACTCCCTGAAATGCATCGATTTGCACTAAAACATGCTCTAAATCAAATTTTTATTGAAGATTGCTTCTCCAAACACCCCATTGTGTCCTAAGCAATATCAATTTTCATTTATCAAGTACTAGCATACTTGTGACTTTGCGTCAGTTACCCTTTGCGGCCCGCAGAGGTCACACATTTCTTTTCTTTGGCCCTGTGCAAAAAAAGGTTAAGTACCTTGGAACCTTAAATCGTTCCGGTTCTGGTCCAACAAATTTGATCTCAAAGGGTTCGGGTTCCAGTTCTGGAGCCACTTTGGTTCCTGTGGAACGAAAACTTCAAAGGGTTCCAAACGGTTCCACTTTTTAATAAAGTGTTTAAAAAATCCCTAACATAAGTCTTCGGTTTGGAGACTGCTCTTATATGAAACTATTTTGACACTTCAAGATCAAGATATCAAACACAAAATACTTCCCTTTACTATTACTCCATTTTGTCTCGGCCATGTGTCAGAGTGAACAAGAAGATTGGTACTAAAAGTAATTTACTAAAACGGATTTTTCGTTACATTATCGAAGATGTCGGGAGTCTGTAGCTGTTCGAGACACAATTGATATTGGTGCGTCACTCTCTTTCGCTAATGCTTTCCCTAGACATACAATAGCCACTAATTCCTTCTCCGTATTTCTGAATTCAGATTGCCATCTCACACTGAAACCCAGATATGTCTGGCTACAAGAAATACAGTCTTTTCAATAAAAAGCAGATTACGAATGTAAATGAGTGTATCACTCAAGTGTGGTGCTGCTACCTATACATACGCATAATATGAGATTGGGAGAGACGAACAGCTGGCGACTCTCACAGAGGCGTCAGGTAAGCCAGTTTTCTGGGTGGGCAAAACCAAAAAGATGCATCTGGCCTCCCCCCCCCCTCTCCTACTAAAGAGACACTGTGAAAAAATGAAAAGCAAGTTTTGCCAAAATTTAGTGGACTTGGATTCCGACTGTGGCTTGGACGACATTGAACTGACAACTTTAGGTCTTTTCAAGTAAACACATTATTACTAACGTGGAATTGAAACTGGAATGAAAGATCCCACTTATAGCAAAATTACCTAGAAGTGATGCAAAGTCAATTTCCAAAGCATTTCTGCATTTAAGAATACAACCATAACCGGGCCCATATAGGTTTCTGTAATTCTGGTATTCACCTGCAATTATTAACTGTTAGCAATTATTAGCTAAACATTTCCAACTAAATTATTTGCTCAATTCTCCCAGGTATGGTCCCAGCTACTTCAAATCTCAATTTTACACAATCGCAAAAAACGAATAGGCGCCTTTTGGCGCCCCTTTGATAATTCCTGGGTGGGCAGGCGCCCACCGGACCCACCCGCAGCTGATGCCCTTGGACTCTCTCTACTTCTGAAGAACAGTGCCAAATACTTTTTTTTTAACCAAAATCTACGGAATCTGAAGTTTTTCAATTCTCGCAGAAAATCTTTATGAAATAAAGATAGTGTGGCATAAAAATGTAAATTTTCGGTTAACTTGGAACGGACAAGAACCCTGTGGAGCCGAAACAGAATCGAAACTATTTATTTCAGTTCTGGTTCTTACTACTTTTTGTGCTAGGGTTCCAGTTCCAGCTTGGTTCCAAAGGGTTCTGGGTTCTGGTTACAATCCTGACTGAGGATTGAAGAGCCTATGACTTTGGTCTTGGGGGTCAAGGTGCCTGAGGGACCATAGCCGGAGAAGTCCGTAGGCACCAGCACAAAGGCTTTGGGAAGGTGGATGTCCAGGAGCCCACTTCCTGTTCATCTTCAGCAAGGTTCATTTGACTAGGCCCAAGTACCGATCATAGATTCATTTAACATTCAGATATTTGAACTCTTTCCTTTCTTTAGATATGTATCCTTTTATTATTTTTTTCAATTTCCCAATTGTGCCATATGGCAGCTTTTGAAAAGTTCAAAAATTTCAATAGGCTCAAGATTCCAATTGTTTTTCCAGTGACTAATAGGAAGCATGCCCATTGTAGCACCTCACACGAGTTGTTTCAATTTGTGGGCCTAGGACATAGTTTCAAACCCATTGAAATTTGAAATAAGACATCCAAAATTCAAAATCTAAAGACATGCAAATTTTTGGATCACGCCGCATGCGGCCCAAATTGGTCTTGTGTCACTTGACACAGCACATGCCATTGTTTGCATCATTGGGCTTGCTGGAAATTATTCACAACCATGGAAAACATAAAAAATATTTGTTAGTTTTGGAAAATTTTCAGCAAGCCTTAATCATAACACTAAAATGACTCATACTAAATTTGTAAACCCGGTAAATTATCTAGTGCGTTAGCTATTTTTTGTGGTTCTTATCTTATGAAGGAGTTCTTAATGAATATTTTCATGAAGGAATACTTAATTTCTTATTATGAAATCTAATCTTTGATCACTGCTACGTAATATTGTAATGCTCAAAATTTGGGAAAGAAATCAGCAAGTGGACTTGCACATTATGCCACAAACCGCAATCGATGCAGCTTAATAATGAAAAGGTGAGTGGGTGTGGTGCAGTACGTGGAAACTCTAAAAAAGAATGGGAAATTTGTTTTTTGTTTGACCTTTCAACACTTGGGAATGGTAAATGAGTCACAAGGACTAGCGTTTCCAAATTGTGATCATAAATAGTATAAAATTGAAATATTGTTTGCACATTTTTAAATTTACGACAAAGATTGCTGTCACTAATTTAATTATTGCTATGTCTTATGTCTGATTGCCCTAACTTTAGCACTAGTTTTCAAAACACTACTTCATAGTTCAAACTGGGGTTTGAATCTAAATGAAGTACTTCTTATTTCCAGATGTTTCATAACATAATATTAGTTACTTCCTCAATCAAGATTCAAGGGTGATGGCCAACAGACATTGACCAGCACTTGAAGAAAAGAGCCAGAATTGTTTTTTCCAGGCTTCCTAAAAATTAGTTAAAAACGTATATGGATCCTGTCCAAAGTTGGCTTCCCAAATAACGAGTTCTAAAACCACAAGCCATTCTGTGTCACATTTGAAATATCCATCCAAAATCATGACTGTAAGCCTACCAAAGTGGGTTGCACCAAGACCATCTCGCTCCTCCAAGGCTCAACTTAATCAAAATACAAACTTAGCTAGCAACCCAATCTCTCGACCCAAATGTATCTCGATCAGTTGCTTCTCCACACATAAATCATGAGATACCTACACCGAAACATGCTATCATTGAAATTTCTTACCTTATTTTGAAGCGGTGAATTTCGGTTTAATAATGACAATGTCCTGGTCTGCGATCTCGGTTCTTAACCCCGAAATGATGTTCCCGGAAGTAGACGAAGACTTCCTTGGTACCAGAATGAGTCCGCGTATATATTCGGTAGATTCGGTAAGCTCTAAGAGTCGCCACTTGACACCGCAAAAGGAATGATTACAGGAATCGTCCTCATTCGATTTCTCGGATTACATCTTTCAACTTTTTCTTCAAATGTCCAGTCGACTGGACAATGTCCGTTCCACCGAAGACAATGGTTCACTCGCGTCTCACGAACTATTGAAAACGGGCTTTACCACCTAATAATAATCAACCATACTCACATTTTTCACACCGATTATCGTTATTTTTCCAACATCTCTCTTTCTAACCTTTATTCCACAAATGACTGTCAACAAACTACACAAAGCAGTAGGTTGCACACAACGCAAAGCATAGGCTTGGCCAACTATGGTGTCCTCGATGGGTAAGACAAATAAAGCTAGGTTTCCGAAACTCGATTCGCACAATCGCGTTTGTATATTTTGCCACAAGCAAATTACATATTTTTTTCTCGTTATATAGTAAACATCGCTCACACTATCACTGATTTAAATCACCGCAGGTGTTAAATGTCACACTAAAAACTTTTGTGCACTCAGCACCATCTTCCACGAAGCGTGCCGAATCCAGGATGTAGTACTTTCGTCGTTCCAAGAGAAGAGAAAGTAGTTCGTCCATGTGTTAATAACATGGCGCGACAATTTGACCGTCCTTGACGTGTTTTTGAAGACGTGTTCTCGTAGTCTACATTTAGATCTTTTATGTATACCTATCGATCATTTCCAGTAAAACAAGTATGACAGCCAAAAATCGGTCTCATGACTTATCAACAATTCTCTAGTATAACTGTCTATTCGCACGTATTTCTTTGAAAATTATCCCAGTAGTACCTGGGCTGGCGCTGCTGGCTCCCGCATGGACAAGAGCTTATTGAAAAACATCTTTTGACAGGAATGTGAGGGGGGATCAATTCAAATTCTGTAGCGGTAATCAGTAAAGAGAATGCAAGAGGCTGCAGTTGGAAATAAGGAGTGTAATGCAAGAACATAGTTCTATAATTTCTCTGGAGAAAGGTGGATACAAATTTGATGTTATTAGGGTGGCCAGACGTCACGGTTTTCCCAGTAGGTACAGTCCAGATTTCGTGGCTCCACCTGGGACGCCAAATAGCTCTGGTTTACCAATTACCAGTCTTCCTATTTGATTAGTTCCATAATTATAATTTCAAATAATTTTTCTATCAGTTATGTTGTGCCTTTTCCCAGTAATTGGTCATCACAATGACCGCCCCTACCTTACCTCCCCCCCCCCCCCACCCACCCATTCAAAAGCCTTGTGAATCCTTATAATATGATTTTTTGCTCTAATCTACAATTGTTATTGTGTAAATTAGAGGGGTCTGGAGATGGAAGTGGGAGCTACTAAATGAACCTGATTGAGTTTCATAGAAAAGCTTTAAGAAATCAAAGAAACAGGTCAATAAGATGATTTGATAACACTATATTATTCTAAAAGGTGATATCTGTTCCAAATTTTTGGGGCTGTGTCCCAAACCCCGCCCACTGTGGTGAAATTAATTTTGTTTGGGAATTAGAAGGGAGGTGGTGTCATTTATTATTATTCACAAAGGCGCCATTCACACACGCTACGACTTCGAGGCCGAGTGTAAGTTTTTTTATGACCCACCTCTAACCACCCGTACGAAATTTTCCTGTCACTCTAGCCGAGGCATGGGTAGTCTGCGGGCCAAGTCTGGCCCGCAGGGTTATTTTGTCCGGCATGCCGGACCTTGGAAAATTAGCTTGAAAGATAGGACCATTCTGTGTCAGAATAAAAATATTTAAAAGTTAAACCGAATTTTTTGAATATATTTTTATTTTAGTGCTTTCTAGTAGTTTTAGGGCTCATGTTTATTCTTGAACTGCTCTCTCTAGTTCAAATCTATTCACGGTTGGCAGAGCAGCAATTGAGCTGTAAAGGAAATTTCAGATTTTGACTCCGGTTTCCGAGAATAGTATAACTTACGCGTGGAGCCTTCGATTGTATATATTTTGAAGACTTGGGACATTCATGAGGAAATGGTCTCGAAAATTAACTGTCACTCTTGTATCCCAAGTTTCATAACTTTGATAGTTTTTGAAAACGAAGCAATAAGAAGCTGCGTAGCCTCGTAGGAACGTTTTTGAAGCCAGGGAAAGGGGGAGTGGCTCCACCCAGGTTTAAAATGCTGGAAAAAGGGGACGAACACTATACCACCATGATTTAAAAAACATTTTAGTAGTGATTCATTTAATAGCCCATATCTATGCATTTTAAGCCAGTTTGAGACTCAAAATAACGGTGGTGCTTCATTTATTGTGAATTGACATATTTGCCCCCCTCCTCTCTCTGAGGCATCAGGCAGGCCAATTTTCTGGGCGGGCAAAACCAAAAAGATGAATCTGGCGCCCCCCCCCCCCCAATAAAAAAATTGACAAAATTAAAATGCGTAATAATCCAACCCCTTCCAGGCCCTACATCTATACCGTTGTGTTGCCAATATAAGGACGAATAAAATAACTGCAGGATGTATTCAAGAATTATAGGTGTAGGCGTAGACGCGTTAACAGAATCTTCAAACGAACAGTAGGTATACATATTTCCAATTAACTTATTTGCTCAAATCTCCCAGTTAGTCGCTGGTACCTCAAATCACGAACAGGGCAGATATATTACCCAAACAAACCGCAATTCATTCACTTAATCTCTTCATATTTTATTTTTATTTTTAACTTAAACGAAAAGAATACGACTTGGCGCCTGCTGGGCCGCTGTGCCTTCGAACCCTTTTTACATCCCTTTCTTAACTTCCGGGTGGGCAGGTGCCCATCTAGCCCACCCGCAGCTGATGCCCCTATCCCCTCTCCAGTTTACGCAAGTGGTCGTCCGGTCCGCTGAACACTTCGAAATTTTGTATCAGGCCCGTGTGTCCCAAAGGTTGCCCACGCCTGCCCTAGACACTTGCTAACATTTGGATCTTAAAGGGGCTACTATTTGTCAAATTTCTAGATATGCTAGGGACAGTCTCCCAACATCCCCCCCCCCCCTCCCCCTCTACTACTTGGTTTCGTCCCTTTTCTGCCACATCCGAGCTATTTTGAAATCACTTAAGTTACCCAATCGATCCCTGCGGACTGTAAAATCAAACATCAAATTGTTGTGTTCGGGCCACGCTTCACCCATTCTAGCCACATTCTACCGGGTAAACTGGAGATGCACAGGGCAAGCAGATAGTATCTAGCTCTCAAATCATTCCGTAAATATGGAATTTGCTAGCAAATTTCAATCCTTCCTGTATTGTTGTATAAGTTTACCATTTCCTTATGAGTCTCCATAGCAAAGCTAAAACCTAACTGGCCATGCTATCAGACATGGGTACTTGCATGTACCTATACCAGGTTTCCATTCCAAAAACATCCACTGTCTTCATCACTGTTAACAATGCTATCCTCTACCCAACAAAAATGATAAACCAGCATCATCCACACATAACGTTCTTGCTTAACAATGAGAGTTTGTTTCAGAATACAACCCAGATGCACCGAGCATGGAGCCGCGTGGGTGGGGCCGAGGGTACCGTGGAGGGCGTGGCGGCCGCGGACACCGACCCATGCCGTACAACCCTCATCAGCAGCGGGAGCTCATCAGTGTGCCTGTAATGGAGCAGTATACTGGATTCGAGCGCCATCATCCACAAAATCAGGTATTTTATTGCCCTCTCACCTTTCCGAGTGTTTACTTATGTGAAGAGTTGTAACGTTGATGCTAACAGTCTAGCCCACGCCAGAGTACGGACCGCTTCTTGAGCCAGCAAATATGACTGCTTGTACTGCAGCAGAAAAGGATCATGTTTTTAAATTGATCGAATTGTTCTCCCTTAGCACCTGAAATTACCTACCTGATGTATAGTTCGAGTGACACCTAGCGGAGACAATCCGGGTTGCACTGGCTATAATACGTAATGCACAATGTTGTACAATGTTGACATCTTGACATATGGTATATGCTTTCCTCATAATGCTAAAAATATTATGTTGAGCACTCCCTTAGGACCAAAATTTAAGTTGATCCAGGTCCCTAGTAGGCACCATGTGATAACGAGTGTTTTTCTTTTCGTAAAACTTGATACCAATAATTTGGAAAGCGTTGACAAAATAAGTGTATTGACTCTTCATAGGTGTCGTGGAGTTGCAAAAAGTTTTTGTGCCAGAAGTAGATATGACTACGAGATTTTGAACTGGCTTTTTCTTTGCCAGCCGAAGGAGCCGATGAAGCAGCGCATGGGTTACGAGGTGTTTGGTCGTCTCGGGCCGAGGTTCAAATCTGCACAGCCTGCCAGTCTCGAGCTGAAGAAAGTGCCACGCGGCCTCAACAACATCACTCATCTCAACGAACATTTCAACAAGTTTGGCAGGATTGTTAACATTCAGGTACTTTCGAGACCTGTTGATAAATTTTGTTTATGACATGGCCTGCATAGATCTAGGAATGATAGTGTTTGACTAAAAAATTTACTCTGCAGTTTTTATGCAAGTTCTATTCTGCATAAATTCTACAATAGGCAATTCTGGAACAAAACTAAGCCTAGAGTTAGGTTCTGAACAAATAAATGATCTATGGTCCTTAATTTACTTAATGAAACTAGGCAGTTGCTTTTAAATATACTGTCAGTGATGCTTGAAATCCAAGATACAGAAGCAATAACTTTTCTATGAACTCTATTGTTTCTAATTAAGGAAGGTTGCAACTTATTTCATAGAAGTCTTGATTAATTGAATCGATTGTCAACGACTGTGTCCAGGTTCAATTGGATGGTGACCCGGAGGCTGCCATTGTTACGTTCTCTTCCCATGCCGAGGCGAATGCGGCGTACCGCAGCACAGAGGCGGTGCTCAACAACCGTTTCATCAAGGTTTTCTGGCACAACACGAACAATGAGGTACCTACTCTGCTTCCAGATTTCTACTCTAGACAATATAGCTGGAGCTCCGTAGTTTGCATAGGTCTATCTTGGCAATAATGCAATGGTAAACAACATTTCACTCCTGAGAATTGTCCATTGACTGTTTGGTTTGGGATGAAAATTCTGTCTCGCTAGTTGGCAGGTGCTATACAACCCTATTCCTTGTTGAGTGCTGAGACACACATTGCCTTTGAGATAGCTTGACTCACATACGTCATGGAAATTCATACTGTAATGACTGACTTGCATATATGTAGGTAGGTACTTGGCAAAAGAGAGAGGGAGTCACCAAAAGTTCCTCTAGTTAATCTTGAAAGGTTGCTGCTACGCATGTGGGAAACGAGTGCAGTGCCAAATGTTCACTCATGTTAACTAACGCTATCATTGAGAACCGTGGCATTTGCGATACCTATGCTAGTTTTACCTAGACAATTGCTATACTGACCTTAGAGAAAAAGGATAGCATCTAAAGCAGTTTATTTAGCAATGGCTTTCCCATGCTAGTCTCATTGTTTGTTAACGAATTTATTCATTATTCTATTGTTGTTGATTTGCAGGTGAAACAGGTTCAGGAGAATGTACCCCCTCCACGTACATCTGTGAAAGACAGGCTTGGGGTCGTGTCGAATAATAATCACTCTCTGGACAACACTGCTCATAACGCACAGAACGCAGAAAAACCCATGCCCGAGGAGAAGGTAAATCCAAAAGTTTAAATTAGCTTGTGCAATTATGTATGTTGGGAAGAAGTGCAGAAAGGGGGAGCGCAAATTACCGGAAGCCTTGAGAACGATGTTGGGACTTGGGAGATTTCAAATCGTAGTCTTTTTGGCTAGGTGCTATTTTTGTCACTGAATTGTTATCAAAACTTGTTCTTATTTATTTATTCATCTACCTTCTTATTTGTTGTGAAATTAAATTACATTGTTTCGTGCAAATGCCCGCAAACAAGATCAAACAAAAGCCCTGGACAATGCGGCTTATTCGGCTGATCTCATTTTTCTGAATTCACATAACATTTAATATCCCTAAATATTCCGACTGAAGCATAGCTTTTTTTAAAGAGATTCTAGTTACAATATTTAAAGTAATTATCTTTGTAGGTGGTCATGTCTGGGAACACCCTAACTAAGACGCTGTACATCCCTACTGTTAAGAAGCAGGAGGGCGCGAATGCAGCCGGCCCTGCAGCCAGCGTGGACAGCGCCCTGTTGAAGGCGAACAGCCTCGCAGCGATCAAGAACAATCAAGACATTCTGGAGGCAAAGGTAACCTTCTGCTCACTCGTTAAACATTGACTACGTCAACTTTACCCTAGGACATGGCAAAAAGATGTCCTCTAATTTTTTATGCATCGTTGAAGCAGGCGATGTTGAAGCAGGCGATAGCTACCGATCTGGTTTTTTTCCATTTGTTTGACGATGACGATTTGATGCATTATTCGTGATTGCCATGGTCAATTATAACTCACGTTGTAAATATTGTTGAAAGTTAAGTAGTTACTAGTGGTAATAGTGGTCTCAGTAGTTTATATATTAGTTAGAAACAAAGGATCAAGGCCACAGATGTTTGGTAGCTCTCTGCTCGACAATGGAAGCTTAAAGTAATGTGATGAACAAACGGGGCCAAATCGTGTTGGCAGTTCTTGTACGACATGAGAATAAACCTACTAATTAAGACACTGGGTCCAACAACGCTGAAACAGGCGGGTTGCGGGGGGAAGTTGAGGAAAAGTTACTTGAGCCCCCTGCACAACCTCACTACTTGCTATGAAAGTGAAACCACTTGTCTGACGTCTTCAGTGGCGTCCTACCGTGTATATCCAGCTGCGCTCTGAGTGCGATGCTTGATTGCGTTGCTGGATTGCATTTGGGTGCCAGGGGCGGTCTACTTTGCAGGCGCTAGTAGCAAAGCAGCTTTTTTAGTGTTTTGATACTTGTAAGGCAGAAAAAATTATATTTTAATTATTGATTTCTCTGCACATATGTTGTTTAATTGATAATGTAATTTTTATTATGCCTGTGAAATTTTGTCTCCCCCAGCCTCTCTTTAGAAACTACAATTGTATTTTAAAATCACTAATCGGTTTTGGCAGATTACGTTGAAGCGATTGCAGATGGAGAAGCAGAAGGAGGCAATTAAGTTATCTGCCAACCTTCGCAAGCGCAAGCAGGAGTTGCTGGAGAAATACCTGCATCAGCAACGTCTGCTGATCAGCCGTCTCGAGAAGCTGGGGCCCGGGGAGGAACGACGCAGCCTCATGGCCACCATCAAGTCGCTGCAGGTGAGCTCCTGGACTTACATTCTACATGAAATAACTCGTAGCATTTGTCGTCAAAGCCCATTATGAAGTTCGCCAAGTGAATTAAAATTATTGTTACGATATCGCGATATCGTTGTTACGTGGTTGGCTTCTCGTATGAACTTACAATGCTCGTTCTTGTAATTTGTGTTCAAACATCACGTTCTAACCTCTCTGAAAAATGGATTTTTTCAAAGAACTCTTTGTGTCCAACGTTTAAAGGTATAGCAAGTGAAATGCTTGAAATGAAATGTATGAAAGTTGGATAACTCAGAATGGTTTTGCTTTCATCACTTCTACGGTGCAGGCAAGGCAACTGGCATGCCCTTCGACTTACTTCGGTTTGCACATCATATGAAAAGTGAATAAACAAGAAAACAAAGTGGGAAAATTTTTAGCTATTTATAAAGTTTTAAATTGACTTGTTTAGAAGCAACTTGCATACATTTCCGCTACCAATCAGATAATTTTAAAAAAACAATCTTGGTATAGTGTTAGTCCTAAGCCTGATATGAACTGGCCATGGGCTGCATTGGTTAAACTCTGGGTTAATCCTATTTGAACGCTGTACGGGGCAACCCTTTGATAGGAACCCCGTACAATCCTTGCTGTTATGGATATATATATATATATATATATATATATATATATATATATATATATATATATATATATATATATATATATATATATATATATATATATATATATATATATATATATATATATATATATATATATATATATATATATATATATATATATATATATATATATATATATATATATATATATATATATATATACATATACATATACATATACAGTGCCTTCTTGTGCCGGAACGCACCGGAACGCTGTTCCGACACCTCTATTCGGTACACTAAAAAAATTAAACATTATTGGGATTATCTGGGCTCACTGATCGCTGGAAAAATCCAGCACTCCATTTCAAGTTGAGAAGTTTCAAGAGAGTGTATTTGCACCTTCCTCATGGGCCCTCTGCTACTAGACATGAGCTAAAAGTTAGAAAACTTACAAGCCATGTCTTAAGCTGGACAAAAGGCTCTATGGCCATGGGCAGTTTTGAAACTCTTTGCTTTTGTCTAGCAGCAGTGGGTCCAGGAGGAAAATGCGAGGACACTTTTGTTTTTCGTGGAGGTGAATAGGGGTGGGGGTAAAATGGTAATTTTCTTCTATGAAAATTGGCGTTCCGGCACCTATATTTTTACACAAAAAAACACTGGATAGTGTATATATATATATATATATATATATATATATATATATATATATATATATATATATATATATTTATTTATTTATTTATTTATTTATTTATTTATTTATTTATTTATTTATTTGTTATGAGTCACATATTATACTTGGTTACAAAGTTTTACATCTTAATATCATCTTAATACTATTACACTTTATTATACACTATTAATTACGCCTTGATCAAAGATTTAATAGGCGATCACACCATGGCCAAAAAGAAGCTTTCAGATCAAATTTGTTGACAGTTCGAGGCCACTATGTCTAATTTAGCAATCCAATATTCTAGAATGTGTATGCAAGAGACGTTAAATTGGAGAACATTGTTTTTTCTCTGAGATTTACTAAAATTACCCCTAAAAATATTATGCAATACTCCATTTGTATATGATGTGGGTTCTCCAATATTGGAATGCTAGCTTAAATGGTGTGTCCTTGAACTGTCGACAAAATTTGGTATGGTTGGTGCTAGTTTACTAGCACCAAAATCTGGAACCTTGTACTCTTGTGGGCTGACAATTACAAGTTACAATCTAGATAGATCTGCGACAAAACCTACTTTAACCATAATGTTTGCAGAAAGTCACTTCAGTGAGCACTTTTAGTCTTGCTTTGTAAACGCTCGATCACATCTTGCTTTGCAGGAAAGCATCGAAGCAGCCAAAAAACAAATGGAGGGAGGAGTGGGATCAAACAACCAAGCGGCTGCTAAAGCTAAACTTCGAGCAAAGCCACAGATCAAGACCAAGGAAGCAGTAAGTGTTACAGAAAGATTTCATTGTGCTTGTAAGGCTCTATCAGAGGTAAACATTTTTTTATATTACAACAAAATAGCATACATGACTTCCTCTCTTTGCTCTTTGTAATTCCAGAAGAATAATGCCATAAAATTGTGTTCATTTGAAAAATGTAACTTTATCTGTGCACGTAATTGCTTTTTTATCTTTCTCTTTGTTTCATTCCAGAAGTGCACAAATAAATGAATATTGGGACATTGCCCCGGAATCATTCCCTGCAAATTAGCGCTAAATTTAATGTATTAATTCTATTTGGAGACGATGAGTGTTGAGTTGACAGCGGATTTTTTTTGCAGGCGCAAAAGGAGATCCTGGACCTGGAGCTGGATCTGTTTGCCCGGCAGCAGGGTGGAGGCGACACTTCCGAGCTCAAGCTCAAGGTGGCCGAGCTGAAGCTGGAGGCGCAGGCCCTGCAACTGCCTGGCGCACAGGCCGGCTTGGCCAACACCCCGCGTAGGGGCGGCTTCCGGGGCAGGTACGTTCAACACGAGAAAAATAATTGCAAGTTAGGTGGGTATGCTGCACACTGAGGCGTGAGAGTCGTGAGTCATGGAGGAATATGTTTCTGAAATTAAAACCTACTCAAGAATGCCAGCTGACTAAATATGTTAGAATATGCATACTGTTGCTGGATTGACTGGGAACAACTCGTGGAATGGCTCAATAGCGTGGTGAGTAGGTGATTGACAGAGTGGGATGAGTGGGTGGGCAAAGCCAATTAATTTTTACGACATCTTCAATCAATATCTTGTTTATAATAAGTATTTTTGCTATGTGAACAGAAAGTACATATTCACTTGCCATATGCCTCAGTTTGTAGTCATATCTCGGGCTGTCTGCATCTCGCAAATTATAAATAGTTATAGAATCTAAAAAGCGGAAGGTCGATACCGAGTGCCGGGTTTTTCAAGACCGCTCGATAATAACTTTTTTCGAATACGTAAAAGGTAGGTACAGCGATTTGTTTCATTTGTTCGGACTCTGTTTCAATTTTAAAAGAATACGTTATTTTGCGGCAATATTAACCTTAATTACCATTATTAACGTAACCATCACTCGTATTTCGATTCCTACAAAAGGCAAATTAGAAAAGACAAGTTGATAGCTTTTCTGAAAAATCTATGCGGGCAGCAAAATATATATAAAAATCGGTAGGTTGGAGGTCGAGGACATAGTTCGTGCAAATTTTATTGTGAGTGATAAGATACCTAGCGCATAAGTCTTCATCGTATACCGATGCTGAACTTGTTGTGTTTTAAATTTGTTTATTGTTTATTGTGACTATCTCCAAAAAACAGATCTCCCCAAACTAGTGTTGCATGCTGTCAAGATATTTTCTTTGTTTTGCATCACATACAAGTGCGAACAACTCTTTTCCCGACTGAAATTCACAAGGAGCAAAGAACGTTTCCATCTCACTAATAAGCGCTTGGAGAACAATTTACATGTGGCCACTTCAGGATTACCGGCGAACGACGACCTGGTCAGGAGCATGCAGTGCAGATTTCCCACTAATTATGTCAATTTTTTTTAATGTATAGCTAGAAAATATCATCCGCCCCGCCGTACGGTCCACGAATTTAAGGTTTCCCACGTCTTCAAAAGGTTACCCACGTCTGGTCTAGATAGATGACATGCCACCAGAAGTTGAGTGTTTTTAAGTTTGAGAACATTTCTGTCTCATACGTAAGATTTTTATGTGAAGTGCATCATTTTCATGGGCACCAGAAAAAAGGACACTTACCCTGCGCTGCTTTTGTGTAAATCCATTGTGTTATCATTAAATGTAGTATCTGCACTAGTTATAGTCACGTGGCAACAGGGAGTTGATATAAAATTCTACTGGCATTTCATCGGAATGGGAGATATTACCTTGGCACCTAATACTGAGCACACAAACTTTGCAGGGCCCGCAGCTTCACTCTGGCCGGTCAGAGTTCAGTGGATCATCGACCGACCAAGCTTCTCGTCTCCGGCTACGAGAACGACGAGAAGCCTGCCGTGCTTGTACACTTTGGGGTGAGTTCATAGATCTGCATTTTGTGCAAGCGTCAGTCAGTGAGTTCATCACAAATAACCTTCCTTCCTTTGCTTTAGTTCTGTCTTTTTAATTCCCAACTTGTGCATCAACCACATTTTTGAGGTTTCAACTAAAAATCTGGCCGTGCTACGTCAGTCACACTATAAATGCGTCATGCTATCTGCATACGTGCATTACGGCAGCTGGTTATCTAATTAATGTCGTGCCCATCTTTTTACCTTCGAAAATGCTGTTCTTTTCTATTCCTTGCCTGTTACCATGCTGCCCTGCATTACAGCTCTTAATGCCCATCTTCTTCCTTTACCCGATCCAGCCCTTTGCCCTCTCATCCTTTCCCCTTTTCCATTTGTGCGTTTTAACCAGCTCACGTTGTTAAGCATTTCAGTTACATGTTCCAGACTTCCTCCCTCCAATCCTGTCCTTTGCCCCCTAACCCTTATCCATTTCCTTTCTGTATTTTAATCAGCGCATGTTGTCGTTCAGCAATACGGGGAAATCACGGACTACATGTGCGACGATGCGACGCCGTCTGTTATTTTGAACTACAAAAGCCGCAAGGGTGCGGAGGCTGCCTTGGTGAAGGGGCGTGCTTTTCAAGATCGGCTGCTGTCCATCACTTGGTGCAGCACTCCTGGGCATCCGGCACACCGCAACACAAGGTCGGTGACGCCGTAGTCTAGCGTCCCATTATTTATTATTTATTCTCAAACTTATCGCCACATACCAAACACATGCTCTGAAGTACAATATTTTTTTTCATGAATGAAATGTTTACTTAAAATCAAATGTAATGAGTTGCAGTCAAGAAGTGGAATCGGTCGGTATAAGAAATTCCGCCTCACGCCCTTTGCACAAAATATTTCTTGTGCAAACTTATTAAATATTCTTAAAAACCATCTACAAAACCCGAACTTTCCTTTAAAGCATTAAAGAAAATCACACCAATTCATCGATGAGATGAGATGACCAATGGGCCTGACTTAATATTGCAAAATTGCGAGACAACACAACTTGAATGTCACCAACAACATGACAAAAAGCATAAAAGTGCAAAACGCCAGATGTTCTTTTTGACTGGGGAGCAGCCTTCCCGGGGGACTGGCTTTCAGTTAATGTTCCATTCGTCTTAAACCAATCGTAGACAACACTTAACCCTCAACAAACATTGCTCGAATAGACAACCATTTTACCATGCACAAAATTTGACATCCTTCAACCTCATTGCAACCATTAGTTGTTACAATATTGATGGTGTTTTCAATACCTTCAAAACCACTATACCAACAAATACAACCCAGATCCATAAAAGGAGTGCGGCAAAATTTAAAATGCAATTTTCTCACAACGCTATGGTACTTTAGTTGGCTGCTTTTGGGCACATTCTTAGTGCTTATTTCTGTTTGTGTAAATACATTGTTCAAATACCTACATCTTCTTAAGTGTATTCTTTTAATGAAAGTTTTTTTTTTAGAGTCTAAAGGTGCATGTTTTGTAAGTGCTTACATGGTTTGTGCTGTTTGCTTTTGTATAATTTTAATTACAAATTACAATGGATGCTTCCATGAGTATTTTTCGCACTGCAAAATTTGCAGCGAATAAAAAATGCAGCATACAGACGCTTCGATGAGTATTTTTAAATTCGCACCGATTCGTATTTTGCGCTTGATCTTATAATGTCCTAGAGGCACGGTCTCTACCTAACCTCTTCTATAAATAATTCAGCTGTACAATGCATATTTAAAATTATTTAATTTAATTTAAATTAAATTTTCCTTTTCTTTCAACAGTAAACAAAATATCGATTCACGGCGCTCTGTTTAGACAACATCAACCTACCTCTCTGTATTTTAATCGGAATCAGTTTTACAGCAAAGTGCAAACCTAGCGGTGTTTAAAGGAAACTCAACTACTTCCGCTTCAATGCATAAATGCTGCGAAATTATTAAAGTAAACTCAACTTTTGAATTGTGATTCGCTGCGTCAAAAAATCGCAGGCCACTCGCCTGTGATTGGACAATCGCACAAATTGGCAGAATTTCGCTGCTAAATTCGCGGCGTTTTCTCATGGAAGCACTTCTTACCTAAGTGTGTTGTTTATAGAATCAATAAGATGAAAAGAATTCATGTTAACGTGGTTTGTGTTGTGCTTTTGGTGAAATGTATTTACAAGTGAAAATGTTTTGGTGCTTTTCAATGAAAGGGTCCGTTATTGTGTATTCTCAACAACCAAAGCGTTGAGAGTGTATGTTTTTTTGTTGTTGTTGTGATTTTCCGGTTCAAAAGGAGGAATTGTTATGGTTAAATTGCCAGTGGTTATCAGTTTTTTTCTGTAATTTATCTCTGCCCAATGCTCACATAATACTTATTAAGCTATTCTTCTTGTCTTGTCTGCTTTCTTATCTTATACTGAATCAATGCTTAGTTCAATTAGACAAATAGGTGGATAACTGATAAGTCATAATGTCTTCATTTTCCATTTTCCATTTAAAAATTAAAAATAAATAAGTTAGTGGTGTTCTGATGCAGAAAATTAGATTTGATTCGACAATTATTATTGTTTACAAGTAAGCACTGTGTCTGATTTGCACCAAGTTTTTCAGGGTAGCGAGTCCCATCCGCCTTGCATTTGGAAGGGCTAAGGCTTCGACCCTGCTGGCAAATGCTGGGACTCCCTGAAAAAGTTGGCAAAAGCATGATAATGCATGAAATTAGCCCAAGCATGATACGTTGAAGGGTAGATGCTGTGACAATTCTGATATTTCCTGCCAGAGCTTTTGACAATTTTAAGTTACTAGAGAGATTCCTTCTCTAAACGGGCACCCAACAAAGGGATGCCCGTTTTGAGCTTGTGTTCCCGAGACAAACCCAAACAATGAGCCTTGTCCAGGATGGTGTCGAATCTGACGCACCACGCGCTGAGCCCGCGTGACTGTGGCACCTCCACACGCAGGGAGGAGGAGTTCGAGGAAGAGGACGGCGAGGAAGGAGAGGAAGATGATGATGATGAGAGGACCACTCAACTGGAAACTGGGGATGCGGACCATGTAAGTTTCAACCCTCTTATTTTTCTGTTGCACGGCCACTTCTTATGAACCTAGTACCAACATACATATATTTAAATTGTATACTCTGCGTAAAACAATAGCATAGTAAAAAAGGGCTTTAAAAAGATTTACCATCAGCTATTCTTTCCATAGTTGAATAAGATGTGATTTGTGGTAAGTGTATGTTTACTACATCTGGTAACTCAAAACATATTTTAATGGTCTAATAATATTTCAAATCTATTTTAATTAATTTTTCCAAGTGGAGAATATTGTTCCTGTAGATCATTCCCTTAACTCCTGCACTCTCAAGAGCAAAGTCCAACTCTTGTTACCAGTAACAACCCAAGTTGTGCTTGACTGTCTACAGATACGTGCCATGCGAATGATGTCGGAGCTGAACGAAGACGCTCTCCTTCAAGATGACGAGGAAGAAGAGGAAGACGAAGAGGAGAAAACATGGCGTCGATAGCCGGCTTGATGTGAGAACCAACGCCGCAGTCAACATTATAGTCACCTATCAGGCATTAGTTGGTCGGTAGCAGGCCGGTGTCACAACGTATCGGATAGAGATTCAACCAAACATGATCTTTTTCTATGAAATTCCCTCAATATTTCAGTTGTTATAAGTTCGGCCTTACGAATTGCGCATAGTCATAGTGAGGACGTCGTGAATGAAGTGGCTTTGGCTTTCCTCCAAATCACGTCAAATTAAGTCTTGGTGATGCTTCAGATAGAAAGAGAGGCGAGCAGGATATACAGGTGGGATCAAGGCTCATTAGGAAGTGTTTGTTAACTTTTTCGTCGCCCAGGGAGGGAGATATGTCAGCAATATGATATGGTATAATAGCCTTTCTCATTCGTTTGCCTACCATATTTTTTCTCGTTCTAGTAGGTTGTTTGACCAAACTTGTCTTATCGGCACCAACCATTGCAAAGTCTACCCTGCTATTCATAGATTTTATCAAACCCTTTTGGTTTTTGTTTTATTGCTGGGTTTTTGTCTCATTTGCTTTTAGTTGTGTGAGTTTCGATTGGTTTTGTGTTCTTAGTATTTTTAGAGCCAGCAAGATGTTTATTGGAAGAAATAGGTTCCTACTTTGTACCTGTTAATCACTTGATCACTTGATTTATAGCAACACTGCCCTCAAATTCTTTAAATTACAGCCAAGTTTAATGAATGAGCGACAGGAATATTCTGCTTAGGGATGGATTTCACCTCTTGACACACCGCCTTCCATTTGAGTTTGGTTGGCGAGGAGGGATGAATTTTCCCCTTTGGATTGTAAAACACTCATCCTGTCCAATCACCAGCTTGCTGGCTAAACCACGTGGGCAAATGTGTCCACTCAAGCTACCTAGTTTACTACCTAATTGATTGGAACTTGATTTCATAACAATAAAACAAGAATGTAAACTGAATGTAACATGTTCAATACTGTCTGGACATGGAATCAAAGGACTCGGTTAGTTAGAAAAGATAAGAGAAATGCTTCACCAAAACATAAAAAAGGCAAAAAAAACCAAATGCCAAAAAAAATTTAAGAAAAGAAAAAAGATGAGCATATTGACTAGACAAACTGACCGAGAACCCTTATTTGTAACGTTTTCTGAAAAAAAAAATGAACGTTGACACTGAGAAAAAAAAGCGTTCTGTGTTGACTGAAGTGCTGAGCCCTGAGCGACTGTCGATCCCGGCATGAGTGAGTATGCGACGAGGCCACCTACAAAATGAATTATGTGAGTCTGACAGTTGACTGGTGTAATGATAGAGCATTTGGCTATTGACACAATGCCATCTTCCCATAAATATCCTTTATTACAAAGTCCTTTGTGTATTGTAAATGACAAAACATTTAAGTATTCTGTGATAACAGCCACTATAAACAAACTGGCAACTATTTGGTAAGGAAATTTGCACATATTTTGTGTCGGAAACACAAAGTGTGTGTTGTGTACAGCCTTAGCAACAAACATTTAGCTATTAGTTTATGGGTCTTGTCCATGCAGTTCCAGATGTCTCACATTGCATCAAGTCTGTTATCTCTATTTTTATAAACTTGATAAAATCACACTGGTCTATGATGTAATATCACAGCAATACTATTTTCTGGGACATTCTGACTTTCTGCCAGGGTGTGGCTGGCAGGGACATGGGCTATATTTTGCAACATTTTTTATACACGTGCAGACGAGGCAGCTTCGTATATGTGTGGGGGGGGGGGGGGGGGCAGCATCAAAGAATCAATTTTTTTGGGACATATCTATAATATTTTTCACATTCAGAAGGAAAGTATCGGGGATTGCCCTGTCAATCATTCGATGCTTGGACCTTGCGATAACAATCCGGGATGGCCTGAGGATATTGACACCTGTGGTTCTTCCAACAGCAGTGGAGTCTCTTTGAGAATGAAACACTGCTCTCCTAACCCATGAATAAACCCAGATTTGCCTTTGTTTCCTTTATTCTAAAAGTGCTCAAGTGGCTCAATACTCTAGGCCGTCGCCGAAGTCCGTCCGCCGCTGCCCCCTGGCAAGGCTGTAGAAACCAGGAACACTAGAAGTAGTAAATATATACATCAGGCTTGGGCAACCCCCGGCCCACAAGACCTTGGACTATTAGCTTGAAAGATAGGCCCATTCTGTGTCTGAAAAAAAATATTAAAGAAGTTAAAACCGAATTTTTCGGAAAAGTAACATAAGGGCTTATGTTTGTTCTTGAACATCTCTCACTCTCTCTTGCATGACTCTATTCACGATTGGCCGAACAACATTCAGTGTAAAATAAATTTTTGATTTTGACTTTTTAGCTGATAGTACACTTTTTTAAAGCCTGGGAATCGGGGAGAGGCCACCCCAGGCCCAAAATGCTGCAAAACCAAGATTTTTTAAACTTTGTATTCCTGGTTCATTTTGAGCCCATATCTATGCTTTTTAGGCCAATTTGAGCCTCTAAGTAACAGGCGCTTCATTTAACGTGATTTTACTTATTTGCCCCCCCCCCACCAATTTGCGCAAATGGTAGTCCGGCCTGCCGAACACATAGAAATTTTGAATCAGGCCCGTGACTTCCAAAGGTTGCCCATGCCTGATATACATAGTGTTCCAAATATTTAAAGAATATATTGGATATATTGTGCCAAGCCACCGTGACTGAACTATTGGGACAAGGGCATTCTCTAGTATTCAAACCTGGCTTCATTTCACACAAAAACTTTGTCATTCCTTTGTATTCTTAAAATATGAACAGGTACTACGTGTAATGTAACATTGTTTTAGTTGTAACTTAAGCATATTTACACCCAATTGGTATTTCTTCAGCTCAAAAGCATAAGGTCAACAAGAGCATAAGCAAAAGTTGTCAGTGATAGCATCAATGTTGGGTATTTTATGTTTAATAATAATTATTACAATATGGTCATATATATCAATAGGGCAAATGTATGCTTCTCTGATATACTACGCCATTGTTTAAATGCAGTTGTGAACTGCTGAGTCATTACATATATGTAATGTGCCAGTGCAAGCGCAAACTTTGTTCCTTGATTTAGGAACTTTTCTACCTATGACCTTATGCTTTTAAGGTGACGATTTGGTCCTGTCAAATTAAAATGCGATCATGTTGGTTTCTGCTTATTTATTTAAGGACTGACACTGCCAGAGTTCCAACGATCGCTTGAACGGGTCCTGCCAGCAGCAGCGGCAACAACACTTCATCCATGTGGTGGAGTCCCGAAAATAACAGACGTACCATTGGGATCCCTGCAACATTTTCAAGATTTGTTGTGCATATAAGTTTCTGTGTATTTGAATGCTAGTAATCTTTAGACACCTTCCCACGTATACCCACTGTTCCACTTTGTTTGCTTGGTATACGTGTTCTATTTGAGCCCTTTGAAAACATCAGAATAGCCGAGGAAAATGAAAGATTTCTTAGCTTTCAGTATCAGCTTAGGAGCCTTAACCAAAGTGTTTTTATAAATAATCTCGTTCTTAATATGAAACATTTCTTTTCCAGATTGCAGCAGGTTGGAGTGTTGAAAAGGGCCTTAGTGGAACCCTCTTGCCGGCTAATGCACCATTTTCTCTTCTGTTATTACATGTTTATTTTTTTACAGACAAAACTGCCTCTGGCACGTGCCAATATCCTGTAACTTTTGAATTGCTATGGAATTCAAATGTTCCCCTTTTAGGATAATTGCTCCTCTGGTAGGAAATTGTTAATTTGGCTGTGCAGGTTAAGGGAATATCAAGACTGAGAAAATTGCATTCGTGCATGACAGCTAATTATAAATTGATGTGACATGACAATTCGGGGTTTCGGAGGAAGAACTGGTGCAGTGTCCGAGGCCCCAAGGTGTGAGTTACCTGACTAGTTGTGTTGATAGTAGAGCAGAATGCAGCATGATTTCCTTCAGCTAATTGGATTTGGCAGAAGACAATGTGATGCAACTGCAAGAATCGACATTGTTGATCGTGGTACTATCGTATCGTGGTTAATCGTATACTATTATTTAGTACTACGATTAACAATGTGGATTCTTGTGGCATCATATTATCTTCTACTGCTCGGTAAGTTTGTCTGGCACCTCCTTCGAATTGCACTCTAAGCCGTGCTACCGGAAATTACAAATCCCATGCCTCCCACAAAACAGTTGGAAATGCAGCTTATTTTTTATTGCCTAGGTACTGATAAATTATTGAGGCTTTCTTCGTCAATTTGGGATCTTATTCAGTAGTTGAGAATGGATCCATTCTTGATTGAATGTGTGGTTAAAGTAGGCTTACCAAGAACAGTTAGTTTCTGGCCACAGCAGAACATGATGGCTAGGCCGTCTCCTTTGGCAAACTGCAGGCGTTTGGTGACAATGTAAATTATAGTATTTGACGCTACCTGCATCATTACCACTGAAACACAACAAATACTCAGGGTTAGGGATATGACTTGGCAATTAAGCCTTTCTAAGATTCGATTGTGCAGAGTTTTGCTATGAAATTGCTTGATTCTTGAACATAGTTGATCGAGCTAGCATGCAGTACCCTTTGTGTGCATGAGACTGCATGCTGCTTTATTAGAAAATTGGGGCCCCATCAGGGGCACCGACTACGTGGGCGCCGGGTCTCTAAGGGGCCAGAATGATTGTATGTCTATTGTCTACTTATCGTCAGCGTGGTGCTTATTTGCTGCATATCCATTATTGTTAAGCTGAGATATTGTGCTAAGTTTCACCATTCAATTGAAACTGACCTAAGACACTACCGAGTTATGTTTTTGATATAAAATCAGTTTTTTTCTTCTGCAAATCGATACCGCAGCTAATGGCAAAACCTCGTATTTCCATTTTTTGTGAAAATGAAATAGGTATCATAGAATTTAAAAAAAAAATCTTTTCCTGTCTGCAAAACCTTGTCCTACTTGAATGAATATTCAAAATATGACATTTCACTGCATTCTTAAAGCATCAAAATAATTTATAAACTCTCGACAATGAATTTTGAACAATGAAAAGCATTTTTTTAGTCTCCTCGTCATTTCATTTCTTGTAAATACGAAATCAATATTAAGAGATAACCGTCACTTTCAAAAATTGCGACGTTTTGGGCTGCAAGAGGGCCATACTGTTTGGCCATAGCCTCTATAGCCAAACTTTGTTTTCGGTTGAACAAAGTTAGTACCATTCATGTTTGTACATTTTGTCGAATCTTGGTCATTTTCAAACAGTTTTTCATCCAGCTTATGAAATACTTTTAAAGAAATATTTTTATTCTCATTACCCATGCCAAACTACTACGTATTAAGTTTTATTAAATTCAAAAGTCAGCCTAATAAAAACCGCATGCTAGTGTTAGAATATTTTTTTCTGCATAAAGGCTTCTCTCTAGATGATACCTGTTCAGATATGACCCCCAAGATGTACACTTCTGGACTTTGAAACCCAGCCAGTCGAATATCAGCTATCTGCTGATGAAGGTTTGTCGGGAAAGAGCATAGGCAGGCCAGGTACCGACCACGTGCAGATGAGCACATGTAGTCATGGGATGACATGTGCTTTGGGGGGTATATCTTGTTTGAAAACTAGTTTTATTATCAGTATCTGCCTCACAAAACGAACAAATTTGTTCTCTAGCAAGTTTTGTATGCGATTCCACACAAACCCACTGGTATAAAACACCTACTTTTATAGTTAAAAGAGAAAATAAAATTCTCAAATCCTCTCTTTGAAAGGAACACTTCCATGTCACCACTTTTTTAATATCAAAGGAAACATATTATGTTTCCATATCTCAATTTCATTTTATTTCTATTAATTGCTTCTGTTATCTCTATATCAAGTTAATGGTTATTACCGATACGATACAGTACCTTTCCGGTGGCTATACCCCGTCCAGTCGGGTCGGAGGTTGTGCGAGATAACGAAAGCAATTATGCAATTTAAATCAATTCACTTTGCGGATGCCAACTTTTTTGCAAGTACCGAGAAAGTGATGGCACAAATGTGTTTTTCGTACAGAGAAGACGCAGGAAACTTTTTGAATTTTCTGACAGCTTGGAAGTTACGTATTTTAGGCTTTTGGATTTGCGTAAAATGTTCTGCGAAATGTTAATGGAGCGAGGCAGATGCTGAAAAGAACTGGTTTGTCTAAACGAGCTTTCGATCCCCTGAGCATGACACCCACTGCCTCCATGTGTTCACCTACGTTTTCGGTACCTGGCCTGCATATGCTCTTTTCAGATAAACCTTTCAGAAGACATAGCCAAAATTCGACTGGGTGGATTTCAAAGTCCAGAGGTGTACATCTCACTCAAAAAAAGTGAAAGTTGTCTCGAGCAAATAAGCACTCGGCTGACAACATTTTTTCAAATTTGCTTAGACATCTACAGTTGCACGTAAATCAAGACACATTACTTTTCAACTCTGACTGTACATATAAGCCCATATGCCTTAGGAAGCTAATGTCATACCGTAGGTACCCAACTAAAATATGGAGGGGCGTTAATTTGACCAAATTGTTGGAAGAGTTAACTTAAAAATAATTTTAGAATGCATGTATTACTATGTACGTTTCAAATAACGTTTTACACGCGCAACAGCTTCACATTTATAAATGATATATGTTAAAGAAATAGAGAAATCGTCTAGTCAGTCTTGAAAAACCAAAGCTAAGTTCTCTAGAAAAATGCCAAACAACTAGCCCAAAAATGCATATTAGGGGTGGTCCAGCTCCCTTGCTTTGTGGCAATGGTTTTTCGGCACCCCTCAGACATTTGGAAAGTCGGCGCCCCTGGCCCACGTAGTCAATTTAAATTGTTTCTGAACAGATGGAGCTTGTAGTAATGCTGTGTAAATCTCACCTATCCCGAGTGTAACAAGAAGAGTCCGTGCCGAAACGTCGACACGAAGGGTAGAAAAAGTCTCACAGAAACTTATGTAGTTGCCAAACACAAATGCTAGCTGGCTCAACTTGTCCATTTTGGCCCCAAGCCAAAACTTCCTAGGCCATTTTCCACCCAAGTGGACGATCTGGCCAACAGCAAATGGCGCAATGGTATTGATGAAGAGCATCTCCAGTGTCGCATACAGCGGAAGTGATGTCGTCGTACCTAACTGCAAAAATTAATTGGAATCGGGGATGGGATATTCCAAATGAAATCATCACAGCAACTTACCTGACCATTCTTAGATTTAAAATCCTGTATGCTAACGCACAGAAGTAGTCTGGGAAGGATTAAAAACATTTTTTTCAAAAATTTATCTCGCACTGTTCATGCGCAGTAGCCAGCTAAACTTGAGCCTGTTTCGTTACTATTATGCACTTTCAATCACATTTGACCTTGTAGCGAATTACCGTCAAAGTTACAAAATTAAAATTGCTAAAATCGGAAAGCTGAGAAAATTTCGAGTCGTCTACACTGAAAACCACCATTTGTGTACAATAATCCCCTAAACTGAAGAAAAATACCATTTCGCATATTTTTATTTTCGCTAAATTTTACAGGACATAGCCAACAGATTGATAGAGCTTTCCTGAAAGTTTCGTTCTGGGGTTCGCAAGATATCTCGAGAAAACAATTATTTCGTCTAGCTTTCGCACGTTTATGAAGTTGTGTGCCATATTATATACAGACGTTTTATATATATATATAACGCCATATAACGCCATATATATACAGACGTTTTGGATAGGTTGTGTGATTCTCAGTATTTGCGCATGCTCGGAAATCAACTTTTTTTTTCAGCTGAGTGTTAAATAGTTCTCTTGAGCTCCCCTGAAAGTTTTAAGTAGGGGTTCATAATAGTTTGAAATTGGGATTGAATTTTGTGAGAGGTGTAAACTTGCCGCGTTGTATGTGTACGCATCGAACATACAGCCAGCTTGCGTTTTGATTTTGCTCATCAGATTGTGGGTGCAGGCACCTATCCTTCTCCCTTTATTTATTAGTTTCTTGGGTAGGGTAGGGGGATTAATTTTTTTTATTGGGGGTGGGGGCGACTGTGCCTATCACTTTTAGGGCTTTATAGCAAATTTTGAAAAGCTGACTGTTCATCCCAATATTAAACCGGATTAATTTCTTAGAATGACGGTGGGGTTTGAGCACCAAATTTTCTAAGGATAAGAGCACTCTTCTGTTGCATTTGAACCATTCTCCAAATTAACATAAAATAAAATTCTGGTAACAAAGTGCCATCTAAACTACACTCGCTTGTTAACTACTACGTTAGCTTAGGTGTGATGTTTGCAAATACCAAACTATACTTGCCGAACTATTAGTAACGAAACAGGCTTACGTGTAGGTGGCTACTGTGCACTAACAGTGTGAGATCAAGTTTTGAAAGAAATGTTTTTAATCCTTCCTAGACTATTTCTGCGCGTTTGCATAAAGGTTTTTCAATTTAAGAATGATCATGTAATTTTTTCACTTTTTTGTGTTGATTTGGTACGGATTACCTCGGATATTACAGGGTATATAGTCACTAGTCAAGCTGCTTTAGAGCTGGGTCAGAACACAGGGTTAAGGTTGACATATTCCTGGCTTCGTTTACAAGGCCGCAAAGACTTCTGACTTAATTGCTGGTCGCAGCCAGCCAAGTGACTGATATAGTAATTGTTGTTTTGCTATGTCTGTAGACGTAAAGGCTTTCGTTTAACTATGGTGAACAGAACCTGAACTTGAATGCCTAAACTATGCATGCTACCTCATGATTCCTAGATTGTGCACTTTGGTCTGTGGAACCTGTGGAATCATAGTTGAACATGCAATCGACACATTACTATCAGACCCTCCAGGCAGTCCCAAACCATCTTGAAAGTTGCTGAGTGCACATAGGAGGGCAGCAACGGGTGAAGGATGCAAATAGTACTTGCAAATTTGTTGTGGATTTGGAAGGTTGTGGCTGATAACTGGGTATACCTACAAGGAATGAATGAAGATTGGATCTCTGCCCATGCATGCCTTCTGGCGAGCAAGTTTGCATTGAAACGTGGGACTAGGAAGGTACTTCTTGTAACGAAGATGCTTAGGGTAAGGCTTAACAAATAAACAACTGCTATATCCTTGAGCATTGGGAACTTTGGAAATATTAATTTGAAATTTGAACATATAGATTGCGATCGGATGATGCTGTTCAGCACACTTCATCTGTATGTGCATTGGACATGGTGCCAAGAGCCAAACCCATGCCAAAAGTATGGTTTAGCATCTATGTATACAATGGCAAGAGTGAGCTCTGAAGCATGAGCGATTGGTTGCTTCTATTAGTGGAACAATGATAATGCGGACTTTCCGAGTATTTGAATATATCAAATTGTAGGTATCATGCAGGAACAAGGTGTGCAATCTTTCTATCAAAAACCCTACAAAGAGAAGTTGATGTGCAATGGGATAGCTACAAATCAAAAGCCCCCAGGCAAAGTTGAATGAGTCCCCCCTCAATAATTAAATCCATTAATTACCCACTGGCCAGGTAAACACCAACTAAAAAAATTAGAATCAAGTACCTAAAACGTATTTTGCCTGGCTCCTTGAGTCATGCTGGCCTAAAATATGTGGAAATCCCTTATGTTATAATTATTTTTATCTTTGCAAAGTTTCTTAAAACTAGAGCTTTGCGAACACAATTTGCTTTGCGCTGAAGATGAGCTTAGTTGTGTGGAGCAGATAAAAAGGTAAAGGCAAAAGGCCATTTTCAAAAGGCCATGGTGTGGATTACTATTCCTTCTGTGGGCTAAGGAAATCTTAATTCAAAACAATTTTGGTTGGATTTCATATGATAACAGTAAAATTGTATGTAAATAAAGCAAAAAATCTGAATAAAAAGAGAATCCAAAAGTCATGCACACCAAATTTATCAGAGATGCTTAATTATTTCAGCAAAAATCACCCCTCTTCACAGTTTCGTGAAAAAATTTCGGAACTTTCAGCTCTATGCATAGAGCTGAACCAACCAATATTTACGAAAATTTTGATTGGTTTCAAATCAAACGAATCGATTGTGCCAGTGGTCTAATTGGAGATAAAAGGCAAGTCCTCTGAAAACGTAGTGCCAAGTGAATTCCAATTATGATCAGACAATTTTAATCAACCTTTTATTTATGGGCTTTCAAGTTAATAGTTCTTTAGCACTTTTCAATTTTCTGTAAGGAAGGGAGGGGGGAGACACGACCCGGCACCTATGACTAGAAGTTACACCACTGGTATTGAAAATGTGTTTTTATTTTTACGGATAATTCATTGCTCAACCCAGCAAGACCTTCATCTTAGCTAGGATATATTTTTTTATTGGTAGTTATACTTACGACACCGAGCAGGATCATTGGGGAGATGAAGACTGCGGCAACGTTGGTGACTACACCGCCGACCACCGCGGCCGCTTGGTTACCGTGGGCACAACCGACCAGGACCAAACTTGATGTAACGGAGCCTGGGAGGCAGCTCATCAAACCCAATCTGCACACAAACATGAGATCGAATTTCCAACAGTCCCCACCAGCCGATTGCCAAAATGAGGCTTTCATACCAAATTTTGCTAACGGCTCAAGCCACACTCGTAAAGTTGCAATATTCTAGCATTTTTGAGTGTTGTGCTCTATATCATTTTGTGCAGTTTTGTAAGTAACATGTTAATGCTATGGGGGCGTGTTTACCACTGCACCAAAAAGCCACACAATTATTATGCCATGAGCCTCATGTGTGGAAGCTCGATGATGGTAGGTATTTTGGGAGAGTGCGTACTGCTACTGACACAATGTGAGATGCCAAATGCTACACTTGCAGGTGGGTGGGTGTCAGGGGTGAATTTCTGGACACTAACACGCAAACAACCATTCATGTGCCCTAGTAATTTTTTATAGAAAATCGATCCCTGGACAAAATTGCATTCTTGCAAAAAAATATTCCAGTGATTTGAAAAACCAGCTTACTATAACACTGTCGTGATACTGTAGGAGAATTGTCCATCGACTAGACTTTATTCTACAAGAATTTTGATGGATTTAGCAGTAAATACTTACCCCTTCCACACCCAGGAGCTAAGTCCTGCACCAAATGCACTGCACATCATGGAAAAAGTAGGAATTGCAAACAAAGACGTCATCAAAATTGTTGTGATGAGCTTCCCTTTGCAAATATTCGACGCCAGCTCTTCTGGGCGGATACTTATCCCTGCGCTGACATATATCAGCCATGGAGCAATCAGTCCAGCCGTCAGGGATGGGGCCAACGGTCCTGAAATTTAGATTCTATATTAATTATAAGGCAATAAGAACTAGTGTTGAATGCATGTGAAAAGAGCTTGTTTCTTTAAAGCTTTTCTGGTGTCTACTTTTATCTGCTTGTGCAAAGCTTGTACCATAGAGTAAGGATAGTAACTATCCTTACTCTATGCTTGTACTACTGTGCTGCATGGTACAATTGTACTATTTGTTGTATAATATGTCACGTTCATCTGGAAGGATCATCGAATTGAACATTATTATTATTCAAGGGGATAAACATGGCAGGCTTTAAAAACTCATGGCAATGGGGCGAAGTTATCAGCGCAATGCGGCCAGGCCCCTTATGCAATTCTAGTAGTGCAATGTAGGTACGTGTTGCATTTAGCACAATTTTATGATTTTTTTGATTTTTTTGGCAAAATCAGTTTTTAAACAAGAAGTTTTGGAACCAATCGAAATTTACAAAAATTTTCAGATCTTTTTCTGGTTTGTAGTTTTTGGCTATGTTCAATCAAAATTGGTTTCTGATGATCCACATTACTTTTTTATATGCTAGGTATACCTACCTCCATCTATTTGCAAATAAATTTATTAGACATTTATGTCTAACATTTTATAACTGCATCTGGCAACTAGCCATCATTTGTATTTATTTTAGCTTCGAACAGATACACAGTATTTGTATGCGCTATAGGTCTGTAGTACCTACCATTCAATTTGTAGTACTATAGCCTGGTATTATTATACCCTTTACGTTTTTCCCTTTCAAACTCTAACTGTATTGAACGTGAAGGTTTCAGTTTATGCTAGATTTTTAGAACGCATTTTGAGTTTTACCAGCACCTCTATCTGACACAACAAATTTTTAAGGAAATCTCCTACTATTAGTAGAAGCGGTGTTTGTGAGTGTGTTTCCGCACAAATTTAATTCTTTATGCGTTTCCACATTTTTCGAGATTATTTCTTAAAATTTTGGGACCGTGCTAATTTTGACATTCTGCAGTGAAATGTGGGGTTTTCGGGGCTGTTTGCCCAAAAATGGGCCCTTTATTAAAAAAATTATCCGAATCTTTCCAATGAGACCGGAATGTCAACCGAAAATTATAATATCCACCGTTGGATGTGGCCCATTACGCCAATTACGCTGTATTATTTCCTTTCGCATTTATACAGCATAAGGATTTTGCCCCATAATCAAAGAGCGGCAGCGATGTGTAATATATATTACAGGCTCAACACTAACACATGAAAGTTTGCATTTATCTCGACAGCAGTCAGACAGTGGAACGACCTACCAGAGCGCGCCTGCGTCCAGACATGGTCAAACTCCTGAAAGCCAGGCTGAAGGACTTACAAATTAGTTAATATGAATTAGTTGATACAAATTAGATGAGTAGAATTTCGTGATCAGAATGTTGATTATGACTATTATTTGTGCTTCATGTTGAAAGAAAGACAAAAACAAGCCAATAAAATGAATACATACATGCATGCTTGTTACAAGCAAAAAAGGCTCTGTAGGTACAAACCATCAATTGATCCCAAACGAGGGGAAATAACTGCCAACACTGCGGCAACGACGATCATCGCCAACAGAATATTGGTCTTAAAAAGATGTTGCACACCTCTCTTGGACATTGCTCTGGCAGTCTTCACCAATTCTTTAATTACGAAGCATGCCTTCAATTCCCAAGTTATTTTTCAATCTCAAACCAGGTTATACCAGGTCGATTAAGTGTTGTTTTGTTTCTTGCACCAGCCATGTATGCACATAATATTAACATTTCGAACTAGATCTTTATCACAGTTCCATTCTACATGCAGTAATTCTAAATGACACATTGCACTCAGAATAAAATACTGTTTGCTACTGTACTATATATTAGTAATGTTCATAACTATCTGTTTAAATTGGTTCTTTCTATTCCAGATATTGATTTTTGGGTGTCGTACCAGCATGCATTGAGCACTCTATTCAAATTGGGTTGGATGGGGAATCTTTTGAAAACAAACTTATTTATTACAGGAATTTGCTGAAATGTAGGTAATGTTAATTTTTATCTTCTTCAGATGTAAAATGTGCATCGCATACTTCATTTGGGTACCTAGCGCACATAATAATAATAATTTGCAAAGTGAAAAATATGTCTGTTTCCTATACCCTGCAAATTACTAGAATGTAAATATGTACATTCTAGTAATTAGCAGGGTAGGAAGCAGATATATTTTTTACTTTGCAAATAATTGTATGTTAATTCGATTAATTGCATCAAAATCTGATGCCCACTACCCTGAAATTGTGGACAGTGTGAATGATTTGTTTACAATTTGTTCTCAGTCAACAATTAACTGACAAAATGGAAAATTAAAATTAGATACATATTGTATTGTATTTGTTTATTTGGTCTATGGGTTACATAACATATGTGTTGACCAGTACGTCAATTTATACAACTCTACATGATGTAGCAGTGTCGGCTTGGCTATGGTAATTTTTAGCCATGGCACCGTTTCCAAAGGGTGGGTGGGTGTCTGGCTGGCTGGCCGGCTGGCCTTGGGGTGGGTGTCGAGGGGTGGTTGGCTAGGTGGCGACGACCGGTAAGTAAGGAGTCCATGTCACGGCGTTGTGAAGCCCACGCATACTGCGCGGTATGCGTGGCTCGAATGAAGCCACGATCATGCCCATGTAATGTATACATTATAACTTTTTTTTTAAGCACATAAAGTACGGAAAGAGCTGATGCTTGATTATCATGCTTAAAGTAGTTCGAACGAAACTCAATATATATCATATGTATAAAATTTTTATAAAACAAAAAGTTACGCTGCATCCAACGGTCACCAGACTGATAACGGAGATGGGTTTGAAAACTCTATATTTAGCATGGGCAGTATGGGAAACCAGGTCAAAACCAGCACATGACCCAGGAAAAATCTAAAAAGTACAAATTACAGTTAAACAAATTTTTATATACTTGAAAGATGAATTTCTGCATTTTCGACTATCGAAAAACTTGGGTCACCCAACGAACTTTTGAGATAATGGCATTTGAATTTTGGCATCGTAGTTTCAGCTGGTGCAGTTTTTGGAGCATTTTTGGAAACTTTTTTCCATGAAAGTAAAGTTGTACTATAAACAAAAACAATGCTTGTGATAAAGATGTTATCATACTAAATGAAACGTGGTTGTCCAAGTCCACACACATTTTCGCACATAATTAAATTGCAAAGTTGGCTTTACCATGGATACGGAGACCATTTGTTGGAAGTACTTGAACATGCCCACAAACCATACCTATTATTAATAGAAGGATCAAAGGAAATTGTGAGTTTGAGCTAAATCAAAGTAAAATTGTTGTATTGTTGGAAGATTCTAACAACATAATATTTTTAGTCTGATAACTCTACCAGCTACAAAAAAATGCATTGATTTCCCCACAAAAAACTTCCTTCACCCCCCCCCCCCCCCCCCCCCTGGGGTGTCGTGGGCTCTAAGAAGCTGGCACCGGTTACCTTCCATGTCCCAAGGCGCCACTGTGATACGTAGGATAGCCGTTTGTAAACAAAACATTAATTATTAATGTTTGAAATTTGTAATTTATTTGTGTCTTACAATTGTACTAGGTAGTACCAATGAATAATAAGGAATGCCGCATGGTAGTACTGTGGTAAGGTATGGTAAATAATAAGGTAACTCTAAAGATAGTGCATAATTATGAAAACAATAACATAGGTACTATAAGAAAAGGTAGGATACATGTTAATGTATAAATATTAATGTTCATCGAAGAGTACTTAATGGGCGTAAAATAATCATCTTTACGACCCAAAATAAAAGTTTCTAATCAAAATGTATTCTATCTTTTCGAGCCAAGCTCCAAAGTCGAATTTGTTTTTTTCCGAGACAGGAGTGCCAACCACAAAGTTTAAATAATTGCTACCGGGCCTGTCGGTCTCGCTCTCGGTTCTCGGTGCTACCAATCTTGGTACGGTCGGGTCGCAGGCGTGCTGTCCGTATCGCCGGAGATGTAAAAAAGTTTTTTTTTATTTATCTCGGTGCTAAGTTTTTTCCGCGTCTCAAAATATCTTAACTTTTAAGATGAATTAAAATTTTCAGTTAGTAACTTCATTAAGATCGGAATAATTTGTACATAGACTGGAAGTAAGGTTAGGTCTGCTCTTGCCTACCATAATCCCAGCTATGGAGATGTGAGGAGACTAATTGGGGGGTTAAATTCACGAAACGGTACTCTACAAGTCTATAAAGTGACATAATATTCCTGCTATGGATCATCGAAGTCAAGTTATTATGGCAGCGGTGCTAGGTGCCGGGGTTGTAATTGGAACGGCGGGCGTTTTTATTTACAACCAGTTGTTTGGAGAACAGCGCCATAGATTAGTACACCAGGCCAGCGAGATACGTAAGCTTGATGAAACAGTGGCAGAGATACGTGCTGAATTAGAAGAACTTCGAAAGCGAAGACCACGTCGTAGGACTGAAGTGGATTCAGATGATATGTTTTCTGCGATCGGAACCGATGATGATGATGACGAGTTTTTTGACTTGTCTGATGATGAAACAGAGAGTGAACCGTAAGTAAATCCAGTTTCTCAATTCCTGCCATGACATTTGTTATATTCCTCAATTTTCTGTGGAAGGATTAAGAATACCAGAAGCTAGGTACTCTGTACATTCCTACGTAAATTCTTTAATTTAATTTTGCTTAGTCACTGAGCAAGCTCAAGTACCTTCCTACAAAGCAAAAATTACCATCTGTTTTTAGATAGTTAGGCACCTAACTTAGTTGCTGTATAACAAGTACTGTCACAAATTAGGTAGGTAGGTACCATTATGGGTCTGGTACTGAGGTTATTGAAACCAGACAACACTATTATGAACTTTGACCTTCACATTCAATATACAAATACAAACGTTTTTTGTCATTAGAACTATAAAAGAGTTCATGGACATTGAATATCAATTAAAAGAAGAAAAAACAATACAAAAGTGTTTTACCTACCTTAGGTTTCCTCTCTATATATTTATTATTTAAATATTACATTTTTTGCTCATTTAACGACTTGCTGCATGAAGGGTAAACAATAATATTTTTAAAAGAATTACCATCTCCATTTCTGCTTTAATCAAAGTAAAAAACTAACGTTTATTTCATAGTGCTGAGACCGAGCCGTTGCTGATAAACCTCTACGGTCGAGTGGATGTGAAAATGAATGGAACCAACGAAGAGAGGTACTGTTTATCTCCAGTTACGGTTGATACCTTGAGCAGTGGCGTAGCGGAGGCCCAAGCTGCCCCCCCCCCCCCCAAGCCCAAACTGAGTGTTTGTATTTAAAAAGCAACATGATTTCAAGAATTACTTCAAGCCTTTCCTTGACGTGCTTGAAATATATGTCATTGTGAACTGCGACATAAAATTTTACTAAATTGCGTTGTACTGTTTTACTGTACCTACGTCCACCAAATTTGCAGAATGCGGGACTATAGGAGTACATGTATAGGTACACCGTAGAAGGCTGGAGATGGCTTTCTTGGCTTCAAAAGAAACATTTTTTCACGAAACATCACTGCTCGATGCAATAGCAAAATTGCCATAACTAAGTCAGTCCATAAGCTGCAACCCTCGGGGGTGTTTCTTAGGTGTAAATATATAATATTTATTCCCGATAAATATAATTGACATGATTACGATTGACAAAACTAATTGTTTTGTCAAATGACAGATATCTAGAAATGTGTTTCCAAACACTTCGAGTCAACCACTCAAGAGGAAAGTCACATCCAGATAACAGTTTCCTTAAGTCGCCTCCTATCAGCATGAGACACATCACTTGCTAGACACACAGTACACATTTTTACTAGTTTGGTCGAAAAATTAATTTTAGGGTGGCCAAAATTGCACGGTTAGCACTTTTTTCTCCTCGAAACAGACCACAAGTTGCCAAGTTTTTACGGTCACACCATTAAAGCTATCATTCCAATGTTATTAGTGAAATACATTCAAATGGGTGCCCATGGCCCTTTTCTCCAATTTGTCTCTGCACTTTCGTTTACATGGCTCTAACAAAGGTAATAGTGAACAGTTTTGGGGTGGTTCCAACATGCATCCAATTTTACGTCTTTTGTCTACAACATACTGAAATATTGAAATGATAACTACAACAATGTGGCCTTGAAAACTCTGCAACTTTTGGTCTGCAAGCCACTTTTGGCGTACTGCTCTGTACCCTTAAGATGTATTAATTGCACAAGTATCTTACAAAATCGTGAAGATAAGTATAGGTTGCAGTGCATTGTAAAACTCGTTATACTAGTACAAGGGGGCCTCGAAAATTCGTTCCCTTGCTAAGGGAGTCATGGATTCAATAAGTTTGAGAACCACTGCAATGGAGGCAAACTTTCATATATATTTTTTAAGTTTTGCCTCTGAGCCGAAGAAACCAAAACAAAAACCGCAAGAAATAACGGTTCAAAGCCGTGCATAGGACATACAATTTTGCGGAAGTTAGTTTTATGAGTAGTTAGTACCGACTTTTCCAGTTTCAACACAACAATGCTCTCTTGGGTTCAAAGTAACCTTATTTTTATACTTTTCGTGGATCATCTCTGCTCGATGCAATCACAAAACAAAGATGTAGTTGCCTTAACTCAGTCAGCTCGTTAGCTGCAACCCTCGGGATGGTTGTGTTTGCACTTGTATATCATTAACATAACATATTGAGGGAGGACCACACATTCACTTTGCATTGGGGGTGGAGGGTGGGGCAAGATTTTTCTCTATGCCACTGAAAGTTCACATATTCACAGAATGCTCATTCGTGCATTTTTATAGCTCAGATGTCAGTTAATATCTATAGCTCAGATCTCTGTATTGTTAACCAGGGAATGGTGCCGGGAGCAGATGCTGGACCACCTCGAGGCGTTCCCGGACAGTGGAGCGCTTCTCTGGCGGCTGGCCAAATGCAACAACACGCTCTCCAAGACCGAGACTGACCCGGACGTTCGCACCAGACTCCAAGAGCAAGGTAGTCGTTTTTGCATTAACATTAGGTGCCAATGTTTGGAACTTAACCGGCAGTGCCATCTGGTGGCGATATCTTGAACTAAACCGTTAGCGTCCTCTGGTGGCTATATTTGGTATTTGGAACTAAAAAATGTGACAAAAATCTTGACAAAAGTCGTGACAAAAGTCGTGACTGTCCTAAGTCTAAGTCAAAGTCGTACTGTCCTCTTAGGCGTAATTCTACATAAAAAAAACCCCGAAAAACAATACCGGTTCGGATTCAGGTTTTTCAAAACTAGAATGCCGGTTCGGGTTTTCGAAATTTCCGGTTCAGGTTCAACACAGAATTACAGTTTTTACGGGTTACGGGTTCGATACCCTGTTTTATAGTATTTGCTCGCAGGTTGTTATTCTATTAGTAATATATAATATTTATTATTAGTTGTATAGCAGTTATTAATAGATTTAGAAGTACTAATATAGGTAAAATGACATTTTCCAAAAGTGTGCAGATGAGTGAGGGTCAGCAAGAAGCATTGCTAAATTACATGATGAAACATCCCAATTTCGCAAATGAGAAATGCCTTGAGGCAAATGTCCGTGAAAAAAACCGTGTTGTATATGGGCCAAGCTGGCAACTGCCCTAGATATTTACAGTGACGGCATGGCCCTAATAAACACTAGCACAATATTCACATCAATATTATTACATCAATATTCACAATTATTTATTATTTAGCAAATAAGTAACCTACGTTCGATTATCTTAACCTCGTACATCACCAAAATTGTTTAAAATCCGTCGTATATAAACTAGAGATGTCAGCGGGTACCAAAAATTGTACCCGGGTACCTGTGGCCATTACCCGGGTACCTGGGTTAGCTAAACCCCCCCCCCCCACCCCGAAAAAAAAAATTTTTTTTTGAAAAAAAAATTTTTCAAATTTCAAAAACAAAATTGTGTGTGTACCAACATGGAATATTGTTACTTGCAAAGTTGTTCGAGATAGTGTAATAATTTGCGTGGACAAGATGTTTATGAAGAAGTCAGCATAATATTATCAGACATGATTTTTATCTTTATTACCCCAATAAAAGAAGCACTGCAGTCAATCATGTTTGTGAGTGGTGAAGCCATACAAAGTGATTAGGTGGCATAAACAAACTACCTAACCCCACACCCAGCTTGGCCTTGGGCAACAGCCAATAAATCACTAGAATTGAGGAACAATAGAAAGGGACATGTATGGACAGGTTCAAGTGGCTCCAGGCCACTCAGCACTCTGCATGCCTTGGGCCATGAGCTTGACCATGCTCCGAGACCATGCTCGCGGCGGTACAAATCAACCCATATATAGTGACTTGTACAGTCGCGCACAAAATTATATTTTTCAAAAAAAATTTTAAAAAAATTTATTATTTTTATTTTTTTGGTTTTGAGCGGTTCCGCGGGTACTGATTTGTACCCGGGTACCAGAAGTACCCGGGTACCCGCCGACATCTTTTACATAAACTTACTTTGTCCGAATCTGCGACGAGTTTGAGCCAGATTGAAAGCCGCCATCGTTAGTGGCTGCCGCGGCTTTCGGAGGCAAAATAAGTTACTTAATACCAAAATTTGAGAAAGTTGGGGCTTTGGAATCGTGCCGTGACTTTCGCGGCACAATAAGTTAGTGAATAGCGGCCCGGGGGGAGGGGTCCAAGACTAGAATGAATATTCTGCAGAATAGGAACATATGGGCTCCATTAATAAAAGTTGCTTCAATTTTAGTTTTTAGCAGGGACGGGAACCCAGAACCCTTTGGAACTGTTTGAAATCCGGTAGCGGAACCCTAACACAGAAAAGAGTAAGAACCGGAACCAGAACCGAAATAAATAGTTACGGTTCTGGCGCGGTTCCAAAGGGTCCTTTTCTGTCCAAGTTTGGCAGACTTTCATTTGTGTACCGTGCACTATTTTATTTTTTGAAGATTATACATATGAGAATTGTAAAACTTCCAAGATTCTGTTGATTTTGATAGGTAAACAAAAAGTATTTGGCCGCATTCTTCGGGCATATTGACAGTCGCTGGTTGTTTGTCTCTCAAGCTCTTATTACACGTAATTTCAGCAGATACCAGCACCACACTCGAGCAATACACTCTTTTCATTTAGAATAAGACGGTCTTTCTTGACAGCCAGAAATATCTGGGTTTCAGTTTCTGTTGGCAATCTGAATTCAGAAATACAGAGAAGGGATTAGAGGCTATAAAATATTGTGTGACAAATTACGTTCGGTATTAATATTTGAAAACATTAGCGTGAGAAAGTACACGCCAAAAATAATTTTGCAAATTTCATTGGGTATTGTCTAGTGCATCTGCACTCTTCAGGCTCCCAATGTCTTTGACAGTAATAATAACTGAAATCCATTTAAATTTATTAGTCATACCATAGCCGGTCTCGCTATTCAGTGTTCACTCAGACACAGGCCAAGACAGCGTGCTCGAGGAGAGTAATATAGTTTTAAAAGTGTTTCCTCCTTGATAACATAGAATATTATTTTGTGATTGACAACTGGATCTTGTTGTGTCAAAATAGTTTCTAAAGAGCACTCTCCAAAACAAATAAGTATTTAGGGGATTTTTTTAAACACGGTATATAAAAGTGGAACCGTTAAATGAGTTACGCTTCCAATCTCTGGTTTCTAGCATATCGGTGTGCTTTAGTGCAATTTGGGTGTAAAAAATGTTCATGCTTTATATGGCACATTTCGCCACCATAAATCCAATCTTAGGGGGAGAGACATTGCCAAAATCTTGGCCTGTGGTGTGGACCAGGTAATGTGGTGGTAAATGTTAAAGGGAGACGACCGCCGGCGCAATCATTTTAGCTTTTAGGCAAGGGGAATGTCTGAAATCAAGCACTGAATGCCTGAATCATTACGATTTCATGCGTACACTATTGACATAACCATGGACAATGTGAATAGTGTGTTAACTGGTTTCAGCGTTTCGAACATCCTAGCGTCATCTCCGTGTACAATTGTCGCACAGGGTTGCACTTTGCGCAGCGGGCAGTGGAAGCTGAGCCTTGCAGTGCCGAGGCAAACAAGTGGTACGCCATCTTGATCGGGCAGCACGCCGACAAACTCGGCACCAAGGAGCGCATTCTTAATGGGTTCGTCTTCAAGAAACACGTTGACTGCGCACTGCGGCTGGCACCCAATGACCCTGCTCTTCATCATCTGGCCGGGCGATTCAATTTCGAGGTAACTACATTCGTTTTGAGAGCGAGTTTACAATGTATTGTGGGAGGTTTTAGCCGTAGGAGACTCGACTTCCTCAATATCTGTGCGATTATTATCTGAAGTGCGCAAGAAACATGTAGCTGCTCTTTGTCTGCATTATCAGCTGCAAAGAAACGACGAGAGAGACAACACACCACTCGCGATTGGTCACACAGGTATGTCGGTGAGATTCAGATACAATGAAATTTAGTTCCGGTGATATTTTTTCTCACATTGAATAAAATAATGTATTATAAACACAGTACTCTTAAAGCTTTAAATAGAAGTGATTTGAGCATGATTATGTTTTCTCACAATGTTCTGATACCAAGGCTCGTCTTCTTTGGTAAGTGGTAACGCCTCCTTTAGTCGGTTCTGTTTAGGTAAGTTTATTCAATCCTTTCATCACTGGTAGTGGTAGTCATTGTAGAGAGGTATAACAAAAGTTTGCATGGATTCCCCTTCTAACTAAAGATTTATCTCTTTCCGTTTGTGTGTTAAATATTTTCTGCTGCATATGATCAGACGGCATTCAGCATGGGCATGGCTTGCCAGGAAGTGCAGCGTATCCTCGGCCAAAGGATATCACAGTGTTCACGAAATATGTACAGAAATCAATGTAAACATTTATCTAATCAATATTAATGTTTTGTCTCAGAACAAATAGCCTATAACAAAGAAAACAGCAAATAAAAAGTTTCTTTATGTTTAAGTTAAGGTGATGCAGCTATTTTCTTTTTAGAAAACACAATGCAGTTAGTAATGTTAGTAACTTGTTTTTGCTGGTTGCGGTACGGCTAGAAATAATCGATTCTGATCGCTTGATTTTCTGATTTTCAAATGCCATGTTAATCATTAACTGATCTGCCGTTCAGGTTGCAGGGCTGAGCTGGCTGGAGAGGAAGCTGGCAGCCACACTCTTCGCGGACCCGCCCGAAGCAACGTTTGAAGATGCTCATGTTCACTTTGTTCGCGCCGAGCAGCTGAGCAAGGAGCCGTGGCGCGAGAACAGGCTTATGTTAGCAAAGACTAATGCCGCCCTCAACAACTTCAAACAAGCCCTATACTGGCTGAACCTCTCTTTAAATACACCAAACATTACTGCTGAAGTAAGTCTGACACAAGTCACAACACAACAGAACATTGCTTTGAAACTATGTCTCTAAACCTGATTTGGCTGTCGTTTTGCCTAAGGGAAGCTAGGCAACTTACTACTTAATAATTTATGGAGAAACCTTTGGAAATGTGGAAGGCATAGACTGGAAGCCTTATTTCAGAGTGGAATTGGAGTTCCACAAGATTGGAGTTAAAACGGATCACAACTGTCACAAGGATCGTACATTGCTAGGTTACTAAGTTATAGTTATTAACTTACAACTTACTTTTACAGTAAAATTTATAAATGTTTATTTATGATATTTTAGTTTGAATCCTTGATCTTGTGTTTTTAGCTGCATGCAGTAGTTTTTTGTTGGGCATGCTCCAGTGGCTTAGTGGTGCTTTTGGGCCGTGCCTAAATTGGCTATGATGCGGTCTCGACTTGGTCTTGGTGACTAACCTGATGTCATATGGCGGCCGCAATCGTAATTGTGTCGGGAAGTAGAAGTTACCTGCATGAATACATGACGAAAAAGTCACCGAGACCAAGTAGGCAAGATCAAAACCAAATAGGCAAGACTGAAATCAACTCATTTTGTTTCAACATAGACACTCCCTCGGTCCTCTACTTTCAAGCAAAAATAGTCAAAAATTAGTTTGGTGTTCCCTGTTATTGCCAAGTTGTATTGACTCAAATTGCCCTTGTGTGTCACGTGTCAACTAATGAATGCATTTCCGTTTTTCAGGATGCAGACATGGAAAGCGAAGCCAGGCTTCTTGTCACCAAATACTCTGCCAAACAAGCATAGCTGTCCTAAAGGCGCCGACCTATCGACAAGCTTGTACATTCCAAAAGTCATTATCAACATTATTGTCTAAGAGCAAGACTTTTAGCTGAGAAAATAAATATTATTTTGGACTAAAACATAGTACAATCTGTAGGTAAATGTCCTACATATTATCAATAGGGATGCATGTTCCTAACTCAAATTCCAATTCTTTTGTATTTCTTGTACTCTTAGACATTGCGTATTGCTTCGTCCTGATGAAGCAAAAGTAAGAAACCTTTCCTACATGTGAATAATAACTTGTATTGTTAACTGCATTTAATTTGTTCAACTCTTGATTAAATGTTTTATTTTATAAACATCTAGTTATTTTGTGCTTTTGATCTTCCCCACCCCCACCTCTCTTCTTTCCAATCATGGGTTTTGTCATTGAATCAATGGCATTGTATGTGCTTGTCTAATGGTAAGTAAACTTTCGGTGGCTTCTCGGCAAGTACTTAAATTGTGGATCTGCGTAGCATCGTTGGCCATGTTTATTTTACTGTTAACTTCAATTGAGGGACAGGACTCAAATTGAACGAACATTTTGTCAGAATTTGAGGTAGACAAAAATTCTTTGAGTTGCTAAATGGAAAAACGAGTTATTTTTCAAATGAAAGTATTTCCTAAATAAGGTCTAATAATATGTAGCAAGGCTCTTTTGGAACAAAAATAGGTTAATTCAAATTTCAACCTGACGTGAAACAAAATAATTTTATTACTTCATTCTTCGATCATTCTGTGTTCTATTTTTTGTTTTGTTTTACGAATGAACCTTTTTTACATTCCTCCAGAAATGTAGGCAATTGATTAACAGAAATAACTGACACAGGTTTGGTTATTAAGCATTCGAAATGGTATTTATTTTCTTTACTAGAATGGAAACCGGGAATTTTTCTTAGAGGTGAAAAATGTTTGAAGAATTCCCTTGGGATGCAACGTCAAAATGAAAGTTGAAACAATTTTAAATGATCGTTTCAGACTAACAACTATCGATCGTGTAACAAACTGATCAAGTGAATTCACAATTCACAAACTTATTTTGGTGTAACATGAAAGCAAGTAATTGTGCTGCTTTTTTTATGGAACTCTGAAACAACATTTTAGTGAAATATAAATCTAATGGCGAATGAAAGCCTAGAGCTGCAAATAATCGGTAGCATGAATTGTCCACTACCTCTCCACACAACCCCGAAAAATTGAGCACAGTTTTGTCTTATTCTTCGTATTATTGAAAACACATGCCCTCTGTACCGAGAGCCATGTTGTCTAGAATCTGGCTACCACCTACCTACTACCAGCTACTACCAGGTACTAGGTAGGTAGCTCATCGACGTTTATTGTTAACTCGGTGACCTTGCTAAACATGTCACAATTGCACCAACTGTTTTATACTTTGTAAGTAATAATGAATAATATTTTATATATATGTATTTACATATCATATAATAACTAGGCACCTAAAAGTCGAATCTTTTGTCAATTTTTAAATAAATCTCGTCGAAAGGTTTCGCAAATCGCACGTTTATCAGAACACAAATGCCCACTTTCTGACAACTGGTCTTGTTCTACAAAGTTTCCATATATACATTGACGAATGCTGGCTCTATTCTGGTAGGTACACTCGCTTAGCAGGTCTCTGTAACAGTAGCTATCGAATATCGATATCGAATAGTTTATAGTACGATACAGCTAAATCAAACAAGCAATAGCCGAGAAAACGAGCAATAGCGGCCACCACTGCTGCTGTAACTTTAGCAATTATGTCGAATATCACCCTACAAAATAATATCCTGAGATGATCCCACGTTTTACGAGGGTTTCGCGATTCTGTAACTTGGTCACACTGCAGTTGACTAGCGAGAAAGCTTGCGACGAAATTTGTCACCTAGCACTAAAATCTAATACTTATCTCCAGTTTCATTCGCTAGCTTTTATAATCCGATTCGTTTGGCCTTGCCCCTCGGTCTGCCACCTAGCCACGGTCCAAGCGTGGCTTCGCGCCTGCATTCGCGTTGGTTTCGCACTTCAGCCATCACCTGCACCCACACACTCACACACACAGGATAATGTGCACTCGTTTTCGATTCGAAACTCGAAATTCAAACTGTTTCAATGAAACATTCACCCAAACTGGCACACTCACACTTAAGAACACGCTGGAATTATTTGCACAAGCCGAAAACAATGTCTAGTGCATCTCGCGATTCACTGCTATATATTATGTCTAATATACTGGAATATTGATTGCTGCACCATTGTTACTTTTTTCGGTTCGGCTCTGCTCCTCGAACCAGTCATCGATGTAGGTTAATTGATAAAAGGGTGGTATTTTGGAATGGTTTGCTTCGATCAAGTTAACTTTTTGCATGAAAGAAATCGGCTAAGGTAATCAGAGATGGATGTTGTCTTCGACCTTGCAACTTTAAGACGCATAGTGGATGTAAAGCATTCTTAATATTGTTGTCATGTCTTCATCTTTCTTACTCGAATGGCAATACTATTTTTGCAATTCGTGGGTTTGTTTGAGGGCATCTTGAAGTAAACACACCGTGCAAAGTGGCTCTTCATTTGACACGACTTGTTTGCTGTGAGTCGACGATGTCGTAGTCGTGGGACTGCGATGGCAACGGCGGTGGCGGCTACGACACGACTCAGACGTAAGGGATGAGCCGGGCGATCCGAATGATCAGCTCCAGCGTGACCAGCCACATTTGACGGGCCAATTTGGAGTGTGACATCAGGATCCGCCAGACAAATAGGATCGAACTCAGCTGGGCAAGTCGGTGCATCCAGTACAGTCTACAAGAAAGCAAAACAATTCCATCAGTCTAGATGTGTCAATCTCAAGCTCTATTGGCAAATTTTTTACACTAGTCTGCTCTGAATTCACGCCTTGTTGAAGTGTATGGCAGCGTCGGTGAAATTCTATGAATATCAATACTATCTCAAATTATGCTCGGGGATGCGCTATAAAATCAAGAGATATTCATGGCCAGCATTTAATAATTTGCATGTACCTAGTTTAAGTAAGTTATATCGAGAGTGACACATGGATGCTATTTTCTTGATAGTTTCTGATCTACTGACAATACAAATTTTGGACCAAACATCACAACATTTACAAAGCTGAAATAATCCTCATTGCTAAACTTAACAAAATAATTGGATTTTAAATCTAGGTAAAAAAACCATGGGTCCATGATTTCAAATTGTGAGCATACCTTTGTAGTTGCTTGCGTGCCCCGGGGAGGGTGCTTGGGTGCTCCTTGAAGATGAAGTGGCGTATGCCCAGCACGTAGCCTTCGAGATATCGCGGCCAGTCAATGGTGCGAACGTCGAAGCAGAAAGTGGCTCGGTCTTCGACGCTCAGGCTGGCATTTAGCGCCTGAACGTTCTCATCAACGAACCTCCACTGCTGCGTGCTGAAGTATTCCAGGCACTGTGCTGCTTTCGATAGCTTGGTCTGCACTCGCACCATTCTGCAATTAGATGCGATTATTTGACTCGGACAGCGTTAAAAAAATCTATTTTACCTATTCATAATGCTCTCTGTGTATTCAGAGATAATACATAAATATATTCTTTTGCTGTGCTGTTTTGTCTCTAATTTTATAGGAGCCAAAAGCTTGGTTGAAGTTTGCAGTCAATCCGATCACAGCAAACAACATTGCAAGTCTTTTTATTATTATGTACACAAATTAGCCTCCCAAAAGTGTTGTCCATTCCGGGATTTGAACCCGGGTCCCCAACTTTCGCGGCTGGTGCTCTAACCGCTGAGCTAAATGGCCATTAAATTTGGGAGAAGTAATTTGCATATAGGGTGAGAATTGAATATCCCCAGGGGGGTATGGTCCAGAGTCTACGAATATTCATAGTGGCTCTGGTACCGCGTGTTGCTATACTGCAACCACATTTTACATTCCCAAATTTAATGGCCATTTAGCTCAGCGGTTAGAGCACCAGCCGCGAAAGTTGGGGACCCGGGTTCAAATCCCGGAATGGACAACACTTTTGGGAGGCTAATTTGTGTACATAATAATAAAATGAATAGCCAATTACGAGCTTTCGTAATTTAAATAAGATTAAAAAGAGAATTCAACGCATCCAACGTTAATTTGGAGTTACTCGAGGTTGAATGTAAAATGTGGTTGCAGTATAGCATCACGCGGTACCAGAGCCACTATGAATATTCGTAGACTCTGGACCATACCCCCCTGGGGACATTCAATTCTCACCCTATATGCAAATTACTTCTCCCAAATTTAATGGCCATTTAGCTCAGCGGTTAGAGCACCAGCCGCGAAAGTTGGGGACCCGGGTTCAAATCCCGGAATGGACAACACTTTTGGGAGGCTAATTTGTGTACATAATAATAAAATGAATAGCCAATTACGAGCTTTCGTAATTTAAATAAGATTAAAAAGAGATTGCAAGTCTTGTTACTTTACAAAGTTTGCAATGTTCAACAACACTTAATAATTTATATCAAATGCAATAAAATAACATAATATAACATTAAACAAATATATAGTTCAAAAATAGTCTTCGAACAAGCAACGAGAATGTTCAATTATTTGTTTATATTGTGTTATGATTGTGTTATTATTTTTATATTTTGTTAATTTTAAGGTTCTTGCTTATTTTGAGCTAAATTGTCACATAAATATATTTCAAATATTTGAACATAAGAGATTGATTAGTTAAAAGAGTTGAAAAAAGTTGAAATGAGCAAGGGTTTGTTTGGTGACGTTGTGCTGAGTAGAACGGAACTTACATGGGTTTCCTGCGCATTACGCGAGCGACCATGTCGATCAAGTGGGCAGGGACCACGTGCAGGGACAAGTCGAACAGCTTGTTGACTATCGGGTTCGATCGACACCGCCCGTCAGGGTACCTGGACACACCCAATAACCCTGGTTAGCTCGCAGAATTATGCAACAGTCACTGCACAGATCAGTAGCACAGTCCTAGTGTTTTTTTTTGATGAATTAGAACAGACAAGACTTTGCATATTATTGAATGTGAGACATTGTAAGAATTAGAATAGCACGTAACTTCATTACATATGTTTTCGTATGAAACAGTGGTAAAAAATCAATATTGAATACCTACGAAAGGTGATAAAGAATTAATGGAAAGTTAAATATTTTATAATTTAGTACCTAGGTACTAAATGTACTAGGTACTAAATGGTTAGTGCTTTTAGCCAGAACTTTGTATCCATTAAAAAGGATCATACATTTCAATAAGGGTGGCCACAACAGGAAAGTAAATGACCCTGTTATACGTTTGCACGTGTGCAAATTCGTATAAAAATAACAAAAACCGACTCACCACATGGTCTCACTGAGTGGATGCATGCGTAGGTAACGGAAGCAGTTATCTACAAACATCTTCCACGTGATTGCGTTTTGTTGGCCCGTGCAGCAGTTGTAAACAGCAATACCATCGGGCCTGTTGGACACAAGAAAGGATCAGAGCAAAGTTAGAGAAAGGTTGGAATTAGTCCGCCACTAGTTCCGTTCAAACTCAATTTTCTTCTCTTAATTGGGATGACGTCCAGTGGTGAAAAATGACTCAATATCTTGGTGTATCACCTATTGTATGCTTATGCCTTTAATGGGGCATCATTACATTTGTACAGGGGAAGTGGACAAAAAAATACGATAACTTTATTCCAAACTTCTTATGAAGGTCCAGCAAAAACGACTTTTTATGCATTGAACTGAATCACTTTTCTGTGGCTCGATATTCAATACTATCCATCTGCAAAAAAATGCTTCAAGGAACCGCCTTTCTTGGCGTCAACTGTGATTTGTGTTCTGCCACCTGGCACACGTACCTTTTGGTTGCCGTCTTCCAGGCAGCTGCAATCATGAGGTTGATGACCAGGTCAACGGGAACCAGGTCGGCAGTCTTGCTCTCGTGGCAAAGCATTGTTCGGAAGAAGCCCTTTCCTGCAGCCGCGATGATTCCCGTCGGGCCATTCCAGTTGTCCACCCATCCTGCCATTGGCTCTTTCCACGAACTCAGCACTGGAAAAGTAAATTACACTCTTCAGTCCGATTCATCATGCTTGCAAATACATTATTATACCAATTTGTTGACATTTTTGTTTTGAGTACCACAAAAATAAAATTGCAATTTAATCATCTTTAGCTGATTTCTTTCTCATTCAAGATTCAGTTGCAATGTTGGTTCAAAACTAGCCCTGTCTGGGTTATGCTGTGGTTGGAAAGGTATGTTATCAAATTGGTTCCGCTACTGAATGAGCTAGGTACCTGCCAAAATTTTTCTAGAAGGGAATGCCTGGAAAATTCTGGCATTCCAATTATCTACATGCTAAATTATAACTCTTTCCTACTAGATCAGACCGATAGTTTTAAACATACCGATTGAAGGTCGCACGATCGCAACTGGCAGATTCCCGCATTCCTTGAGAAGCATACTTTCGGCAAGCGCTTTGGTGAAGGTGTATGTGTTGGGCCGCTTGCCGATGAGTCTGCGGATCAAACGTCATGCCAATGATTCATCTCCTCTATTTAACCATACCAGTCCCAATTATAGCTGCCCTGTCAGTGTTGACCTTTCGAGTCAAAGACTAGTGCTGAGTAAAATATCGGGTTTTAAAATTTAAATTATTCAGATTAAAGATCTATACAGATTTAGATCTGCATAGATCTGTACAGGCAAATTAAAGACTTCAGTGATTCAATCACACACTTTTTATTGCCACTCGTTTGTTTTATCTGATTGATTTTATTTTTTTAAATCTTGTGAGTTGGATAAAATATTTATATATTTTACAGATTTAGGTTTTAAGTGATTGTGCAATAAAGAACCAATTTCTTTCAGAACACCTAGTCATCCTGCTTACAATTTTGGCTAATTTGTCTGATATATTAACATAAAATGTGTGCACAATATATAGGCAGGTATAGATGTATTTACTCACTTAGGTGTTAGTGACTGGATTAAGTCTTCATCCATCCACTGCATGCACTGCATGATGTGTTCTGGGTCGTAAGGCGGTGGGTAGATGATCTCTCGCACCTCCTCCCGATCACAGTTACAGTATGCCGTCGATACGTGTACCAACGCCTGAAAAAGACAACACACCACTATGAGCTTGAAATCTCATTCAGCTACATGAGTTTACATATCCTTTTTTACATCGCACCGATGTAATTGTTTTGCTTGGGCTTATCTACGAGGTTTTGCACATTGTTACAGTTGAGAGTATGATCCCTACAAGATTAATAGCTGGTATTACAATATTTTTCAACTCTGGGTTAAGCGTCTAAATCTAAGAAACAGATGAATTGGCGGCTGCCGTGACAAATTACTTATCTCTGAGTTGAGGTACCTACCTACTTAAATTGCAATACCGACCATAAGGAGTTTCAATTTAGCAGAGACAAATTATCCCTTGAGTATTTTATTTGGCAGATAGAACATGCAGTCAACTGTTCAGGTAAAGTGAACCTCAGCATGAAGATATGATAAAAATGTTATTATTATTGATTTACCTACTAACTTATTCTCTAGCTAAGTGTTATATGGAAAACTTTCAAAACTAAATGGAGCAATGCGCCCCACAAATGAATTATTTATGTATGTCCAACTCCAAATAGGTCTCCAGAGTAGGTAGGTATAGGTAAAACTCAATGCCGCATAAACCATCACAGCCATAATTTCTTGTGAAACAATGAGAAAGCATGAATTGAAAAATGTATCAGAAACTGATTGCTATAGTTTCATTATGTACATGAGCAGAACAATTAGTTGTTACCTACCTAATCTGGCTATAATAATATATAATATATACTATAATATATTATATACTACTATATAATACTGTATTGCTTTAATGATTGTCATGTCAAGGAGATAACTTTGGACTAAAACTTATTTGGATCCATTGCCATCTCTTCATAAACAGTCAAAGTGGCGAGAATTTTTTGGAATGCCAAAGCTAGACTAGAGGACCAATTTAAGAGATATACTTTAATTTAAATAATTCCACACAAATAAAGTCAACGGAAGGCAAACAAATATATTTGCACAGAGCGTATGCTGTCTGGAACTGCTTGCGTTGGGACTGGGTGCTGAGGTACTATGAAGGCTCACCTCCAGACTGAGCATCTGATGACAGAGCTCCACGAGTCGCTTGGTGCCGAGCATGTTGATGGTGACTGACAATCGTAACGCTTCGTCGAACTTGACGGTCGCCGCCGAATGGAACACCACGGAGACATTTCGTACGAGCAGCGCGCGATCGGAAGGGGAGATTCCCAGCTCTGGCTCAGTCACGTCTCCTTGGATGGGGACGATCTTGCCCAGAGCCGATGGTCGCTCCGTTCGCAGCTTGTCGAACAGCTGCAGTCACAGATTGTTTTTCTATCAGTTTCAATTCATTTTTTAACACTTAATTTTGTATGTATTGATGAACATAGGTAAAAAAAAATGCATATAAGGTGGACTCAGTGCATAGCTAGTTTCCATTTAGGATTTAGGAAATTTGAATTTAGTTAGCATACCTTTGTTGTACCTACATGAGGGTCTCATCCTTCTAACAGGGCAAAGATTCTGTTTTTTTTTGTAAGCAATTTTCTGTTCCCGAAACATGCTATTCAATAGTTTAAACAATGCCTCCATACAAAATACTGTAAGTAAAACCTATATTTAGAAAGGAGTGGGAACAGAGCCTCTCCTCTCCCTACCCCTGGGGTAGTCAAAATTTGGCTGATAATGAACATGTTTGCCAGCAGAGCAGAAACATGAGGTTATCTTAAATAAAATTTGTCTCCTTGCCCGCCCATCAGAAATTTTAGCCTTACAACATTGTAGATCTCATGTGATGAGAACAATGTAACAAAATTTGAATGCAGCTATGGACTTGTCTCTCTCAGTGCTTAATTTTAAAAATAGGCATTGATTTGCTCTAAAAAAAACTTAGCTTCATTTTTTCTTTGGGCTGCACCCCAATCCTCCTAATTCATAGCCTTTTCCATGGTTAAGACTAGAAAATGAAACTTACAATTCCTAAACGTGTCTATGGACGTGCAGGTACAGAGCGGCCGCGGGCACCAAAATAAAACTACCTACTGGTATTTCATGGCTACATCTGGCCCTGTAATTTTGTCATATGCAAGATCACTCCTGCTCTCGATTCAGGAGGATATATATATATATATATATATATATATATATATATATATATATATATATATATATATATATATATTATCAACTCTTCACTACCATCAGATTTACTTTTGAAAGTCGAAGCATCAGTCGTCTCAATGTGACTGAAGTAGGTACCGAGATGAAATATATTGTCCAATGTTTTAAACTCTGTCTGCACACACTGGGGTGTAGGGGAAGAGGGGAGAGGAAACCTGAGACTTCGACCTTCTTGGGTGCTAAGTTAGCAAGAGACGGTGCTAATATGATGTGTTTGCTGATGGCCCCGACTGCAAAAGTTTACCTAGATTTCCCCCGCTCTCCTTGGGCAAGGTCACGGCATGTTTCGAAAGGTCAACGGCACCTCTCATATTAGATCAACCCGATAGAAAAACGCAATTCAGAGCTCGCAAAATGATTCCGATTGGGTTAGCTCTGTTGATAACACGATAGCGGAAAAGTATGTGCAACTTCCTAGAGAAATCGTATGATTTTGCAGTGATCAGATAAGCATTCAATTGCAAGGTCAAATTTTGATAGAAGGTTTATGGCTCTAATAAATAGATTTGATAATAATGGAAAACTAATTTATATGAATGTATGTATCTGTATTCTAAGTCGCTACCGGTTCTTCTACCCGATTGGGATGAGAGGACAAAAGAGACGTCAAGGAAATAATGGTGCTCGATCTCGATTCCTGGCTACTTACAAAAATTGATTAGAATGCCACTAGTAGGTACGGCATGACTGCAATCTGGAATTCCTAGTTCATTTACGATGACCGGATATTCTGTTCCGGATGCTTTGACATAGATGCATGCAATGCAGTAACGAAGTGACGTAAAAGGTACGATATATCTACGTCCGGAAATTGCGAATATGAAAAACGAAGTGACTTACCGGCGCATCGAGCAGTGCCTGAAGTCGATCTGCTACTCCTTGTCCTCTCTTGGGCCGAATTAGCAGATAGATGCACCGGACGCCTCTACAGGATCTGAGCAGCTTCTCGACCAGTACTTTCCCCATGAACCCAGTCGCTCCCGTCACGAGCAGGCTCCGGTCCGTGTACCACCCACTTATGGGCTGATATACCGACGCATTGGCAGCAGGGCTCGCCATGGCCACCCTCTTTGCGCGCTACCCGCTGTTAGCTAGCTGTCAACGCAAAACGCGCGTCTGGCCTTCAACGCCGTATTGATGATGCTGAAGATTCCTCCCCGCTTGGCTAATCACACATTCATATTTGCTGCCGGCGGTTATGGCAACAACTAGTATCAACAACTAGTATTTTATTATAGAGGCAGGTTTCCTCTCAGAGGAGAATTAATCTATTCGTTATTTAAATTAATAAATATTGCGTGCAGAACTAATCAAGTGACACTATGGCTTCTTGTTGGTGCACGAATATTTTGATTCTCTTTTACTGTGTCTCGATGCTTATCACATTTCTAGCCTCGCTAGTTATTTTAAAGCTTTGATTGCGTACGACAATTGAATTTTATCTAGATAATCATTTGCTTAATGAACGCAGGGTGGCGATGGGCGATGCAATGGTTTCGTTGATTCTTTTCTTCGTGAATTTGGCCAATCTTCAAATTTGTTTCATTTTTTGGAAGGGTTAGGTTGTTTTGCTGGAGCCGCTGTCTTGGGGGTTGGTCAGTGAGTGAAAGTGTTGTCAGTGATGGCAGTGATTACTGTTCATTGCCGGCCCTGAAAAAGAAAAGAAAAGCTTCGTTACTTTAGGAACTTTGTCTCTCACTGTCATAATCGGTCTCTTGGAGGAATAGTATAGTACTCTGGCAAATCTCATTGATAAAACCTCTGAATTTCCCAATTCATTCAGATTAGCATCGCAGCGCACTCATCGGCATAAAACCAGGAAATCGAATGGGGCCGAGACAAACGGGCGGATAGTCTCGAAAACACTCGGTTCGTAGAAGATGATGATTCTTTTACAAAAGATCTTTCACTAAACCTGATTTCCTGAATGTAATTTCACGATCAGAGTCCAGTCATCATCATTTTTGATTAGTTGAATGACGAGACTTGAACATCCGTTGGTCTACAGCTACTCTCAGCGACGATTAATTTCACGACGATCTTGTTGAGTTTTAAGTTCACCAATCTAAACACCGAAACACCGAATTCGTGAGGGCATGCCAGTTCCTTAGCACAGCTATTCGCAGGAGACCCATGCGCGACAACGGAGAGATCACTTAGCTGTTCGCGGTGTGTTACCTGACGTGTACCTATACATGCATTTACTCTAAGCCTGTAGGTACTTTATTTACTCTATATTATTCTTAGTTTGGACGTGAACCAAATATGCTGGCTGACAACCAGAGCAGTAAATCCTATTCCTACTCTAGGGATGTCAGGCCTGGTCCTAAGGCGATAACCAACCTATAGTCCATCTTCCAAACAACTCATCAGTGTAGCGAACTGTGCTTTTTGATGTCGATGTGTGTTACCTATACTCTACACAGATACTCCCGTGGACTTTTTTCTTCCCTTTTCCCTGAGTGGCCAGCAGCGGCGACGGCGTGTGCACTTTGAGGAGGTTCGGTGGGGGGGGGGGGGGGGGGCGTGATCAGGGTCAGCGGTCAAAGTCGCGGGCTGGCGATGGGTCGTTCACTCGACTCTCGGTCAGCTGTTGCCTGGCGCTGGCCGCTTGCCTCTGGCAATCAGACTGACCCTGGCCGTGGCAATATCGGAAGACCAATACCCCGAGTAAGACCAAGACTTTCATAGACTAGACGAGAATTTCGTTGCGTCTGTCTTGCCCCATTCTTGCCCCGCTCTTGCTCTGCTTCTGGTCTGTCCATGGCCATCAAGTGGGTCACTGGGCCCTTTGCCGCCGTCGCCGCTGCCGCCACCGCCGCCGATGCCTCAACAGTCGAACTACCGTTATGATACAGCTCTCGACATATGACGCGCTGTGCATTCCACACACCTTTCCACTTTGCTAACGAATAAACTATTCATCGGCACTAATTGGGAGAGCCTACCTTACGAATTACATTGAAAATTTCAGGACTAATTATTCTTGGGAGCAAATGCATTGGAATACTTTTCTAGGTTCACCGTTACACCGGTCTCGTGCAACCAATAATTCGACGAACGAGGAAACGAGAGGATAGTGCGATTATGCAGTGCAATCACACCCTTTTTTATCACGCGAGATGACCTCAAGGATCGCTGAAGAGATTTGCGTTCCCATCAGTGGTTTCTATTCACAGTCGTCGACTTTGCTAGGTGAAAACGAGATCTAGAGTCTGCTGCAATCATCTAGAATATTTTAGAACACCCTTTTGTCATATATTTCGAACTTCATGTTTGGCAAAGTATGTCAGGATAATTGCTTATTCCGGGAACACAATAGAAGTGAGAAGCGGTGTAAATACAGCAATAGTTCCGTTTGGTTCGTGTAAAAATGCTCGTGACACCGTCGCGGGGCAAAGCTCTCCAGCTAGGAAGTAAACTATTCCATAATAGGTATCTTATCGCCTTTATCTGTAGTTATCTGTTACATTCGAACTTTATATCGTACATCATGAGGTAATGGTGCTGTGCTTGCTCTTTTATCATCGATAGACAGGCTGATCAAAGAAGATGTCAAGGATCTCGTCTCGAGATTTTCGCCGCTCACTATCCGGATGAGAGATTCGCTCCGCGCGTGTCCGCAGCGGTGATTTCACATGCAGCGTTAACTACGTTACAAATTACACTAATATCTCGATCGATTTTTTACCAACCTAATGTACGAATATAATATTTAACAGACACAGACCGGCCACACTCGGAATTATTGATAGACCCAACGAAATCGTGAACTTTAATGGTGCCAAGCCAAAACAAAAACGTATGCTCCCTACCAAAATCACGCGTGTATTTTTTTTTTCTGTCTGCTATGCAACCGCGCGCGACGGCCGTGTCTGGCGCTCTAACGATTGTCGCAAGTCTCTTCGCACGGGGGTCGGGGCCCGGGGGTGCAGGGTGCAGTGAGCAGTGTGCACGCGACACTGACACGTGACAGAAACTACCCGAAACACATGCTCTGAGAGTGAGACACAAAACGACCTGACACCGAAACCACCTGGCATGTACCTGGAGTAAAATACTTCTTGCACAATGTCACTGTATATTAAATGTGTAAAACTGTGACACCACTTATTATCATCAATCAGCTCTTCTCGCTGGTGATAACGAATCTTGGAAACATTGCACCTCGACGAAGGTCTGTTCACAACTGAGATTGTAACCTAGTTCGTTGCCTAGTTATATAGAGTTACCTATGGCTATGCCTAACCGCTGACTGCCCAAGAAAGCGGGATTACCGTAATGTTTGGTTAGTAGTGCGTTCATCACAAATCTGGTGACGTCTTTACATGGTTCCCACTTGGTCCCATCTTCTCACCAATGCCCCTCCCCCCCCCCCCCCTCGTCACCAACACATTCTGGCCCTGTCAGGTCCACACAACAAGCCATCCTTTCCAGATTGCCATGCACCCCTCAACGAATACTTTTATGATTCAAGTCCTCACAATTTCCCCTCAAATGGTTGGATGCCCAACCGAAACCACCATCAAAATAAACAGAAATTAATTAATCTGCATACCATATTACGATGAAATGTCTGCCCCGCGATTCTTTAGAAATCCAACCACTCCAAAATGCATGTAGAATCCCCGCAGGACAGGGATTCAGGGTTGATGGCGAATGTCGATGATGCTGAATATCATTAGCCCCAAACTTGCGAACTTCCACATTGAAGTGCCATTCGACGCAGAAATGGTATACAACGCTAGTGTCAGGGGATTTCTCTCAAATCTGAAGGTTTGCTTTTTGGAGTTGAGACTGTTAAATACAACAACGTGAAAATGTAGCACGCAGTAAAATGTGCAATTATGTATTTCTATAGATACCGCCAAGGGAAACAAACGTAGTATAACAGAGCTTGAGATTAATTATTAATCACTTGTAGAATTTTCCAAAGGGAGGTACCGTACCGACAAGGGTGACAAGACAAGAGAGGGTGTTTGTTTAGGAAGGGGAGGAGGGGGAGGAGGGGGGTGGTATGGCAATTTATGTTACGTTTTTCCCAGAAACCTTCAAAGAATCACGATACTTTCTTTCGTTTTCAATGCAGGATTGAGAACTTGTGTTAGCTTTTTAATATTACGTATCTCTGCTCCGCTGAATAAACACAAGAATTCCATCACTAGGTAGGCAGAGACACCTTATATGAGTCTCGTCATGCAATCCGTCACAAACAGCGGTATAATTTCGTAGTATCTGTAATCAGGAAAGATGATCAAGGCATATCTTATAAAACCAATAGAAATCCATCTGAATCGAAACGGAGATCGCGGTACCCTGCCAGCGCCCAGCACCTTATATTTATGAAATATGGAAAACTGCAACTGGAACCGTATAACAGTATAGCCTGGTAAATAAATTGCCGGGAAATTTATTGCTGGGCTAGCATACCAATGGCTCCTGCCCGCAACGCAGATTTAAACAATGTGTAACGCCAACAAATAATTGCAGAACCTTCCCTCTACTCTCTCTAATATGTATATTGTGTCATAGTGTCGTCGTCAACGCCCTTCTTGGGTTAAGATTGTAATCGAATTGTCATAATTAATAAGCATTTTACGACGTTTTGCATTTTAAAACATTTTCCGCTTAATGAAATTAGTTTTAAGACCTCAGCTGACTTCTGCACACATCATATTAATAACATGTAAATATAATAACGCATTTCACTATTGCGAGACAGTAAAATTATTTTCATTTTTACATTGGAATGTGCATGGCACTGTTTGAAAGCTTTTCTCGTCTTCTTTATATAGTTCCCCGACGATTTCCCATACGATGAGCAATACACCTGCTTTACATAATTTCGAGCGAGAAAATAACAAAATGTACTATATCCAGACTCCAGAGATTGATTATAAGTTGCTATTCGGATTGTAGTTATTTTGTCTTAATATTCGGTGTGGATTAGATTTTAAAACTTGGACATTTTTCAGTATAGTAAATGCTTGTGCATTTTAATTGAAATCCAAGCGTGATACATACATTGTATTGTGGAGTCTTTATTCGTAGCTACAGATATGTATCATATTTACTGTTACACTGTTGCACAGTAATTGTAACAAACTCTTTTGATTTGACCTGTCTAAACTTCCGTTGTTTACGTGAACCTGATGGTGATACATCGATGTTATTTATTGTACTACTTGGCGACAAAATTGTTTTGTGACTTGTTTGCAATTTTGCAATTTTTGAGAGATAGTTGTTTTAACGAGTGCGTTTGATCTTTGAAGTATAACTGATTGGTAGGCATGGCATTCGAGGTATATTCATGAAATTCACGCAATATTAAATACAGTGTTCTATTAAACAGGCAGATTATACGTTAATGGTTTCCAGATCCACCAATCCATATCGCTTGCTGCTTTTCGTTCGCCAATTGAGAGCTTGTAGTTGGATTGTAGTTGTATAGTTGTTGTTGTATAGGGTGACCAGATGTCCCGGTTTTCACAGGACAGTCCAGGTTTTGAGGTCTCTGTCCCGGTTTCCCGAGAGACACCACCCGGGACGCCTAAATGTCCCGGTTTCCCAGCCATTCGATTTGATTTATTTTATCATTTTTATTTCAAATAATTTACCTACTTACAATCTTTGTTATTTTTGTGTAGTGCCTTTTTCAAGCAATTGGTTTGTGGATATGGTGTAGTTGATCACAATAAGCGGCCCCAACCCATCATCAAACCCCTTCTGAATCCTTGCATTCTGACTTTTGTTGCTTTAATCTGCCATTATTGTGTATTGGAGGGGTCATACAATGGGAGTGGGAGCTGCAAAATTCGGTAAATTCGGTAAAGTCGACTAATTTAAATCATAAATTAGAGAAAATGGGGGGGGGGGGGGAGGCATTGCGTTATTTTTGCCAAAGTGCAGTTTCGGCACGTTACGGCCCTGAGTGTATGGATAATTGACCCCCCCCCCCTCACCCCACCCGTACGAAAATGTCCCGGTTTCTGAGTTTGAAAATGTGGTCACCCCATTGTTGTATGAATAGCATCTATATGCCTAGTTAGTGCATATCTCTCAGAATCATTGCCCCCCCCCCCCCCCCCACACACACACACCCCGCGGGGTCTGGACACGAAGCGGGATTTTCATAACCCCGGAGTAAGTTTGTTATTACTATGGGGATAACCTCACAAAAAATCAAAGAAAACTGAATCTGATAGGCTGAAACAATATTTAGCCCATTTCAGCCCCAACATTTTTTAACCCCTCTTCGTGAATCCAGGCCCTGGAGGTTTTGGGTTTACATAGAATGCTTCGTAAAGGATTAAATATAAAAAAATCTGGACCCATATCCACAAAGGAGGAATTTTCAAAATATTTTCCCTGGATAATTTAAATTCCCTTTTTATGGACCTGGGGTACCTATGTTGTAATTCATTGAAATATATTAGAATGCAGTCGCAAGGCGCAGGAAGAGGCCTCTTCACGACAAACCAATATTGCATTATGCAAGCCTCTTCTTACAGACGTCTCCTCCATCCTCTTAGCAAACATAACACTTATGTCATTCTAATATTTGAATTAAATTATCAATATTGGGTCCGTGTATTCAAATATCCTACTCTGTGTTGTCTTGCTGCAATATCAATGATGGTTTATTAGCGAGAAGGTAACATGTAGGTAAAGAATTAACAACAATCATGTGGCTTTTGTCATGACGTAGATAAGCTCTTAGGAAATTCGAAGAATTTTGAAATTGAAGATAAATAAAGTGATAATTCAGAGAAGATGAGACAATGTGGCGAGATGTTGACGCCATCACTGGCAGATAGGTAATTGATAAATGATTGTGACGACCGTGCCACCTCGGTGGTAGATTTATGGGCAGGGGGACGAATCTTTACCGAGTTCAAAAGTAAAGAGCGGAAAAAGTAGATATTGGAAACGGACGGCTCATCCCCACCCAAACATACTCACGTCGAGCTTGGAGGAAATTTGGGTGACCCTTCTCAAGTTACCACTCGCAGTGGAGCTAAGAAACTCTTCGTAGTCAGAGGGAGGGGTACAATTGCATGTGATTGGCGTTGCGTGTTTATAGCGTATCAATAATTTATCTTACTGTCACCAAACATCAACATTAATTTAGTAAATTTATTTGTACGACATAAACAAGCATTGTCGATCACAAATGCAAATTCTGTGAAACGTTTCGGGGCCTCGGCCATAGTTTCAACAGAAGCCAAGAAGAAAAGTAAAGAAGTAAAATCTCTTTTATGTTTTGTAAATGGACATGCATATAAACACTTTCAGCATCGATTGCATCGATTGCATCGATTGCATCGATTGCATCGATTGCATGGGTGAGTGGAGATCCTTTCTGAGCACGTGGCGGGGTCGGAGCGTCTTGACGGCCCTATGAGTTATCCATGAGAACATGGTTATCACCTAATTTATACCGCTGGACAATTTCCCCTATCTCGTACTTCATCTGCACTCATTTCTCATCACTGATTTTCAAAGTTGTAAATTAGAGAATGGACAGCATCGCGAATCGCGAAATTATTTTATCTCCCAATCTCACAAAATCGCGGTTGATCGAGATTAAATCATGGGTTTTTGTTTAGAATAAAAATTGTCATTAGTAATTGAGGATGTGATAGCACTGTGCGACTCGGAGCAAAGAAGGCACATGGCAAGATTGGTATTTTACCAATACCAAGATTTGGTACGGTGCACTAGACGAAATGCTGGCGACTGACGATATGTGGTACGCAAAAATGAACACAATATATTGTGCATGCATCTGACGGCTGACTGTCACTAATCAAGTAATCGTCGAGTAAGGCATGGGTGTAGTTAATGGTGTGGGTAATGGGTGTAGTAATGGGTGTGTAGTTAGTTCCCCCACCCGCCTTCAGAACATGAGCATTGGTTAGATTAGATAAACGCTGTCATATAGCCACCCGATGTCGGGCAGGATGTGCCTCTTTCGAAAGCTTATAGCAAAGGTACATGGCTTGACGTCTACACGACACAACCCCAAAAGCGCAGGGGAAAAAGAGCAGCCACGAAAAGCGCAATCCGTACTTACAAGACCGGTAACATTGCGGTTGGTTAACATCGCAGGGTTAACTGTCAATATGATGCCATGCAGCTAAATTATAATTCGACGTTGTAAGTGTTGTCACTCGAACGTCATTCAATTGCACTGTCATCTCATGTTTGCTGTCATGCCATGTCATGTGTGCTGTCATAGGTGTCTAAAGAATATGTAATCGTTTGTCTTTTTCCTTGCACCGGTTTCAAGCCTGAAGGTGCAGACGATAATTGGATTATTTATTATTAATAATAATTTTACAGTAGTACCGGGTCCACTCCACGTGGCCGAAACGTGATTTTATTTATTTGGTATTAAAATTTTTCGTTTTGAGGTACCTACCATATTATGTTATATGCTGTATACACAGATTACCAAAATTATAACGTTGAACTCCCCTTAACCACGAGTATTTTACTAATTTATATATAGTTAGTTTCATATTGGTTAGACTGCCAGATCTTTGCTGCAATCTACAGTCTACACTGTCTGGTAGCAACACGGATTTATGATTAGATTTAGATTCGTGGTTCTAACTGTATAGTAGCAGTCGTCTGGCAACAGACAGACAACAGCTGCAAATGCCCATTCGCCTAACGTCGCGTAGCTAGGCTGGGTAGCTCCCTCGTGCCATGTCGAAACAAGAATACAAGCCAAGCTGGGGAATCTAGCTCGAATACTCTTCTTGTCCAACACGAAAGCCTTAAATGTTAGCACCCTATAAACTAGTGCGCCCTCCGCACTCGCTGTACTCACTGCACTGCTTATTGAGGCTCGCCACATGTGTTCGGCGACGCCGAGAGAACGCAATAATCGGAAGCCTTACTTAAACGCTTGCTCTTTTTGTCACTGAGCCGATTTGAAGTGTACGCAGATCTCGTATCTATCGCTGCACGGGAGTCCCCTTTGGTACGTGTAGTTGTGACTTATGACAGTGATCTGATCCAGTCAAAAAGTATTGCCAATTAAAAGTGCGATTGCACGTCGTTGCGACCTGCAAGGTTTCACTACACTTTCAGGGACCGTTTAATGCTCGCAATCACTTGATAGTAATCATTTCCGTGCCATAAATTAATAACACCATAGGACATGAAACCCACCTAAACGTCTTTCTTGCAGACCAAAGGTGTCAAAAAATCTGTGTTTATCCGGCGAACTAGTCCACATTTGAAATTTGCTGCTCCAATAATCGGCAATCGCAATTCGCATGCTATCTACCTATACTTAGCTTACACCGACGATACCATGCAGCACACACCGAACCGAACTTTCGGTGCCGGCACTAGGCGACCGTAGGTATAATCTCACACGCACGCTCACGCAATGTGTAATCGGTCAGTGAGCACTCGCACCACACCACAATATATACCCACTTCCACCAACGCTGTCAGCACCACCAAAAGTTCAGAAGTAACGTTAGCAGGGAACCATCGGCCTGGCAATGGTCGTCCGCCTTCACAATCACTTTGGCGTAGGCACGAGGAATTTATCCAATATTTGGCAATATGCCTTCTTACACGGCTACGATCTCTGCTTCTGCTACGATTTGACAAAAAAGAGTGTAGAATTACACGAGCTTTAAACTCTAGTGATAGTTGAAAAATCAATATCTTCCATCATCCCCCAGCCGGCGGCCATTTTGCTCGACTCGCACACAGCATGCGGAAACAATCGGTTGCGATATGAAAGATAGGCATACACTGTTTTTACTGTCCCATTGTTGAGCTAGCCTCGAGCTTTTTTCAACTGACGTTTCAACATGAAAAGTTGTATTTTTATTGAAAGCACTACACTGTGCCGTATTTTCATCAATATATTACCGAAATTAATCGGGGTTTATTGCCCAAAAATTGAGCCATCCCCCAGAGCTCAGACAAAATTTTGGCATTCTATTTAACTCAAATAAATATTAGCTATTAAAAATGTTGAGCTTACCCGTATTCTAGCTGAACATGATCAACTGGCCTTCGGTCTTGCACGAGACATTTCGCGTAAAATTTCACTCACTGGATGTAAAGTAACAGAAAATGTAACCATTGCTCGCCGCGTAAGGAAGGGGTGTAGACTGTGGAATGAAATTTGACTGGCACGACGCTGTCGCTGCCTATGGAGCGCCGGTATCAACTAGCAGCCCACGTTGCCGAGCTTTGCTCGGGCCCTATACAAGGTGTACCGCTCTAAAGTGCCACTGCCACTGCGAAACCCAGTTCAAGTGGAGTCCGTCTAGGCTTGGCGTCGCAAGGCGTCGTGCATGCTATCTGCTGGGTCGAGCGTCGGGCGTCGGGCGTCGGTTCGAGCATGGAGCCTGCCGGGCCGCCGTCAGAGCACGACGGCTTGCTTTGCTTTGCTTTGCTTTGCTGGCTTATCACACGAATTTAACGTACCCGGTGCTCGGCCCCAAGTCAATAGGCTCACTGAAACCACAGGCACTATCAATACACTCGCTGCTGCTTGGTTATCTTTCTTACGCGACACGAGTACGGGACCACACGACGTCGACGTCGACGACGACGCTCGTGTTAAGCCAGTGCACAACTCACTTGACTAGCATTAGCAACGGCTTCATTCATTCATTCTGGCCGCTGACGAGTTACGCGACTGGGAGATATCAGCCCCAAATTATTGGGAAACGCGCCGCGCGCTTAGCTCGTATCGCGTGGTGAATAAATCGATTCTACCATTACAGTGAGAGTCACTTCCGAGCTAAATTTATCTCCCATGTGTTGTTGAATATAGGTCTAGATCAAAGTCTAGTCGTGCTTCATACGTATTATGTCTTCATCATTCACACGCTTCCGTTAAAAGGTGATGGGTTGCAACGGAAATTTAACATTATTTTTGACTGAAGTTTATTTATTTTAATTGTAGATGGTATAAATAACATTGAAGAAGGGATGCTATAATAAACCACAATTGATCTTCGCTGTCCATATCACGGTGCGTAATGCCAATGTGCACCTTTAAATGCGGATAGGGTTGCAGCCAGAGCTTGTAGTTGCAGCTGCAGAATGGTCACATTCATGGGTCACCCCCCGCTCGGGTGCAGCAGGCTGAGATAACTTATTTAGGGAGGTGGAGGGGGGGGGGGGAGCGGCAAGCATGTTTCAGGTGGTCACGTGGCTTAACTCTCCCCTTGAATGGGGACGTCGATGACAATCAAATGACCAATCTTCAAACACAGCTGTTAATGAACCTCTTCTTGAGCAAGTTCAACGTGGACAGCGTCGGGCTGAAGCATCTTCTAGATCGTAGCACAGCTGCGTGTCGTCCTAACTCCTAAAAATTAAAAATAACACACAAAAATAATAAACTTGTATTGCAAGTAGCAACAATTAATTTAAAAAATTGTATGAAGGTGTACATAGTGTTTGACTTGTCTGACGATTGTCCCATTCAAATACACTCGAGCTTTTCAGACGACTCATCACCCATGCAGTTAGTTTGGAGTTTGGGTTCCACGCTTCGTGCTATATGTCAGAATTTTCAGCTGGCTAGTGGACATACCATAACATAAACCCCAACATAAGACCGATCATGTATTCAAATTGGATCAAGCATATAGCCCGGAACCCTCTAATGTTTTAACAACATGAGAGTCTATATAATATAACACTGTGTCTTGAGGGTGCACAAACCCACAGGCTAGATTATTTTGAAAACTGATCGAAATATAAACGTGATTGCCGCACGAAATTTCAAAAAGCTCGCAGTGGAAGGTCCCCTCGGCACGAAGTAGGTCCACATTATCAAAAAGTAATCAATCTCTGTGTTAGGCTGGTTCCTCTGTCTCACTGTAGAAAAATCCAAAAAAAAAAATCCAAGTTGTCGTGGGTTATGGAAATGCCCAATGAGTAAGAGACTAGAGATTTACGAGTTCTTTGAATTTTTTCACAGTAAAAATCTCTATTAAAATAATAAAGTGTGTCTTTTTTTCGATTACGAAGTTCCCAATAACACCAATCGATACCTCTCTGAAACCTTATCAGTACTCCATTTGATTCGCATCTCTAGGTTGAATATGAGACGCGCAAAAGGCTGCGATTGGTTCATTAATTTTCAAAACAATCTCTGCTGCTATAATCCTTCCTGTTTTACGAGCATTTTTGTGTTAGCAGATTAGTTACATCAGATGCGATAAGATTCGAGCTCGTTGTGCTCGGCCATCAAGTCACATTCCAGACCGTGGTGTCGTATGACACCTAGGGATGGGATTTTGCGGGTTAAACACTTCGTCCAATGGATAGCCCAAACTACTATTAGCAGATAATTGAAAATTGGACCACTAACTAACCGGAACATTTTCCATGTCGTGGACTATTCAAAATTCCCCTGTGATGTTTCTAAGCCGTGTTTTTAGTGGGGGAAATTGCGGAGGATGACCAAAATAGTTTCAGAAAACAACCCTTAGCTCAAAATGACTTTTTTTATAGCCAGGGAAAATGAGAAGAGTTCCAGCTAGATGGCGTAGAATTTTGGTATTATTATATCCAGCCATTATCCTTATCCACAGGACGAAAAAAAGATAACTTTAACTGCGTTTATCTAAGTGAGATTTTGGTTTTTAGATCCTTTTAATCGTTCTCTAAAATAATGTCATCTTTGAGGTGTGATTGCCTAGGAATCAATAATTCCCGTAGAACAACCAGAAATACTTTCTATATGCGTTGTGTAGATTTAAGCCGTTCAGTCCCCTAAGGATAAGCGCTGACAACTCCTGGGTCTGTTGTGTGTGTGCGTGTGTGTGTGTATGCGTGTGTAAGAGAGAGAGAGAGAGAGAGAGAGAGAGAGAGAGAGAGAGAGAGAGAGAGAGAGAGAGAGAGAGAGAGAGAGAGAGAGAGAGAGAGAGAGAGAGAGAGAGAGAGAGAGAGAGAGAGAGAGAGAGAGAGAGAGAGAGAGAGAGAGAGAGAGAGAGAGAGAGAGAGAGAGAGAGAGAGAGAGAGAGAGAGAGAGAGAGAGAGAGAGAGAGAGAGAGAGAGGGAGAGGGGGAGGGGGGGGGGGGGGGGGGGGGAGAAAGAGGGGGGGGGGGGCTTTACCTAGTGAAGGCGCACACCCCCATGGCTGACCAGGTGAGATATTTGTACGTGGAACAGAGGGACGATTTGAGGGGTGCCAGGGGTAAATTGGTGGTGTGACGATGAAAACATTTCTGCACTCTCACGTTTTTATTATAAAACTAAATTTAGACTAAAAAATAGACCCCTTAGATATTCGACACCATTGGTTTTCATATATAAATGATTGTAAACTTTTGGACCCAGTGTTAGTCGTAGACTGAATACTGATATAATAAGCGCTATAGTTTTATTGATGCAACGAGTGTGTTTCGTTCGTCATCAATTAGCTACTTTTCGCCTACCTTAAGGAAGACAGCGTTTCTGTGCCTCGCTGCTTCGGCGGTCTGGCCTGCCGACTGACCAAACTCTACCTGCCTTGCACTTCTTTCCAAGTGCACCGACATCTCGTTCCGCTTCCAGTGCACTGCACCACTTGCTGACTGGAACAGGAATCAACAGCACATCACGAACAGATCGAAATCAACTAACAAAGCCCAGTCCACTTTATAATACTAGGTCCGATTACTAATTTTATGCATCTTAACTGATGCCAGGATAATAATATAATGTAATGTAAAGTGCAATATAATAAATGAGATTATGTTTTCATGCATTCTATTTTCATGTTTCCATATCACTAAGTAGCCAAATTAACAGAGGTATCAGATATTTTAGGATAGCAATAGCAATAATTATATATTTATTTATATTGGTGTATTGTGTACCTACTTTACATGAAAGTATTGAAATTTATGACACGAGATTTCGAAAGCCCAGCGAATAAATGTATTTAACATTCGCGTTAACGGTAATTGAGTAAAGAGACGGTATTAGCTAATGGTTATTTTAATTTAAATGAAAAAGGAAGATACTTACCACCAACAATTTCGTGCCCTAGTGCTGAAGTATAAGTTCCACTTCCAGCTGCGTGTATTTGTTTACTTCTATTTGTTGCCATGGTGTTGCACTGCAAGCTACGCTCGCACTCATTGATATTACCGTTATTGATCTCAAGGGATTCAGGAAGGGAAAATTCACCGTCCGTTTTCACAAATTTTTCAATCTCAATGGTATTCCATTCCATCGTTATTTTTAATTGTATCTTCCGTGGAGTATCACAAAATCTATTAGTTCCAGAGACTTTTGCTACGTTTAGAGATGAAGCTGTTTATCTGGCATTTTGATGAGTGATGACATATGACATGTACATGCCTATTTTTTTGAGGCGGTTTGAAGAAGGAAAGATTTTGTGGGAGGCTGTGAGGAGAGCAGTGTGCATGTATTACATTATATTTGATGCATCCGTTGAGCGTGTGGGAATTGATTGAAGCAGCTACCAATACAAATTATAAAATTTTACCAATATCTGTAAAATAACTATTACACATTCGTACGAGATCATTGTTTGTATCGATAGTTGCTGTTTTACCAATTTTGCAAAAACTAAAAATCTCCGAGCTCTCGATTTCTGAACCCTGCACGCTAGGCAAAACTCGTTCAGAACTGTCGACATTATTGCCTAACTAATAGGGGAATGGCACAATTATGAAAATATATTAGGAATCTTGAAAGGAACTACAGTAGATAAATCTTTGCATATATAAATCTTTTCATCTTACTAAAATGTATTTAATTTAAAGCTTTCTGAGCTTGGGGGGAAATTACGGTGATAGTTACTAGTTCAGTCTAGTCAATGGTGATAGCGGAGGTCACTCAAAATGGCCGCGTCATTTCATTCATTCATCCCTGTGCCGCAAGTCAGCTGACTTTTATGATTTTTACAGAAGTTTCACACGAAGACGTTGCGAAAACTCGGTGGACCACGTAATATAATCTACTTTCTTCCAGTTTTGTGTAAAGCCGTGCCTATAGTATTGCTCCCTTTGTGAACTGCTACAAACGGCAGTCATGGAAAATCGAGTGATAAATTAACGTTGAAGACTTACATATGCTATGAGCATGGACCATTCATAAGGCTGTGTTGGTTTTTCCATAGGTAAGTAAATATTTGCAATCATCTCAGTAATAGTTTAGATTGTACTATTGTGTGTGTATAATAGTATAAATTATCTTGTGTACAGTTCTCATTCACACGGTTCTGTATCCTGGAATGCATTATGCAGTTTACTCTGGGTTCTTTGCAAAGGAGATCATCAGAGCAAAGTCATTGGAACATGTTTGTCTCTGACAATTGGTAAAATAGAGTTATTGAAAACTGGGTGTAGGTAATTTTGTTACTAATTCATTCTTTGTTATTTGTACGTCCAAACGTCATTAGGCGTATTAAAATTTGTTAACATTTGTATGAAGGTTTATTTAAATCTTCAATTCAAAACGAAAGTAGGTACTTGGAAACAAATATGGCGACCTGGCAAACGTCAAGCGTGATATTATTGTTTCATTCTTTTAGTTATTTAGCCACATTTAGCCTGCGTACTGCGTCAGAAGTGCATGGATACTCTACAAATTAATTAATTCAATAAAGTAGAGTTCATGCTATGTCAAATGGATTCTATTAAAATTTAGTTCTCCCAACAACATTTGCAGGAATCAGTAGGTGCAAAAAATCTTTGCTGTAGATACAATGAATACACTGTTGATTCAGAAGAATTCAAAAGAAAAACTATCCTCGAGATGAGCTCCTTGACCTTTTCTGTTAACTGTAATAACTTAATATTGCTTGATGAAAATGAATATGGCTAGTAGCTCATATCTAAACTAGGTATACCTTAACTCTCCAGAGTTGATTCTCAACTTCATAGTGTTTATTGTTAGGTTACAGCGACAGGCGAGTCATGTAGATGACGATAAGACTTTCGATAGCGGCGTCAAACAGCACCCCGCACAGATACGCTATTATACAAACGGCTGCAGTGGATGGAAGGAAATCCCAGTAGAGTGGTAAGATTCGCTCTTTATAACTGTTAATTAATTTTTTAAATCGTATTTTTAATATACATGGATTATTGCATTTTGGATCCAATAAGAATCCATATTGCATTTTCTTCTGTTCCCACTTTCATGAATCAATTTGCTAGGAAGCAATGTTCAGTTAATTTATGATCCACCAAAATAATATTAGTGTGAATGCTGAGATCTCGAGGTCAGTGGCATGATGTTTAATCCATCTAGATAATTATTCCTAAAAACCTCTTGAGTCTTAAATTTCAGTGAATTCTTTGAGTATCTTTCTTTGATATATCTTTCATTGATATCTTGCAAGAGGTGGCCTAAGCTTTGGCTAGGATAGTTGCACTATTGAGTTGGTGTCCAATAATTATGGACTAGGTCTAAATCAGTGTGTGAAGAAAAGGTTTTGTAATTCCAGCTGATGACTTGATGAGCTGCGATGGGGACTTTAGCACGGCATGCCGTCTCTGGTCTTCGCACCTCGACACACTCTTTAAGCTCTCCGTATCGCCGTTGGTGAGTAAGTGCACTAAAATGCATTCTGAACTGAGATATTACTTATGTAAAGTTCAATATGTCCGCGCTGACTAGATTAATTAGTTTATTTATAAGAAAAAACCCTGTTGCTACTTTCACAGCCCTACAGTTTAAATGAAATTATGAAATAGATATGCACACTTTCTTTGGTAACAATTGCCCATTGTGCCATATAGCGTTCCACCTGTTGCCGAAGCAAATGTAGCTTTGTTTTCAGCAGTTTGCAGTTTAGTCCCATTTTTTGTCTGAATCGTTCACAGGTGTGCTTCCAGGTGTTGTCGTGGATGAGGAGTCCGATGCTGTCGAAACGGCAAGCTTCCGAAGAGAACAATTCGGTGAGCGGCAACCAGTGGATCATTCAGCCGGAGACTGTACCGGTACCGCCTTTGGAACCGCCTGCTCAGACTGGCTCCGGTGCTCATGGACCCGCCTCCTCAGTGAATAAGGTAATTAAAGAATCCAATTTGGCATCATGCTACCTTACCTGTGTCTGCCTGTGCCTAGCTATTTTTGACCAAGTTCATTGTATATCTACGTCAAAAAAACAAATTAATTTGTTTATACTACTGTATACTTGTATACAGTACTACTGTATACAACTTCTGTACACTTCCTATTGCTAACTTTTGTTGCTAATCCTTAATGCCAACAACGAAAGAAAAATAGGAAAATAAATATATGCACAAGGGTGTGAATGTACCTAGATGTTGCATATTTTGGACGTAGCGCAGATGCAAGATATTCAGCCCTTTTATGGGAAAAATCAAACACATTTTGCGTAGTGCCAACTACCTACTGGAGTAGTGTCTAATGCTTTTTTTTAACATGACCTCCCCTAGACATTGGCATTTTCCACTGCAAAACATGTGGCTTAAAATCAATCTTTCAACTATCTGGGAACTCTTGCTTTAAGGGCACTTCCATCTGGATCTCTTAATTGTTATCTACATAGTGAGAATGGATGAAATAATATTGCATTGCACTGCATCTATCAACAATAAAACCTTGAAATTCTTGGCTGATTAACCTATTTGTTATGTACCTGTACCAGAAACCTCGTAACACATGATCGTCACATGAACCGAACAATTGCACATGTTCACGAGTTATAAAATGCATTACCTACACAATAATTGTGGTGATCGACTCATAACCTCTAGGAACATTATCGTCTTATTTTTATGCAGAATTATTACTTCGTGCAGAGATACTGTTCAAACTTTCTGACTAATACTGGTGTATGACGTGTTAGAAGCATTGTCACATAACTCTCAGTTACAACTGAAGTGTCAGTCTGCATGACAAGTGCTAGGTTGTTGTCCTCTGGGTATTTGGCAGGTTTTTACCCATTCCCTGCAAATAGTTTGGTGCACTGTCTTAAGTGGAACGAAGAGGCTTTGATCATAGAGAAATCACCAAGTCAAGAATTTTGTTTCAAAACATTCGGCAAAAAAAGTCCCGATCTTGGTTTTCAATGTTTTCTTCTTCGATTTCTGGGGCAGAACTACTCAATTCTGAGAATGATGGTGATGGAGATTGTCTTTTGGAGGTGAATATGTTAGCTTTGTTAACATATACTTACAATCTTGTGCATAACTGGCCTTGTAACTAGATTCTCAAGTATATATCTTGCGTTTGTAGTAGGAAGTAAGATTGCTGAATGTGATAGTGCGCGTTAGGCAATATCTTTCAGCTACCTACTTCACTTTGGATTCTAAACATCTTTAGCTGAGAAATAATTGGTTAATGTTCCACAAATTTATCTCATGGAGTGAACCTTGGCAAATAATATAAAGACCCACAATGTTCTTGTAGATTTCTCCCAAAGTATTCCTGATCATTACTAGACATGGCTAGCTCCCCAACACAAATGCTTTAAAATAATTTCAGACACAAAAGTTGAGCAATGATTATAAACATTTTGTTATGTACGCATTATAACTACATTTTGTTGTCATTATCAATGAAGAACTAACTGATCGTTTTTATATGACATTCATATGCTCTTTCGAGAAAAGTGTATTTACCACATTTCATGAGTAGGTGTAGGTAGGTATAGGTTTATAGCAATTAGGTAGTTTAAAAAAATCAACAAGTAGTTTTGACATATGATTGAAGTTTAAAAAAATGTTGTTCATTCAAAGAAAGTTACAGATGTAACATGATCAGCAACTTCAGGCTTAACTAGGCATCTTCATGTGTAAACTATTGACATGAAAGTTGCTAAATTCACGCTAATGTCCCATGTACAGGGGATGACCGAGCAAGAGGAAGAGAAGAGAGCTGAGCCAATCCGAATTCGCGCTAAGGGTCTGTTGGAGCGACGAGGTTCCAGTGCGAGCCTCACGATCGAGTTGCTGCCCGCTGCCGCCGCCGCAGCCGCCGCCGCAGCGGCACAAGATGCTTCCGCACTGGTTACGCCCACTAGGGAGTGGTGAGTAACCATTAAAAACAATGCCCAACAAGTACTCATCAGTGCCATCAGTGCCGCCCACAGCTGCCTTCAAAGATTAGCCAAATCCCTTTCCTTTGTAATCTTCTTGATTCAAAAGGTAGATTTATATCTTTTTTATCACAATATCTTATAAATTTTGGCCTTTTTATTTATGACTTAGATGATTACAGTTGAATTTAAAGGTTATTGCTAGAAAACTCGAGATAAAATCTAAAGATAACAACATTCACGCAAGTAGTCAAGTTACATCATATGCATTATCTTGGACAATAACTTAATTTTGTTGCAAGTTGATGATATTTTTCTGTAGTTGGCTATAATGCATGAAACTAACCACAACTCTCATCTCCTACCAAGATAAGCTTACACAGATAGTCCAAGCCCATATTAAAACTTTGAAGTTTTATTTTAGGTAGCTTAATTATAGCTTACCAACACTTTGTTGTTGTAATTAATTCAATAGCATCATTGCTCTATTGCTCTTTCTCGCTTATAAATCACTCAGATAACTCTTCATGTGGCAAGCACATGCTTGTTAACCAACCTAATCACCTCCTGTGTTTCTCAGGTATCCATATATAATCATGACCAAATATTATTTTTAAGGTGGAATTATTGGATCACTAGCTAGTAACCATTGATATAGTTTTTTGAATCCAAAAACCTTGCCTGCTATGCTGCCATATGGAATAAATTGTCAGTTGTCGCAACATAAGTGCTTTTGGAGATAGGATAGCAATATCATTTTATTCGCGAAGTGTCCCAGCATCGCCCTGAAATGATTGCAGGAAATGACGGAAAACCTGTGTGGCTTGGCAATGTAAAGAGGACATGCAATCTTGTCTGAAACCCAGAACATCGTTGGCCACTCACCACGCTGTGTTTTCGGTTTAAGTACGGCCGAGGAGTACCTTGCGTCTGCCGGCAACGTCTTGTCTCGTGGCCAACTGCGGCAGGTCTTGCGGGACACGCGAGCCCTGCACCGCGAGTTCTGGGACCTACCGTTGAACCATCCCGAGAAGACCATGGTGGTAGGGTGCGGCCCAAAGAACCGTTACCGCTCGATTCTGCCAAACGAACGCTCTCGCGTTTGTCTGCCAGCCGCAGCTGCGGCCGCAACTGCCCCTGCTGCGGACAAGCTCGATCAGTACATTAACGCAAACTACATTCGAGTGAGTTTTCACGGTCTCATATTACTCATATTTTAGCTTTTGGTTTTAGTTCACCTATTTCATTCAAACTTTTTTGCAATCTATGTAGACTGGAATAATGGACTGGAGTCCATGGAATTAGTAAGGAATTGTACTATAAGTAGTGCCCTTCGTCTGAAAGGTTACTTAGTTGGTTTCCTCTTGATACTCGCTACCCCATGACGGATCCAGTTGGAAATCCTCGTTTACCGAATTGTACCACTGTAGAACATCAATTTGCTTGCAAACTTAAACATGGAAGTTCAATGGAGGGGCATATTTTGTTTTTGTTATGTCTGATCATTTTCTTGCTTTTGATATAACCTGTATTGCCTCATTAATCAAAGTAGGTACTGGGTTTTGAACAGTGCTATCACATTCAAATGGCAACTGGAATCGACTTAAATCATAGTTAACGTTAACTTGATCATATTCATAACTCATCAGTCATCACTTAGATTTATCTGGTATCACACCTGCTGTCTTTTTTTAAGAACCTGGAATTACACAGCCTTTTGCATTACGTGATTCGACTGAAGGTTATAGTATCTTTGATTTAGCATTTATCTACCAAGTAGATCTGGTTGTCCAATGGCCCTTTTATCTCACTATTAAGAAAATTGTCACATCATGAAATTGAAACGGCTTTAATTAGAGATGTCAATGTTTTGAACGGATGTTTGGTATTTGTAGGGCTATGACGGGGAGGAGCGGGCGTACATTGCGACGCAGGGCCCGCTGGCTCACACGCTGGCCGACTTCTGGTCGCTGGTGTGGAGTGAGCGTGTGCCCGCAATCGTCATGGTAACGCGGCTCGTGGAGCAGGGCCGCGTCAAGTGCGAGAGCTACCTGCCGGAGATCATCGGCGAGACACGCTCATACGCAGGTATGCGCATCAATACCCTAATTGCAAAACCTTGTATCTGCAAAACGTGAAATATTGAGTAGACCGTAAAAAAGAACGCTTTCAAAATATTACCTACTTTTGGATATTTAAAAAACTTGTTTTTATACTTTAAGAATGCAATGAAGTGTCTTCTTTTGATTATTCATTCACGTTCGAGGGTTTGCTGACGGGAAAAGGATTTTTTTTCAAGCTGTATGATGACGTGTATTTTTTTCCAGAAATGCAGATACAAGTTTTTGCAACTAGGGTATTGATATGTGAAACTGAAACTACCAACTCAACATTGCATTTTTAATTGATGCAGTGTATTTGGATTCATTAAAGAATATGACTTAAAAAACCATATTTTTTGCACACGTTCATTGTTGCTGTGAGATGATTCCTTTCATACCTTCTGCTGGGCACCTTGCGTAGTGGAATTGATACATGAGCATGTTTGTTTGTTTGCAGACATCAGTGTCACTGTGCTATCGATTGAGTGCAAAGGTGGCCACTTCTTGCGCAAGGTCCAACTGGAGCGAGATGGGGTCGTGCGGCATGTGCTGCACTTCTGGTATGTCTTTCTCCACTTCTTACAAACTGCCTAGCTGACCGTCTTGCTGACTCCTTGCTGACTGCCTTAGTTTCCTGCCAGCACAATGTCAACAGTATTTGATTGCCATACAGAACTAAACTCATGGGCAAAATTACTCGGATTGGCACGTCAAACGGAGAAAGAATGATGCTCTGAAACGATTACTGGGTCTAATGAGGAAAAGCTTTGATGTCGGCAGAGACTCGACTTTGAAAAAAAGCTGAAATCGCCAAAGATTGCTGACGTCGTTCAGCATCGTAACAGCACGGAATGGAAGTGACAATCATTTCTCCTCAGGTACGAGGCGTGGCCCGACCACAAGACGCCGCCCGGACTGGCGGCGGCTTGCGACCTCGTTTCGTTGGCGCAGGAGGTGGAGGCGGTGCGCCGGGGGCGGCGGCCGACCAGTCCTGCGTCGGCACCTGCGGCCGCCCCCGCGACAGCCTTCCCATGGGGTGGTGACGGCGGGTGCGTTGGCGACGGCGCGTGCGCAGACGCCGCGGCCGTAGGCAGGCTGCTCGCCGAGATGAGCCTGCGCGACGACCAGACCTACGATGATGCTCACCTTCGTCGAGATGGTAATGCCTGACGTTCGTTTTGCTAATAAGTAATAACTATGTAATCTATGAGATGAATATCCTTCTGTTACTGAGGATTACTTTTCCACCTCATGTTCATTTTTATATTTGTTTAAAAACGAATTTTTGAAAACATCTCATACAACACTGTGTTTTCCATTTGCATTTTGTTTATTCTGACAAGCAAAGATCTGTGCCACTCAATGACATACCGTAGGCCTGGTGTTGGAAATTATTTTGCTTGAGGTCCTAATTCTACCTTTAATTTGGGCCGTGCATTTTTTTATGTGAACGGTACCTAGACACAATACATGCAAAAAAACCGCAATATGCATGGAGGTGCACTAATTTTACAACAGGTACTGCTACTTTGGCGCCGCAGCAGAACATTAAGCGCTTTCAAGGATCTCTAAAACCACATAATTTTTCCACATAATTTTTCCACATAATTTTATGATTGATACTCCTATGATCGCGGTCCAGAGTTGGTACAGCCCCGTGGGCTGTCTGTTATTTACGCCTGGGCCACACCAAAAGAAGGTTCATCGTCCATATGCCTCCCGTAACAATACCAAAATACACAGTACCTACCCGATCAGCAAACGGTGGTGAGAAGGAATTGTTTTTTTCCCGCAGACGGTGGTGAAGAGGAAGCGTGCGCAGCAGGTCCGGTGCTGGTTCATTGCTCGGCGGGGATTGGCCGCACTGGATGTTTCGTCGCCGTCTCCATCGGCATCAGCCAGCTGAAACACGAGGGGAATGTAGACGTGCTCGGAATTGTCTGCCAGATGCGCATTGACAGGTGAGCCATATTGCATGTTGTATATGGTGTACCGTCGATAACTACAACAGGATAGCTGACTGACATGACGGTATCTGAGACCGAGCGCGATACACTTTTGCTATGCCATTCACAGGCCACTTATTTTGGGCTGTCAGAGCATAAGAGTCTTCTTGCTGGTTTTTAGGTTAAATGACCCAATTTTGATATTTTGCGATATTAGCAAAATTCAATTCGAGGGGCTATGGACTGTAAACCACAAAATATTTAGTTTGTTTTGACAGTGAATTGCTAAATCTCTTGTCTCCATTGTCCATTGGTTGGTTTAAAAAAAAATTGAACTCTGAAATGCAAGCTTTTAAATTGGTATTCAACAGCTATTAATACTGGATATGAATATATTGTTTTATCATTTTGTTTAAAGGTTGCCAATTGTGCTGTTGCAGGGGTGGAATGATTCAGACGGCAGAGCAGTACGAATTTGTGCATCGAGCGCTGTGCCTGTTTGAAGAAACTCTACCTCCTCGAGGAGAATAGCACTTGAACCAGGCACAGAGGGCCGGAACCAGTAGACCATGATCAGACCAAGATCACCCGTCAAGAGTCAGACTCGAAACAAACATACGCTTATCTCCTTGATGGAGAATATTACATGAAATATTAGACATAAAAATATATAGGTATTTATTATTCTAGGAGTCTAGGCTAGATTGTAGAAACTATGAATGTTGCATGGAATGTATTCAGTGTGATGCGTGAAGGTTGCGAGTAGCAATGACTGGGAATGTCGAGATTGCTTGCTGAGGGGAAAGTCTGAGCTGGGGACTTGGAGAAGGTGCTGGCATGGTGGTCATTCATCGGTTTGGGAACGAGTAATGGTTCGTGTAGGGGGCCAGTGGGCCTTGTCGGTGTTCAATAGCGTTACCACCAGACTAAATCCAGGAAATTTGAGGGGAAAGTTTTTTTTTATACTTTCACGTGTTATCGAGTAAGTAGGACACCAATTTACTATTCAAAAATGGAAGAAATTCGTATAGTTCATGTATAATAAAATGTGGAACAATAATATATAAAGAAATATATATATAAATATATGATATAAAGTGCTGTTTGAATTCCTTGGCCATTCTGAATTCGGTCCCCTGTTCACCATACATTTGTATCGTTCTTTCATAGAAATGGATGACCATTCGATATCCTTGCAAATGTTTTCCTCTTCCCTGAGCTCTTGTAAATGTTAGTAATTAGCAAAACCTTAAGGTGACAATGGTATTCCTGTGGTATTTTATTGTTATTTCTTACAGCTCCTGAACAACGTGATCGTTTCTTTCCTTCTGAGCCGCTAATGTTTTGTCGGTGATTGAAGGTTTGGCTGCAAAAGTTATACTTTTTATTCCAATTGATGGGGGATCCTGGATCTCTAATTTGAAAAGTTGGATAGAAAGAAAAGTAAAAGTGCTTTCAGGCAGACCAGCGTGAATCAAAGCCCAGTGAAGACACGGAAGGAATGGTTGTGCCTTCATGCTATTTGTTCCATGCCTCCTTGCAACCTGGGTCATATCCTTCCTGAGACCATTGTCCTGAAAACTCTTGTTAAGTTGTTGGGGGATTTTCCCTAACTCCTGCACTAATTTTCATAATTATTGTACAAAATTCTAGCAGCCGCCGGACCAAGAGTGCAAATGTATTTTTCAAAGTTTTTTCATAGATCATAATTTTGGCGCCAGCTAGTGGTAGTAGACTGTGCAGTCTGCTTGAAATGTCACACACAGGCCTCACTGACTATGACGGCGCCCGGCCCAACGCCCCTCGTTCGGTGCTGTCTGTCACTGTCTTTGTTAATGTTTTGTGGTTTGGATTTGCGGTACAGATTGGGTAAGGCTTGCGCCTGCCGTGCTGCGAAGGTTGGAGCAATCCTGACTAACCGTGGAAAAAAGGGCATTTCGTATGTTATCATTTCCTTGGATTAACCGACGGTGTTGAATTTTAGCTGGAAGAATGCGTTTTTAAATGGTTATTACAGAAGTTGGAAACTGCATCTGCCTGTATATGGGACTAGCCGGGACGCCATGTCAGGAAGCCAAGCCCTCAAACGTGAAATTCTTATATTATTATGCCTGAGTCTATATAATTCGATAATATCTCTTCAGGCTGAAGGTATGCTCGCAAAATTACTGATTGAAATTTGTGGAAGGGCAAAACAAAATTCGTGCACATGTGTTTCTTGGCATTTAACCACATTTCTTTGAAAATGTGTGGGCAAACAACATGTACCCTTATGAAACTTGTGACTTGATTTGCTAAGATTTCGGTCTACTTCTAGCGTTAAACGTGACTGTACTTTTGTTTGCCAGATGTAAACACTGATAGTTTGACACCACCAGTTTTGGATGTCGTGGTTCCCATCGGGCTGTCACTTTGTGACAATGCCACTTTCGTGTGCACCTCCAGTGAACCTAGTGCAGCGATCTGGTGGAGCAGGGGCTTGGAAAATATATCTGTCGCAGATGTATCCAGGTGGGGATTTCAGGACACTGCCTTTGACTTATTTCCATGAGTGTGTATTTAGTCCAAACTGATAAGAACACATCTCTCTTACAGGTTTCGAGTACAGTCACAAGAATCTGGAGTCTCCTTGCTTCACATAATGTGTATTGAATTAACAGATATAGGAAATTACACATGTCATACCAATTTCGACCTCAAGGAAGTGCTCTTTGATATCTCAAGTAAGTTTTAATTTTTTGTTGGACCAGCAAATTTACATCATAAATTAGCAGTTACTATTGTTGCCGACCATTTGTATTCTTGCAGTTCCAGCAAGCTTGACGTATTCAAAAGGTGATCGAGTTAAAGTAGGGAAGAGTGCATCACTTGAGTGTCATTTCTCTGGCCATCCTGTTGGAGAGGTCATTTGGAGCAAAGACAACAACCCTTCCCCAATCTTATCGTGAGTTTGCTGAGTTAAGGTTTCATGAATAGAAGTATTGATTGTATTCAAGCATTTTATTACTTGATTACTGTTCACAGGAACCAAACAGAAACTAATGCTGTTAATGCAACATTGTTGACTAGCCGGTTCCATTTAGTGGACGTGGGCCGTAAGGACAATGGCAGTTACCATTGTACAGCTTCAGGACCAGATGGTCCAATCACAGGAGTGGTGGCTCTTTTTGTTTTGGGTAAGTTAACCTTTTTGTGTTGATATTTTGGATGAGTCGTTATAATCAAGAGTAGGGGAGTTGTTTTAGCACATCCCTGGCGACAACCGCCGCCTGATGTCTTTTGAAATACGCTTGCCGGCGACCATCTGTACTTGACTTCCCAAGCTCTCCTTTGCCTTATTCTGAAACAAGTGTGGTTGTTTACAGATACTCCACAAGTAGAGAAGATTGATTTTGCAACAGCTGTTGGTGCTCGAAACATTTATCTCAACTGGACAATAAACAGTTGGAATTCTCCTGTTCAACAGTATATGTTGATGGTGAGATGCATTTATTTTCTTATCTTGCACATTATTGCATATTATTGCATATTATCATATTAGCTACCCATTTTGCATTGTTGTCCATTTTGTGTTCTCTATTTTCTTATCTTTCAAAGAAGGCAGATTCTGTTCATGTTGTGGACAGAAAACAAAAAATTAATATTCAATTTATTAAATGTTTATTGTTCTGAATTTTATCTCAATCTGCAGGCTCATACTATCATCATTTTTCGTGCCCAATCTAGAAATGCAAAAGTGTACCAACAAAACATTGCTTTTGTCAGTGCCCATTACTATCGAGCAATTGTTTACAGTATACCAAAACTTGTCACCACTTGCCCATAATATGTCATTCCACACACCAAAGTTGTTTTATCTTTTTCCAGCACATGCGGAATGGGTCCAACCAGTGGACATTCTATCAAGAGCACATTGGAGGTGGCAATACAAGCTACGTCGTGGGAGGTTTGGAGCCTAGCACCGCATACTTGCTTCGGATCAATGCGAAGAATGAGGAAGGCCAAGGCAAAGCAATCACTTCAGATGATTACATCCGAACTTTGGACGCAGACCCACAGTTTGTGCCAGAAGTCACTGTAAATGGCGTTACTCTCAATTCCATTACCATCAGCTGGAGTGCGCCTCCTCCTCAAGTCAAGCAGCACATTCACTACTACCAGCTTGTGTCAATGGACAACGAGACCATCAAGGAAGCCATCTACCCTGCTGACAAGCAGATGAACCTCTACTTATTCGTGAACCTCGAGTCAGCAGCCACATATCGATTCAAGGTAGGCACGTCTGCCATCAACAGCAATAGATATTTTGCAAGAGGTGTTTGAAATTGGGTTAAATCCTGAGGATATTGCTGCAGTAGGTTTGCATCTAAAATATAACCTTACAGTTTGTGTTTCTAAAATTTATTGAAGTGTGTTCAAAAACCCAGTAATATTTACAATCTGAGAGAAAAATTTGACCAATTATTGTCTGTCACAAGTTTCAATCAGAAAAACTTTATTAGAACCAGAGATCTGAATCTTTATGAATGACGGTCTTGGTTCTTAAAAATCAATTAATAAAGTTTCCGATTCCGATTCCGGTTCCATAAAACTTACTGTTTTTTTCGGGTCCTGTTCTGGTTGGGATCCATGGAAAAAAAATCTAAACAACAAAAAGCAACACGAAATCTGAGTTTATGTAATCTTTATGGAACTGAAAATATCAGATATTTTTAAATGCAAATAGCAGTTCCAATTCTGGTTCTTTGAAAATTACTAGTCAATGCATTAATGATATAAATTTAATTCACGTCTACTTCCCGGGAACGTAGTTATGTGTTTTCGTTGTGGTTTCAACAGGTGGCCGCATGTTCAGAATACACGCGGAAGTGCGGAAGCTTCTCGAACCCCGTCAATGGCACGACCATGGATGGTCTGTCCAGCGCACCCGACAACGTCACTCTGCTCTGCCGGTACGACAACATCAGCCGCACCAGCATCGTATCGGTGACGTGGGCGCCGCCCGAAAGACCAAACGGGCTCGTCGTCAGGTACAACGTCTATCTCGACGGGTCTGCCACGTTCAAGAACGAAAAGGGAGTCATGGAGAAAGTCACGTGGGAGCCCAAGGTTAGTTTCATCGATGTGTGTCTGAGTAGGTCGTACTTGTAGGTTCAAGAGCAATGCCTGCTTTAGTCATGAATCACTTAATGAACAAATTTCATGAATTTCTTTACCTACTATTTTAAATTTCAGTTGCCTTAGATATCAACGGCTGATTTAATTAATCGAAACATTATCCCATTTGCTAAAGGGTACGAATTACCAAAAGCTGGAGGTGGTACAAAATCGAATTAAATGTTCAGTCGACACGTTTTAACTTTTCAGCTAAAGCCTTGTTTGCTCAAACCAATAAACTAAGGCAACCGCATGCCTAGGGAAAACTTTCCACAACTATTTTTCTATCAGCACTCATGGCACCTGCAGTTATTAGTCTTTCCAACCTTCTGACATTGGTAACTACTAACTACACTTAATGAATTGCGACCGCTGAAACTGGCTGCTGTTGCAGGTGCGGCACGTGGACCAGCACCACACGAGCGTGCGCTTCTACGACGTGATCCCGCCCAACACGAACTACACGGCACGAGTGTCGGCCGTCACGCGGTCGCGCAACGAAGGCGCTCCAGGGATCAGTCGTTGCGCCATGCCGCCGACGGTGCCGGACCGCGAGAAACTTGCAAGGTTAGTGGCCTCAATAATAGTAACCTTCGTACACGTACACCCACTTCCTCTGTTAATTAGATTATAGGACATAAATCCGTATTTTGCTTCAATTTGAATTTGAATATTAAATTGGCTAGTTAGAACTAGTAGAACTACCTACAGGATTAAAGCTTTACATACACTACATAACAACGTAGGAAACTACAAAACATAGAACTATGTCAGCAAGGGGTATATAGGTTTTTGAGCTGAATATTAGTGGACACAAATGATTTTCGAGCAGGTTTTCGGGATCCATAATAAGAAAGTAAAAGTTTTCACTTTACATATTATATAATAAGGTGATATTATTGACAGCAGTGTCTAAAATTATGAATCCAGACATTGTTCTCTATAGAAAATAGAAATTGTACAAATATGATTGTTTTGAGACTTGTCTTATCTGTGAGCAAATTGCATCATATTCATCTATGCAATATTTCTGTCCCGTTCAGGTTTTACTGGGGCAAGGTGCAAGAGCGCGACCGCTGGCTCCTGAAGCTGGTGCTGCCGCGAGTGACGGAGCGGAACGGCGCCATCTGCTGTTACCGTGTCTTCCTCGTTCGGCTGGGACCCCAGCAGACGGTCGCCGATCTTCCTCCGCCGGAGGAGGTGCCGCTGTACACCTACCAGCAAGTTCACGGTGGCAACACTGGAGGCGCATATATCGCTGAGGTCTTCGAGAGGTTAGTGTGTTTTGTTCTGTTTGGTCTCTTTGGCACAGTGGTTTCATGATGAAAACCGCAGTTAAATATTCAGATTGCTGACTGCATGGGGATCTTTGCAACTTAGTTTGCAAGTTACGACATTAATATTAAGTGTTCACATCAAGGAAATACTGTAGCCACTATGACTCATTAAGAGAAGAGCAGCTGATACTTAAAAAGAAGAGGCTTTTCAAAGAACAGTCACGTTATGATTTGCTAGGGCTTCGCAAACACAATTTGTGTTGCGTTGAAGATGAGCGTAGTGGTTTGTATAGCGAAAGATGATGGCACACTCTACACACACAAATGTCACTCACAAAGTCACAACACATTTTTGGGAAAATTAGGAAAAAATTTAAGATTTTGCTATGCTCATCAATGAAAGCTGTGAAGTCAATCAGTTTATGTTATCATTCAAATACATGTTTGATCATCTGTTAATTTTTTCTCTTTGTTGTACATACATTATTTTTTTCAAAATTGTCAGTTACTTAAACCTGTAACCTGTAACCAGCAACTCACCCATATAAGTTAACCTCTAGCCTTCTTCACCGTTAGAGACTTGCATTAGCTTTATTCATGTTCCTGTTTGTTGCAGCGACGCGGTGAAAGGCGAGGTATTCCTCGGCGACGGCGAATCAATCGAGTCCAGCAACAGCTCGATGTGCCAGCAGTGCGTGGGTTTGCGTCCGGCTCCCGAACCCAGCCCCGAGCCCGTGCCCCAGGAACCCAGTCAAAGCCCGAGCCCCGAGCCGGTACCTGCCACGGAACCCAGCACCAGCCCGGAGCCCAGCCGTGCGCGCCGGTCCCACGCGATGGCGCCGCAGCCGTTCGATGGCCTTCTCGACCGAGAGAGCAATTACACGGGTGAGGACTACTCCTATAGTGAAAGCCACATGAGCTGCAAAGACTAGAATGACTAGTGTGGGCTCGTCATTCTTGTAGTGTGGCAAGCAGTTTCCCTCTCCTTGTACACTTGTTTGTACATTGTATACACAGCACTTTAGCAGCATTTTGGTTTGTTACGGGTGGTGGGGTGGGGAAACGCACTAGCGCAGCCCAGTGAGAAGAAGTGCAGTCAACAAGCCCATTGAAAAGTTCTATTAATGCTAGACCGTGGTAGGAATCTCGATATTTCTGCATGGGAAGGACTAAGGAGTGATGAGCCTAGTTAGTAGTAACATGGTCGGCCTTGTTTTTTGGTAGCATTTTGGTCAGATTTGTACTCAAATCTGATTTTAACCATAATGTGGATCACCAGTCGCAATGTTCAAATGCATAGCAGACTATTGGAATTTCTGTGCTGTGTCAGAACTCTTCTCGTCGATTTTGAAACATTGGCAGACTGAGATAAGTAGTGTTCACAGCTTATCGCCAACATTGTCGGCCAATAGTGGAACCGTGTTGTTATTCCAGGCTTTGTGGAAGTGATCGTGTTCGGAGAGGAGCACTCGCTGCTGCCGGCGTACAGCGGGTACCTTGCCGCACTGAACCCGGGCCCGGTGGTGATGTCTGCCACTCTGCAGGACTCTCCCACCACATTCCTGGTGCACGTTCTCGTGTGCCTCGCGCTGGTTGTCGCGTTCCTCGTCGGGGTCGCACTGCTCATGCATCTGCACGTCAAGCGCGCCAATCACCGGCAAGGGATGGTGGAAATGAGTCTTACCACTTCGTTCAGGTACACGCTCAGTTCACATGTTTTGTTCATTTTTAATGTCGATGGGAAGAGGATTGTTTTGTTTGAGTTGTTTTGAAACACCTGGCAGAACCAGCTATTAGTAAACTTTAGCTCTTTGTTTGGGGATTCATTTTATAACTTGAAATAAATAAGAGTTGGAATGTATTTCTCAATATGATTGAAAAGAAGTACGATAAATACGATATGCACATTTAAAGTATATTTATACAAACGCAATCTCTTTATCAATGGTACTTGGCTTTCCTCTTGTGATATCATGTGGTGTGTGGTTGTGTGGTCAACCACAAACAAAATCTGTGAAATTATAATTAGATTCTTTCTGCATTGCTTCATAACTGTACAGTACATAAAAGGATTTTTTGCTGATGGTCTAAATTCAACCAGTGTTATTATGCCAAGTATTGACAGTGTCTTCTTCAACCATGATATCCTTGGCTATCGTAAGAAGTTGTTCTGTCCGAGTTTTAAGGTGGGTTTAAAGTAAAAAGTTAACCAAAGATTATAGAGAATTAAAAACACGGTGAATTATGGTGCTTGCTGATTCAATTGCAGCCAAAGTTCTAGTATACCATGATTTTAAGCAGTGAAAATTCAGCGCAATTTGTCTTCCAGGCTGTCTAACTAAACCCATAAAGCTCTCTGCTCTGCGCACATGTCCCATGCCTTGCAATATACTAGTGGTTAGAGATGTTGGCGGGTACCCGGTTCCAAATCAGGACCTGCGAGACCGCTCAAAACCCAAAAATTTTTTTTGAAAAAAAGTTTTTTTGTTCAAAAAAATTTGGAAAAAATCATTTTTTGTGCCCCTGTTCAAGTCAATGTATTTGGGTTGATTTGTACCATGCTGCCTGCTCAGAAGCATGGTCAGAGCACCAAGGCTTGCAGAGTGCAGAGTGGCCTGGAGCCACTTGAACCTGTTCAGACATGTGTCTTTGTATTTTTCCTGAATTCTAGTGATTTATTGGCTGTCGCCCAATGCCAAGCTGAGTATGGGGTTAGGGTAGTTTGTTTATGCAACCTAATCACTTTGTATGGCTTCTCCACTCACTAACATTATGGACTGCTGCTTTTATGGGGCAATAAAGATAAAAATCATTTCTGAAAATATTATGCTAACTTCATAAATGTCTTGTCTATGCCAATTATAACACTATTTTGGAACAACCTTGCATGGTGCAATATTCCATGGTGGTACACACAAAAATTATTTTTGAAAATTTGAAAACTTTTTTGAAAAATTATTATTATTTTTTTTTTGTGGGGGGGGGGGGGGTTTCGAGCTAACCCAGGTACCCGCGCGGGTACCCTGGTACTGGTCACAGGTACCCGGGTCCAATTTCTGGATACTGCCGACATCTCTACTAGTGGTACACATATTACAGGCATATAGTTAATACAGATTTTCTACCATATGGAGCATAGCTTAAATTAAATGTGAAAAATTGATGCTATTTCGTTACCAATGTCGCTAGGGTGCATTGGCACTGATTAGGACTCCAATAATTATCGGGACTGAATACCGACTTACCGCGAGAGAGAACTGCATAGCGATGATTGGAAGACCAAGTTAAACTAATCAAATAAATACAGTGTATCCTTCCCGTAACTACTAAAACATTCATTTTGAGGACAATGTCGCGAGTCTTGCCGTGTGAGGGCGCAGCTACTGTTAACATAGGCATGGACAATATGACTGAGTAAAGCATACCGGTGCGCATATCCCTATCGATGTATGGGCATGTACCTGTGCCATAGCTGCTCATTTCGTCGCCTGCTTGCCGCCTCTGTAACACCTGTACAAGTCTCTGGATTGGCCATGAAAGATGATGACATGTCTAAGTGTTTGACCTATGCAGTCGCTGAGTTGTGCCAATGTCCGCAGGTACCACTGCCAAGCTGCTCATTTCATCGCCTGCTTCCCGCCTCTGTAACACCTGTACAAGTCTCTGGATTGGCCATGAAAGATGATGACATGTCTAAGTGTTTGACCTATGCAGTCGCTGAGTTATGCCAATGTCCGCAGGTACCTGTGCCGAAGCTTCCGCGGAGGCCGTCACGGTGTACTGGTGGCGGCGTCGCCCCCCGACATCGCCCCCGTCCCTGCCGCTGACCTTCCCACCGTGTTCGCCGAGCGCCACAAGGACTCCGACTACGGGTTCCAGCACGAGTTCGAACTGTTACCCGACCGATTCTCCGACCGGACGACCAGCCACTCGGAAGCGCGCGAGAACGCATTTAAGAACCGTTATCCCGATATCAAGGCGTACGACCAGACAAGAGTGCGACTTTCCTCAGCGGATGGATCTGATTATATCAATGCCAACTTTGTGGTCGGGTGTGTATTAGAATATTTTGTTTATAGCTTAAAATTTGATGCCAATGTCATTTCATTATTGCAATTTCATTTCAAAGTGTGTGGTCAGATTTATGAATGGTACATGATAGCTGTGGATTCCTGGCTAATTTTTTTTCGAAATTCACATAATTTGTTTTGGTTTATCAACGCAGGTACAAAGAACGCAAGAAGTTCATCTGTGCACAAGGCCCAATGGACAACACTGTCACCGATTTCTGGCGCATGATTTGGGAACAGCATCTCGAGCTGATCTTGATGCTTACAAACCTCGAGGAATACAGCAAAACAAAGTGTGCCAAATACTGGCCAGACGAAGCAGACGGCACCAAAACATTTGGGGAAATCTGCGTACGCCATGTGACTCAGAAACGCTATTCGGATTTCATCGTTCGCGAGCTCGTTATGTCGCGAGTGAATGGGAAGAAGGAAGAAGAATCGCGTACCATTGTGCAATACCACTTCTTAGTGTGGAAAGACTTCGTCGCTCCAGAACATCCTTCGGGAATTCTGAAATTTGTAAAACGTGTCAACGAAGTTTACTCCTTGGAGAAAGGTCCGATCCTGGTCCACTGCAGTGCTGGTGTTGGCCGCACCGGCACCCTGGTCGCTTTGGACAGTCTGCTTCAACAGCTGGCAGACGAGGGGCAAGTTTCAATCTTTGCCACCATCTGTGACTTACGACGTCAGCGCAATTTCTTAGTGCAATCGCTCAAGCAGTACATCTTCATCTACCGAGCTCTGCTGGAGGCAGCGCAAATGGGGGACACAGAACTGCCGCTGGCGACGCTCAAGGCCGGCGTGGAAAAGCTGCGTCAACGGGACCCACCCTCTGAGCAGACTCGTATGGAGAAACAGTTTCAGGTAAATGGCATTTGGTGTGGAAGGGATCTGGGGCAGGGTGATCTAGAATGGCATAAGTCGGTTGCAGTAGTGAATGAGTTAATGGCACCGCAAAATAAAGGTCGAACCTCTGCTGTATTCGGACCAGGCTTTTTCTATCCTGGTGCAACCCTTGTGAGGACACAAGCTCTTATGTCTCAATACTGCCTGGACGTTATTGAGTGATCATAATATCGAGAAAATAAACTGTATTTTGGCTGGCTTTTGCAGATGGCTACGGAGAAAGTGGACGAATGGAAGTCTGTGTCGGTTGGCACAGGCGAGGAGAATGTGGCCAAGAATCGCAGCGAGCGAGTTATTCCTTACGATCGCAACCGAGTAATCCTGACGCCAATGCCAAACCGGGACAACTCAACGTACATCAACGCTTCTTTCATTGAGGTTTGCAAATGCATTTAATTAAATAGGTACTTCGAAATTTATTTTATAAATGGAATGATGTTAACAAAATTATGTGCATCATTAGGGCTATGACAATAGCGAATCGTTCATCATCACACAAGATCCTCTGGAGTCTACATTGGCAGACTTCTGGCGAATGCTGTCTGAACAGAACATCTCCACTCTAGTCATGCTCTCGGACGTAAGTTTCTTTGCTTATGTTGACATACCTAAAGGGATATTCAATATCACATATTAATGAATGGGCGGTGATGGGTTGTTTTTCAGCTGGGAGAGGGGAGTAAGAAGTGCCTGCGGTACTGGCCAGACGATGAAGTCACTCATGACCATATACGTGTCAAGTACATTCAGAGCGAGAGCTGTCCATACTACACACGCCGTGAGCTCAGTGTTACTAATATGAAGGTAAACACTATTCATAGTTGTCTTGTTGCCCTCCGAGTTGCATTGACAATATTTATCTGGTAAATATTACAGACAAGTAAAAACCTTCAGTTGCAAAGGGAAACCACATTCGAGTATTGTGGCACAATCCTGTTGACTACTATCCTGATTGCTGTTTCCGTGATTTCCCTGCTACTGCCACAACCATTCAGTGCAATTGCTCGAGTGGATAGTTCCTCCATCAAACAAGCATTTCATAAGTACTTCTAACCAGGGCTTTGAACCGTAATGTTTTTTCGTTTCGGTTATGGTGACAGTTCGGGGAACTATTTTGGTTCGGTTTAGGTTCTACCAAAAATATTAATTTCGTTTCGGTTGGTACTGGTTCGAGCCTCTAATTTTTGCGGTTTTTGTTTCGGTTTTACCTTTCAGAAGGAAAATTTGCCCCTAATGTGTGGGCACCCAAAAAAGCACTAAGTGCGGCGGGTATATATATATATATATATATATATATATATATATATATATATATATATATATTTTTTTTTTATTTATATTTATATTTATATTTATTTATTTATTTATTTATTTATTTATTTACTTATTTATTTATTTATAAATTCTGACGACATGTCACTTGCTATGCCCAAAAGGAAGCAGAGATGTAACTTGCAAGTGCTTAAAATTGTGATTAACATGGGAAATTTTGCTGATAAGACAATTGATAGATTACTTTCAGTGTGCGCCATGATCCATCCGACATTACAACAACGGCCACCCATCCAATCCAGACTCCACCAAACGCACAGGGTCTCTTGATTGCAAGCATCACAGCGAATTCATTTGACAAAATTCAGTGTTTGTTTTGATGATTTTCTTGGCATTGCGCTGGTTAAATAACCCGTTTAATAAAATAAATAATTTGCTGGTTGCTAAATAGTTGCTAAAAGTGTCTTTGCATTGTTAGTGAGATATATCTTGACGGAATTCCTCAGTCAGATATCAGAAATGAGTTTACAAAAAATAGGTTCAACACAAAAAAAAAATTAACAAGTCACTTGGGGAACTATTATCATATAGAGAAAAAACAATTGAACAGGCAAAATTCCCCAAATCGTGAACTGAAATGAACAAAAAAAAACCATTCTAGAATTTCGGTTTCATTACGGTATAGGCCGCTTTTTATTATTTCGTTTCCGGTTCGGTTGCGGTTCGGCCAAAAATTACGGTTGTTCCTGTTTTCGGTTTCGGTTCCGTTCAAAGCCCAGCTTCTACCTAGGCTTTATAGAAGCCGCTTAAGACCTAGTGGGGCTGTTCCCTAACCTACCAAAAACTAAGCACCACCGATTACTTTTGTTTAGACCGATGAGACGATATTGGTTACTCAGTACCAGTACAACGGGTGGCCAACGGTGGAGGGTGAAGTGCCGGAGGTTACGCGAGGCCTTATGGAGCTGGTGGAGGTGACACGGCCGGGTCGGGAGGGTGTCGCCATTGCCGCTGCCACCGCCGTTGGGCCCGTAGCAGTGCACTGTGCGTATGGTGCCGAGCGAAGCTCCATGTTTGTCGCGCTCGCCGTCTTGGTGCAGCAGTTGCGCACAGAGAAACGCGTCGATCTGCTCTCTACGACCATCAAGTTGCGCTCACAGAGGCAGGGCATGCTGGATACGTTTGTAAGTGAATAGTTAAGAAAGCGTTACTTCTCGCTGATGAACCAAAAGGGCTGTAAGGCCACAGAACAATCAGCCGTTTAAAGAACACAATCCGTAAACTTACTCTTTCTTGCATAATGGGGACGTTAGGCTCATACTTGCTGAATAGACGCTAAAGCTTGGACTTCAATTGCAGGCCCAGTTTGAGTTCCTGCACCGTGCCATTGTCAACTATGCTGACCTTCATCATCTGGCAGAAGAAGCGTCTTGAAGTTCTCGCTCTTTCTCTCACTCGCCATTTGTGACAATGCTCATGTAAATAGGTTAAGATTAACCACAATTAACGACTGTTTATTCTCATGAGTGAATCTTTTACAAGCATCTAGTCTAGGTGGCATCTAATGTGTTTCGGATGAGAAACTGTGCCATTTTTTGTAAGAATTTATTTTTTAAACATTCTGTTGACATCACTATCGCATTTTATTAATAGTCGACTACTTGTAACTTTAGGTATTGCTTTCGTGAATACCTACTTTTGTATATAAATGTTGCAAAATTTTAGTCAAGAACTGTGGAAAGTCTCAGATTCGCTCAAACTTTTACAGATATGCTGTGAACAATGTAATCTTAATGCCATTATACATTTTGTGGAATTGTCTCTAAAAATATGGGTAGAATTATTATCCACGCTTATGTGTTAGATTTAGATTAGATGCTCTAGACCCAAGAGAACATTTGTACCTGATGTACCCATGATACCAAAATGTCGAGATATTTAATGTTGACTGACTTTTTATTTTCGTTTGAGATCCATGGAGGGCTACATGGATATTTTATCTTAAAGCCATTCATCAGTGATTCAAGTTAAATTATGAGTATTTCGGATTAACTGGTATAAGTGAAAAGAACACTTTTTTGTAGGTGTAAAGTATAAACACATAGTAATAATACGATAATGTCATACAAATAAAGCGCGAATGTGGGCCGGGGGAAGCCCGAAGCAATGGGCATGCGCATACCCTGCGCATACCAATCAAACTGTACCCTGCAAGGACTTGGCGCCTACTTCACGTGCCGGGTTCGTGTTTTTGACAGTTGAGGTTGGCAACCGACTCCAATTTTTGTAATAAAGTAAATATTGAGCAACGTGTTATTTCTTGGTATTTGCTAGACTGGCTCTGCTAATTTATTATAAGTCCGGTTTTATTCTTCTTCTGAAAAACGACAGTGTACATTTTTCATTGAATAGAAAACGAGGATTAGCGTTTCTTTTTACCTATGCCTTAAAATTTAACAAAACCTTTCTCTAAAAGGGTAAATGTAGGAGCATCGACGGTAGAAATGTACAATTTGCATTTCTAGTCTAAACCAAAATAATTTGAACATGTCTTTTAAACCTCTGGCAACAGCAAGATCAATGTTAGTTGTTCTCGTTCCTACATTGTTTTTTGCAATAACATACTTTATTTTTAAACTGATTAATGAAGCACAGCCCACACCATACCTTGATGAGGTCTTTCATATCCCACAAGCAGTGAAATATTGTGCCGGCCAATTTCATGAGGTAGGTTTTTTTTACTTATGTAATACAGGTAGACGAACAATACCCCCTGAATTTCAGCCTCCTGGGCTGGTGCCTTGCTCGCCCCTGCCTCTCTACGGCCATGGAAATAACACACATCAATAACCAAATCTGTACAAAATATTTGACTACAAAGGCATTATAAACCGCAAAATGTTCGCCTGCAGGGCCCAAGTATGATAAAATTAGAGAGCTTCAATGATTCTTGTAGATTTTTTTCAGAATTTGCTTCCCCACCCTCCAAACCCAATTTATTTCGTAAACATGTAGCCGATTTTGGACCCTGTGTGAAATTAGGAATAGAGATGCTGATATATTACTGATAGTGATGTTGCGGCAACGGTCTCGCCTGTCCTACAACACCAAATGTGAAAACTTCAGTCAATTATCAGAAAATCAATTTGGAAGGGGGATCTGCTACTATTGATTATAATATGTAACTTTAATGCAATACTTTCCAACAATGTATCCTTATATTTTAAAGAGGCAAAAAAAGCACAAAATTTGGTCCCCTTTTTTGAACCCAATTTCCCATAGGAGGGTGGAGGGGAGGCAACTTTAAATCTTGCTCCAGGGCCCAGCAACACCTAGCTACGCCACTGCTCTGTGCCCTTACAAAGTTTTCAAATTGTTGTTATAAGTTGAAGGAATTAGACCAAGTTGCACACTAAAGCTGTAGAAAAAGTTTATCTACTATAACAGCAAATGGTGAAACTAAAGACATGTATGTAAATTCGCTATCTTTGAAACGGGGTAGGTAGCGTCCCTGGGGGCCTATACTGGAACTAAATATTTTTGGGTATCTACAGAAATGAATGTGTTCAAATATTTGAATACTCAATTGAAATCTATGATGTCAGTACTCCCAATAAAACTCAATAGTGTTGGTATCCGATTTGTCAGTTGTTTGATTATTATTTGGAGCTTGGCACTTTTTGACAAGAAGAATGGTTAATCAAATCAGGATTTGGGCCCTCAGAGTACTTGGTATACCAGACCTTAGTGTGCTAATGCTTGTGGTCAGTATCTGGCCTACCTACCTATGTATGATCTTTCCATAAAAATCTCTCTCGAGGGCATGCCGAATTTGGGAAGGATTTAAGTATCCAATGTGAATACACAAAATAAAGTGAAAAAAACTAGAAAAACTTTAATTAAATGTGAATGTGTGTACATGAACCCTTTATTCTTTACAGTGGGATCCAAAAATTACAACACTCCCTGGCCTCTACTTTCTATCTGCTGGTGTGCTCACACCGATAGATCTTCTGTTATCTGGAGCTGATTCTATATGCACCGTTCAAAACCTCAGGACGATCAACTTCGTTACAAGCATCGTGAACTTATTCTTGCTCTACGACATTCGATGCAAGCTGCAGGGTGTGAATGCTGTGAGTGTCTGACCCTGATGTCTAATTTATCCTATTGCTTGTGAAGGCTACGTAAAGCAACTCAACCATCATACTGCCAAGATTCCTCTCATCAATTGCCTTATTCGGTTGCAGATGTTTGACATGGAAGCAATGCTATTCGCATTGACACTTTGGTCATTCCCTATATTGTACTTCTTCACGTTCTTGTACTACACGGACGCACTGGCAACTGGGCTAGTATTATTAACATATAGCTTGCACCTGCGCGGTCGCATGATATCAGCCGCCGCCATAGGCGCTGTAGCTACGTTCGTCAGGCAGACAAACATAGTTTGGCTTGCGTTCTTTGCCCTGCTGCAGCTTCCTCACATCATTCTCAAGGCAGATTCCCAAAAAGGAGATCCTGATGGACTACGTTACTTAAAAGTAAGTCATCAACCTATTGTAGGTATATTATATCTCCCTTCTTAACAGTTATATTCTATTAGCTTTCCGTTGTCTCTGTGCATTTTGCTGCATATTATATAATATGTGCTCAGTTCAGCGTGTTTTTTCCTTTTCAAATATTGCATTCTCAATACCTACCTACAAAATATTTTTTCTTGCTGTTTCAGATGTTATTTCGAAAGATCAGTGCCATTTTTGGAAGTGGTTTCGGTAGTGTAGGTTTGTTGGTTAAAGATTGCTTCAAAAGTTTGGGAGGATATTTGGCTGTTGGCATTGCTTTTGCTGTGTTTGTCTTAATGAACAAAGGCATCGTTGTTGGGGATAAAACGGCTCATGAAGCCTCACTCCATTTTATGCAGCTCTGCTATTTTGTTACAGTCACGTCTTTCTTTTGCATACCTTATTTTCTAATGCAAATTACACCATTCCTTAATTTCACTCAGAAAAATCGAAAAACCTCTGTATTGATATTGCTCAGTCTTTATGCTCTCATACACTTCAACACGATTGCCCATCCATACCTTTTAGCTGATAACCGTCACTATGTATTTTACATCTGGAGACGGTTTTTTACTAGGTCACCATTCCTGCTGGTACCTATTTATTACTTTGGCATTTTCGGAATGGGGCGGCTCCTAAAAAATACTAAGATCACATTTAGGCTTGCCTTTGTACTATGTCTAGCGACATGCCTTGTTCCTCAAAAACTTTTAGAATTCCGATATTTTATCATTCCTTTTCTTCTTTTTCACCTACAGCTGAAACCTCATCACTGGTGGCAAACTGCCACGGAACTTGTTTTGCATTTAGCTGTCAATGCTATAACAATTTACATATTTATTTCTAAACCATTTTTCTGGCCTGATCAATTAGATGTACAAAGATTTTTATGGTGAACTTTGAAAAATATTATAAATTAAAATATTGGCCATTGTAACAGTTTGGGAAATTAAAACATGAATGCAAATTACATTAGTCCTTAATTCCACTCAGAAAAATTCATTTCATCCTGCCTATTTGTTATATTGTATTTTTTTTGCGGTGAAGATCTTCAGAAACAAGTTTATTGCTTTGTTCATGCGTATTTGAATGAGTAAAGCAGTAAATTGCATTGAATATAACTTCTGTTCATTGGATCCGCGTAGCGCGGGAAATCTTGGCAGCTACTTTTAAATTCAAAATATTCTAGCTCTGGAGATAGAGCTACCTTCACGATTCGGTTAACCGTCCAATCGTATCCAGTGCCCGGAACGGCCGCGTAAGTGTAATCGGGAACCAAAATGTCACGTTTTATACCCGAAAATATCTAAGACAGTGTCACACTGCGGTGCCAGTGTTCCTATTTGTGTGAGTGCACAAGCGAGTGACTTGAAGTGTAAATCGTCACTCGATTTTTCCCCTGGCGGACACCAAAATGAAAAAAGACCGCGTGACACGCTGTCAGACTGTCCGAAAAGACAGCCGCACTCGATAAGTAAGTTATCTAGTCTTCTTTCTCTTCGTCTTGAGAAGTAGTTCTGTGATAATTGTACATGTTCCTGCGTACTTATATTCCTGAGCATATCAGCTTTGCGAAGGATCCACGCGTTTCACTTATAGCACGCGTATTGGCAATCATGGCTGGTGTCTGGAAACCTATTGAAGTGGGCGTAACCGCCCTCTGTTTGTATCGTCTCGCTGTGAGTAGTGTGGGTACTCGCCGGCAAGCAAAACAGGTTGCGGAAAGACCGCTCAAGTTAAAAACTGTTGCCAGAAATGTATTTACCCAAACTTATGAATCAACGGTGTTGGCAAGGACCTTAGGGTATCTACAATCCTGCAATAAGGAGATTACTGGACGCATTTCTTTTCGTAGTAGGTTCATGTTCTACAAATTATAGTATAACGGACTTCACTAGTTGATCGCTCATTTTTGCGTTTACCTATACTATGTACTGTTGATCATTACAAATTCTAAGTGGTACAAGCGATGTCAAGCGTGATCGGGCGTTCCCCCACTACAATTTAAAGGAGTGACCCCGATGAATGGATTTATTTGCCAATGGTTTATGTTGCCTTAAATGGAAACTAACCACTTCAAGCTCGCTGCAACTGTGTTGCAACGTTTAGCGTTATACTCAATGGTTATAGTCGTCTCTTCGAATATGCTAATTTCATATTTAGTCAACTTTCTCGTCATTCTCTAGGTGTGTACTAATTCGTAGGTGCCCGATACAAATAATCAGGGGATATTATTCTTGACGCCAGAATGAACTCGCGTAATGCCTACCTGTGGCAAACCTACCTGACATCAATACTTTGGTCAAATCATAGTCGGGTAGGGCTATTGGACCTCTCTAAGATTTAATAGGTATCCGAACCCTTGACAGAAAATCACAAGTCGTGCGATATCTGGTAATCGCTTTGGGTATAGTATAGGCATGTTTGCAACAAAGGCAGGATCAAAGATACTATATAATAACCTTCGGTTGGCAGGATGGCTTACATTTCGAAACTTGAAAGGTACCTTCTACCTGGGGTGGCCAGCCTGCCCGCTTGTGTAAACCTGTTAGAATTAATGAGAGCAGCCGGGCACGACCGAAAAGGTAGATCGTGGACCATAACAACAATAATATCAGCTTGCTGGCTGGCTGTGGTATACATTGTTGCCGGCTCTCCTCCAGTTCAATGTCTGCATTGCATGTCAACTAGCTGGCATTGCCCGTACTCACTGCCTATACTAGGTACACCGTGGGCAGTTGAGTTTGTCTCTTACCAAACCTAACGCTGATTTGGGCTTTCTCTTCCACCTTCCAAGCCAAATGAAGGTGATATTAGTACAGTACAGTACAGTACAAGGTTTAAAGCCTCTGGAACTAATTCTTCCTTTTAATTCAATTTTTATGCATTGTCATATTGTTGTTGCTGAAAGCCCTAGATTGAGTTCTCGATAAACTTTCTGAAGAATGATACAAAGTTGTCGTACTTGGGCCTTTCAGTTTTATTATTATCTTAACATTTAAATATAATGCACGTGCATTGATTGTGGACTGTATTCTATATTTATGTACTTATGGGATAAGAAAACTAGCCGCACGTAGAATATTCTATTCTAGGATCACCTTCCTCAACATCCCATGCTGTGATGTACCATATTTCATAAGCAGAATTGTCAAGAGTGAGACGGATGACACGATGCACTTTTTTGACCAGTAACAAATTTGTGTACAGGGCATGACAATCGGAGCAAATACTTGCTTTTTATATGTAGTCTATCTTATAAACATACTGATGACCGAGTACCTGACGGTGTCGGTCACCGACGGTGTTATTGTTATGCTTTGCTTTGCTTCTGTGCACCAACCAACGGTAAAGGGATACTTCTTAGAAGTTCATTAAAATCGCACAGATTATTCATCCAGATTCTTCTAAAATAAATACATTTAGGGTTTGACTCAATTCTCCAGATTCCGGGAGATTCTTCTAGTCCCATCCGTTTGTGGACCGTTCCCATGTAAATAGTGCACGTTGCACGATCTGGCATCCGCGCTCATGACGGAGTGGCTTGCACAGCTGCTGCCTGCGCAAACGAGTGAGCGGGTGCTAGAGCGGGTGAGAGCGAGCGCGACCGACAGACTGCCGAATGACGGCTGCACTGATGCCATGCTCCTTGATGCCATGCCTTTAGAAGCCAGCTGCACGTCTGCAGAAGCTACCATCAACATGACGCGCTCCCTCCCTTCGAACCGCCCGTTCCCCTCACCCTATTTACACTGCTGTTCGGCCATCATAACATGCCGTGACGTCACGTAGAAACAAAGGAACTCCAACGCGCATGTCACTACACGCAGACAGAGTCGCTGGCAACACTGTATGCCCTCACACATCCGTGGTTATACACAATGGACTAGTGACGACCAGTTGGAACTTGGTAGGAATACGGAGCTGTGCAACGATCGGGAGCGTCAAGCTGTTTGCTTGGGATAAAGAAAGCGCAGTATTTTAGCCGGTGTAAAGTGTAATCCTTCGATGCAATATTCGTTTTAGTCATCCTCGTACATTGGACGATAGTTTTGTGGTGTTTTTACTCACGCCAAGGATCCTTTTCTGCGTTTACATTGTTTGGAAACTTCGAGATCGACTTCAGCCAGCCAGCCGACATCTTGGATTTGGTTTTCGATAAACAGCTTTGAGATGCATATGGAAATTCGATCCGCGGCCGATTTCCTGGTCCAGTTGATTCGAGTTCAGCCGAGCCAGGATGGATTAACTGTCACCGATGCTCAATTGGAGCGTCTGAAGAGCGCTATCTCAGATGTCTTGGGACTTCGCTACAAAGAGCATTGGTTCCCTGACCGTCCAAGCCGTGGGTCGGGATACCGCTGCATTCGCATCAATGGGAAGATGGATCCTGTCCTCATCCAAGCTGGATTCAGTGTGGGACTGCACACTCACTATCTGCGTAGCCTTTTTCCACAAGAATTGACCATGTGGATCGATCCCGCCGAAGTCTCCTACCGCATCGGTGAGAATGGCTCCATCTGCGTGCTCTACGAGGTGCCCTCCGGGCCATCCAAGCCCATCGACTCTGCTCTGATGCCCACCGGCTGCAAGGAATCACTGATGCTGCTCGATACCCATCAAGTGACTCCATTCGAGCAAAGGGCGGCGTATGTTTCCAGTTAGGCTGGCACCCCGAGCACCCTCCTGTCAGATTTTACGGAGCAGCACCCATTGTGATCTCATCTACGAAAGGAACGAAGAATAATACAGTGTCCATAGACTCGTGTAGCTCTATGGGTACGAAACAGTGAAGTTGCAAGGCACGGACTATGATTCGGATTATTGATAAAAGAGTGCTAGTGAGCATATGCATCGTCAGCAAGTACCTAAAGAAAAAAAAAACAATTTGGAAAACTAATCCCAGGTCTCACTTAACTCAATGATACGATTATTAGAAATGTGCGAGAGAGAATTGTCCAAAGTCTGTTAGTACCGATTAGGCCTACATAATGATTGTCAGGTAGTGGAGCATTTGTATTTTCTGGCCACTTTATATTGTGATGTAGCACTAAGTAAACCGGGCTGACTATCTGGCAGGAGGGCCCTATAAACTTTTTTCAATGATTGGATACAAGATATTTTAAATAACCTACTGCCATTGACATGAAAATTTTAGTCCTACCTACTTACGACAAAACTAAAATGGTATCCCAATGGGATAATATGGGCTAAGTTCAGGAAAAAAACTAAGGTACAAAGCTGGAAACAGCCAACTGTGATTTTCCGTTCATTTACAGTATTTTGTTCCAATTTTGGAACTAGCTAAGAGCCTGGGGGCTGTCTAAAGATATTATTTTTGTGCATTGTCCAATTCTAGAATGCACTGAGGGATCATTTATCTAAGTCTACAAATGTGAATGCTTTTTTTGGATTCTTTCAATTTGTTTAAATGATTTCTTTTTAAGATGGTGCAAATTTGTGTATATAAGATGAATTTTTGCTTTTAGTGGCCTATATAATGTAAATCATGTCAGGCATCTTAATAAATTGCATCCAGATATTTTGTGTACAGAGACAGACCGAATAAAACATGAAATGATATGCATAAAAAAGACTTTCATTATTTTTTTAGTAGCCCTTGCATGCTGAAGCTTTCCTTTGAATCTGACATAAAAGTGTCTTTCATCTGACTATTGGGAGAAGTACCCTGGTCTGGTGGTCAGATATTTTGGTAAATATTTTGGTCTGGTTTGGTTGTGAGGAAGGCCAGCAGAGGCAGTTGTAGGTGCAAGATGTCCTTGCCTGTTTCAGTCAAATGAGCATTTGTGATAGTGGTAGAAGTAAAAGCAACAGACACTCCTTCACCAGTAGGTGCATCCCACTAGATGTTGACACTCCCTGTGGCCATGTGCTTACCAAATGAGTCACAGCTAGCAACAAAAACATGTCCCTTATCACAAGTGTGTAGCTGGCTTTTCCTGGTATCGTTGGACAAAGTGCAGACAGGACATGGAATAGTAGTCACTAGATTACATGAGTAATGTCTTACAAAGAGGTGGCTGGGTGTGCTTACACTCCCCTAGACAGGAAAATCGCTTGGTTGCAGTGCGTAGCTGGCTCTTGCAGAGCACACTTGGATTCGCTTCTTCTGTGAGGAAATGAACGGCAACCGCCACGTTCACGACCCTCCCCTAAAGTTGTCTTTGCGGCGGAAGAGGTGGCAGTACCGTGGTGAAGGCAATGCAAATCTCGTGCTCGCTCTTACGGAGGTAGGTACTCGTGTTCGATCAATATCTATGGATTGTTGCAGAAGTTGATTTTGGAATCTTTTGCAGATTTACGATTGATTAGATTTGTTCTGGATGGAAAGTTGTCGATAGTGGGTCTGCTATGTCATACAAATCAACCATAGTTTTAAGCCTAGAATTGGGGCAGTTTACGTACATTAATACATTCCAATTCTGTGAATCTAAGCTATAACCAAAAATTGTTTTAATTTCATGTCAGTATTTTTATTTTTTGTGTTAGCAGGGCTTCCACTCGCCTTGTATCTCCTACTAGTTTCAACTATTTGCCTATTATTTTTGGCAGTGCCTACTATATGCATATTATTTTAGTCAAATAGGTGCAAAAGCAACTATTTGCCTACCGTTTTCACATAATTTTGGGGAAATATTGTGAAATCTTTTAGTTTGAATGAACCACAGATTTAACTAGAAGTGTTGGTTCTCAGACTTCCCCAAAAATATTTTTTAAATGTTTCACTATTATAGTAGTCGTGGAATCACAGAAATGCTGAGTGACTAAGCGAATATCTCAGGATTTGCTTGTTTGGCGGGTTTATGAGCAGAAATTTTCTGATAAGGTTCCCAGAGTGTCTGTCCAACTACCATGTGTAAGCCGAGTTTAGTTCACTGGATGTACTTCGAAACTAGTGGCAAACTCAAAGGTTGGTCAAAATGTTTGAAAAATTTCAAAGGATGAGTCTTCCAGAACAGAAATTTCTGTTCTTGTTGAAAAGAATTTCTGTTCTGGAAGACTCATCCTAGTAAACTCGATTTATAAACTTTGTGCCTTGATAAAGCCAAGTGGAGTCTTGGCGAAACGTTGGCAAAATAAATATTATTTTACAAAAATACCATTCGTAGCATTAACCGAAAAATGTTTCATACACCTAACGGCTACGAGAATTTCCATCATCATATATATATTTTTTTTTTATCTGGTCTTTCCCTACATTTTTTTCCTTAGGTATATCAAAATTCCAAACAATTATTCTGTGGCATGATTTTTTGACAGCCGCAAAAGTTTTTGCCATTTGGAACGCCATAGCGCGCGGCCACGTCAGGGGACATGCTAATGAAAATACTGTCACGAGTGATTCAGGGCGGCTCACATGGATGTTTTTCCTCTGCGCTCAGCTGTAGGCAAAAGTGTTTGTTCATACTACTTAAATATCCTATGAACAGAATCACCCTACTAAAATTAATTCTCTATCCTATATTAAAGCACCGAGCAAATGTGATTTAAAAAAATAAAAAATTAGCAAAGGGTCGTGTTTCAACTGCGGTCTTGTTTATTTGGCTGCTATTTGCCTTCTATTTACAAAAAAATTGCCTACTATTTGACTACTATTTTGGTGAATTTTGCTTCTATTGCTACTATTTTTGGAAGGGTTGGTCAGTGGGAGCCCTGTGTTGAGCATATAATATATTTAGTTATGTATGTACCTTACCTACCTACCTTACATGCAAAATGGGAGACATGCAAACATTTAGAAATGGGTTCCAAAGCATTGTTGATTGTAAATTTCAATGCTTAATATTTATATGGACATTTGTTTTTAATTTATTGTGCTATTTTAACAAATGTAATTACATAAATAATGTATTTATGTTATGAAATGGTATGCTGCATTATAATGTCTGCCTCACTTGAAACAATTGGAAGGTAGGAAGGTGGGTACTAGGGCACAGGTTTTGGTACTTGGTATTCTACGTCAGCATTGAATGTTGATATTTTAGTCACCAACCTTGAACTGCGTAGCACTGGTAACTCTGTGGTTAAACTATAGTTACACAAATGGAATGAGATGCAGCTGTATCAGAACTGTTTCAGTGCCCAGACAATATATTATTTCTTGATGTTTCTTGCTGTGATTGTAGAGGGAGAGGGAAAGAATGTTTTAATATTGTAAAATTGTATTTATGCATTATTTGTAAATAAATAAGCCAACCGATGAATTTATAGGGAAATAAAAATAGCATAAAATAATCTTTAAACGGCTTTCGTGTCGAGTATCAGCTGTCAATCCACCGTAAAGTAAGAAATGGCTGGCTGGGAGAGTAGTGAACGATTTATCACAGATTAACATTTACTTTGAAGCTTCAGCTTTCAGTTTAAACCCAATTTCTTGTTTGTTTTTATAACTTTTTTTCGTTGCTCAGCGTACAAAGCGAAATCTCCTATTTAACTATTGCCTCCCAAATAAGTCGCTTGTGTTTGGTTGCTCACACTCTACAGCCCACAGGCTTGCTCCAATTTCGATGAAATTTTCAGAGATCCCCTTGTTTTTTTAGCAAAATTTACCAGATATTTTTTGAACTAACCAAAATTTATGAAAATGTTCATGATTATATTTGAACACACTGTACCTGCTGTAGCCAGAAGTTCTGAATGTTTTTGATAAGACTTTACAGAGTTGTAAAGCATACCGAAATAATGCATCCCTGCACATTTAAAGTTTGCATTGTTTATTTTTATATCTTTTTATTTTCAATTTTTTGAGTAATTTTTTTTTTTCATACGAAATTCGGGTAAAAACCATTATGAATTGAGATTTTGCTAGCCCACTTTTAAATAATTAGTTATTTCACACACAGGTAGGCGACTGTTAACAACATTCTGCCTTCACTGATTGCTTGATTGTGGTGTTTAAAGGACCATTTACCTCTTGAATTTAACTTTTGGGTGCGTCCATGAGAGAATGTCAAAATGACAAAATTTACAATTTTGTCAATTGATGAAATTGATCTGTTTTTATCATCAGCCAAAGAGTGCTCTACCAAATCCTTATTGTAATAATTTAACAGCTTACTAGGTACTAGGTACTTCTTTGTATTAATTAATTGCGATAGTGTCTGATATCAAGTAATACATATACCTGATTAACATGTAATATAGATTACATGTTAATCACTAGCAGTCTCACCACTGACCGTTGCTGTGTTGTCCGATGATATGCGGCTAAATATAAAGAGTTTTGGAAATCCTGCTACATTATTGTGTAGTTACAAATCTATAGTAAAAATTCATTCAAGAGGCAAATTGTCCTTAACGACACCTCAGCATCAAGGCTATTTGACTTTATCCGATGCAATCAGCTATGCTCATCTTCAACGCAACGCAAATCGTGTTTGCGAAGCACTAGTTTACGATCACACTTACAGCCAAATAAAAAGTCCAACTGACTTTACTTGTAAGATAAGTAATTTCTGAATACTTTAAAGATTTTGGGAGAGACCATTTCAACATTTACACAAGCTCCACAGGGCCCCAGGCTTGTCTGGAGTCTTGAAGGAAAATTTTCTAGAAGAGTTGTAGAATGTCATGAAAATCTACCAACAGGACAGCCAATCACAGGATCAAACCTATGACCTTCCAATGCAGGCCAGATGCTTTTTTGCAAATTTTTATGGTTTTGCTTCCCCTGCATTCTATAATTACTTGTATTGCTTAAGCCAGGGTTTCTAAGACTGAGAATTAAATTGTGGGCACCTCATCATTTCCCAGCTGTAACTGGTAGTTGGACTTGCAGGAGCGCAGGATCGTACGGTTCCGCAAGGACGAGCAGGTGTCGTGTGCGAGCTGGGACCGAGCCGTGCGAGGCGGCGCGGAGGGGACGGAGCGAGAGGCGCGCTTTTGCCGCGGCGTCATGGCGCCGCTCCTTGGCGAGTGTTACGTGCAGCCGCCAGTCGCTGCGTTCGTGGAGCCTGCCGAGCTGCAGTGCATCGAAAGACTGCTCAGCGGCAAGCGGCCTGGTACGTTGTGGATCAGATATATCTTGTGTGGATCAATGTATGGAGCGAAGGCCAAGCGAGAAAAATCGGCGATGGAAGGTGGAAAATTAAAATCTGTCTGCGTTGGCATTACATTATGTTATAAGAGAGAGAGAGAGAGCACTTTATAGCGATGTTCGCAGTGGTGTAGTCCAGGGTATAGGCAGGTAAACGGCATATACTATCTTTTATTTTCAAAATTAGCGAATACTCACCTTTATTTTCAAGAAATACGCTATTACCTACGCAAAGTTCTAGCTTTTAAATGTCAAACTTTTGCGAGTTTTCCATACTCGTTCTATGTTTCACACTTATATACCCATTTCCCACCCACCCATAGCACACCCATTTACCCACTACCCATTTGTCCATTTACCTTTGAGGCGCAAATCGAGATATGTCGACGTGTTTTAGTGAAACCCAAGCAACAATAGTCACAAGCGCCAAACAACAATGTTTGATATGTGAAAATAAGGTGTGTTGGTAATGACGAAAATGTGGAAATAAGAATTCAGTTTCTTTTTCACTACCCCCCCCCCCCTTCCCCCTGGTTGACAAAAAAATTAGCGTTTACCCACCTATATTTCCAGCTTTACATCACTGGATGTTCGGCGAAGCGATTGATACAATTTAGTAACAAAACTGACTCTCTGTTTTCCTGTTTATTTAGGTTGTCGGTAGACGTGATAGGAATGCTGGAATCGTTGCAAGACTTTTCAAAGTCACTTTTATCATTGACATGGACTATTTGAGTCACTTTAGATCAACCATTTTTTAGCTTGGTTTTTTAAGATGGGGGAATTTCCTTGCCCAATGAGTATCTATAAAAAATATTTTCACTGACACACTATTAATAACAGCTCAAAACAAAATAGTTTGGGTCTCTGGGAATTTATCAGGCTTGCAAATAAAGTAAGAAATATTTTGATTTTTTCATAAGGCTTGTTGAAAATTATTTTACAAACCCCTTAAAAAGTACTTTTTTTATATTTACAATTTGGTTTAGATCATTTTCAGCAAGCCTGACCATCTGTTACTAATAGCTTGTTTGTTAAAAAAACATTCAATAGATATTCGTAGGTCATGACTCATGGGGAACCTGGTCCACCCTAATGGAAATTGATATTCCTTCCTATAACATCAGCTCGCAGTTTTAGCCATGACAAATAACCGTGAATTTTTGGTTTCAGAGCACCGCCACCATAAGGGGCTCCGCCTGGGCTTCGCTATGATCTACCCGGACTATGCCCTTCTGCCCACCGGTCTGTCAGTGTCGCCATCGCCCCCTACTTTCTGCGTAGAGGTGAAGCCCAAGCAAGGCTGGCTACCTCCCTCCGACAGGCGACTGCCCAAGTGTACCTACTGTCTCACGCAATTCCTCAAGGTATACTGCATGCAAAACTTGTTGCCCTATGACACCTGTTGTTCCATGCAATTTATCTGGATCTGCAATCGACGCAATCGTGTCTTCAAGGCAATTAATTTTTTCTTGTTTCCTGCTATTGTTACTGCTTTGGCCACCATTGCTGTACCATATTTTGCTCATTGCTAGAAAATGTGGTATGTTTTACTTGTCATTCACCAACACAAATCTAAAATCTTTGCATCATCCACTAACTCTTTAAAACAGCAACCAAGTCTGAATACTTTTCAGGTCGCATACACTCATACTCATTGATTTTTTGCCGGCTCCTTCGTACTCCTGATTCCTTGGCATGCATTCTCATGCGTTCTTGTTTGTTCCCAGCTGAAGAGTGGGCTGATCCAAGCACGAAGCCAGTACTGCCCGCTCGACCTCTTCTCAGGGTGGGCACCTACTCCGCTCTCATCAACTAAACACCGACCCACAAATTTGTGGGTGTCATGGGGCTGCATGCAATGCATGGACTGAATTTGCCATCTTGGATCTATTGCAGCTAGTTGAAGCACGTTGAAGCTTAGGTAGAAAAGTCACGTTTCTGTGATTTTTAATTTAGGAACCATTTTAAAAAGTTGAAGCGGCTTTTTTGTGGGATAATTGTCGATCCACCTGGGATTTTCTGATCCATTCTGATTGAAATTGTTTGGTGGGGTCAAATTTTTCCTGGCATATCTGTGGATATTTTAATCACTTTTCTTGATTTGCTTCTTTTGTGTACGTATTTAAAATTTCAACCACTTTGACAAAGATATTTTTTACGCATACCTTCCTAAAAGTCCTAGCTTTAATTGCGTCTGCCTCAAATTTCATCTACCACCATGCGGCCAAAGGGTTCTGTGGCAAGTCAATATTATAGAGCCTGATAGTTGATGCCCAAGCAACCTGCGGTAGTTGACAATTGTTTTGAAATCCGAGAAATAAACACGTTGATAATAAAATAGAAATGCGATGAATGCATGCATTTAAATTAAACAGATCAATATTTGAACCAACATTGCTTAACAAAGAATACTAAAGATGAAACAATTTAAAAGTTTTACTTCGAAACATGCGTGAAACACTTTCTTTATAGTTTCTTAGTTTTAAGTTTCTTTATAGTTAAATTTATCAATGCATATCACTTGATTGATGTAAAAAATGTCACACAGGCAATCTGTATCGTGATATTATGTCTTAAAACTATAAGCAACTCGAAAGACTCTGGTCTCTTGTGCATCAACCAACAGGCTCTATAATCTTCACTCGTCACCGAACCCTCGACCCATTGACCGTGTGGTGGGAGAATAAATTTGAGGGGAAATTCAAGTAAAAACTCGTATTCTCTGATTGGGCCCGACTTCAGAGTAGATGAATCTTCAAGAGCCAAGAGAAGCTGACCTGACTGCTTTCATTCTTAGGTGCAGAGACAGAATGAAAGCTGCCATCCAGGCGCTGCTCTTTGACCCACAAAACAACCTTAAGATCTTCCAGGTATGCATATTATTACCTATAAATTGGTTCTTGTTACTTCTTTCTGAAATCAATTTGCTCAATTGGATTTGCAACTTGGATTTTTCACAATTCTAGTAGGTACATGTTAAAGATCTTGGTTCCATTCTGTAAACTATTTTCCGGCCCTGCCTCACCTCTTTCATGCTCCGTGTTCATAAATCATTGAGTAACAATGCAAGTCTGTTCTAGCTGTGGAAGAAACTTTGCAGCAGTGGATTACTGGGCAGGAATCCTTGTTACGTAGGGTACAATAAAAACTTTAAAAGTTTTCATTTTTTTTTAGACTGCAAGCAATTCTGTGGCTGGTATCAACTGGGACACTGCGGAACTTTTCCGTTTTGAATCTAACTTACCGTTGGTTACTCATCCTAGGGTCATTAATATTTTAGACTGAGGGTGGATAAGATCAGGCCCTGGCCCTGCGTGCTAATGATGAGTCTCGTGTATCGGAATCTCTCCGATCATGAGAGCATAACGTACACCTTGGGTCCTAGCGGAGCAAATGTGAGTGTTGAGTGGTAATGTTAACCTCGTTGCGGGTTGTGTGTGCAGGATGGGGTGTTGGTATACGGAGAAGGAGCGGGCCGGGATCTCAGTTCAGTACTGCATGCGTGGTTTCCCGAAGATGCTTCCAACTCGCACAAGTAAGACTCGTTATGTCTTATTTTGTAACTATAATGGCGATTGTGGCTGGTATGCTTTATATGATCTGCTTGCAAACTGAGAGAGAAACAGTGAATATTTATCACTGTTACAGAATTTCTCCGTCACTCTCATACCACGGAGCTTGAGGAGTAATCGAACTTGCTAAGCACTAGTGCCAACTGAAATCGATGTCACTTTTGAGATAAAGGATTTGACTTACTCCTACTAGCTCATGTTCAATGATCAGTTGTTTTAACTCTAAAGACTAATGCCATCCTCATTGGCAAGTTTGTAAGCCATAGACAACGTCAAGGGCCAAGTGCAAAAATACAGACCCTTGAGTTCGATTGGTAGTAGTTAAATGACATAGTACAAAGCAATTAGCCATTTTATGAATTGAAACTAATTTTTTTTGGCACTTTCTTTGCTTGGATCAGAATCAGAAACATCAATCAACCTTTCCCTACTTAATGATATTCCAAACTCCTGCATGATAAGAAAGCAGGAATATCCAATCCCTCTGTTTAGAATTAGATGGCATGCAGGAAATTCCAACAAGAACAACAACAGTTTCGGTGTGTTAATCTAAATTACACAAATAAATGTTACGCACTGACCTTTTTTTACAATGGTTTTAAAATATGGCCAACCGAGCAAAATGAAGGCGTCACAGATCTTTCATAGCGGAAATGATTCAAGAAGGCTAGTTGCCCACTTAAAAATACTGTTGAAACCAGTATTGAGATATATGCTCTATCAGTATCACTGATAAGTGATAATGCTGTCTCGTGCACTAACCCCAGTGAACTTGCCTGGTGCGCAGGACTCGTGAGAAGCTGTGCTGGCTTGTACTCGAGGCGTGCACTCGCAAGCTTGCCCAGCTCAACGGTGGCCAGTGGGAGGACACATCGCCGGCGGAAGAGATGCCCACGGACCATTGTGCTGGAGAGCGTCTGCCCGCCGCGCTCGTGGCAAGTGCCGCAGCCGCTCTGGCCCACCAAAAGCCGTGCGATTGGGAATCTCAACCGCTTCCCACTGACTGTATTCTTGCCAGGATACTGGACATACAAAAGCTGGAGGTGAGATATTCTTGAAATTGTTACTTAGACTTTTCTCTTTGCTCTTGTTTACTGAACCTTAGCAAACTTACTTGACAATAATTACAATTGATCAGGGCTTTCGTATCAGGTGTCCTGAACAAGCAATTATTTTCAAATACTTGCAATTAATTTCAATTATTGATTGAAAATATGACAATTGTTAATGGAAAACTATCAGAAAATATTAAACCACCAACACCATCCATCCACCACTGCTTTCCCCCATGGTCAGTTTTGTTCCTTCTTGTGTTTCTCATTCCCCATCAAATTTAGTGTGCCATCGTTTCACTAATTGTGCACGGCTTTTTTTCATGGCTCAGTGTGCAAACTCAATACATACAATTATCGACATACATTCTGGGATCTGACATGTCTTTGTTTACCCTTCCAAAATGTTGGCTCTTCCCCCCATTGTGGTGGTACCTTCATCATTTTCTGTTGGCCGTTGACACTAAATTGTGTCCTCGTCTAGTGCTTCTGTGTGTTGAAGGATTATTGCACGTATATGAAATGCCGATTTCTTCGTGATAAAATCTGGCTGCAAATGTTGCCTGCTGCAATGCTAACTGCATATGTAACTAGAGGCTGAGGAGTGTTCTAGTTGGTAGAAATTAACATTTCACTAGCTTTAGCTTTTTTAAAGCCATGCTGACTTAATACTTCCAAAGGAGATACAACTTAAACAATGCAAATGTGTGTTCTTCCAAGACCTAGCGTTGCAAGGTGGAATATTTTCAAGAAAAGAGACTATATGTTTATTATTGAGATATTGTATTCTCTTGGTTTTTGTCCCTCGTGCCGTGTAATTTTAGGGACAAATTAGGAAATGGGAGAGAAATTACAATTAGTACCTAGTAAAAAGAAATACTTTGATATATTTGGCAATTCGAGGGACAGAAACTCAGATATATGCAGTTCTGAATGTAGGGCTTCTTGGGAGTGTGGATGTGGTGACCATTACCAGCTGCAATGACAAGGATAATAATTAATTTCGACCAATCACAGTCTCATAAAACTACGTTGAAGATAAGGAATGTGAAATTATTACGCTCAATCATTTACACAAACTAAGGTGCGCAGAAGAGGGCAGAGTGCAAAAAAGGGTTGGGTCGATTTCGAGATGGCCAGTATAAGGCAAATGGTAGTTAATGACTCTAGAACTTTGGGCTAAATCTCATGCTACATTCATTAAATGACTAGGGCAACTAGGGCAGCGTAGTAATATTGACTGCACCCACGCAGGTGAATGGTGCTGAGCGCGTGTACCGTTCGTTCCGTGACGAGTCATCCCCGACGCTGCCACGCGATGACTACTCGTATGTAGATGCGATATTGACGTCACGCACACTGACTGGGGTCCAGCGCTACCTGCTGGCAACGACGGCGAAAGACTGCTCGGTGATGATGTCGTTCCAACGTGCGGATCGGGAACACCAGACACCACCCCTAGACCCTTGTCACATCGTACGCGATCTCGATTCGGTGTGCTATGTCATGAACGTCGGAGTTTCCGATCTCGATCCAAAACCGATGTCGTGCATCGAGAAACATCGGAAACGAGACCTGGAGACGTTGATCGCCTGCGTCGACCAATTACAATAACTTCCCTTACGCTTATCAGGACACTTCCAAATTTCGGTCTTGCATAGCGCTTGCTTGGCTTGCGTCCATCGGTTTGTGTGTGTGTGTGTGTAGCTATTTATTTGTTTATACAATCGTTTATTTCTGTGTGTTATATTCGCTTATTTGAGTAATATACATTTTTTTTAATACATACTTACAATAAGCCTTGCTCTTGTCATTTTATTATGAAGGGAAGACATTAACATATTTTTTCTTCCAGGATGGGAAATACATTACCTTTCCTCAGCCCTTTGATTTGTCAGGGACAGACAGTTTGACTGAAAGGAAATTGATACAGAACACTTGGAAACTGCTGCACTTGAAAAACATTCAACATCAGCAGTTATCTGCTTGGATTTTCAAATTCCACTTATAATTAAAAATTGACTCGAATATCACAGCTCTATGAATTGTTAATTTTAATTTAGCCATTTTTTTTAGTGGCAAGTCGAAGAATTTTATTTAATACGTGGGTTTGTTTGGTTATTGCCAAGTAAATGAATATCCCTTGTTGCTAACTTTTTAATTGGTCAGAAAACTGCATCTGAAGTCAGCAGTTGCATTATTAGAGGTTCCAAAGCAGTGCACTCATGGATGTGATAACTGGCAAGGCTGCTATCTGACTTTGGTACACTCTCTACAACACTCTACTACAGTATTTGGCTCTCGATATTGAGAACAAAAATAGTGCTTAGGCTAGGACAAGAAGAAATGAATCTACAAGATTTTAAACCGGCTGTGCATGTTGACGTGTTTCTTTACTTTCATTTTAAAATAAGAACTTAGTTGATGGTTGAGTGCATGTGATAGGTTTTGTGCTATATTTAATCTGGACCAAACAAACTTGTAAATTTTCCTATGTACGTCTCAGGTTTGGAAGTCCACAGAGCTTTTTTTATATTTCTGCGAGAACCCTCATTTTGCATACCCCTTACTCTCCCATTGTGTAGAGTTGGCCGATGTCAGTCTGGATAACTTGTTTTCTAATCAGTAATCGGTTCGGTGCGGTCTTTGCTGCCTGGCCATTAAACCTGATATCATGGCATACCGATACAAATTAAATGAACGATCAATATACTGAGTGATCAGTCGTCAAAATAATATCCTAGTGATTTACGAAATCTTAATCCTGCTTCGATTTTTAAATTTCAAAGTCATGAACAGATTATTTTTTTGCCGTGATTAATAATTTTTCGCATTTAACGTCACATAATCAGTGCGAATTATCTTTAGTAAAAACGCTCAAATTGATAGCGAAACAGGTAGCAGCCCCTTTTTTCCGAACCTTGTTGATGGAGCTGGCAGCGAACCACTGCTACCTTAAGCAAAGGCTGTGCAAAGTTGCAATATCTGACCAATGTCCCAGGACGCTGCCAAAAAAACCTGAGACGTACTATAAAAGATAGCAATGGGGACAATGGAATGACATGAATTATATGTAAATACAACACCAAAGTACACTTAAGCTACTCAGGCTAAGTGCATCACCCTGTGCAAGGCTCTACAATTTTCAAATGTCAAGGCCTAAATAGGAATCCAATGAAATGAAATGCATGTATTTCTTCAGTCCCATATAATCAGTCTCATTTAACAAACTAATGCAATGTGCTGTACACATAGCTCTACTGGTAAGGCACACTTGTGGAACCACAGATTGATCTGTGGTGGAACAATGAAGTGAACCAGTCGTAAAAATATGCAAGTCCTTTTCAGGTTTGTTTAAAAACAGTACCTATAGGTATAGCCAGGCCAGATACACAACATGTGACTAGCAATGTGCCTGTCTGGGGCTGGATCTAGCTTGACAAACCTGTTACCTTATCAGTAGCTGCTTTACTCTGGCAAATGTGAATTGAAAATTACCGTGATTCTGTTCACTCTGAAGTTTTGCACCATTTTGGCAGATCTTTGAAGATACAATTAAAATAAAATAAATCCAACATCTTCCCTCCACTTCTAACACAAATATAGCATCACTTTGAGATTATTTGGGATAAATTAAGTTTTCAAAATTCAATTTCACGTGCTTTCTTCAACTCCTTCTCTTATCTCTCAATGAAGCTAGTCGATTGTATTCCGAAACGCGACCTTCTAGATGGCTACTCGCCCAGACAGGTCGGAGATGAAATGTACGATAGATTTGACGATTTATATTTTATACCAATTTACAATTATTTCGAAACATCGGGAAGAGATTACTTTGATGGACTGTGGTGTTCAGCACTTTAACTGAGGTTAATTACATAATTTTAATTTATTAGTATTATTATTTATCATACACCGATTGGGAATACGTTTCCTACCTTCTGTTATTAAAGATACTGTATAATAATGTGAGTAATGAGTAAATTGACATAAAACACGCTATGAATTATGAATTCTACTCAATTGCACCTGATTTTGATGCAGCTCTTGATAAAAAATCTGTTTGGGGGTGCAGTCCCCTAGTCGAACCTTGACCTTTTCAGGAAGTTGCAGACATTTCAGATCAATTTATTCTCTGAAGAGAAATGCATGCTGAAGTTGGTACCTATATTTGAAATGTAACAAAAATGTTGGTGGTGACTGGTGAGCAACGAAAATGAGTGCGCTGGGCTGCAGGTTCTATAGCACTGGCCAGTGGCGTAGCGGAGGCCTAAGCCGCCCTCACAAGGCTTGGCCCCCCCCCCCCCCCCCATCAGGGGGCCACCAAGCCTAAACAGAGTGTTTGTTTTTAAAATGCAAAATCATTTCAAGAATGACTTAAGCCTCTCCTAGACTTGCTTAAAAAAGTGTTATCGTGAACTGTGACTTCAAAATTTGCTGAAATGAGTTAAGTATACTGCATTACTGTACACGACCACCAACTTTGAAGAATGCGGGCCTTCGGTTTCGAAGACTATAGAGTACAAGTATAGGTACACCGTACAATACCAGAGGTGGAGTTCTTGGCTTCAAAAGAAACACAATTTTTCATGAAACATCACTGCTCAATGCAATAGCAAAATTTCCATAGATCAGTCAGTCCATAAGCTGCAACCCTTGGGGGTGGTTCTTAGACAAACGAAATTGTGATGACACCTGACAAATGCAATAAAAATAATGGATTTTACCTAAGGAGACCATATTTTTTACTTTAAAATACATTTTCTCCAGTTCAATTTTTACTTGGTTGGGGGGGGGGGGGGGGGGCCGATTTTGCGCTACACCACTGCAACTAGCTTAGCATGTCAATTGTCAACCAGCCTAGGGTCTAGTTTACAAAACACATTGAAGTGAGGAGTCAAAGAAAGAGCGAGTTAGCAATTAACTTTTGTCTTTACAATGACAGACTATTTTATTTCACATATCAGTCAGTTTCTCAATTCCTGAGACTTTCAAACCAATTTTCTAACTCAAGCTCAAGGCTTAATCTCTGAAGGCCCCGGCGCCTAGGACGAGGCTGGAAGCATCTGTGGCAGGCATTGGAAGGTTGGCCAGTCAAGCTTTGATGACGTCGTGGGTCCAGGCTGGATCTGTTTGCTGGATGTGGGTGGGCCGTCCAGCCACGTGCCTGTATTGCCATTCAGCCGCCCCGAATCCTGGGATTCCGTTGACTCGGAAACGAGCAAGCCGCTCCACCACACGTGACTCCCACTCCCAACCGACATAGAACTCGGGAGAATCGACAACGTCCACTTGAACCACATAATGTTGGCCACCTAGAACAGATGATTTACCGTTCATTAAACCTCTTTTACATATTTTAGAATGTAATAGTCCCTTTTTTAGGTGAAATCAATGTTGAAGTCAGTGCTACAATGCCCAGTGAAATGGCTAACTGCCTTTCAAAGACTCATCTTCCTGGTCATGTTAAGGTGGAGGAACTCCTTTTCCTACGAATATCTACACAATATTTTTTTACAGACAAATCTATCAGTGACAGCCCAAAACAAAATAGCTAGTGCACTAGGCACTTTACAGGGCTTTCTTAAATAACATACGAATCAATTTTGTGTTATGATAAGGCTTGCTGAATGTTAGAAAAACCTTCAAATTTTTTTGAAATAAAATTTTTTGCAGTTATTCTGAACTTTCAGCAAATCTAATCATAAAACAAAAATTCTCGTACTTGATTCGAAAGCTTTATGAATTGCCTGGTGCACTAGCTATTTTTGTTTTGGGCTGTCACTGATAGTTTGTCGGTAAAAAAATATTTTGTAGATATTTGTAGGCCAAGGGGTTCCCCCCACCCTAACTGGCTGTTACCTTGTCAATACTCTGTAAAACTGACCCTTACTGAAAGGCTTCCTTTTAAAATACATTCATCTAAACGAATCACTTTGGCCACTGATGAATTTACCCATGAATTTACAGAAGTATGTCACAATTTCAGAAAAACATTGTTACTGGTTTTTTTACACTATCCCCTCTATGAATTTCAGATAATGATGTACAAATTCGGAAAAAGTTAAAGTCAAATTGCATTGCCCGTATGGGAGGAGGGGGGGTTGTTGACAATGACGGCCTCGTCGAGGTGCGTGCCGTCAACGTCGTGATCGCGCTCATAATAATGAAGACGGTGTCGTGGAGCGCTGTTCTTTTGGAGACTCGAGAAACGACAAAGTCAATTAAGCAGATAGGTACCAGTAGGCAATGGATGGATGGGAAGCAAAGCTGGAAAATGTGCAACCGGACCGGTACATGTACCTGGGACCTACTGCTTGCCGGGCAGGTGCTCTACCAACCAGTGGCGTAGCTAGGTGTTGCCGAGCGACCCATACATGGGACGAGTAAATCCCAACGTAATACTAACGAGATACCAATGGACTCGGGCCCATTGACAGTATTTCCAGCGGTGTGTAAAGAGTGCTAAAATGTTTGAAGCGTTAGCGTTACCTGCTACGAAGGTGAATGCATAGTCCTTGGGCGGTTGTCCTCCCTCCCCGTGTTGCTCCAAAGGGATATCACACGACTGGACGGGCACGATCTTGCCCTCAGGTGAACACACATAACCTACAGTAGAACAAACAAGTGGTATAAAATTTGCCAGAATTGTAGTGACCTCTGATAGGTAGGTACCATGGCTAAGGATAGGTACTACTCTAAAAAAAAACTTTGTGCGGAGATGGTGGCCTTAATTATTTTAAGTTGTAGATATTTTCAATGGAAATTATATTAATAATGCATATATTTTTATATTTTTAAGATGTATATATTTATATAGCAAACATTATGATAGTATATAAAATGCAAGCGGCCATTTTAAAGTGTACTCAATGCAGTGATACGTACCTAGCTCCATGCGTGAGAAAACGAGAGGTGCACAAACTACGCCAACAGAGATTCGCGTGCCGTCTTCAAGCGTTAGGAAGTGCAGCCCGTACCGATGGAAGTTCTTCCACTCCCGGCGTCTCGCGTAGCTGTGGTCGCGTACCCCCTGCATGCGTAGAGGCACCGTTGTCTCACCGATCTGGGCGCTGCCAAACAGGTCTCCGTGCTGCTCGTAGTGTGTTTGGTGGAATCTGCAATCGTATACGATACAGTTACACCAGTTTTACTCTTTTGATTAGCATTTATGACTATAGTACGAGCACGGTTCATCCAAGATATAAACACATTTGGATACCAACTCTAAAAACCAAAATGCCTTTATTATCATTGTAATGATACATAAATCTTGCATTGATGCAAGATTTTTTACTCTCTTTGTCTTTTTTACTTTTGCTCTATAAACACATCCAAATATTGTGTCTGAAAGCTAAAACAATATTTGTACATCTGTGTCCCAGTAGTAGAAATGCTTACATAAGAAATAACAAAAGGATCAAAAAAGGAATCTGCAAATAGAACTTACTCTTGCACGGTGTGGAAATAGTTCCTCGTCCAGGGCTGCCTTGCCATCCCTCTGGCCACCGCAAGGCAATCCATGTCGGTGTCAAAGTCAAACACCGGCAGATTCGAGCTCCAAACGGCATCTATTTTCACGTGTACTGGTGGGAGATTCCCGTCTTGGTACCTTCAACAAGAAAATAATTGCATCAGTAAGTCGATATTTTTACTCCATCTTTATACCTACGTGAACTGTATGTAGGTAGTCCGTTGAATATTGCTACATGCGGAACTTTCAATGTTTGGACATTTTATGTATTTGATTCATCACTTTTCTTGAGTGAAGATCGGTAATTGGTATAGTTGCCTGGAACTGCCATTGAGATAAGTTGAACGCTTTGGTTTGACTATAGTCAAAGCAAAGCATTCAAGCAAGCAAAGCATTATAGTGATTACAGCTAATAGCAAGGACGAGGATAGACAGACAGAGAGATGGAGGAAAATCGAATTTACATATATTGCGATATATATTTCCCAGGAGTTAACTTAGAGATGTGTAATTACTTCATGGGTCCCTCGTACTGAATCCTCCACGTGCGCATGGCCATAAAGGGTGTGAGTTTGATGCCCTCCGCACCGTATGAGTTGTCCCCTTCGTCCTCGCCACGGAATAGCAGGGTGTCAGGCAGCTTCGGAGTCAGCAGTAGCCCTGAACCGGCCACCTTTTACAGGCAGGGACGAAGATTAGATCAGTAGGGTGTACCTACAAATATTTATCTGATCTTGCAGAGCAGATAAATGTAATGCATAAAGTCAATTACATCTCCCGTGTCCAAAACCCTTGCTTCCTGCATGATAATCGTTATTCTATGGGATGCCAGTTATGAATTATTCCGAAATCTGAACAAGCGTAAGGATAGAATATATATATATATATATATATATATATATATATATATATATATATATATATATAAATATATATATATATATATATATATATATATATATATATATATATATATATATATATATATATATATATATATATATATATATATATATATATATATATATATATATATATATATATATATATATATATATATATATATATATATATATATATATATATATATATATATATATATATATATATATATATATATATATATATATATATATATATATTTATATATATATATATATATATATATATATATATATATATATATATATATATATATATATATATATATATATATATATATATATATATATATATATATATATATATATATATATATATATAATTATAACTGACTCGTTAATATACAACTTTTGAGTACACTTTTTCACACTGTACCTACAGTGATCAATCAATTATTTTGTGTTTGGATTTGATTAATGTATTTGGCCTCTGGGAATACGAAAGTGCTTTGTATTTTCTTCATGCTCCGCCAGAGACCTGTCGGGAACCTACAAAGTTGGCAAAGTTTCGTAAGCGATAATCAAACCCGATGCGCAGATTATACAGTACTGAGGTATACTTACTTGTAGATAAACAAATCCGTCTACAACCCCATGGGGCCGGTGTGCTGAGCCTATTACGAGATTGCTTCCGTTGGCACTTGCGAGATTGAAGTAGACTGCATCTATTGCCTGGAAACAATTTATGTAGATGATGCAAGATTATGTGTGCGTCGTCCGGGACATATATCTTTCCATATTATGTGCATCAATAATCCCGATAGTCGGGTCCAACCAGAGAAGACTGAGTTTTCTCCGGTTTGCACCTCAAATATTTCCTACCAGCACCTTAGATGAAATGACCGCATTATTTACTTTAAGCCAGCACACAGCCAAAGTGCCAAAGGTACGGTGGTGATTCGAGGAATTAGCAAACTTGGTTGAATAATCTGAACGACCAAGGGATAACTGGATAACTCGTCTTCTCTGGTCACATCTATATCTGTACCTGCACCTGTAGCTGTCGTCGCGGCCAAGTTTTCATGACAAAAGTTGAAATCGAATAAATTGACGTCGAGTGTTTTTACTTATAGTTGGCCCATGTCATCTTCAGATGAGAGGATTTGTGAAATTTCAAAACATAAGCCTCGCATTTGTGAACAAAATACTTTTCGGCATTTATTAAACTTTTGGCCCCTGGTTCAACGTAGTTGGAACTCCTGTTTACCAAGCTACAACCTTCGTTTTAGGTACAATGAATAGATTTGTTTTTATTTATATTGTTTTTACAACAGGTATAATGGGGTAACTTAACTTGGCTCACAGGTCACCCGATCCCAAAAAAAAAACTACGCCATATTTATGACCATTTATGCACCTTTTTGCACTCAAGTCTTGATTTTTGCACCCCCACCCGTACATAAATAGTGCATAATTGTAGGCTAGTTTTAAATTGATTTTTTTGTATTTTAGTTTTTTATAAACCTGGCTCCCCCATTTTGAATGGCTGATAACTCGATAGGGGTGGGGTGCAAAAATAAAGACTTGGGTGCAAAAAGTGCATAAATAGTGCATAAATGTAGGCTAGATTTACGTTTGAAAATTTCATTTTTGTGAGAAGCACTAAACCTGGCTCCCCCATCTTTCAAGTCGAATATCTCGATAGGGGCGGGGGTGCAAAAATCGATGCTTGGGTGCAAAAAGGTGCATAAATGGTGCATAAATATGGCGTAGTTTTTTTTTGGATCGGGTGACCTTGTGAGCCAAGTTTAGTTACCCGGTATAATGCGGTGCTGATCTAAAACGGCGTTAGTTAATTTTAAATATATATATATATATATATATATATTATTTATTTATATATATATCGGTTAATGCTACGAATGGTGTTTTTGTAAAATAATTTTTACTTTGCCAACGTTTCGCCAAGACTCCACTGTGCTTTATCAAGGCACAAAGTTTATAAAACGAGTTTACAAGGATAAGTCTTCCTTATAATATAAACTATTATTATCTAAATTATAAATTATATTATATTATATTATAGTGTACAGTAATGATAAACCTACCAAGTACCGAGCATAGAAGGAGAAAGGTAAACCACGTGCCGGCATGTAGCCGTCAGTAGATTAAGTAAGAAGTAGATTAGATTAGTCCCTATATACCTTGGGGTCATCTGACAGCGTTTGCCGACAGTCCATGGATTCTGGAGTCGGTCTGGATTTGACGCCGTAGCCGGCAGTAGCATTCACTTTGTCATCTTTCACTCGATCGTAGTGCTGTTGATCATCCCCCTCAGCGCTCCTCCAAAAGTTCAGTCCCTAAAAACAACGTGTTCCTATTGCGCCCCTAGATCTTATCGCAACACTTGATCTTATTGCGACTGTATCAATCGGATTGGTGTATAGTGTCATTGGCCAGGGGATCATTTTACCCTCTCAAGAGGGTAAACAATTTCAGGAAATATTAACATATCATTTCGTTGTGTATCTGGCTCTTTGTCTCGAATTTGGACATCTTTCAAGTGTAAGAATTTTGTCCTTAAACATCTTCGACAGCTTGCCAGTTGCCACCTCATGAACTAAAACTAAAAGTGGGCTCAAAATTAATGCATGGCTGTAATCGACAATTGTTATTATTTTTGATAGCCAATTGACAATTGCCATGTACCTTTTTTGCGATGGTCAATGATAGTAAGAGATCATAAATGGAAGCAAATGTGTTAAACTCGGTATGGAGCAGGTGTGGGCAATCTTTGGAAGTCAAGGGCCTGATTCAAATTTTCTGGATGTTCGGCGGGCGGGACGACCACTTTCGTAAATTGGTGTGGGGGGGTAGCAAATATGTCAAATGAAACGCCATAAAAAATGATTTGCTCAAATTGACCTAAAAGGCGTAGATTTGGGCTCCAAAATAAACATTGAATTTTAAAAAATCTTGTCGGCCGTGCCTGGGTGGGACCTCTCCCCCTTCCCCAGTCTTGGGATTGTCCCTAGAATATTATCCAAGCGAACCCTCCGCGCATTATTGGTAATACAGGGATACGTTAAATTAAAAGTGTTCTATTTTCACCCAAATTAAGTCAAAATTTGACATTTCCTACATCTACCTCATTGCGAATAATGTTCTGCAAGTCGTGAATATAATTTTACCATAGAGAGATGTTGAAGAATGATATGAGCCCTGAAACTACTAGAAAGCACTCAAGATATATCCGAAAATTTTTGGTTTATTTTTAACTTTTTAAACATTTTTCTTCAGACACGGTCTGGGCCTATCTTTCAAGCTAATTGTCCAAAGCCCGGCGGGCCGGGGGTTGCTCATGCCTGGTATACAGACTGCGCTTGCCGCATTATATAGCATCGTCTTGAGCTCACGTGCGAATACATGCAAAACTTGTACGATTTCTTGAAACACAAATGGCATCATCCTTCTGTTTCAGTACCTGCTTCTTCATATGAGTTCTTACTACACGACACTTTAGTTTATTATTAGATTCCATAATGATGTTCTGTAAAGTCGGAATTGCTCATGAAGCGATCTACTCTCGGAGAAACATGAATAATTGCAGGCATACTTAAGACGTATCTTACCTTTCTCGTAATTAGCATGACATAGATGAAGCATGTTTTCAAGTGATACCATACTCCAGGCTGGTGGTATATCCCGAACACAGGGGGTTGAACTGGATTATTCAGCAGCCTAAACACCAGAATGGTGAGAATACCACAGATCAGAAACACGTACATACTGCAGAGCTGGCAATTCGCAAAAAGACTGCAGCTGACTGACACCACTCGGACCGATCATAGATTAAGTGCCTTATCTCTCTTAGCCAGGTATGATACTTTCAGCAATAAAGGTCAACCGTTTACTAATCAGCAAGCAATAACGACAGGTATAGGTAATCGGTGGTAGCCTTTTAATCGTTTCATTCTCGTTTGTTAATAGTTGGTATGTATATAAGGTATATATAATAATAATGATAATAATAATAATAATATGTTTATGTATATATGTACAGGTAACTAGCTGATCGTAAAAAATACAACAGTCTGCATTGAAAGATGGAAAGCTACTGGGTAAGCTATATATGAAACACGAGTAGCGGATAGTGTCCAATGTTCAATTCTGACCGGTAATCGTTGTCGATCTCCTCAACTGCTGGTTGCAGCCAAGAGTGCGGTACGCCATTGTTCATGCGTAGGATGCAGCCTACTTAAACAATCGACAATGTAATTGAAAATATAGTTTTATAACATGTGGGTGCTTTGCAGTGAAGAGACTTTCGTCGAGTTTTGAGCCTGGTACGTTAGGCCACGTATATCGTCCATTTAATGCTTCAACTTCCTCTTCCCTCAGTTCTCGTTCCTTAACACGACATGACCCTGATATATCGTTATACAATTGCTCAAAAATACGCGACGCGCTTAATATTATAATGATAGTCATGCCTAATTTAGTATAATATCAAACAAGTTTCATTTCATTAGTCTTGGCGCGAGCGTACACCACGCTCGTATAACATCGTTCCTCAGAGTCTTGTTCACATGATCGCGAGGCTACCTTCAGACAATTTGTCGCTTGAGTAAGAGCAGGTTTGTATTGTTGTATTTCGTGGCGTCGAGCATAGCTGACGGGTCGTTACGTTTCGTTTGAGTATGCCAGACGAGGACCTGGAACAATGCAGCCAAAATGTATTAATTACACGATATCTGTCATTCGATATCATAAACGATAAGCTAGATATTCCCAATCAAAATGGCTATTAAAATGAATGTTAATGATAACTCACCAGAGTACAATTGTCTGCTTTCAGTTCAATCTCTTTCGGTTCAAAAGGCGCCAGACTCTTCAAGAATCCGTCCTCTTCAAATCCAGGTCTATAAGGCATGAACGCTTTGGGCCTCTGAAACACACCAAGGACGTAGTTATTGTACCTATATTGGCACTTGTGGATCAACCTGGAAAGGCATTTGGTAATTCGCATTTGGTATTTACAGGTAGTGAATATTGAATACGTCAAGATGCTAGAGGGGACTTTCCCACCAAGAAACCTTTGCCGTCATCTGCCGTTGGTGACCGCAGCAATAACGTTATTTTACCATGGGATTGGAACCTTAACTCATTACGGTTCCGGTTCCGGTTCCGGTTCCGGTTCCGGTTCCGGTTCCGGAGTCGTTTCGGCACCGAAACTTCAAACGGTTCCAAAATGTTCCAAACGGTTCCATTTTTAAGCACTCTAAAAAAACCGTTTTCCCTAATACTTTCTTTGGTTCAGAGAGGGCTTTTGACACTATTTTGTCACTTCAAGATCAATTTCTCAGTGATTGGGATTAAGATAAAGTAAAATGCTATGTTGCTGTGTTCTTGACATGTTTGGTCTCTCGCTAATGTTACACTCATAATTCATCATAATTTCTTTTTTCACAATACATTGTTGGTCAAGCACAAAATACTTATCTATTTACGCGAGGACCAACCATTTTTAAAGCAATAAATCTCTTTGAACATGCTGTTTCGGCCGTGTGTTAGAGTAATCAGTGAGATTGGTAGGAGTAATTAACTAAAACCGAATTTGAGTAATTATTATAAACAAATATGCCGGGAGTCTGCAGCTTCACTATGTATACGAAATCCACAAGCTTTGCAAAATTGTTTTTGGTGCGTCGCTGTGCTACTTTTCTCTCTCTCTCTCTCGCTAATGTTTTCAAATACTATGGCTTCGCGAACGCATTTGTGTTGCGTTGAAGATGAGCGCAGCGGTTTGTATATAGTCGATAAAAAGATGAAGACATTGACCTAATACGAAAACTGCGAAAACCACGGAGCACCCAGACAGATCATTGCCTTCTCGAAAATTCCGGTAACTTGAAAATTTAGACGATTCTGACCTTCCTTTGTTTCTCTCCGAGCTTTCAGATAGCGAAAACATACTAATTATGAACTCATTAAGTAATGAAAACGTAAATACATAGACATTACTTATGCCCGAGGGTTCTTATTAGATCGGAATTTTATTTCTGACGCGGATTTACTTTCAGTTACTTCCATAAACTAAATTGACTAAACTTCTGATAACTGTGAAATCTATGCCTTGGCTATACCTGAAATCAACAAAGCTGGTAACCTGGGAAACGAAAGAAACCGGTCTCTTGATGAATCAGGCGTCAAAATACGAAAAAACACTCCAAAAATGCGAATACAAACCAATCGGAAAGTCCTACCGTCCTCAGATTTTCAGGCATGATAATTATCTATAAGGTTTACATGTGTATAGGTTTTGGTGAAGATATGTAAAGAACTTTAACATTAACAGATAATCAATATTTTGAAAAAATCGAAAAATTTTGTAAAAATTGAGTTAGTAATAAAGTAATTAACCAATCTTTTCCAAAAACGTAGATGATCTAAGTTCAGAACAAAGGTAGGTCGGAGGTCATCTGAAATTTTCATTCAAATCGGTTCGGGCGTTTGGTCTGTAGAGCACGCGCAAACACATTTACAAAACAAAAAAAAATGTACAATAGGTTTCTTTTGGGGTACTGAAATTGAAGATTTCGCTTCGCTCGCTCCGCTAGCTACGCTCATCAATTAATTCGGAACATAATTTTTTACACGACATTGCATAGTAGCGAATTCCTTCTACATATCTCTGAATTTCAGATTGCCAGCAGACACAGAAATCCAGATATTTCCGGCTACCAAGAAATACCGTCTTATTCTAACTTCATAAATGAAAATCAAACTATGCGAAAGTAAATACAAAATATATCTCCAAGTGTGGTGCTGGTATCAGCTGAAATCACGCGTTATATATAAGCTTGAGAGAGACGAACAGCCAGCGACTCACTCTATGCCTGAAGAAATATCAAAATACGTGTTTTTTTAAATATGAAATCAATCTGAATTTTGAAGTTTTACAATAATTAACACATCAAATTTTCAAAACATAAAGTTAATGTGGCATAAAAATGAAAAAGTCTGCCAAGTTTGGAACCGAAAAGACCCTTTTGGAACCGAAACAGAACCGTTACTATGCATTTCGGTTCCGGTTCCGGTTATTACTATTATCTTGTTTAGGGTTGCGGTTCCGGTTAAGGTTCTAGATTTCAAACGGTTCTGGGTGTCGGTTCCGGTTCCAATCCATGCATTTTACAATAGAATAATAAACGAATGAAAGGGCTGAACTGAACTGACACACGGCGTAGTCATGCTGGCGGCCATTGACATTACTAGTTCTTTATCATCAGAGGCAAAATGTCGATAGGTGACCTGAAATGAATTTTGAGCGTTGACTCGAGCGCTAACCAGATCGCTAACCAAGGCGCTAGAAAGTTCGTTAGCCGATAGTACGTGAGCTCTGTTTTCAATCGCCGGCCGTAAGTAAACCAATGTGACCATCTACTCGTTTCGCACAAACCCCCTTCAAAGCTGCGGCCCTAGCACAATATCTATACTACGTCCTCATCCTAAGAGAGCTCCTCACGGTTAATCCTTTAACCCCCACCCCCACTTAAACGTTGAATGCAGAGGTCTAATCAAATAGAGAAATGAACCCCTAAATGTATTCATATCTTTAATTTGAACAAACCAGTAGATGAAGGAAGAGTATATCTAGTTGTGAGACATCATCACAATTTGATATTTTCAAAAATGTGTATGGTGCAAACTTTCAAAATTTACCTAAAATCGCCTAAATGAGCTCAAAATGAGCTTTAAGCATCGTTTCTGAAACTCTTTCTCTATGCACAGTTTTTTTCCAGCGGTTTTGGGGCACGTTAAGCCCTCTTTTTTCTCTTCGATTATTGGTCTGCGCCACACATTTTTAGCGATCACCCTCCACGGAATTGTCAACAAGAATCATTCTGTTGCTTTTTTGTTAGTTGCGTCGAGAGGCGGATGCAGAGGATTATAGCCGAGCCAGTATTTCGCTGCACGGATTTATTTTTGCTACTCCACGGGAATGATTTTTAGCGGTCCGAAAGTCTTGTAGAATGGCCATTTGGTGCACGAAAACTTTGATTCAACATCGATTGTAATCAGCTATCAAAATCGAACCCTATCGTGTTAATCTCAACTCGATATACAAGAAATTATGTTTTTTTTACATTTGATGATATGTCTTTGTGCTTATCGCGATTCCCGGGACGTTTTAATTGCATTGCACTAATATCGGAAATTGTTGGTTATTTCTGTGTTTGCACTTGCCAAGATTGTTGTAGTTGTTATCATAATCTGCGATAGGCGGATTATATGCGAAGAGCACTCTTAATCGTATGGTCAAGCACCGTTACGTAATTCAATCCACATACAAACACTTAACGGTTTGTCTCACCAAGAAGGAACCGTGTTAAATTATAGGCACCCCTGTTAAACCTCCAGTTCATACAAGGGATGAATGTAGATGTACCTACCGCTAAGAGGAACGCAACGTTTACGGCAAACCCTGCCATGTCCACAGGGAACTTCCTCCCAGCGATCCATCCATCGTAGAAGCCAGCAAACGAGCCATTGTAGCGCACGATCGGCGAGCTCAGTCCGTACCGAGTGCACAGGCCCACAGGCCACATCGCGACGCGCTTCGTAGACCGGATCTGCAAAATCAACCTGCGTCTTAGGTCCAGATATACGATAATCCTTCTTCTCTTCAATCAAATTTTTTCCAATACGTCACAATCGCATACGGTACCCCCCTCCCCCTCCATTGAGCCGGCCATTGGGCAGGTTTTTCAGAAGTCCGTTACAAACTAATCAGTCTTTTAGCTTGTTATTTCCTTGGCCACAGCCAATCAGACATGTTTCATGTTCTTTGCTAGCGGACTGTTAATTTCTTAACGTGCCGCTTAAAAACCGGCACTTGTGAGTACGGAGTAAAGAATAAAGTTAACGGTACAAGACTTTTGGTTCGTTTTGCGTGATTCAAAGTGTGCGTCACCAGTCAATGATGTCTTCGTGGCTTGCGTGTAGAGCCTGAACCGGGAACGGCCGGGAAGTGATGGGAAGTGTAATAGGAAACTCATTTGAGCTTTGTAAAAAATTATGTTATTTCCAGAGATGGACAATACGATCAGAATTTCTGGTAAATTGATTAAGTCACGAATTCATAATCACATTGAAATGCTTACTCCCACAAAATGTTCGTAGCGACGAGACGAAATCTAACATATTGTGTTCGGTGATATTGACGGTATTGACAACGCATTGGATATCTCGTCACTGGTGAGAGTCCCATGAGTCAGGACTCTGAGCCTACACCCGTAAAGCTGGGCTCAGTACCCCGAGGCTCAGGGGTTTATTTTCACCAGGGTGTCTGTTGCGCCCAGTGAGGACTCTTTTCTTACCTCTTCGAAGAGCTGTATGTCGTACGTGTTGTCGTCATCAGCGAAGTAGAACACTCCAGATGTCGCATTTTTTCGGAGCCACTGAAGGCCTCGGTTTCTGTTGGACACGCCTCGAGGCTTTGGACCCCTCTTGTCTTTATAGAAGCCGGGCATGGGTGCTGGGGAAAGATGTAACGAATTAGCACTGATGGACTTAGCAATCATCGGAAATTGACTATAGCTTTAAATTTAATCGATGACTATTATATAGGTTGAACAATTGTCAGGGTTTCTGGTTTTGCCCCAGGGGAGAATGGCTGGGGTGGTTGTTTTGTGCCCTGGTATCATTTTTTAACCCAAGAAAAGGTCAAGGGATCCAGCTTGGTGAAATACAGCGATTTAAGTGAGTATAGCACCAGAAACGCACGAAATAATTTAACAACTTAAACCTTTGAAATCTGACCAAGAATATTGGTTTTATGCCACGTTTATCTGCTCAAATCCAGTGTTGAGGAGGAACTTAAGGCTGATCCACTAAACGCCTATAGAAAGTATTTCTGATTGTTCTACGGGAATAATTGATTCTTTGGCAATCACATCTTAAATATCGCATTATTTTAGAGAATAATTTGTAAAAAAACCTAAAAACCAAACTCTCACTTAGATAAACGCAGATAAAGTTATGTATTTTTTGCCCAGTGGATAAGGATAATGACTGGATATAATAATACCAAAATTCTACACCACCTAGCTGGAACCCTTCTCATTGTCGCTGGCTATTCAAAATGTCATTTTGAGCTAAGGGTTGTTTTCTGGAATTATTTTTGTCATTCTCTGCATTTTGTCCCCACAAAAACCACGCCTTAGAAACATCACAGGAGAATTTTGAATAGTCCACGACATGGAAAATGTTCCGGTTAGTTAGTGGTCCAATTTTCAATCATCTGCCAATAGTAGTTTGGGCTATCCATTGGACGAAGTGTTTAACCCGCAAAATCCCATCCCTAGGTGTCATACGACACCACGGTCTGGAATGTGACTTGAGGGCCGAGCACAACGAGCTCGAATCTTATCGCGTATGACGTACTCTGCTGATACAAAAATTCTTGTAAAACAGGAAGGATTATAGCAGCCGAGATTTTTTTGAAAATTAATTAATCAATCGCAGCCTTTTGCGCGTCTCCTATTCAACCTAGAAATGCGATTCAAATGGAATACTGATCAGTTTTCAGAGAGTTATCGATTGGTGTTATGGGGAACTTCGAATTCGAAAAAAAGACACACTTTTATTATTTGCATGGAGATGCTTACTGTGAAAAAATTCAAAGAACTCGTAAATCTCTAATCTCTTACTCATTGGGCATTTCCATCACCCACAACAACTTGGATTTTTTTCTTTTGGATTTTTTCTACGGTGAGACAGAGGAACAAGCTTAACGGAAGTAATGCGTTCCTTGCAACGCGTTCTATTTTGAGAACTTTCGCGGTAACGCGTTATTTTTTCTTTGTAGTAACGGAAAGAATTAACGCGTTCTTTTATACCAAGAACTTGTAACGAAATTTACGTTATCCTGAAAGTTACTAACATCGGCGTTTTAGAAAATAAGTGTGTAGATAATTCATTTTTCAAAGATAACTTAATAACAACTATACTTTCAGTGTTTTCCATTCTTATTGAATAGAACACCCCACTCAGGTCGGTCCTTCTGTGAATTGAGGTCGTTTATTTACAAATCAACATGGATGTCTGTCCAGTCTATTCAATGGGTACATAACCCAAGTGTAACCTAATGCAAAACTCAGATGAAACCATCATAAGACATATCACATGTCAAGATGAAGCTGCTTTGTTCTCGCCTTCTCTTGGATAGGATTTTATTTTCCCTCTATGAGTCAAGCGTTTTGCCAAAAACCAAGATTTCTGTGCAGATGTGGAAACTGGAGAAGCGATGGAGTGGGGGGTCATCACTCATCATAAACAACGAATAAGAAATTAGTATTGTGAGGGGGTGAACAGATACCCTCATTCCCCTACATTTGAGCCAATGCAAGGCAGGCGTCTTTCTTATCTCATTCTCAAATCTCAGTTCGCAGTCATCAGTTGCTTGTGGTCAGATTATGTGTTTTTATCTATGGCACTCACTATTGTACCATTTAAAAATGTTAAGTTTTTTTTTTGAGGAAAAGAAATACGATATTGGTACAAATTTCCGTGCCAAGTGTATTTTGTGTGCACTATTTCATCGAAAATATTTAAGGAACTGAAATAGGAATTTAGTTACTTTTGAGGAACTATCCAGTTCTTTTATTTTTTTAGTAACTGGAACTGAATTAAGTTCCTTTCAATGAATAGGAACTGGAACTGAACAAACTTTTTTTTTTAAAGTAACTTACTCAAGACTGCTCAAATCCATATTGTAGAGAAAGGAATTAATATAAATCAATACCATAATCGAAATACTGAATAACAATTGGAAAGAAGGGAAAGTGAAAAGTGTCAATGCCATTAAAATTACGCCATCGCCATTAACGCCATCGACTTCACTTTTGTAAAATACATTTTCAGAAATATTTTCAGAGATCTTGCATGTGTTCGTAAAAAGGCATTTGTCAGTACTCGAATGTTCTCATCGCCCTGGAACAATAAATTTCCACAGGACACTGTTGCCGATTTGTTATGTGGCATCGCACTTAAGCCCCTTGCGCATGCACTGGCTATTCATTTTACTCGACTTCTTTGAATCCATGGTTGACATTCATGGTATTCACATATTAGCTTCCTGCAATGGATGAATGAAAATGATGAATTTCCCCATTAGAATTGGTAAAATCTTTTAATTGAAGATTGATGATGAAGTGACCATATCCATATATCCATTCCTATTCTCTCCTTAGTCTTTGAGCAGCCGTCAAACCAGCTAGCAAAAGTACTGACGTGCGCACGCTTATATCGGGTTGTTACGTCCTATGACCGACATCTTCGCGGCTTAGCGCTGTTCCCGCCTATCACTGGTGCCAAGTCAAAGCAAAAATACATACTGCGATAGGTCACCCACCTATTCGGGTGAACGCGTGTGTTTTAAGTTTATTTGAGTAATGAGATCTAAGTTAAGAAAATAGAAATACAGGTGTTGCTAAAATTATGGGTTCATGCATGGGGTCACCGTGAATCATGTCTGCCGCTCACAGTGCCCTAACTATCCGGCGGTGTCCACCGTTAGATCCGCACAATTAACGACTCGCTAGAATTGAGTCACGACTCACGACTTACCAGTGAGGTGTTCAAAGCGCAGTCCCATTCGAACCAGCAAATCCGTCACTTGCTGCGTACAATTGACTGCGTCTTCAATCACCAACCAATGCACATTCGGCACATGCATCAGCGTTTGTCCCAATCTCGTCAACTCGGCGATCTGCTCCGGCCGCCGGTACGTCGGCGTTATTATGTACAACGTGACCGGCGGCGCCGTCGTTGGCGTCGCAGGGGACGGCGTCGCGACGCCACTACTAACCCCCAGCTCCCTTGCCACATGGACGACCAGTTGGCGCAAGACAGAAGTGTTGATTGCTGAAGCTAGATGAGTGTCGGCTTGCAATCTCCTGACGAGCTCGTCGGGGGTGCTGGCAGACCCGACTGCCGCATCGAGAGTCGATCCCGCTTGACTAGCCTGGAGAAGCCACGATGTGGACACGTGGTACTGGGCTACCACAAGGACGACGCCTACCATCATGAGCAGCCACATCTTCTTGGACGGCCGCATGATCGGCCACTAGGAGGACCACGTCGAGAGGCACATGTCGAGCGCGCCGACGGAGACGGCGACGCCAGCCCTCTGGTTACTCGGTGAGCCTGGATCAGAAAAACGAGCAATCCGTTGTTGTTCCTGGCCAAGTAGCAACTAACGCATCAGCGACGCTCAGCGCTCAAAGGTCATTATAACACACGTTTTGAGTTGGCAATTATTCGGGAGTTTGCAATAGGGCACAATTAACTTCCTGTGCACAACAGTGCGCTAAGGGCTCTCTCTCTACACTGTGTCACGTCAACAGTAACTCGACACCTGTCAGGCAAATATAGCTATTGAAGTGAAATGATTGACATTTATTACTTAGCGTACTATTATTACTTACAAGCTAACTATAGCAATAGACATGAATTAATGTATCGCAAGCAGTTATCTGTGAGCTTCCTGTTCTCATTCGTTGTCCGTCGTCGCATTTTAGATAGGACGTGCAAGACAAGCGTGTTGAAACCTTTGTTTTTATCAGCGGCATGACACGAATTGATTGGTCGCTTTATAAAACATTACATGTGAGTACACATCATCGTAATACCTTTTAAATACAATTTGCATTCGATTGTTTCAAATGTTCGATCACTCGTCGCTTTTCCACGCGATCGTCGCAACCGTAAGTAAAAGTCAGCATCGAACAACGATTGATTTTCTCGCCACGTGATAGATGGAATTGTTCAAATGTATACCTACACAAGATTGTTGGCGTGCAATCTTTCTGGCATCGAGCATGCAACGTCCAAATGGTCCCTGCGTAAAATGCTAATCGTATGCGTGATTCGAACTGAGTCGAACACGAGTTCGCCGTCCTACCCACTTTATCGCCGTGGCTCGACACTTCGACACAGCACCGCCCGACACACCACTAAACACGCGGAAAACAACCACTAGCACTCTCAGCGTACATGACTCGCGACTGCCCGCTTAACAATATCTGAATGCAGCTAGAACTAATGCATAAGCGGGCGGACGGTCGCATCGTTTAGATTTGCTAATAGCATGATGGTAGTCATGCTCGTCACTATACTGAACTCAGATATTGGCACGCGCCTTACGAACAAAAACAACCACGGGGTTTCGTCGTTAAGCAGGCACGAACCACTAAACCAGTCACCATTAAGTACTGATACCGCGGTGTATTACAATGTATCGACTAGAGCACGTTTTCCTTCCTTCAGAGTGCGAGTGCTTGGTTTCGCGAAGGGTTTGACATTTCAATTTATTAGGTACTTACTTGGTGCAGTGCGACGAAGTGGTACGCATTGCCGGCGATGATCTAGTCTACAGCGTACAGCGTACGCGACTACGTAGTCAGGGTGCTGCCCGAGCACTGGCTGCCCCAGAGTGGTGGGGTGGTTATTGTAGGTGCTATGAGCGCCGAGGGTGGATCGTGACTCGGTGCGAGGATGGAGCACGCGACGCGGGCTCCGACGCCGACTCCGACGCCGACGCTGCTTTGGGGACGATCGATTCGACGCACTGGCGAACTAGCCTCTCGCCCTGCCCCGGCGACTCCGCTTTCCCTTCCCCACGCTAACTCAAACTAGGCGTTTTAGGCGATCGCCTTGGGACACACGCTTTTTTCGGGGACCATAAAAGATTTTTCGTTTTATATCTTTGTCTAAAGTTGCAGGCTATATATATTTATATCGCACATGAATCTGAAATGGTTACATACCCCATTTAAAAAATAAAAAGTGAGAATGCGTGCAAATCTTTTCTTGTTCAACTAACAGTATGTTTAACAACAATGTGCATAACAAACACAATACCCCGCATTTTAATTACTTTGCGTGAGATAAAAATTGTTTTTAATCGATGCTTGGAATAAAGTTTGGTTTACGACAAGGAATAAATTATCACAGATGTGCGAGCCGAAGATAAATCAAGAAAAAGTGCGATATATACGACAGAAATTTCGATTCACTAACGAGCCCGGCCATATGAACAGCATAGTCAACCAATAAAATGATAACCAATATCATTGACCAGAATAAGATATCAGTGTGTTGATCGTTCATTACAGCATGTACTTGCCACTTGCACAAAAGATGTTCTCTTATTGACCACAAGTCAGTTTATAGTGACGGATGCACATAATTTGTAAACCAAAGCGTTGTCTTCATTGTACGTTGTCAATGTCATGTGTTTAAAATGCGTGCTATTTTGTGACGGCCGGACTTATATACTTTCGTATGGTGTATTCTCTTTTGGTTCCTATTCCTATAGTTTGCACACAAGTTTTTTTTTTTTAATACAAACTATAGCTGCGATCCTCCTCATGCTGGGCCTCATGGAATGCATTTATGCATGAGGTCTGAGTAATCCACTTGTCATGTAGGTACCTTACTCTTCCTCTTACAAAAAGCACATCAAGCATAACAAGCATAGTATATGTATCATATCGAATGTAAAAGAAATGTTATCAATAAATAATAATTTAATAAATTAACTTAAAAACTAACACCCATAACCGACCCCAGTCACATTACGAACATTATTCCCCAGCGTAACACCATAAGAACACCGTAGCACCGTAGCACTATACTTCACTGTATAACACCATGTCCCATTCTTTGGAAGCGCTTAAATATAACACGTGACAAAGCGAAGATCTAAATTAATTGACTCTAATGTCTCATGTGAACAAAGTTGGCTTGTAGTTGCAACCTCTTCTTTTTCTGGTTTTGATTTTGCCGCAGCTTTTGAGCTTGGTTCGGTCGTAGTTTGCAAGGCATGTTGCACGTGTTGGACCTCTTCGCTGCTGATTGCCGAATCAGCTGGATTTGTTTGCCCATACCTGGTGGTAAGATGATCTCCAGTACCCTGAGACATTAGCAGAACATCACAGGTTAGCGTCAAGCAATAACTTAAATAATACATACATGTATAAATTATATATTATATTATTCACTCTCTTTTCGAGTACTTCCGTTCTCTCAGAGGCTGAACAACAGCGCGGAAAAGTTGTTCACATTTGAGATTATGCATTGATTATCGCGTCATAAACGAGGGGGTTGCTCCCTAAGGAAAAGTCCATCATTTACCCCTTTACCCAACTCCTCCACACCACTCAGTACCATAATATTCCATTGCCATAGGAGTCGCCTTTGGGTGGAAACTGGCGAAAGCTAATCGACGACCTAGGGGCCCGCGATTCCCAAAACTCCAGAGTATTGGCGACGGATTTTCCTTATTTCGATTTCGGAGCATGCATGGCTCGTGAATTACCAATGGTGTCACTCCTTTATATCTTAAATTGGTCTTGACGGTGGTAAATTTGGAACAAAATAGATGGGTACGCCCTCATAAATTTAGTAATTGGCTACTATTCTAAAAACACAATGAAGATGAATGCCGAATACACCCCATGGCCAAATTTAGGCTTTCTGGCCAAATTTTGGAGACGGTTCAAGGCCACAACGGTCAGATTAACATTAAAGTATCCTAGTTTGCTATATAGACAAAAGGCGTAGGCACAATTGAGGGAGTTATATCCCTTTTTGAATGTGTCTCGCAGGATTTATATGATATTAACAGAGAAAAGGTTTGTCCTAATTCTTACGAAAGTGCCAAAAAACCGTGTGTAAACAATGAGTGTGGTAAACATAGGTGCGAACGCGGTCGCGTACCCCTTGAAAATAGGTTTAGGTACGCGGGACGTACGCAAGCTTCGAGCAAGTGCGAGGGCGGCACATACATGTTCCTGTCTGGCTATATAGGGGTCGGTGCATGAGGTTCACGCGGAAAGGTACTTCCTAGTTCCTACAGCCACAAATGTAAGTGAAAAGTTCTGAAAAAAATTTAGGCCGAGAAAAAAATCAATTGATGGCGGATTGATTAACGCATAACTTTTGTCGCACGAATTAAGGACGTATCATCAATAAGAGGTTCCGTGTGCACTTGCGTACTTACCATATGGCATATGGGTAAGTATGCAAGTGCACACGCAGTGGCGTAACTTCAAATCGGAGGCCCCCGGGCAAAATAAAATATGAGGCCCCCCCCCCCCCTCCACCCACCCAAATCAACTACACCAACTAATTTTTACTAGTTTACTAGTGCCTGTAGCTCCTTGCGACTTTTTCTTCCTCTTCTGGGACCCGCTTAAGAATACACGTTTGTTGGAGCTCATCGCACAAGCGCACACGGCATATCAAACTAAGTTACTAATCGGCAAATCAATCAGCGCATAGGCAAATCACGGCAAATCCACTAAAAAAATCGACATTATAGGAGACTTAGGTACGCGCACACACCCGCACACGCCGATCGCAATCAGCTAACTTCAGCCTAACTTCAACTTCAGCCTTTGTTTACTGTCTGTTTCATAGCGCAACATTTTTGGGAATACTGGGAAAATCGTCTTTGACAATGTGCTTTTTTCAGTTGAAGTCAAAATCAAGTTGAAGTCAATTTGAATCAAAATAGGTTTCTGGCAATTTTGCGTTCCTAGAAACGAGTTCATGTACCGAAACTCACCACAGCCGGCTAGCCCCCTCTCGCTTATACCCAAAGCCAAAGAATACTAACAAGAAGAAATCTTTTCCATCTAAAAAATGTACCATTTCGATTTTTACGAAAATTGAAAATACCAAATCATGAGAACGGTAGTAACTCTGAAAATTCCCCGAAGCTCAGGGGGCCTCTGCGAGGCCCCCCCTGAGTCGGAGGCCCCCGGGCTTTGCCCGGTCCAGCCGGGTGGTAGTTACGCCCCTGTGCACACGTAACCTCCTCTTGAGACGCGTCCTAAGTAAAAACGCACTAAAAATGATTTTAGGCGCATTTTGAACGTTTATATCTCTATAATTTTTAAAAGTACACAACCTTACATACCATCTGTCATCAAACAACCCTTCAACTGAACGTGTATATTTTCCAAACCCCTGTGTGAATATTATTGTGGTCAAGAAAAGTTCGCGCGTGAGCCTCTGCATACGAAGCAAAGCAAGCATCTATCTAGCGTTTAGTTTCCACAATTCGTTTGTTCCTAACACATACGGCACGCCACAGTCCACAGCTGATAATGCATGTCACACTCCCATCTGACTCCAGATTTAAAAGTTACCAAAAGGCTTGTAGATGGCTTGTAGAATGCTTCGTCCTGTGTGCTGCTACCCAATGGGATTTTCTCTGATTATCGAGGCCCGCGGCGAAGTCAGGGATAGCCGAGTTCCATTGCTAAATTGGCACTACCTACCATCTCTTTGCCCCATATCCCTGAAGTGACCATCAGTCCCTTCTTCAGCTGCTTACGTCTGGCTTTCTTTAAGCAAGACGAATAAATTGTACGCAGATTTATATGTATCGTATTTCGTGAAATAACTAACAAGTATACACATGTGAAATATAATCACCAAATATGATAAATATAATAGTGCGTATCATGCGTGCGTATGTATATCATATAGGATAGAGCGATAGGGCATACCTTAGCGGCTTGTTGTCCGTTTGAGTACCGCGCAGTGCGTGTCCCAGCTCGCAGGCAATGCGAGCACTGCAATCCTTGCCCCCGATCGCTTGCGCCACGAGTTTGGTGAGGGTGTGCAGGTCCGTGGGCCGGGGCCTCCATTCGGGGGTCGCCGCCATCGCCGTCCCCGATCCGTGGGTATTATGCGCTGAACCAGCGCCCATTTTGGTCAGTCGGGGCATGAACAGCACGGATGCCACGAAGACTAGTGCTATCCCGATGAAACCAGACACGGCCATGAAAAGAGGCTCGACGCGATGGTCGGGGGCTGCGGCCATTGTGGCCATTGCAGTCACTCCAGGTTCTTCTTTGAGAGGGTACCAGTAGTAGTAGTAGCCCTGGGCTTGACCTGGATGGCCTGGGTGTCCAGGGTGTCCTGGGTGCCCGGGATGTCCTGGTTGCCCTAGATGCCCTGGGTAACCTTGATGATTGGCTATAGCGACTTGGGCGGCTTGCGCGATAAGTGATGAGGGACCAGACGGCGCAGATGACCCGGAGGGACCGGAAACGCCGGAGGGACCCAGATGCCCTGTGGAATGAGAGAATTCTTCAAGTTTTCAGATTCCTTGCAGTCGCTTTAAAGGCATACACATGTTTTCGTCAATGGTTTGTCTTTTTTACGAGATAATTCGTGTCTCTATTAACCTGACCACGAAGAGTCTGACACTTCTTCGCCTTGTTTCGTTTGTGCTCATCAAACGACCAGACCAAGAAGTATCTCCTTCATTAAATAAATTATTCGCGAAAATAATTCGGCGAAAATATGTAATAATGCAGTTTGCCGGCGCCCTGATTGGGATTGGACTAATTGTCGGTCGTACCTTCGGGATGGGCCCCGTGCATGGGCCCAGTGGCGGTGCCCGCTTGGTCGTAGATCGAGGAAAGTTCGTCCTGCGAAAGCGCAAGGGGTGGTGGTGGAGGTGCACCCGGTGGCTTCAACCGAAAAAAAAAGTGTGTTAAAATAGGCAATTGCTGAGACGTACGCCCACTCTGTCCTTAATAGGACAAGGGACTGGAACTCGAAACAAACTCGCACTTCTGATAATGATCACTGACCTCCTGACCAATGACACTCGCTACACAGTATACCGTCACGTCCTACTATAGCTCTCGCACACTCAATAAGATCGGAACGAGTTGATCAATATTTTAACTCGTTATTAACTTGTCGCGTTTCATCAATCATTTGTCTTAGATTCCACGCTTATTACAGGTTTGCGAGCTTGATTGTGTGGCCTTTTTGTCGCATAATACTTCCTACACAGAGCATGTCCTCCTTCATGCTCATGCCGGCTGGAGTTACTCTAGATAACGTAATGCCATGCACACACCAGGAGGTGCAGTTTAGGTGTACCAACTGCAGGTGGCTGAGTTTTGAACAATAACCAGCACCAGTCGATCATGTCTAAATAAAATATTCAACAGTACAGTACTTGCCCAACACAGAGTTAATCACACTATTTTGCATTCGTGAATATGCAGAGACTCGTTGGAAATATACGATATCGTTTAAACATTTTAGATTAGCTGATATAGAAGACACAATTTCTCTCTAATAGAAGAAAACAAAATGTGTACGCACGGGTATCGGAGTGGGCATGAAAACTTCGGCGGCTGGCCTTCCCCCGAAATTATCCTGGCGAAGTTGAGAGATGACATTTTCCAAAAACTCTGCGCTCCCTTCCGCTTCCTGGCAGTTGAGTTGACCCACGGACGACCACGCCAAGAGCATCAACAGAGCGGTCTTCCTCATTTCAAGATGATCTGTAGGACCAACCATCACATTTGCATGAGTTGACAGTTATACCTTGGTTATACGATTTCTTAATGTCTTCTCTTGAAAATCACCACCAAACTGTATGCACTTGCACACATACAATGCAGCACAGCTCACAGTGATGGATCTTCCAACAGAATCTTCGCGAAATTTATTAACAGAAAATCATCTTAGAACACTCACCCTAGGCTCTTGGTGTCGATGAATGAACTGACGACGCGTATTTCAGAAACGTGTATGAAATTGAGGTGGCTGATGGCAAACATCTGAGATACACTATTAACCTAACTAGAGTATAGCGGCATAGCTGTACGGCCGGAGGGCATTGCATCTCAGTTGACCAACAATTCCAGTAACAACTAACAAGATCGCTAATATCAGGTCATCGAGGTAGTTCTGTGATGAACCTATGGGTCATAAGGAAACTATCACTCATCAATAGCGGAATCGCCTTGATTTAATAGGACAAACTTCGTTACACACATTTTCTAAGTGGGACAGTGTCTATGCTGTTTTGAGCACGTATTTATAAAGCATTCGGCTTCCACGCAGAATCCTGTTTGATACATAGGTACTTTTTATTTCATTACATGACTTTGAGACACGCTTTAGCCGGCGTGAAAAGCAGACTTGCTATAATTGACTTCAATTACAACGTGTAACGTGGATCTATTGTCGGATTTAAGATCAACACGTCGTCCCACGCAATATAAAATAACGAAAAATTTGGAGTGATGAGATGTTACCGTTTTTAAATTTTCTGTAAGAGCATTGAGTTTAGGTATGAGCCTCGTTTATTTGATCTGTTACTTTGCCGGTCCACTAAAAATCCCCGATACAGTGGGGTATCCCTCTTGCTCAAGTTATAGTAGTCCATGCTTGCACCTTTTTTTGTACTGTTCGCGGTATTACAGAGGCAAAGGGGCCGAACTGGCCATTGCCGTCTGGTGCCAAGAGATTGGAGGGAACCGGAGAGCTGCTCTTTGCTCAGTGCCGTGCGGCGTGCGGTAAATGCAAAATGGCGAACGCGTGTAGCGGCGTCATAGTGTCTTGTGCTCAAAAAAATGGGGATATTGTCCCCAAGTTCCAGTTTCCTGCAATACTCTGCTTTCAGTATGATCCTCAAGGAATCAGCGTCATTTTACGTGGTGGTAAGCACCCTCACAAATTTGTACTACGTTTTTGCATTCCAAGTTTATGTTGACCGACAGTCACACGGGAATCCAAACAAATCATTGCAATTCCTACTTATTTCTAATGCCGACTTTCAGACATAAACTCTACATCAATCTGCAGCGGTTAAAACATTGGTACAAGCATACTCATAAAAATAAACAATCGGGAAGCTACGAGGCTTAACCTGTGCTTAAGCCTTATGACTAAGCCTATAGCACTGGTCAGTTGGCATTGTTCACACAAATTTAGAGCTGTAATGCAATGGCGAATTCAGAAGTTAGACAAAGGTTATTAATTAGTTTGAAGCCAGAAAATCTGAGTCTAAATACGGCTGTCTGAACAGAAGTTAGTGCAAGATTAACGCATCGATAGTGTAACAAGCATATTCCAGATGGTGGGACTCTACATTTTCAGTATATTTATTCCATTCATTTTTCTGCAGGCGAGTCAGAAAGTTGTGAATTTCCAATATCCAGGAACACCGAATGTGCCCGGGTTGGTTCGCTTGGTTACGTTGTTACTAAGGACGAAGACAGCATTTTCCTCAAGTTCAAAGATGAAACTGGTGAGTGGCAGCAAGTTGCCTACTGTCGAGTGTAGATTTCCAGAATGTTAGGTACATACCTAGGTAGGTGGGTACCTACCTAACATTCTGGTCATTTGGTTATTTGTCTGCCTGAATTTTTGAATGCTGTTGACTTTCTATGGAAGTTGATCTTTTCTCTATTCCTCAGATGCTCGAAAGTTTCATGCCGCAGTTTCAAAAGTAAAGTTCGACAAAGGGGTATCTGTTTTTACTGAAAGAACAGAGGATTCATCTGCAATGCAATACTTCCAGGTTTGTGGCGTAAAGTAACGGATTTATTTTTAAAAGTGATTTCTGCCACATTGAAGTCGGAATTATCGTAACTAGCCTGACTCTTTTGTCATCTATGCAAACAAAGTATGAAAAAAGTACTTGGTAGAAAATGATTTAATTAGCATTTTCATTTTCTGTGTTGGTTCAGTTACAAGTAAACAAAAATAAAATGATATATATATATAACAACAAAGAGCTATAAATTTGAAGTTGCATTTTGTGGTCCACAGTTCTACGGATACCTATCTCAACAACAGAACATGATGCAAGATTTCGTACGCACTTCTACATACCAACGAGCAATCCTGGCCAATCTCTCTGACTTTGCTGGCAAAGTGGTGCTGGATGTTGGTGCTGGCTCGGGCATATTGTCATTCTTTGCGGCACAGGCAGGTGCAAGGCGCGTTTATGCCGTCGAAGCGAGCAATATGGCTCAGCATGCAGAACAGCTTGTGATAGCCAACAATCTTCAAGAAAAGATTGTCGTGATAGCTGGCAAGATTGAAGAGATTTCGTTGCCTGAGGTTTGTTTGTTTAAAAGAATCATCTGTCCACATTTAAGTTTTAAAATAAATTCAATAAATTTGGTTGTTTACCAAATTCAATTTTAATTTCATTTGGATGCTTTTTCCGTCCATAGCATGCGATTTTTAGAAGAATGCATCGCCAGATAGTGATGTGTGCTTAAAACCTATCGAGTGAGAAGTTTGAAAAGTTCCAGTGAAATTTGAAACTTTTCAAAAAGCCATAAACATTTTTCAAAATTTGAAAATAAAGTACCTAGGTACTGCTTTTTAGTTAGTTACTCCCAAACCATTTCCAAATGCACTCTTCCAAAATTCTTGCTTTGGACAATTTTCTTTGCAAATCTACTTCCAACCGTGGCTGACAGCTGCAAAATCACGTGCCATCCACTCCTAAATCAACGTCCGCTCCGAAATCCTGAGATCCGTCGAAAAAAAAACTTTTCAACTGCAGAAAAGTTTCATAACAAGTTACGTGAAAAGTTTCTACAAAATAAAATTTCGTGAACTTTTACGTCTGTCTCTAGATAATAATGTGTTACTAATGTGTTTTTTTAATAATTCTAGATGTGTGATGTAATTATTTCCGAGCCCATGGGATACATGTTGTACAACGAGCGGATGCTGGAAACTTATCTACATGCAAAGAAATGGTTGCGGCCAGCTGGCAGAATGTTTCCCAGTCGAGGGGATCTCCATGTAGCTCCATTCACTGACGATAGCTTGTACATGGAACAGTTCAATAAAGCAAATTTCTGGTAAGTCTCGTCACTTTTCACATGGTTTGTCGAAACCTTAATTTGCGCCCTTTGGCTGGAGAAACAGGTGCCCTTGATTCCGTGTCGGTGACTCTGCGTAGGGTCTAGTGTTAACTCTGTTACTCTGAAAAAAATTATAAATCCAATGGCAGTGCTCTTACCTGGCTCTGGGAGAAGCTGGTCTGGGCTTTACCTGTTTGTAAGTGAAGGAAGAGAATTCAAGAGGATTTCTTTCACAACATTTAATACCTATATCTATTATTTAATGTAGACCTGCCCAAGTCATTTTTGTTTACATCAATGAATGATAGAAAAAAAAAATAACTTTGTTTGTCGGCACTTGGCAGGTACCAACAGTGCTTCCACGGCGTTGACTTGAGCTCCCTGCGACAGCCAGCGATGAAGGAGTACTTCCGCCAGCCTATCGTGGACACGTTCGATATGCGTGTCTGCATGGCCAAGTCGGTTCGCCACGTTGTCGACTTCCAAACCGCGGAAGAAGCCGACCTCCACCAGATAGGTACGTTGCCTTCTTTGGCACGGCATGCTAGATGGCACATTGCAGCCCAGGTTGACAGGTTTACTTGGGCCCGGGACCTGACCGAATAGCTAGGTCCGCCACAATTTGGTGATTTATTATGGATATGGTGAAAAGATTGAGCAATTTCGTTATGAGACAGATTCATATTGAGTTTGGTGACGCTGTAGTGTGAGTGTGAAGTGTGGGCTAGAAAAATCGATTATACAGTCGATATTTCAGGCTGTGATCATGACTTTAGCTTATGACCGTTATTCTAAACTACGAAATAAAAACGCGTCTTGCTACCTTTAAATTTGCTCCTGTTGTGCTGCTTTGCGCTAACTTAAAAATTTGAAGCCGCAAACTTAAGTCGACTGTATTTTATTTTTGTTTTTATTGTTTTATTATTTCAAAAACATGTTAAAACAAAACCACATTTAAAGATTTGGAAATATATAGATTTTTTTGTATCGGTTGCAGTGGTGTCTTGAATCACCTTAACATATAGTGTGTTTCATTGTGTATTTGTTATCATCTCACTAGTATCTTAACCACAGCTCCATCATCTGAAGATGAGCTCCAAACTACAGGAAGTGTAGTGCACCCTGTGCCAAAGGATGTTATACCGTTCAGAAAAACTGTACAGTATCTAAAAATAATGGCAACGGAGATGCCAAGCTCAGAAACCGAGCTCGGAAACCGAAAAGATTTTATTAGTATGTAATTATGTAAAAACTTTGTCCGCAGGCAAATTGCCAAAAGCAAACAAACAAAGAAAAAAAATGTATACATCTTTGCTCTCTTATCTGTACTTGAACACACCACTAATTTGCCATTATCTGTGTGCAGACGTTCCCCTCGAGTTTCTAATGCTGGAGTCGGGCAGCGTTCATGGCTTGGCGTTCTGGTTCGACGTGGCTTTCGTGGGCTCGTCACAGACTATCTGGCTGTCAACGGCACCCACTGAGCCGTTGACGCACTGGTATCAAGTTCGGTGTTTGCTCGAAGCACCCATCTTCGTCAAGGCCGGCCAGATGCTCACGGGCCGCGTTGTGCTTGTAGCCAACCAAAGGTGCGTTGTTCTTTGACAAGTTAATGTGTGCTAATAATGGGGTGCTTACACCCACGGTTTTCTATGGATCTTTCTTCAACGTTGACACTTTTGGCAAGAACATCACTATGGAATAATTGGTCAGTGAAAAAAACAAACAGATGTACAACGAATTACCAAAGTATCAAAGAAAAGGTCAACATCATTTATTTTATGCCAGCAAAAACACTTACAAGTGGCATGTAAAGGTTGTTTTCAAATGGATGAATGTGTTCTTTAGGATATAAGAAAATAGCAACCTCTCTCTTTAGGTGTTTCTACTAGGGCCTGAAATCAGAACCGAATACAGAAACCGCTGAACATAGTTTTCCCCAAAACTGTAAACGTTATTTTCAAAAGAACAAATCTAACAACAAACCATTATATAGACGTTGGTTCATTTTAAGGTCAAAAGTCTGAACAATGTCGCATATTTTTTGAGTAAGTTTTCTCACAAACAAAATTTTTTTTTCACATAACGTCAGAAAAATTGGAGATGATAGGGGTGATTTCCCAAAAAGAAAATCTAAACAGTTCCAGTCCTTGGTTTATACCAAAAGCTTGCACAATATGCAGTCTCCAACACTACCAGGATGCATGATCTAGGTTAATGATGCATAAATTCCCGACATTTAAAATAGGGGAATATTCCCTGTAATATTCCCTAAACAGGTATTTTGCGAAATTTTTACATTATAAAACATGCCAAACAAACTGATTAAAAAATATATTTGATTTGCACCATATATTTGTAGAATGGGAATGAAAAAAATTTAGTTTCTGCGGTTCGTGGCAACACATTACATGTAAATGTAACGCACTAAAGGATTAATTTCAGTTGACCTCCTGACTGGAGCTGTGAGCCATTGACAATAATGGTTATTGCAATGCTAGAATTAATTCAATATAAATTTCCAGTTTTGGGAATATTCCTGGGAATATTCAGTCGGATTCTCAGGGGAATTTTCCCGGGAATATTCGGTCGGATTCCCAGGGTAATATTCCCGGACTCCCATCACTAATCTAGGTAGAAGAAAACCTTAAATTACACGTTCCAATTTGATGTCTCTTTGCAGGCAGAGCTACGATGTTACGATGGACCTTGGCGTCGAGGGCTCTAACATCCGGTCCAGCAACACGCTTGACCTCAAGAACCCATACTTCCGGTACACGGGGCAGGCTGCGGCGGCCCCGCCCGGAGGAGCGCACACGTCCCCCAGTGAGGCGTACTGGGCGCAGCTGGAGGCGCAGCAGCAGGGGGCACGGCATGGTAAGCACAAGCTCATGCAGTTCTTGGTGAGGGGTCTTACCTGCACGTAAAGGACCATTTACCACTTAAAATTAACTTTTACCATCGATTAGGAAGATCTAGTAATGACCTTTGGACAGTAAAAAAAACCTCTTGAGTCTTCGGCCATCTGTGCAGAAATTCCCAAAGTTCGCGTTTTTCAGCCAAGGTGCTAAGAAAACCAACTCACATAAAGAACCCATAACACTTGTTTGACCCCTAGCACCTTGACAAACTTCTCATCAGATAAAATTAAAATAATTTGAGCATAGTCCTCCATCCTTCCTCTGTATTGAGATAATTTGGCACTTCAATAAGATTATCCGTTTAGCCACGGTAAGCAGATTGCTGCAGGTATGGAATTGGCACGTTGCATATTTCTCGTGCAGTGCCGCTCTGAACGTGCCGAGCCGTAGCGGCAGTGATAGCGCTCGTACAGGAGATTCGGTAGGGAGGGAATAGAGTTTCTGTTCGAAGAGAATCATACTCATCTCACAGATCGCGCCGCGCGAAAAGCCAGAAATCGTAGATAATTAATTACAAATCTATCTTTTCAGAAAATTCTTTTAAATACGTCAACTTCTATTCATATTATTGTTACGAATCTATGGTAAAAATTAATTCCAAGTGGTAAATGTCCCTTTAAGATATTCAAGACCACACTGCAACTGATGTAAGAAAGTTAATATATTTCCAAATCCTTAAATGTGGTTTTGTTCCAACATATTTTTGAAACAATAAAAAATAAAACAAAAACAAAAAACTGCCAACTAATGCTTACGGCTTCAATTTTATAATTCAAGCAATGGCTTCTGCGTACGAGCTGTAGACACAATTTTTTAGATGGCAGGCCGTGGATTTTGTTCCAAGCGCAGAATAACAGTCTTATTATGAACAAATAGAGCCATGACCTAATTTCATGATATTGTTTGAGAAATTGGCTATTGAAAAAAAGTGCAAAAATGTGGTGTTTTTGAAGCAACTGTAAACAGAAAAATATGATGCAGTTTGAAATTTGAGACCAATAGTCATTATATCTGAAGCATGTAGATTCCAAAACGTGTGTTGCATCTTGACCCGACAATTGGTATAGATTCTGAACTCGTCCACAGAAGCCTTTGCGTGAACGATATACTTGAAGCTGCTAGCATGAGCAAGCATGAGCCAGCGATGTATTTTTAACATTTTTTTATTGTTTCAAAAACACTGGAACAAAACCACATTAATTAAGGAATGGAAAATACGTATATTGATTTTTTTCATCAGTTGCAGTGGTGTCTTGAATTAGGTACATTAAATGTCAAACTGCGCTACTTTTTGGTGACTTTGTAATTTTGATTGTATCATCACAGCTTGACATGGGCTGTACGTACTAGATCTATTTTAACTTTTCCCAGACTAGACTTGCTTTTAATCCAGCTTGATGGGGTCAACTTAGTTTGGGGATTAGCATGGTATTGCATGGGGATATTTTAATAACCTAATGTCCTTGGTCTCAAATTATTGTACTTATGTTAGATTCAAATCAAGCATTGCAATTCTCAACATTGAGAAAAATAAAATGGTTTCATTATGTTGACATTGCCTTGCCTGGAGGTTTAGTGGTATTGTGGCCGAGCCCCATGGCACCGAAAATGTACTCAGGCCCAGGCCTATCGTGCCCTGGCTGATGAGGTGGTCAGAAAGCCTCCCCTATGAGCAAGGCTTATGATTGACTTACATGTCTGGGACAAGCTTTTCTAGCTTCATCAAGACTTTTCCTAGGCTTGACTGGCTTGACCTAAACTTGCCTAGGTTAGACACTGTTCGAGCAAGACCCACGCTTGACGTACCGCGTGCGGCTGTGGGTTTGGGTAGGGCTTGATGCCCTCCCGTCCGTTGCAGCGCTGAGCATGGTGAACGGCATCTCGGTGAACGGCCTGGGCGAGCTCTCGATGGATGGCGGCGGACTGGTGGGCGGCGTCGGCGTAGTCTCGCCTGGCCCGAACATCCATCCCGGGTCGATCTCGAGCACTGGGCGGCAACGCGGCACCGCCACCTCGACGCAGCAAGCGCAGCTCATCGGCGGCGGCATCTCACCGACGTTATTCACTTCGCCGGTACGCTCAGACTTGTCTCTCTCCATCTGGCGATCGTAGCTCTCTAAGAGGGGGACCAGGAAAGAAAGCTCGGGACCAGTACCTTCGTTCATGCGTCATGTTACCTTGTAATGTTACATCTGTAACGTATGGTGATTACAACCTTGCATCGAAAGCTGTAGTGTGAACGTGGCACAGAACTTGGAATGTCTGCCGGCTTGATTAATTTAAAATGTTCCATGAAATATAGTAGGCACATGTTCTTTTTACATTACTGTTTACCTCGTACTAGAATTTGCAAAATACGGAAGGAATTATGCACAATGGTAGTCGAGTGTGTGTAAGTGGCGGGGAGTAGGGGATGGAAAAAGATGTTTTATTTGTGTTGGTTTAGAATCCTTGTGTGTTAATTGGACAGTTTGTTTTGTTTGCAGCAAAGCCACCAGCTGGTGATGGCCAACACGTCGCACTACCCAGTGAGCAACAGCCTGATGATCGGCGACTACGTCACACCCGGCAGCCACGTTCTCGCGGCCCACAACAGTTACCGACAATAAGTTAGTCACCAACCGACCGCGCCGTGCCGCAAGCGCCGTCCAACGGCGTCAAGACTGTGTATGAAATACATACAGGCTACTATCATCTCAGCTACCTTCTAGTTGATTTTATTAAGATATTGCGATCTGCCACTTTCCTTGGACTCTGGAACTTGAACATTCGCCCATACTCCCCTGTGAACTCTTTTTTTTTTATTTATATGATAAATGCGGTCATCGAAGACAAATTGGCGGATTTCATAGTTTTTAGGTTGTAAATCTAATTGCAGCATTCCAAGGCAATTTACCGTTGCGAACTCAAGGATTATTCATTCAGCGAGTGCTATGTATTTGTTTGGATTTAGGGTCTAATTTTTTTGTGTAGTAAACAGTATTTGGATTTAATTACGTTTGTTTAATTTATTTGGAGACCAGGCTAGCTGCTAATTAGACAGATGTAGGTTATTTCTTGATTTTGTGTATCTGTGTAACTGTGAGGCTGTAAACTGGCTGGGTCTGTATGTTTGCCAGAGCGATGCGACCTATGCCTCAAACGCATGCGCATGCCATGACTGAAACTGTTGCGATTTGTCCACTGTGTTTTGTTCCGGCCAGGCATTGACTGCCGAGCCGATGAAGTAATTTGCTTCTATGTGTTGCGTGTCTGTTGGGCACATAGCTCATTTTAGTACGGAGACAAAATAGAAATAAAAGCTTTTTTTAATATTAAAGCTATTTTATCCCAACGCCACACCCACTGCTTACCTGTAGCTGTCATTACAATAGTGACGAGCAGCGTGGCCCTGTGCTACGCACACGGGGTGTGTCGGGGACATTGACCAGTTGATAAGAACATGTTAGTTATTATTTTCTTGTTATTGAAGCCTCATATTTTTTTAAACCTAGAAAACACTCGACAGGATGCGAGTTTATGTGAAAGACCAGTCTCCCTGGCATGTGTTTTTTGTTTCATTTTACACTTGGCAAACGTCGTCTAATACCATGTTAAAACGTGATCCTTGCTGTTGAAACTATTCAAAAATGGTCTCATGGTTTGTAACAAAAATGCCGTTCAAAGCCAGAATTTCAAATGTGCACGGATACGCTAGCAACGAAAATGGGTTTTGGGAAAAAGAAGTGGTTTTTGCCTAGGAACCATTGATTAAAGCAATGAAAATGTAAGTAGAATATTTAATTTCTTTGTTGTGAGGAAATTTTCCTCCTTGATTTGGTAACGGGCACCATATTATGGGTTGGATTTACCGTAAACTTACCTCGACTCTACACCTCACCTGGAAATATTTTACTCCGTATAAGCCAATAGCGAATTTATTGGTCATCCTTGGATCTTCGAAGTTTGGATTGGTACAAATTGAAACCTGCAATTTTTTCTGATGTTGTATTTTGAATTTCTGGCTCCCGCCATACAGGTTTTGACAGTTCAACATTTCCGACCTTGGTCATATGACATGGACATAACCTTTAAACTTTGGTATTTTGATAAATGTATAACGCAGTCAATTCTGTGAATGTGATAAATTTTACTTTTGGGCCAATTGTTTTAAACTTTGCTAGTCATTTCACCATGTACAGCTATATCTTTTTAACCGTGTTTACAACAGTGGTTTCTAATATTTTAGTTTTAAAACAGCCATGCGAAGGATAACAGCTAGCAGGAGAGGAGCATGGCCCTTGTGACCAACAGGATCATGGCTAAGGAGCTAGAAGAGGTTGGTTTGCTGTAATCCGTGTTCAGTAGCACTAAATAACAATCACACCAACTGCCTAGCTGCAATGAATCGTAATGTTTTTCAGCCGGAGCCGAAAGTTCTGACGGCTGGCGTAATATATCTGCTCATGAAGAACGACTATTGTATCTCGTATAGCGTTCGTACGCAGTGGTTTTTGGACCACTTAAAGAAAGAGCTGAGTGTAGTACCCCGTGAGGACATGGTAAGGAAGCAGTGACTGCTAATTATACTGCAACTCCATGACATACTTCTGCATCAACAAGTGGGCCAAGCATTTGATTTTCCATTTGGATTTCTTTTATCGCAGAGCAAATGTGATTCGGAGCTCACAGTGGTATCAGTGATTCCACAAGAAGCGAACTCCGAGTGGCGACCAGAGACCAGCCATGTGTTCAAATATATGGTTGTACCATCATCCAGTCTAGTCTTCTTGAGCCAAACTTATAGTATTGTTTACTGTCTCGATATGAGTCCATCATTGTCTGCAGTGGTAAGGCTTCCTCAGACATGAATTCTTTTTCAGTAAACAACTTGCAGAATTACGAAGTTTTTAAAATTCCACGCTTTCCTTTCCAGGACATTCAACACGGGCAGGTCATGGTGGATGATGTATTTTTAGTATTGCAGAGAAGTTTGGATGGAATAACTAGACCAGTAAGTCTATTTGTCCTTATATTATATATTCTGAGTTCTAACTCTGCATATTGAAGTACAGGAAAATAAACAAGATCTTTTATTACAGCTAATCATCCCAGGCAGCTGCTGCAGTTTCCGGCCAGCTGTCTACGTAACCGTGATTGCTCACACGCCATTCTTCACAAGTCCAGCGCAACAGGTGCTGTTACAAGGATACCGGGTGACGAGGCACAACATGGCAGCATTCCTTGGCTCTGTTCAGCACCAGCTGGAACTGCTAGAAGACACGGTCGCACATGTGTCCGGCATTGCCCATGACCAACTGGAGGCTCTCCGGGTGAGTTGAAGATCAGAGTCGGAAATTGGATTTGGAATCGGAAGTCAGAATTTGAAGTCAGAACTGCAACAGTATCAATTTACAACCAAAGAAATACAGGCCAGCATCTCCTAATAAATCGGCCATGGGTGCTTGTTGTGAGCCTAATATGTACCTACATATGCTTTTACCACTTAATTAATACCATCTTCGCCAGACTTTCTGGCAAGAGAGGTAAGAAGTTGCAAGTAGCAAGTGCACAGAGAGTGGAAGTGAAATGCAGTTTGGACATGTTTTGCAGGCGGAATCAGAGAAGTTGGTGGGAGACCTGTTTGAAGACAGTGAGATGTCTGCCTCCAGTGTCAGCCATATTCCTATGGTGACTCCTGACTCGGGATTTGTCAACATGCTACGATATGGGATGCTGGCCCTACGGTTATTGCCTGAGACTAGCTCACCAAGTAAGCAGCATCAAACTACAGCTGATAATAAATACCTACCATAAGTAGGTGTCATAGTCATACCATGGTCACCTACCATGGTCATTCCAAACAGGAAAGAATGGGTAGATAGCTAACATTTAAAAAATATCCTCAGAATTAAGATTCAGCCAACCATTGGTCCCTGCCACTGATGATTTTCATCTTTGTGGATAGTTTGTTGTTGCCAGGCAAGCATTGATTAGGAATGATACCTAATTTTCAGTAATAAATTTACCAAGTTCCCATCTTTTTCCCATACCAGTCATAACTCAATGCTATGTGCAAAACAATTAATGCAATGCTGTTAAAACCTTGAAAACAAACCAATGTTGGTTGACTTACTCTAAAGTCGTTGATTGCAGACCTGATCATCATTACGGACGGCATAATTGCGGCACCAGACGTGTACGTATTCGACTCGGTGCTAAGCCAGTTGCGAACTAGCTCGACGGCCTGCTCGTTTCTGCAAGTTGGCTCCTTGTTTCACCCGCATTGCTGCCGAGGGATGGTGCCTTACGTCGACCTGATGCAATTCATCGCCCATGCTACGGGGGGAGCGTACATGAGCCACACTCCCCAACTTGTAAGAATAGGGTCACTGCTTTGGCTTAGTAATAAACATTTTTGTTTGTAATGCACTTACCTTCTATTAGAGGCCGGTTTCACCAATGGTGAGCTAAGCCTAGCTTAAGCCTTGCTTAGAACCCAAATCAAGTTTTACTTAATGTCACACATTTTGAGATTTATTACGTGAGAATAATGACATAAATACACATTATATATGCCAAATTATATTCAAATGTGGTGTTGACTCTAAAACACTCTGTTATGTCACTTAAATTGTATTTTGTTTCATAGCTGTCAATATTTAAAAGCATCCCTCAAATTTTAAGTGTAGCAACCAACTAACTTTGGAACGCGTTCTTTTATTTTTATGCGATTGGTAGTATATTTTTCCAAGAACAGACTATGTGGCGTGTGTTGACACAGTAACACTCATCTCAGGCTAATATGTGATTCCTGGATGAATCAAAAACTTTCGGTTTCATGCAAAAAATTTTTTTTGATTTTCAATTTTTTTGATTTTGATTTTTCAATTTTTTAAATTGATTGCTGACTCAAGTCTAAACTGAACTAGATAGCATTATGAGGGAAACACAAACAAACCTGCTAATGCCCAATGCCACTGTAAAGAGGACGTCACTGTATAATTTTTGCAATAATGCATCTTCCAGACAATGTCAGAGACGGAACTGAACATCTATCACAGCAAGTTCTTGGCTTGGAGCTTCAAGAAGCCCAGCTGGGCTCTAACCGCAGTTGGCGACTCGACTGATACGGTGACTCCTTGTGTACAATGGCACGTTAGGTGAGTGCTTCTCAGTTCTCACACATATCAACATGTCGAAATCTTACGGAAATGAAAATAAAATTTGGATACAATTGTATTTTTTTTCCGTTTGAATTGCAATTAGAGAAAGAAGAAAGATTTTTTGGGGTACAGATGCAAGGGGCCTGTCTGTGTCGATCTTTTGGCAGGAAACAAATGAATTGGCACCAAAATGGAGCTCATTTAGTACCACTATAGTACTCTGATAGTACTACCCCAATAGTACCTAGAATCTTTTCTTTGCTTCCCAATTAAAGTTAATGTTCTTTTCTTCACGATTCCCATAGCCATTTGTTGATATTTCTTGCAGCAATGCATGTTTCTATGGGAGCAGAGAACCTCGATTGCTCTGTAAAAAGCAGCTGGAAGGCAATCTGTCCACCAGTCTGATAAGCGTGCTATGCTGCCGGCTCAAAGAAGGATATTCTTTCAAGGTAATTGTTATAGCTCTAAACTATGTGAAAGTACCTATCAACAATTACAATTATATCAATTAAATCTTGCGCTGGATCTTACCATAAGTCTGACCAGCATTAAATAAATCTTACCTTGAGCATTCCAGGGTGCCAGAATATAACACCAGGAACATAGTGTTGAAAGAAATTGAAAACCACAATGTCTGGAAGGCATCAAATAGTGTGGAAAATTGAGAAGTATGGGCCGTTGCCTCGTAAACTTGTTTGGGAACAGGCATCTGGTTTATCTTCCAATTTTAGTCCTAAGCTATTAAAAAATGTTGAGATGAGGCAAGTTATTAACACAAAAAGATTGCAGCCTACCTACCAATAAGACGTGCAATCAGTTACTTTAATCGTAATATGCCAAAGATTGTTGCTTTTTGGCACACCACAAACCCTTTGTTTGTAACCTCTCCCTCTTCAGTATATGCTGGTTTTAGAATGTCCGGGCAGTCGATAGCCGTATGGAGCTGTCGCTTGTCCTGCCATGGAAGAACCACATCTACATCGAGTATGTTGCATCTGCACCCGTTTGGACTTCTGCTGCTGCTCAATCGACTCCGTGCTCCGTTGCGTTCTCCGTATCAATCAGAGGTACTCTCGAGTCCTGTGTGTTCCCCCAACCTGATTCAAGATCTCTAACTTAACATTTGAATGTGTTGTTCGCTAGTTTTTAATAGGGTTCTAGAGAAATGCGAGTCCCCTTTACATTCAATTGGGTTCAATACTGCATAATGGGCGCAAAGCTCAGCTCAGATCATGCAGGCAAGCTCAGCTGCATTATATACCTTACCAAAAGGCTTTCTTAGCAATAGGACACAAACTTCAATTCTGCGTACATAGTGCTTTGTTTTTGAGCTGCTATATTATTTTCAATGTATAAAAAACACCCCTAAAATCTCTGGGAAAATGTTCCAAATGCCATATTGAATCAATGTGGGCATCTGCTTGTCCTTACTTGAAAAGCAGATTCCCCGGATATGCATCACTACCATGTCACTGACCCTTGACTTGTTACCATATTACAGCTCCCTACGAATTCCTACACGACATCACGTGCAAGCTGAAGAAGCCTTTCCAGTCGCAATACCGCCAGGCAGTCGTCTCACGCTTCTGGGCCACACTAAAGAGTCTGACTCAGTCTGACCAGCTGCTAGTTCACCTGGACTCGTTTGCTACGAACCCCGCCGCACACACGGTCCCGGAGAGCATTCGAAGCGGGATGCCCGTGTTCTACTTGCCGGCAAACTCGAGCATTCCCGTACTCTCGTCCACCGAGCTGACGTGCCCCGTGTTCGCACAGTTCTGGAGGCCGATCTGTATGCTGGACCCTAGTGTCTGGCATAAGTGGTTGCAGACGCATCGACTAGGTATGTGTATGATGCATTCTTGTCTATGAATTTGTAGGGTGAAGTTTAAAGAAAAATCTTTCCAAAAAGTTGGCATTGTTGCTGGAATTTCTTAACTCTGTCCTGAGCTGTTGTGACTTGAAAGTAATCTCAAAGCATATTTTACGTTATTTTGCCTTTCACTTTGCGTACTTAATCAACCCAACAAAATAATGAATGATTAATTATCATAAATATAACATACATGGTTAGAATTAGACGTGAGGATACCTGTCAATCACTATTCAACAAATAACAAAGAAAATTTAAATTCTTTTGTTATCTGGAAACGTCCAACACCCAGCCACACTCATTTAACCCTGTCCATCCTTGTTTGTGGCTGCACCTTGTAGGTCTCCTTCTTGCCCACGATCGGCCGCTGCCCCGGCACCTGCACCTGAGCAACCCGAGCGGGCGTTTCCAGGTGGTACAATGCCGGCAGGCCGCAGCTGCGCTCTACGCTATGCTTAAAGACGTCAGCACATTCGTCCTCATCGAAAACCACTCTTACGTGAAACTCATCGGAGGGTTAGTTCCACATCACACTCAGCTTGGGCCTTGATTCTCAAAACGGAGTTGACGCCAATCTGCCGGTTCCACTGCCATGGGAATCTAGGCCGTTGACCCATCCTCATCGTCGTACCCGAATCATTACGGATGTCTTGAAACCGTTGTATCGTTGAGCTATGGCTTTAAAAAAGCGTATCGTTTTGAGAATCCAGAGACAAATGTGCTGTCACAGATGTTGCCGCCTGAAGTGATTCAATCGGTTTGATGTCTTTTTGCTCTCTTTGATAGCGAGCCCCCAGGCTTCTACATGATGCGAGCGACGTCCAAGTTGCCCTACGTCGTGATCAATGTCGCATTCCTTGGCCGAACGCCCTGCTCGGTCCGCCACGAAATTGTGCGCCAGCTGAAGAAGCGCATGACAGCGTTGTCCGTGCCCCAGCGACCAAACGCTACCGGCCGTTTGGGATGCTGCATGCTCCTGCGGAAACCTGTCGAGAAGATACTCGTCAGGTACAATTACTTGCGTAGCGAAACGTAGCTAGTGAACGTACCAGTGCGCAAAGTGATCGGATGATCGACTTATTCCCTCATTTTTTATTACCGATTCATCTACAGACTTGTTTTGGGTCTGCCAGGCTTCAAGATCCAAAAATATCTGTGTTTTGATTTTTGATTTGAACTTTGGATGTTATAAAGCTTACATACTCTATCCCACGAGAGAACAAACCAAAATAATGATCGTCATCTCAAAGATGAAAGGCAATATGTATGCTTAAGTCTGTTCAATGAGCTCCGAAGTCGAGCCGTTTCCTTCACCTCGTAAGGTATACACTTTCCAGGCCACACCTTTCGTCGGATCGCGACGAAACCTATATTTTCGGAATCTTCACACTTCGGACAACCAATTGAAGCATTTTCATTTTGCAAGATTCACTCGTTAATTACTTACAAGAGTTTTAAAATAACCATGTTTAGACGGTATATTGAAAGATTTACTTAAGGGTAAGAATTTACCTCTTACCGTATACACTTTCCAGGCCACGCCCGTTATCCGATCGCAACGAAACAAATATCTACGGAATCCTCACACTTTGGACAACCAATTGAATATTTCAGAACCTCGAAATATCTCTTGGAAATTCATAAAAAGTTGAATTCAATTAACCTCAACAACCATCAATGAATGGCCTAAAGTGACTGCTTGCGCTTCTGTGGAAGGCTTCAATTCTCCATGCGAGAGAGTGTAGCTGGAACTGCCATGTCACAAGGGTTTTTTGCAGATACCCATATTATTTTGGTTTGGAACATTTTTCATTTAAATCTTTTTATTAAAGTCACACTGTTTCTGTAACCAATTTTCGAATATTTTTTTTTCATATTAGTCTCGAGAAAACCACACGACTTCATCCTTTGTAGCCTGGAAAAATTACGGCAAAAATTGCTGCGATACAAATACAATACAGGCATCTGAATCCAGAGTCTTGATTTCAGATACGAGCGCATGCCTGCGAGCTTGAGCACAGTGGTATTCCCAGACGGTACGCAGCCAATGGCGTCAACCCACGTCATAGAAAACCACGCCAGCAACCCGAGCCTCGTGACCACACTTTCCCGGTACTTGCACCACCGCCGCTGGATTTGGGCCGTGCAGGACGGAACTAGTGCGCCACTTGGAACCGTGGCGGTCGCCAAGATTCTAGCCATAATCACCAAGTGAGTTTGCTTGATATGTCTATTCATTTGATTCATCTGTTCATTCATATATCAATGCACTGTGTCGAAAGCGAGCCAAAACAATTAAAATCCTGGTCCCCTTTTAAGTAGGGAGGAGGGTGGATAATCATGCAAGATACCCCAGATCCATTCATAGCTTTAACTTTTGCATAGACTTCGCTCAAGTTTTCATAGAACCACAGGACCACAAGTAGGTACTGTAGAACCACAGAACTCATTAACTACAGTTTTGTTGAATGCAGTTGATCGAGACAGACTAGTTGCCTCTGTAGCTCTCAATGACAGATCTAAGTGTTGTTGCATAAAACCTTTTAGCCAGTCTACCCATACTGTTTGGTTTTCTTCCCACTTCACTGGATAACAGTGCGAAATCTTTGCTTCGAATTCGAATGCTACCCAGCGCGTCTGCTTTTTGAACATGTCGCTGAAGGATGGCTCTTGCGATGCCATACTCTTTGGGAAGCGATGAAATTAACCACTGCCTTGAAAGCTGTTTCCATAACAGCCTGCTGGTGGTTTCCTGTCTGCTTTCTTAGCATAATTGCCTTAAAACAGTGGCCCACACCTTCCCACGGTACAAGTTTTAGATTAACATCAAATTAATTATCAATAGAAGTTGGTACATAGCTAGCCATTCATTTTAATTAAAGTTTAATCATTTGGTTTAATCATAATCAATTATAATGATCATATCATATCTTACCATGATTTGAAACTGATGTCATAGAAAAAAAGGAAGAACTGTAGGACAAAACTTCTCGAAAAAGAGTGGAAATTTCGAAAACATGTTGCCAAAATGCTGTTTCTTGTTCAATGAACTCGTTATTATTTTATTATTACGTCTTTATTGTGACAGTTTATTAAAACCCACTAGTTCAATATATTAAAAGTACTCATAAACATAAACATCAACATCGTACAATAAAATTTATAAACATTGTTTAAAAGAACGTCTGTCTTGAACATCTTTCTTGAGTGCACTTTCAGAAACATTAAAAACATCAATATGGGCATTCACCATGTTGTTAAAAAAATCCTGCGCCCTGTTAAGAAAAGAATGTTTAGACATATTTAGTCTATAGGATGGAGCAAATAAATCTTTTTTCCTTGTACCCCTAGACGGGTCACAAAAATTTACATGTGCAATAAGGTTGTCATTCCTTGAAGTACAGAAATATCATATCGTGGATATTACGTCTTGTGTGAGCCAAGCAGGCAACTAAATGCACATACAAAACTGGCAGCTCTGATACTTCAAAACTGTGGTGGGGTCTCCAAAGCATTGTTAATTTTCATTTAAACTGATGGCCCACACCTCCCTGAAGAGTGACGCATTTCTCCCAGGGGGTGACTTGCCACTTTGTAAGCGGTACGAAAAAATTTGCCAGTGACAAATTTTCATTGGACGGTGCTTTAAATGACACTTTTCAGCGTCTTCATGCAGCTTGATTGCAACATGGTTCCCAGCTGATTCTCTGTGGTCATGCACCTTCTTGCGCTTAGATGGCAGCTGCTGCTTTCTAGTTTCCCCATAAAAAGATATTTTTGCATTCGCCCATTCCTTCACAATCTGCAACCGCGCTCAGAGTTCCAATTTCTTCGCAAGCATTGCAGCCGAGCATCTTGTTCCGATAACAGAGTCAATGGTTTTTCAAGCAAAATTCATTATTCTGCTCTAATCTCGAGCAGGTCACCGCTCGTTGCATTTCCTGATATCTCAGAACCACAATTTGGAGTTCCACTTACATTCTCACACCCTTTTTCACTTTTAGTAACCTGGGTCAAAACAACAAGGATTTTACAGTAAGGATATCTTCCTCTTGGCCCCACTGCTGCTAGAAACAAGCAAAAAGTTTCAAAACTGCCCATGGAGCCTTTTGTCTGGCTTAAGACATGGCTTGTAAGTTTTGAAACTTAGCTCGAGTCTAGTAGCCCTGGCCCACGAGGAAGGTGCAAATACACTCTTCTTCTTAACGTGAAATGGAGTATAAATGTCTCCAGCGATCGGCGAGCGCATATATTCCCGCCGATATTTAATTTTTATTTCGTGTGCTGAAAAGAGGTGCCGGAACAGCGTTCCGGTGCGTTCTGTCACAAGAAAAGCACTGGTTGATTGGCATAGCTTTATAAAACCAAACTATAAAAGTCCTTGCAGAAATTAATCTACCACTTATATATGATATTTTAATTTGGATTTTCTAGCAATTCAAATTGATGTGTACATTTCTTTGCTCTCAGGATGCGCTTGCAGGAAGGCTTCCACTTTGCCCATTCAGCGGCTGGCATCGTGAACATGGTGCTGGAGGTGGACATGAAGGTAAAAAGTTGCCATCTACTCAAAATTGGCCGATTCCATTAAATAAGGATACAATAATTGGGACCAATGCCCTTTGGCTCTACCATTTGAATGTGGCACAAAGTATGGTAGGTAGATGTCAGGCAGTTCCTTCAATCTGCTTCAAAATCGGCCTTCTCTCCCTCCTTACAACAACCCAAGCACTAAAATGTTAATACAGTCAAAATAATGCTAAAGGCCTGATTGATTGCCAAAAGCCTAATTCTGTCTGGGCAATACAACATTTTTCCAACTACAATTAGCCATCGATTTTGAAAAATACCCTCGCAGCATAATTTTGAAAAACTGCGAAATTCGAATGCATTGGCTTCAAGTAATACACAGACCCTTACAGTGGTGTGCTTTCCTAGGGTACTGTTTCGGAGATAAACCAAGACCAGGCGGCAGTCGAGCCTTGCGTCATCCAATACGTGCTATTCCCACCGCACGCACACTCACACTCAGCCAGCTCCAAAGAGAGGTACGTTGATTGTCGCTGGATTAGGAATGACACCTCTTAGCTTAGGCATGTAACCTACAGCTGTTTTGCAAGTGATGGGTAAAGGGAATGCTGAAGTGGCAAAGTGCTCTACAAAAGCAAGAAACTTACCATGGACCTGTCGTTCGCTGGTTGATTGCTATGACTGGCAAATGAAAGGTCCAAGATCTGTTTCCAAGTTCAGTTTCCCTTTTATTCTAGTTCGTGACTGATTATAACTAGTAACTACTGACGGTGGTAACTTTTGGATAATGAACAAAAGGTTAATCTCCCTACCAAATCCTATGGCAATAAGTCCTGGGCACGGAATCTTGACATTTTTAATGTTTGTAATAACTGTCGTAGTTTCTGCCGTGACAGTCATTTTGGCCTTTTTAAGAGAGAAGTAAACGGTTGTCGTTTTGGCCGATTCTCGCATAAACTTCACATTCAAATGGAACGTCTCCTGGCTACAAATATTAACGAAAAATACATATGGTTTTAAATAGTTGCTGAATGGCGGATACTATTTTCTTATGTTTCATTAGAAAACTGCCAGCGGGGGAAATTTTCAAAAAATGCCATTTTAGGCACTTTTAGGCATTTTTTGAAAATTTCCCCAGCTGCAAGTTTTCAAAAAACGACAAAAAGAAAGTATCCGCCAATCAGTAGCTCTTTAACATCACGTGCACTTATTTTCAAATTTTTTTGTTAATATTAGTAGCCAGGATACGTTCCATTTTAATGTGAAATTTATGCGAAAATTGACCAAAACGACTACCGTTTATTTCGCTCTTACGAACTGATAGGAATGAGAGAGTAACATCAGTAGAACCCATCGTGGGCAGGATGCAAAGTAAAATGTCGCTTTCCGTGTATTTTATCTACGTGATTCGTGTTAAGTGGCTCCGAGGACGAAGGGACTGACGACTTGGACCTTGAGCCTGCTCTGCAGCTCATCTCAGAAGTGTGGATCGAACCGCAGCATGGCTCCGTCGTGGGAAGCCCTCCAGAGCGACGCTACATGGAGGGTCTACCATACTTCCAGCTGGCAGACAAGGTAGGACCAGTGGCAGTGGAATAACTACTTTAGGGGCGACCAGGGCGACCGCTCCGGGGCCTAGAGGCTTCTCCCACTTGGGAGGCCAATGAGCCAGAGGTTCGAGGGCCCGCGGTCCGACGAAATCATGTATTATATTTATAAAGCCACTCAAGTTCCAACTCGCATTTAATTTATCTTTTCTTTGCATTGCCAATAGAATGGAAAAACTATATGTGAATTTCAGAACCATACAGATTTCTGGCAGGTGGCAACACTGCCTTTTCAACGATATTTTGAGTTCTACGTATACAGGGGTTTTCATAAGTATACATAAGTGGCAACAGTAGACATGAAAACAACTATGTAGGTACCCCTTCATTCATAGGACACTAGGATTCCACAGAGTAAACTGCATGTCTACATTTTTGCTGCCTTACTGACTTATTTTGTCAGTTGTTGAAAATTACCAATTTTCTAAAAACTTTTTTTTGCCACATGGGAAATATGCATCCAAATAAAAGATTTTGTCACACGGCCACGGCTAGGGATTCGCCACACGTCCCGCAGGGCGCACGAGGCGGGACTGCCCCGAATTACAGTGACAAGTCCCGCGTACCACAAAGAGACACAGAATGTCCTGTTTAATTACAGCAAATATAGTGCTAAATTGCTGTTAAATAATTTCAATCGGTGTAAAATGCTCAATTTTGACTTAAATGTGTAAAAAGGACAAGTTTTTAACGACCGCTTGTCGGCAAGAGAAGATCCTAAGTTTGGCAACGATGGGTTTCTATTTTCGAGTCCAGTGATTATACTTACTCAATTTCGAATTTGATATATATTTTCCTTCATGTTTAGTAGCTGAGTTTCCAAATGATTTGCAAAATTGCGGCATTTTACTTGAAATGTGATGGGAAAAATTGCACATAATTTTAAACGAACACCTTATTTTCACGGATAAAACACATTTTTGTAGGAATTCTAAAACCTAAGTTTTTAAAATGTTTACACATTCAAAATTAGTAAACATGTGTGATAGGGCCAATGATGCCTTAAAGGACCATTTACCTCTTGACATAAATAAATTTTTTACAACAGATTCGTAACTAGTATGATAAGAGGTTGACATTTAAAATGATTTTCTGAAAATATGAATTTGTGATTAATTATCTAAGATTTCTACCTTTCCGCGCGGCACGATCTGCGAGATGAGTACGATTCTCTTTGCACAGTAACTCGATCCCCTCCCTCCTGATTCTCCCTTCCGAACTCTGTCGCTGCCGCTACGGCTCGGCGCGGCACGCTCAGAGCGGCACTGCACGAGAAAAATGCAACGTGCTAATTACATACTTGCAGTAATTCGCTTACCGTGGCTAAACAGATGATCTTAACAAAGAGCCAAATTATTTCAGCACAGAGGAAGGATGGGGGACTATGCTCAAATAATTTGAATGTTATCTGACGAGAGGTTTGTCTAGGTGATAGGGGTGGAAAAAGCGCTAGAGATTAAACCGTACGGGAGTTGGTTTTCTGAGCACCTAGGCCGAAAAACACGGACTTTGGGAACTTTTGTATGGATGGCCGTGAACTCAAGAAGTTTTTTTTTGTTGTCCAAAGGCCATTATTAAACCGTCCTAATCGATGAAAAGAGTTAAATCCACGAGGTAAATGGTCCTTTAAATTTTCTGAAACAAGTAGATTTTCTTCTAAATGACCTTGATGGTTCAAAAAATTTCAGGGGCTTAGCCCCCCCCCCCCCTCTTTATTGTTGATTTGAAGTGCCAGATGTAGATTCTACCAGCAAGGGATCACAGTTTGTACTCAACCTACGTACCATTTGTTTATAGTGTTGTATTCCTGAGGGTCCGATTGCACACAAAATGAACTAAGCTATATTTTCTTGGCATGAGCTTGAATTGAGACAAAGCTGAAAAATTGTGCAGCCAAATAAATGAACTTGACCCCCCCCCCCCCTCTCTCTCTTTAGATTGCCTGTTGGTTAACATAACAAAATAGGCAAAATACAACCTCTGTATTTATTGTAGCATAGTCAGTACAAAGTTGTGATTACAATAACTGATAATTTTGAATTTGTTTACTAATTGGGCATCTTCAAAACTTGAATTCATTTGATGATACTTGCAACTTTCGAGCACTCCCTGATTGGATGTGATGTGATAGATGGCTTTGACCTTGAGCAAGACTCAAATGCTAAATTATTTCTCGACTGCGAGATTTTCCACAGCCTTGTGGCAACATTCGAACCATAAGACCAACTGGAAGCATATTCATGAAGAAGGCCCTGGTTGTGTGCTTCTGCTTGGAGTTGGATACGCTTTTGGGCATGGAAAACACTGCTCTTTTTGTGCCCTGAATTTTGGTTGACCCTGTTTGCTATTTCATTTTTAGATGGACCATGTATATATATATATATATATATATATATATATATATATATATATATATATATATATATATATATATATATATATATATATATATATATATATATATATATATATATATATATATATATATATATATATATATATATATATATATATATATATATATATATATATATATATATATATATATATAGAGCCATTTCCCCTACATACACCTATTCATATAAAACAAGAACAAAAAAAGGTTGGCTTTTTTGCTATAGGTACCTAGTCAAATTGAAGTCTTTGCTTGCTCATCCAATTATCTTGCATTATTGAATACTGTTATGTGTCTGATATTCACAGAGGTGTATAGTGCCACAAAATAGCTGCAAAGTAGATTTGACTGGTATGCTTCATCAATCATCAGTCATCACTGAAATCCTTCTCCTATCTAATTGACTCCTTTAAGGAGCCAGACTACCTCGCTCCCAGCTGCTCGCAGCTGCGAGATAGAGAGAATGCAGAGTCTGACGAGTAAATGCTTTTTTACTACACCTGAAGATACAAAATATTGAAGTAAACAAGGGAGTTGTAGATAAAGAATCAATCTGTGTCCATAACGGACCCGTTTTTCCATTTTTTGGGTCTAAAAGGGCCGAAACTGCTTCTAAAAATGTTGTATTTTGCTCTTTTTTTGCGCTTCTCCATGAATAGATTAAGAGATTAAGGAGATTAAAATTATGAAAAAGGCTCCATTGCCAACACAGATTGATTCTTTGTCTACTACTCTTACTCTCACTTCAATAGTTTATCTCTTAAGGTTTAGTAAAAAAGCGCATACTCTTGAGACTGCATTCGCGCAATCTCGCAGCTGCGAGCAGCTGGATACGAGGTCTGGCTCCTTAACAGCCTAGTACCACCATTGTACCACTGTTGTATGGTTGTACCAACCCGTAACGGAAGCTGTATTAATGAAAATTTCAATTCTTCTGTGTTGAAAAGTGCTATATTTAATTCACTACTGGCAAGTGGTCTCAGAAAAAATATAAATTGCATCATCAGAAACACCCGTCAGTTAGATGTCGAACTTCAAAGTTTATATAGGTGGTGCAATAGTGAGGTACCACTGCACCTTTAGAGAAACGAGACGTTGGTTTGGTAAAACTGAAGATGTTTTATTTTGTACTAAATCCAGCATCCCTTACTACATCAACCTTTTTTTTTTACATAGCATCTTGGTAAGATTGCTGGTGTTTAATAATTAAACTTAAAAACTTTTAAATTTTCATAAAATAAAGCAAATTTATTTATTTTATTATTGGTTTCATGCCATGGTACTCAAACATTACCACGGACAATCAAAATTTTCACAATTTTGCCCGTGTAAATCATATTCCAGATCATCTTCCTGTTATTTTTGTGGTCTTTATCATGGTTCTTTATGATGCCTATTTTATCACTCAGAATAGAATCTCTGTGTGCTGATGGCAAGAAACAAACCTGCAATTACTTTAATAGAGGAAATCTGACCTGGTTTGCATTTTTCACTGGGACTGGCTAGAAAATTGTTAGTACCCAACTGAAAATGGTGTGTAAGGGGCATCAGAATCAAAAGAGGTCATTGGCTGAGGAAATTTTGCCTCGTAAGTATGCCGGAGGGTTTCATATCGTCTTTAATGGCCATTGTAGTTGACCTCCGGCCACAATCAATTATGCAAAACTCATATACCTATCATATACGTAATCTTATATACCTATCACTTCAGGCCCTTCAAACCTCAATACTGACAAAAATTAACACTGGTTTCAATGCCGATTGGTTGATTTTTAGCGTTTAATGGCCCTGTGGCACTGGTCTTATGGTGTTGATGGTGTTGATGTTGTGAGAAATGTTTACAAATTGATAGGCTGATGGTGAGGGTGATGGTGAACCTAACCTAGCGTAGAAGGGTGGAGGGGAAATCTGGCGCTGACCGTAGCCTACTGCTGTCTAGAGCACCAAGGGGACTACCGGCATAACATTCCTTCCGAAGAATGGCACTACTCGAATAAAAGGAACTTCATTCCCTTAAACCTCTCATGATTCCTGAACAGAGCTGGCCATGCGAATGATGGTCACCCATCCAACACCTTAATTAGCGCAGTGTTGCTCAACTTCAGTGATTTATACCTAAACATAAACCTTTCAATCTAGGTTTCATTTCAATTTCCTTGTAGAATTACGAAATAATTGTGGTTCAGGCAAAACATGCAGGGAATGACATGTTCTTTGGCTAGTGAACATACTTAACCCAGTCCCAAAATAATATATTAAAATTTTTTAAACATCACAGAGAAGCAAATTGCATATCAAACTTAGGGAAAATGTTTATTTGCTAGTCAATTTTTTTATGAGAGGGTAAAAATAGAGCTATATATGTTTTTCAATTTGTTCTAGTAGAAAATATGCATTTTTCGGCAGTCTTATAAATAGGACGCTGATACCCAATGGATTCAAATGTGCCACACACAAGGGGAGTGGGGGCTAGACGTTTGTAATACACTTTGTTGTAGATGAAAGCAAATTTTTTAAAAATCATTATTATAAATAAAATGTTCTGTCGAAATCTGCTTAGCACTGTTCTGTGTTCACTGTTCCCTGTTGACTGTGTAGTGTCGAGTAGTCGCAGCTGGTAATCAGGGTCAAATTTTGTATCAGTGATGCTTTTGTCAATTGTGCATGCAATTTCAAAACAGAATTCCATTTTAAAAAATGGAGAGAGGGGGGTTGTAGATTGTGACTTTATTTAATAGATAATATAATTGTAATGTAATGTGTGACAAAAATCATTGTGCCTACTTGGTGTGGGGGAGAGGTGGGGGTCAGCAAGTGGCAAACAAATGTGACAAACTTAAAGTACGCTTTCTTACAAATGACGTGTAATTATTACATTATTTTATTATTAAATTCATAGATGTGATGAGTTCACTTTTTTTATTTGGAGGTTGTGGAGAAATGTATGCGATATTATCTTCTATTCAAGGCAAGAAATGAGATAGGAGGAATCTACACTTATCTGTCTTGCCCCGCATATTAGAAATAATAATATTCGACTTGAAGCACATTGATAAGCATTAGATTTGCAGCAACATATCTTTTTTCATGCGCTTTCTTCATTATTGATAATCATTCCTTGAGTGTTATCAGTTATTGGATCATCAATGTTGACACAGCCAAGCTAGAGGCTCAAGTGCTTTTATAACTAACAAACTTGCTGCAAGCGATTCTGTCGATTACCTAATTGCCGATTAAACTTGAATTGACAGAACCATTTGCAACATTTAATAACGTTTCATGGACTTACATGCGAAATGACAGGCTTCTCATATAGCATTACACAATCGTATCGTAATATGTTTCTCGTAGGTTTCATAATAAGTGTCTACAACAAGTTGTAAGCTTGTAAGAAAAGAGGAAATAACGGTTGAAAAGCGCATTGAAAAATATTTGCGATCCTGGCCGAGCCGAAACCGACAAGAGAAGCTCGCATTCACTCATGGGCTGTTTCACATGGTTTCACCAACACCGATTAAATCTCGCTCAGCGAGGTTTTACCAAAAGTCGTTGACAATCCAGCCGACGGCACAGCTTCGGTCCACGCCACAGTTTCAATTCGCGGTTTATTTAAACTAATTCTCCGTTCAAATTGGAAAGCAATTGGGGAAACATTTGGGAATTTGGTGAAATGCAAAAAATTAAATAAAACACCGTGTAAGCAAATAAACGTGGATCAGTGTAATATACAAAGTGTGTGCCAAAGTCTTAGATGAACCGTTACATTTTTTAACGAGAAGCCCTATACTGTGTGTACAGAATTTCCTAACTATTTTGCCCGTGTGTCTCTTGACGCGTTGCCGATTGCGTTAACAACCATATCCTCCCCATGAAGACTAAATGAACAACATCGGCTCATGGCCCTGGGCAACGTCCCGATTAGCATTGCTCTTTCAGCAGCAGGCTTTTTAAATCCAATTCTTGCGACGGCTAATTTGCCCGCTTCCCGTCATCCGATCGAGCTGAAATTTGGTACGGTTGAGCTGAAATTTGGTTGCCGGTGACAATACATTCTATAAAATGTTGAGCCCAGTCCTGCACCCCCTTCCCCTTCACATCACACATGTGAGCACATATCAGAAATTGGGAACATTTGGAAAAATACCGAAATTATGCAAAAAGAGAATTTTCAAAATTTTCCCGAAATTTCCTGTTACTGTGTACATGTGAGAATGCTCGTTCGGAGGATTAATGCGGGGGTTTGGGGGTCGCGGCCCCCCATATTGGAAAAAATAACTTCTACTGTTTACGCGTGAGAATATCCGGCCGGAGAAATAGTGCGTGGGTTTGGTGAGCGCGGCCCCCCATATTGGAAAAAGTTTGTATTTGTGTCCTGTTTCAATGGTGTTGGTCCCGTGGAGCGGGTTAGGGCTGGCTTTGGGTGTGATTGGAAGTGGAAGGGATGGGAGGACAAGGAACTCTGGACTTCTTAGATAGAATAAATGCACATATAAAGCAGTGCAGTTATGCAGACTTCTTTTCAGCCAGCCTTTTTTTCCATGTCTACTAAATCCCCGAGAAAGCCCGTCCCCACTGGGCTTTTCATGGAAACCCAGATTTTTGCCAACCCTGAACCATGAACGCAACGCAGGGATCGGTTTTGAAGTCAGCGGTTGATTTAAAAAAAAAAATTGAAAATGAAATGAAAATGAAATGAAATGATAATTTTCAATTCTTATTATCTCCGAAATGTTTTGTATCTATGCTAAGTCAGTAGAATTGCGTGCCCAATGCATTTCAGGGGTCGGTTTTTCTGACTAACAGCCAACAGTTGCCTTAATCATCAATGGAAAATTGGAAAATTGGAAATTTCTATTTTTACCAAATTCTTGGATTCTACGAAATGTCGTGTCGATGCTAGGTTTGTAGAATTGCGTGCCCAACGCATAGCGGGGGTCGTTTTTACAGAAAATCAGTTAACGGGTGGCTTATGCCATCATTGAAAAATAAGAACATTTTGTGAAAATTTTCAATTTATGACCTAATTCTTATCTTCGAAATGTCTTGTGTCGATGCTCTTCTCTGCAGACCTTTTTTCAGCCAGCCTTTATTTTGAATATCTATTAAGGTTTGAAAACATAAACATAATATAAAAATGCAAAAATAAAATAACTCTGGAAATTATTTTACCAATATAGCACTTTTGGTGAAAAATATCGACTAAACCCGTAAAACCCGAAAAACCCCGTCCCCACTGGGCTTTTCATTAAAAACCCGGGATGTTGCCAACCCTGTTTGTGGTACTGATTGGATTATTAGAATAGAGGGCAGCAAAATGTGCAGCGGTGGAGAGGAATAGCGAAATGTGAAAATTCACCCCTCTTCTCTGAATAGAACGCAATGTGATAGCCCTGGGGCCTAGCGGGCTATAACCCTAGCCGGCTACCCTAGCAGGCTTTATAGCCTAGAGATGTGCTAGTTAAATCAGCCCCTGGCCCTGCCGGAAGGCATGCATGTCTTGTGGTAGTGTATCAACAAATCAACTACTGGACACTGCTAGAAGTGTGCCATAGAAAGGTCGGATGGGGTATTTCGGCGAAATGGGAATGGTATTGGAACAAAAGTATACAAATTGGGCCATCATTTGAGGTCAATATCCCTCGAGACAAACAGGGAGAGTGACAGAAAGACTGCGTGAGAGAGAGTGAGAGAGAGAGAGAGATACCTTCTTATGTTATAACTTATAATATCCAGAGATTTGGGAACAGGACTTGCAAGATAGCACATTGTTTACTGGAGTCAAACATAAATACTGCAAACACTCCCAACTCCCTAACTAATGGCATTCGTCCTGGCTGGCTAGTGGTTATCAATCAGTTATCATGTTGTGGGTTCACTAACTGGGCATTTATCTATTGAGTGTTGAACTAAAATTATGAACCCTCTATTTCAGACACATATTTGTTTTGTATGATTGCTTAAACTTATTTCAGGTCGGCTCGTACTGATAACTCAGCCGACTTCTTGGGGTTTGCGACAAGGAAGGGCTTGCTCTGTTTGTTTTAAACGCTCCATCTATTTCCTACTTGAAAGGATCACTTTTTCTACAATAGAGCATTTTTTGATTTTAATCATTATATTCGAGTAAATTTCTTCTAGCAGCTAGTTATTTTTGTATTTGAACGCAAATACAGCTTCCACTTCCAGGACTCTATAAAACGCTCTTCGTGATCATTAACAAAAAGAGAAAAACTGTTTTATTTTTTCTCACTTCGAATTTTATTTTCGCTTTTCTTTTCTGTCGTTATATTTTTCTTTTCTTTTCTTTCATTTTCCGTTTGTTTTCATTGCCCATCTGAACAAATCAGCATTCGTATGTAGTGTATTTGAGCCGCGAGGTGGTGTGAGTTTGTCGTCTATTTTGCCCGACGGTTGTTGGTATCCAGAAGCTCTTTTGTTTGGAATGTACCAATTTCACTAGAACACCGAACACTCAATCCCCGATGCTATTCATATTCAAAGCAAACACTTCTCCATATTAGTGCCCCAATGTATAGTTGCTCAAAACCTATGATTCAAATTCATGGGAAATGTGACACGTGCTATTCTATCATCCTGGAAGTTTCAATCGACGAAAGAAAATAAAACATTGTTCCATAGCCATTTCCAGTAATCAAAGAGACTTCAAATTTGTACTGCCAAAGATGATGCTTGAAATTAGTTGGAAGTCACAAACATTCTCGACGTTCAAATCTGTAGAAATATGAAATTAATTTTCCAAATTTCATTTGGTCCGGCTATAAAACCGGCAGTAATCTTGACAAAACAATTCTATAGACACTGATACGCCTGGAAATACCTGTGGACTGGGAACATTTTTTTTCTTTGATCGATTGCTTATACTTTATATTTTGGTCGGAATTGATTGAAACTTTCAGGATGGTCGAAGAACAGTTCACCTTTCATATAAATGCAGAGTCGTAATTTTAGGCCATCGAATCCGGCGGTTTTTAACTGCGATTAAGCGCATTGGTGAGTTGTTGTGTTCCGAACTTCATCGGAGAATGTCCATGTGACTGCATAACTTTGTCGTACTCTACTCATCTCTTTCTAGCGTCATTGGTCATCGCTCGAGTAAGGAAATTCCATTGCTAATTTTCCGCCTTCTGATTGTTGTACTTCTAAGGCTCTCTATATAGTTTACATGTCGGCGCTACGTAACACGTCGTTTCTGTTGGTGAAAATGTTCAGTTTCTTTGATCTAGCTATAGTATAGGATATTGTCTCTGAATTTTGTTCTACCAACTCACTTCAAGATCTGCCAACAAGCATCACTGTTGATCTCTCTTGTTTATCGTGTCCCAAGATTAGATAAGCCTTTAAGCTTAATTTTCTTATCGGACATTTCACGAAATAAGGCGTCTCCTGTAATGCATCAAGTAATAATTGCAAATGTTGATGGTAGCAATTATTCTAAATCAATTTTTATTCGATTGACACTCGATTCTAAATCGATTGCAAACGATATTTATATTTTATAATCATCCCTTAGAGCTGAGCTGGGATTGTCCCATGGAATAAACGATAATTGGTTCCACCTGGCACAGAAAGCGTATGGGACTGAAAGTGGTGGGTTCTGAAAAATGATTGCTCTCTGCATTGTCTATGACTGGCCATTTTGGGCCCTTGAGTGTTAGTAGGTCGAAGTCGTGATCCAATTTTGCAATCCTTCTTTATGCGTTGTGGTGTCTTCTGTTCTGACCAGGGCGTTGTAAATGTGGCATATAGGCGAGTAATGATGATTGAAAAATGGATTCTCCGCCTTAGCTCGGACTGGGCCCAAGAACGCTTAGGACGTTGCCTCAGCCATTGGGGTGGTTATAGTAGAAAGCTTCTTCAGAATGGTCTGCATTCCTCTCAGGGCCCAAATCTTCGGTAGACGAGCAGTTTCTTTGTGCTCTGACTTTTAAAAATCGATCGTTCACAAATCTAGTTGATTATTCGAAAAGCTCTTCTCTTGGAGACTGAGCTTCTGTTGACGTTGTCCAAATGGTCCAGTCGCGTTCCTGCCCGGAAGTCTCGTCTCCTTGTCCGTTCGCTGCCCGATCTGGATTTCTAGGTGGCAGGTGTGCGTTCCCGATTGGTGGTCTCAAGTATCTGGGCAGGTCGCCCTTATCGCAATCACTGGCCTTTGCTCTGCCAGCCAGGTATATAAGGTGGCTTGCTATACTATCGATACTATCAGTGCTCTTTCGTGCAGTCTACTCTCAATACACCAGGCAATAATAAGTTATTCGGTCATTGTAAATTCAGTAATTCAGTGCCAGTCAGTCTAAACATTTTCTTTTGGCAGACGACTCACTTTTCTTTTACTGTCGTCGACTTGCAAATTGCCTGGTTTTCTTGTGTTGCTGGAATTTCGTCGGTTAGTGGTGCTTAGCTCCTTGCGGCTGTGAGTTGGAAGTGGGGGTCTAGGCATTGTCGTTTCTCTTGCCAGATCTAACTCTTCCAGCTCAGAGCTGCATGGAGGTGCTACGGTTGTTGGGGTCGTCTACTCTACTGGTGCGACTTCCGAGGCGAACACGACTCAGCGGTGCATGCAGATTTCAATGTGGTTCTTTGAACTAAGTGGAGAAGTGGTCTCTTCACTTTGATTCCAAGTGAGATTCAACTCCTCCAACTTATTTCACCCACTGAATACATCGGATCTCTCGTCTCGTCTCATCTCGCTTCTTCTCGCAACGTCTTCTATCAATTATTTCGTGCTGACACGGAAAATCACGTGATATCAATCTTTTACTTATTACTGTTTTTTTAACATTTTATTTTTTTTAAACTTGTCATATTCTTAAAATCCAAGACCGTACTCTTCTCTTAGTCATATCCTGTATATATCGAGAACTGCTAATAAATACACAAAGTATATCTTCTGCACCTAGCAATGTTTCTCTGTTCTGCACTCTATCTCTATTCTGGAAGTAGATAACGACTGATAAGTATAGCTGGTGAATGGTTAGTTGCAGATCATTCGTTGGCGGCAGCAACTCTGTACTTGTGTGTTAGGTATAACCTATACGGCTACTGCTGTTATTTGTGGTCGTTTTTAAGCATGCTATTTTTTGCGAGCTCAACAGTGAATTCGAAAATGTCATTCTGATGAAGACTGTAAACATTTCCATCCCCTTGTGGAAAACGGATGGGATCTGTTAAGCAGTCACCGGTTGTGTGTGTGTGTGGGGGGGGGGGGGGGGGGGTAATTGCGAATATTACAGAAGGCAGAACCTTCCAGAACATTAAACACAGAACCATGCACATTTTGCACTCAAATAAAAAAATACTTTTAATTAATATTTATATTGTGTGAATAATTTTTTTATATATTATATTCTTTATTCCTTTTCCTATGATTTTACCCAAAACCATGTTTTTCCTACCTATAATCTCCTCTTACATAACAATTAATGCACAGCAGCTTTATATATATATATATTTTTTTTTTTCTTCAATTTTTTTTTATACATGCCTGTATTTAAAATAAACCCCAGTTGTGTACAATGTGATTTTGATTTGCTATTAAGTTTATTGCTGTCCCAAATTTATGCACTGCAGCTCCCAAAGGGATTGGGACCCAATCCCTTGCTCCAAAATTATCCAAAAATATCCTGATTTGACCTGGATGTCATCACATTTTTTAATGGATTTTTCCTTTTCAGAATTAAAATGTTATTTCCAAACAAAATCCTTGATACTATTTATAATGTGTTCAACAGTCATCATCACTAGAATCACAGTTTGTGGGATAGTTCCTTTATTACAGCGTGCGACCGTGACATTCACATCACTTTTTCTCTTTCTAAATTCTAACTATCCATTGCACCCTGAAAACTTTCCCAGTGATATGAAGGGGCAATCCCTCTGTTAGCAGCGCAATGAGAATCCAATATAAAATTGATTTACTAAGAAAGTAGGTAGACAGGTACAAATTCCAAATCCTTAATTACATTTTTAAAACTGCATGGATTGATCGTGTAATGCATTGATATTGATTTGTCATGAATCGATATGAATTTACCAAATGCTTGTGTCACTTCGCAACTTACTACTTCCGTACTTATACCTTCTGTCATGAAAAATTAGACTAGTAAATATAACTTTCGTTTTCTTAAGATGAACTATGGCTACTTTTTGCCAAAATTAAACGTACTCATGTTTGTCTCACTTACCGGGTATAATAACCCAACAGATAGCAGCGAAAAATTTGCCTAGCACAGCACTTCTCTCGTACCATCCAGCGTCCACACCTTGTGTCCGATCCAGAAGATAAAATCATAGTTGGAATCTACATGCTTCAAGCTTTATGCAAATGTTTATAAATCACAATATGTGTATTTTTAGCCTGTTGATAATTGACTCTGTAACAGTTTTGAGCAAAATAATTCAAAGTTTTCAAAAAATTAATTTATGTGTAAAATGAATTAATTTATGCGATTTCACAAAATTTTCTGGAAAACCTACAAAAATGTCAACAAAACATTTTTTGTAGGTATTGTTTTGTAAGAATAATGACAGATTATTATTAACAAAAACCCTCATTAATGTGATAAAAACGCGTGTTTTCACCATATTTTGATGCTCCGCAGCGCTGGAAGTTGTTTTGGTCTCGAATCACCTTTAAAAAGTGGGATGAAATTGTATTTTCTTTTTTGTATGCACTTCCGACCAATATTAATGAGCAGTGATTGGCATGCATGTGCATACTCTTTTCTTGTCTGGGATTTAAAAAATTACACATGTAATTTATTTATCACACAGTTTTGATCAAGAGCGGCTCTTGAGATAGCGCTACAAGCCTGCTGGCCTCTCTAACACTTATATCAAAATGCATTTGCTATAAACTTTAATAATAGAAACAGAATAATATATTGGTATTTTAATTAAAGCATTTTTTTTTTTTTTTTACTATGTGGAAAAGCTACAGAGGGAAGCATCCGTACAGCACTGCCAGACTGACGCTGAAACGCTTCTCGTCCATTGTGTCACATGAAACATGTATTGTCAGTCTCAAATCAGAGAAGCATTTTCAAAGCTGAGACAGAGCATCTTTTACATGCGCAGATGTATGCTGTGGATGCTGCGTGCATATCGTCACTGCTTGCGTTCGAGCAGCTCAGTTTGATGTGCAGCGAACCAGACAGCCAGGCTCCTCCAACTTTGGCTGCTCCTGCCTTTGTTGAGTCACAGATAGAAACCTTCAGGTGGGTTAAACCAAGGTTCTTAAGACTTCACGCTGTCGTTCATGTGTAGATGCTATTTTACCTGTGACAGCACCAATAACTTAAGATTGGTCTACCGAAATACTCGAGCTGCATTTTATTGTCAGCGATAAGCATTTATTCCCATGAAAAATGTGCATCTATTGAAGGATTCAAACTGGAGTACTCCGGCTATCATGGCCGATGCCTGACTGCAGCTGAGCTTTCACTAGCTCCTATGCTAAGTCTGGACTTTGATTTGTTGGGTTGAAGGACATTCATTGTGGGTGGCAACTTACTATGAGATTGGAACTTTGGATGTCAAAGACATTGGAATTTGCAAAGCTTCGAAACATAGAAAATAATTTGTGTTGTACTTGTTGCTTGTAGCGCAAGGATTAAACTACGACTAGTCATTATTTATGCATGGATTTGTAACCATCCTCGGTGTTGAAAATATCCATTATATACCTTTTATACACGAGTGAATGTTATGATACTAATTCAACGGTTCTGCATGTTGAAATGAGCAGCGGACTTTCTGCCCAAGCGCTCAACTATGCTAGTCTTCCGGAGCAGCGAATTCAACACATTCCGTTTGAGTTCAACCTGATGAGCATCTTGCCAACGTGCCACCAAGCTGAGCAGCTTTACTCCACTTTCTCACAAGGTTAGCACAAAAATGAAACTGCAAATGCATATAAATTTTCAAATTTCCTTTATTTAAGAGAATTTTCAGATTTTTTTGATACACTGGTTAGCCACAAAATATGCATTTGTTTCGTATATTGTTGGAAGTAGTCTTTCAATTTAATTCCAGCATTCCCACGCACCCAAGCTATTTAGTCAAATACCATGGAGGGAAGCCACCAATCAGTATTATTGTTCTCATATTGCCATTGCTTTGTCTGTAGTTTATCTTTATCTGTGGTTAAACATTAGTCTAATATCCAAATACTTTTGTTTTTCACTCGCAGATACAAATGTAATGCCTGCTTTTACCAACTTTTCCAACTCATAGTTGACATGTTAGGTAAAACAAATGTCATGGTAAAGTACCTCGTAAACAAACTCAAGGAACGGCATTTGTTTCTTGCTACAGTGATAAGATTAAAGATACCTCAACTTGGAGCTGGAAAACTTTGATACAGCCAGACATAAGTGAAGCTAAACAAACACTAATGAACTTTTATGTAACAGATTTCCAGGAAAATGAATGTTACACGATATTGCTGTAGGTTCCGGCAGCGAGGAGCCGAACCAGCTGTTCTGTACCATGCTTCACGAGAGCCTCAAGCTGATCCACGACCGCGAGCTTTTTCTCGGCAGTTGTGACTCGCGCAGCTTCCTGCAGCAAGTGGACGACCGGCCACGAGACCAACCACTTCCATTCTCGTGGAGCAGCCATTTGCGGAAAGACACTCCACGGTGGCGTTGTTATGCCCGCGGACTCGCTGCCAACAGGGTAGGTTTCTCCCCACCAATACAGGGAACTCTACGCTCTGAGGGCTGTCTTTTAAGCTTACGCTTACCTTGACCTATCCTTTCTATGCTAATTTGCTAGGAGCCATTTCCAAAATTTCACTTCACACAGAACCATCATACCTCACACCTTCACATGGAAACCTATACTTTCTATGCTAATTTGCTTCCTAGCAAATTAGCTCATGAAAAACTCACGATGAAATTATTTCCCCCTCTTCTGGCTTGGGCCGAATTTGAACAAAAGGACTCCTTTCAAAGAACAACACAAATGTCTCCAATTTGAACACTAATTGAACGTAAAATCTCTCTTGAAGCCAAATAATCAAACATCCCTTGCCCAAACATCCCTTGCCTAGACTCAAGTCGGGTGTCATGTGACTACGCTGGACTATTGCTCACTGCCGCTACCCCCACTTCACTCACACACAGCACTTAACGTCTTAAAACTAGTGAATTTGAAACATTATTTCGTACTTTAATCTAGCATTGAATCTAAAAATTAGCGGTTAGGAGATCGACTTCAACATGCCCTTAAAAGACTTCAACATGCCCTTAAATTACCAGCTTTAATTAATAAAAATGTATCCTATAAATGCCTGTTTTTACAGTCTCATTGTTTTATATGTCTCACATTCAGATCATTTGGGCTCCACTATCACAGCAACCAGGCAAAACTAAGTTGCACATTTTTTCTCCACCCATGCAACTTCCACTGGACCTTTTAAAGCAAGGTCCTTACCAGGTGCTGATAAGTGTTTAATCTGCTGCTTGTCTGAACAGATAAAGCGTACACGCAGGGCATACATGCAAATGTTTTTATTATAATTGATGCGCTTATTGGAACATTGTGTTTCTTTTTGAGAAATAAACATTCCTATTATTCTTCTTCTTATTATTACTAATATACAGGCAACTCACTCCGTGTCTCGTTGCGTGCGTTGTGCAGGTGACGCTGACGTTTGTTCCGGCCAGCTACAAGGAGCTCCGCGTGCTGATGAGCCCGAGCGAGAGCTTCTTGCCCGAGGAGCCGTGGGTCTCCCGAGCCCGGTCCACCTCGTGGGGTGCCACGACGGAGGTGCGTTCCCGCCGGGAGAACCGCATCCGCACGTTCTCAGTGGAAGTGCGGGCGCGCGACGATAGCGTGGAGCCAAGCGACTCGCAGCCGCAGGGACCCCGCGCCACGCTCCTCATGCCCATCTACGTCTATGACTGCTCGCTAGCCGTGCTTGTCGATGCTCTCGTGCTCAAGCAAGCAGCTAAACTTGGTAAGTATTTATAGCCCTCAGTGGTTTGCATTAAGAGTTAAGACTTGGTTTTTGCTAAATATACTACTTTCATTTTTGTTGTGGTAGCACTTTTTGGTGTTAGGTACTTGTATTTTTCAAGCAGATTTTAACTTTGTTCACTTTCCCCAAAACTTTTGAAATCGAATTCAAAAATGTTGTCTCCTATACTGGATTACCTACTCGTTTTTGTTAAAAGGTCGAGAAACAATGAAAAACTCCGAAACTGTGGACACATATAGGTAGAATAGAACAATAAGATTTTGCGAAAAAAATGTTAGTCAAATACCTCCCCAAACTACCCCGAAGGTCAGGTCATCCCGCAGTTTTTTGTCCGTAGTCAGAAAAGAGGCTCGTATCGAACGGAACTAAATGGGGCTCGAGAACGAAAACTTGAATCAAGGAAAAAATCAAAATTTTGGGACAAGATGTCAAAAAATGGCCCATTTTTGGAAGATGGTCCGGGAACCCTCACCACACACTGCAGAAAGTCGAATCAAGAACCGGACACTCTGGAAACTCTTAAAGAATTAAAATCTTGCAGAAACACACTGACAGATGGGTTTTTTAACTAGTAAGAGACTAGTAAGAGATCTTTCTTTGATGATGCACATTAATCCTTTTTAAACTAAAATCAATCCATTGCCCAAAATACAAAGAAAACTAAATAATTTTCAATGTTGCTTTAAAATACCAATAAACACAGTGCATGTGCACAGCAGTTCGTACAACTTTCTCAAGATTCATATGTAACACTTGGTTTGACAGGCGTGAAAGATACATTCCGAGACTTCAGCTACTCAATCCATGTGTCTTCGGAGTTGGCGGTTGGCGAACGCGTCGACGACGATGCCAAGCGTTCGGGTTCAGACGAGCCCAAGTCGGACAGTTCGGAGACCGTGAGCTTGGAGGCCTCGCTGAAGGAGCAATGCCGGCTGGTCAGTTCGGTCGTCTGCCGCTGCTTCGTCAATTCGCTCTTTAGAGCTCTGCATCTCGGCCATCCTGTGGCGCCAGGCGACGTACAAAGCGCCGTTGCTGAATGCGAGGAAGCCCTCATCGAAATCGACATTACCGAATACCTTTCGGTGGGTTCAGATTGCGGGGACAAGTAGAAGTAGATATTTGGGTCGAAAGAAAATATTACTTACATAGATTCACAGAGAAATAGTTTGTTTAATTGTTGGTAAATATAAGAACACAAAGGATGTCTTTTTCAGCCCTTTTAAATTCTGGTTTAAATTTTCTTGTGTCACTAAAAAACAGCAATCTCTCAATTAGCATTGTCACAAGTTGAAGTTGACCAGCTAAAGTCGCTGTGAAATCATGCGTTAAGTATTCTAAAACCTGTGGAAACGTTGGGGGGATGTGTTTTCAGGTCGTGTGCAGTCACTTGAAGGAGTTCCGTTCGCAAGAGATTGCTGACGGGGCCGTCGAAGACTGGGACACGGATGAACCCGCTCACAACTTCCCTCTCTCCAACGTCCCCGCCAACTGCGCCTGCGGCGACCTTGCACGGCTGCATCACCAGATCAAGGACAAGTTCAAGGACATCCTTCAGCAGACCTTCAGGAGAGTGCCTTCATATCCTGAGCTATACTTCTGTTCGCCTTCTGTTGTCAAGACACCAATGGCTGAGGTATCTACATTGCTTAAATTTTAGACATAGAGGAGAAAGCTCTGTCAGCAGTTGTTAATAATCAGTGTTATCATGTTTTGGCTTCTTGAGATAAGTTCTGTGGAATTCAAACGTTTTGGTCCTGGCTTGGCTTTTGGAAAGTTTACTTACGAAATGATGATTTTTCCGTCTGAACCCAAGGTCTGTATTCTTGTCTTCTGATCGTGTGGATTTTTAGTGCCCCCTGGATGACAGCAACGAGATGAAGGAGGAGAAGTCAGACTGCGAGACCGAGAGCATTGCAACGGAAGAAGGAGAAGACCCGGGCCCTGTCAGCCCATTCTTCTTACACCTCACCTGCTCTCTCAGGTGATACCTTAGATGTACCAACTTTCCACCAAAAGGTTCTCAAACAATATATAAAATGTTAATTTTTACCTACGTCATATCAATTATGTTTGTGGCACTGTTCTATTGTACCTTGAACTGTCGCATGTTAAAAGGAATTTTGCATTGCATTCAGGAGATCTTGGGTTCAACTCTGGTGAACTTTCTTTATAGGTTGTCCAGACAAGTAATAGTTTTGTGGCATTGTTTGCAGCTGTGGAAGCAAAATTGGTAGCTGTTCTGTGGCAAGTCTCCCCACTTGCTTGGGTCAACTTCATCCTGCCTTTGAAGCCACAGAAAGTGTGGACCTCAAGAAGTTCAAGGTATGTGCTCGCTTTATGGTGTTGCTATTTTCGGTTGCGTTGCAAGAAGACAAGAATTCTAAACAATTTTTATAAAGCAAGAGTGCTCAAGTTTGGATTTTGGAATTATATTTTGACAGGTTACGTTGGATGTTCTTTGCTTGACGCTGCCTCCGGATGCAATCACTCCTGTCAGCTGCGCTCCGCCTGAAGACTCCGAAACCACCGCACCATTACAGTAAGCACCCTATAGAGAAATTTGAAATACTCTTTGGCAAAAATACTCTTGAGAAAACCCTGCAAAACTTAGTAAGGAAAAATCATCTTGACACCTACAAATACAATACCACAATATTGATTTTTATTGAATAAACTATGGAGTTTGAAATGTTCTTATGTGATGGGGGAAGGAGTAATGCAAAAAGGAACTCAATTTACATGAGGATGAAGCAAGTGAAGCAAGAATAACCTGTATTTTTCAGCAATGCCTTGCCTCTGGCGTGAACAAGGCATTGCCAAAATATAATCACAGTTTTATCTTGCAACAGCTGCTTCACCCTCTGGTAAGCTGTGTTCTTTCTTGCGCTTCTCATTTTACATCACAGTTCAAGCCATTTGGCACCCAGCCTTCAAGAAGGTTTTGATGATTTGACACTAGATTCAATTATCTGCATAATTACATCATTACATAGTTGACGTTTGTCCTAGTGTCCTACACCACCTAGCAAACCACCAGCGGAAGGCTGTGGAGTGCGGTTTGCGTCAAGTCGAGTGGCTGATCCGCGACGAGACAGCTGCAGCCCTGCTCGACTTCCCAGTCTCTGAATCTGCACTTCGTCTAGTCTCCGAGCACGTGACTGATTCGGTCATGAAACCTTCCTGTCTGTTTGAAACTGTCCCCTTGCGCTTTGTTTCCGACCACGAGCAATGTCATTCACGATTCCTCGAAATGCTGGATGTTGTCAACATTTGCGGGTATCGGATAGTCAGGGTGGGAGAGTACTACTACCTTTCGTCAAAGAAGCCCGCTGATCAGGCAAGCCTTTAACAATTGCAGAACTTTCGATTTTATTTTATCTAATAATGTGGTCTAGCATTTTTGAAGGTTATTAACTGTTATCTTTTTGCAGGTGTCGGTTAATGTCGAATGGGATGCTGGTTCCAGTCCTAACGTGAGCCAAGTTTCAAGTCAAGATGATTTCAAATTTGGTGAGTTGTTAAACTTATAAATTATAATTATCCTGCAAATTTTTAAGTATGCTACCAATATTCCAGTCCAGTACAACATATAAGTTGGTCTCAACTCTCAAATGACTATGTGATGCTCACTTCCCGTTCAGCAACATGGTAACATCACAGTAGAAGTGGGTATTCTATGGAAAGAGCATGTCGTTAATAATGTATCTTTCCCTGTTACTTCAGATTCTAAAGACGATTGCATAAGTGAATGCTTCTGCTTCGACGAGTCGAATGACGGCTTCTGGCTGGTACTACGAGTGAACCTGGACCAGGTACTGACATTCTTCCATCACCGAGCCCTTGCCACCGAAAACATGGATGGCGTCCGTCGAATTCAAGAAAGAGCCGTCTGCATTCTTCAATGGCTGGTGAAGACGGTTAACCAAACACTGCTTTTGAACAACTTGCATAGCAAACGATTTTGTGATCCATTACTCGAGTCGGAAGGGAGCAATGAAGATGCGTGGAGGAACACTCCAAAATTCAAAGGTGAGTGTAGTAAAATATTTGTTAGCTTTGAAGTTAAAAACAGTGCATGTCAAGGATAGGAAGACTTATTTGGGAATGTTCCATTTAATTCAAGCATAAGCATTAAGCAGGCCTGCATTTTAGGTACACTTGCGAAGACATAAAGTGAGCCAGCCGAAAAAATATACAAGTCATTAATTTTCTTAGACTCATGTCTACTATATCCTAACTTTAGCACTAGTTTTGAAAAAAACTATTTCAAACTGGGATTTGAATGCTAAATCAAAAGTCTCACTGGTTTCCCGACGTTTCGTAACATATACTAGTTACTTTATCAAGGGTGAAAGCTTGACTGACGTTAAAACAAGAACAAAAGAACCAACAATTATTGTTTTTAAACTAAGCTTCCTAAATTTTAATGCTCTTGTCAAAATCCAAAATTAATGTTTCAAAAATGTTTTGAATAATTATTTTTGGACCCTGGAGAGATTTTTACTAACTATTTTTACTAACTAGTATATGTTACGAAACGTCGGGAAACCAGTGAGACTTTTGATTTAGCATTCAAATCCCAGTTTGAAATAGTTTTTTTCAATATACAAGTCATTTTCAGGTTCGGTTGTAAACAGTGTAGATATGGACCGGGTACTGAACACGTGGCTGGCCATGTGCTTTTGCGGGCCTGGGACTTGTTTGATAATCCCGTTTCATTATCAGAAGCTGCGTTGCTTTAGCAAATTACGATTGGAAAGACTCATGATTCGGTCCACTCTGGAGTTTTGCACAATGTCGGCACACGTCTACTTGCCTAAAACACGTCATTTTAAAGATACAATTAAAATCAAAAAAGTTTCTGCATCGTTCCTCCACTCTCCACTACTAACACAAATCTACCGTTACTTTTCCATTATTTGAGAATGAAGTTTCTCTTAATTGCATTCTTTTAATTGCGTCTCTTATCTCTCAATCAATAGTCGACCTTATCGAGTCCCGACCTTTTGTATGGCTGCTCGCCTAGGCAGGTCGGAGATGATAAGAACAGGAGTTTTGATGATTTTGTTAATGATGTAAATTCGATCATTCATATTTGTGACATCTGTACATCAACTGCCAATGATAATATGCCAAGAGTAGCTGAATCTGAAGTAGAATAAATAAAACATTGCTTTCAAAATCCATAAAAACAGCCGGGTATGGATAACATAAGAGCTGCTGATATTGAACAAGTAAGTGAGATAGTGGGTCCACTGCTAACTAATTTCATAAGCGCATTTATCAAAAGCGGAATCATACCTGCAAAATTAAAAACATCAATTGTCAAGCCGGTATACAAAAAAGGAAACCACTTTATCCTACAATAGCTAAAGACCCATCTCTATCTTGCCATCAATCAAAAATATTGATAGATTACCTTGAGAAATTTAAAATAATCAACAAGAGGCAATTTGGTTTTAAAAAAAATAAAGGAACAAACGACCTTTTTGTAATGTTTTCGGATTCCATCAATTCAAATTTAAATAAAAATAATTATATTTTTGCGTTACATATTGATTTTACAAAAGAATTACTTGCATTACGAATTACTTGGAAGAACAATAAATAATTGTGAGAATTAAAGATAACCGTAGCAAAAAACTAAAAATTCATTCAGGAGCTGCACAGGGGAGTATATTGGGCCCTTTGCTTTACATAATATAAAAAAATAATCTATTCAATTTATTTAATAAATAACTGTGAAACATGTATATACGCGGACGACACCATCTTATCAACAGCCGATAACGACGTAAAGACCGCAGAAAAAAATATGTAGGATAATTTTATAAGACTTTTAGAATGGACCCACGGCAATGATCTGATCATCAATGCAGAAAAAAGAAAAATTATGCAAATAAAATCCCCACACAATAAAGCAACAGACTGTAACATCCAAATTATATGTCACTCTTTTAACTGCCTGCATAATCAAGGCTCAGGTACATGCACTGCTGAATGCAAACCAATCAACAAAGTGACTACGCACGTATACCTGGGCCTTACAGTCGAGGACTTGTAAAATTTTGCTGGCTCACTTTATGATTACAGAAGTGTACCTAGGACATCAGAAAAATATGTTATTTTTTCTCTTGCATACGTGCACTACCGTTCATCTCCACAATTCTAATAGGTAGGTCTCGTTTTGCTTCCATTTTATATTTAAGTTATAAATATGTAGATGAGCTCTTTTGGTACTATTGTGATTTCCTGTCAAATCTTTGAATAAATACCCATTTTACCTCTCTAGTACCCAAAACCCCTTCCCCAACACACACTCTTCATCTTCAATGTTCTCCCACCATTGCCATGGCCATGGGTTGTATTTTCGACTCCAGCTAAATCAACTCTGTTTCGTCTCGCAGATGGAACCGAATCTTCCGAGCCATGTCCTGAGTTTGAACCCGGCTGCTTCAACTGTGACGTCGTTTGGGAGACACACCTGGTTTTACATCCACGGCTCAAATCTGGCCCTGGCTTCTCACGGGGCATCCAGGCTCTGCGAGGCGTGCTCAACCGGTTCTCTGTCAACAACCGGGACAATATGTTTGTCTACCAAGACAATTCTGGACACGTGTTTTATCTCAGGTCAGTTTGTCAGCCACCTACTACTGCACTAATCATCACTATCATGAACTATGTTTACGATGCTCTTGATGGATTCCATTTCTTTTTAATGTGGATCGATCAGAAAAAATTGTCAAAAGTTACATAGCCAATTGACTGTTGCTACAGGGCCCAATCTCATAACAAAACCATCATGAAATATTTTGCTAAAGAACTTTATCCTTTGTGCATTACTGCAAAAGAATGGCACCAGTAGTATTGATAGTGTTGTTCTCGACAGACTGCACGAGAATGTTGCAGCGGCTAACCCCCGTCGTGGCTATGAAGAGAGCTCTCCCACGAGCGTTTCCCGCAGTTCTTCGCTGGCTTCTCTGAATGCCGCATCGCCTGGTGGTGCTGGACTCGCAGAACGCGAAGAAACGGTTATCCTCCGCGTTCACGGCATCTCTCCGGCCGGCCCCCAAATCCAACGGGACCTTGTCCAGGTCCTCCAAAACCGACTGGACGATGCCGTTCTAGAAGTGCTCAGCGTGATGCTGGCTAGAAACCCCATGTGCAAGCTGACCCCCGAAGACGTAGGTTTCGTCCAAAAGCCGGGCCGACCGGCCGATCAGATGATTCGTTTCACCATCCAAAAGCACGCACACGGACATTTGGCAGCACTGGCGTTTTACCTGCGCCAAAACCTGCTGCAGTTTGTGCATCTGCCGAAATACACGGATCCGAGGCCGGAGGCACATTTCAGCGATGCCTCAGAACAGGCTGTTCCGGAGTCCGACCTCTTCCTGTACAATCAGAGTCCAGCGTCTGGAAGCAAGGGGATCGCGTGCTTGGCGCTGGCACTGCTGGATGCGCAGGGAAGGCCCGTGGTTCATCTGAGCTATCCAAAGCCTTTTGTGGATACGGACACCAGCGATTTGGGACAAGAAAAGTTTACAGAACTCACTGATAGCCAGCTAATTGTTAATGCAGTGAGTTGTGCAAGTTTAATATAGAACTTTAGATTTTGAAGTATGAAAATAATTAACAATGCTGCTGAATCTGTGATGGCAATTGATTTTGCAACATTCTTGTTGCAAATACAACATTCTTGTTGATCGAAATTCAAAAGTGGTACTGGCCAAAATTAAAATTACTACTCTGTGATCTGCTTCATTGATATCCTGGCTAACAGTTGCCATTTTAAACTGTTAAAAGATTGCAGCACTTCTAACAAGACTTCCGATAGCTGGTCGAAAATCCCGATGTAAGGCTGACTTTAGTCTGTTGTGTTCAGGAGGACGCTGATGCTCCGGTCGTGGAGTTTCGTGTGTGGCAGCGCGGTCGAGTCAACGAACCGTTGCTGGCAGAAAAACTGCGCCGAGCCGTCAGCCACGCTCACTGGGACCTGCTCACCGAGTTCCGTCTTCTCACCACCTCTTTGCCAGACAAGCCTCCGCTGCCCAACAAAGCACAGCCAGCCGCTGAAAAGGCACAGCTTCCCAAGGCTGAAAAAAAACAACTAGTTCCTGAGAAGCCTGGGTCGGCAGAAAAGTTTAAAGACATGGAGTTGGGTTTTGCTTCAGATGCCAATCGTTTACCCAGTGATGGCAAATTGCCAGAGGTTTCATCTCTTCCACAGATAGCTATTTTTTCGGACTCTTCTTTTTTACCAGACCAGGCAAAGTTGCCGAACGATGTTGCGACACAAGTCGAATCCATTTTACGACAAAGTTCCTCGTTGCCGGATGGGGTATCGCTACTAGACAAAGTATCATCGACAGATGTTACACCAGTTCCTGATAATCCCTCAGAAATCAACGAGGACTCATCTTCTAATGCCTCGGTAACGGAAAATCTGTCAGTACTGGGTGCTCCTAGCTCTGCAGGAAAGACGTCCAAACTAGACAAAGACCTGGCACTAGACTCACTCATACCAGATGTGGACAAGTCCATAGCGGAAGTAACTGTTTCAACTAAAAACCCGATTCAGAAAAATTTGGTTACTGCGGACAAGACTCCGGGAACTGAAAAGTCAATTCTAGCTGGTCTTGGGCGAAAGAAGCTGTCGACCGCATTCCACCTAACAGCATTACCCTGGTTTGAATTCGCCATGGAGTTGATCACTCCTTCTGTGAAACGACACTTGCTGAAACTGGATCGTCCACATGCTCTCTCCATCGTGGCCCGGGAATTGGCAGCGTTGGTGCAGGCAAATGCTGCAGACACCGACGTCTGGCTTTTTCGTTCCGAGCATTGTCCGACTTCGCAAGGCCAGACTAGCTTTGTTTCGTGGATGCTCAATGAATCGCTGGACTCAGCTGGTTCCAATGCTTCAATTGTTCTCATAGGGAGGAATAACAGGCAGTGGCATGCGTGCCTAGCGGACAAGTTCTGTTTCGAACCTGATATTCTACACCCGAAAGGTATGATTAACTCAACAGACATATTATATTCAATACAAGAAATGGTAGTTATTTATAAGCTTTACTTTATTTCACGTGACGAAGGGGAGTGGATTTGCATCTTCCTCAAAGACCCAATTGTTGCTAGAAATTATTTAAGAGTTTCAAAACTGCTCATAGAGCTTTTTGTGTGGGTCAAGACATGGCTTGTAAGTTTTGAAACTCTGAGCTTGTGTCTATCAGCAGTAGGTCCTCAAGGAAGATGCAAATCCTCTTCCCTTTCTTAATTAACATGAAATGGAGTTTAGAGCCCGCTGACAATTTGTGAAACTTTACTAAGTTTTTGGTCAAAGTATTGTGTCAAAAATCCACAATTTTGTTTGGATTATGTCATACAACTTAGTAATTTGTACGTTTTATGAATATATTATTTTATTGTGAATCATGGGGAATAATCTAGTAGAAATTATGCACCAAGTAAAAAATATCTGATGAATATTTTCTTATAGTCATGGATCTGCTTGTCCCTGCAGCTCAGAAAGCATACCACAAGTTCACGCCTCTGCTGGAGATGAAAGCGGAAGGGGAGGTGGAGAAGTTTGTGCCGAGACAGCGACTAGTGTTGGCCGTAGCCAGCTCCCAGAGTGTCACCCTTTTCACGTACAACTGGTCCAAGGAACGTTCGGAGAGTCTCGGCAAGCAGCTGCTCACGCTTGGTAATACTTTTGGAACTTTAGCACTTGTACCGACTTCTTCTGGGAAACTAATATCAATTATCATTGACATCGCAGTAAATCCAGCCTCAATTATATCAACACATTTTATTTTCTACATACTATTATTTTGTCTACAGCTTCATATTAATTCTACTTTAAAGATTGGGCCCAAATGACTAAGTAAATGTGATGGGGAAAGTGTAACTTACCTGAGTGTCTTGAGAAAAACCTGCAGTAATGCCTTGTTAACGTAGGTTTAGATAAACACTTACTTGAACACTTACATAGAGTTTCTTGCTGTTTAGGGTTGCTTGCACCCAGTGTCGGACTGGCCAGGACGACTAGGTGGCGATTTCTGCCGGGGCCCCGATCAAATTGGCCGCGGGGGCCCCCAAAGTTTATATAAAAAAATCACAACTACACACAATAATGGTAAACTAGAAATAATATTTACAAATTATATACAAACATCCTGGGCTGGCTCGATAAATTCATTTATTGTGTAGAAGGGATTGTTCAGGAGATAGGATTTGAGGTACGAGGAGAATTTGGAGTAAGAGGAGGCTGATTTTATGTGAGAAGGAAGATGGTTGAATATGGAAGATATTGAAAAGTTATAGTCCGAAACAGAGGCGATGACTTGTATTTAGGGAATGGTGGTTTTTAAGGGAGTCTTTGTGCTGGCCACTTTTTGACCTTAATATTTTTGACCTATGTAGGGGGGCCCCTACGACCTTCCCGCCGCCGGGGGTCTTGGGTAGCCAGTCCGACACTGCCTGCACCTGGCATTAGATTGTTCACAGTATACAGATTATTTACTCAATAATCACAATAAATTACTTGATTTACACCCACACCTAAGCACACCAGAGTCATTGTTTCCTTAAACGTACCACTCTTAAACAAGCCACTAATCCTTGTGCAGGGGCGTGGCTGACTGCTCGAACGCAATTGCTGGCCAATGCAATCACACAGAAGATGGGCTTGTTCCACACACGGCGACGCAGGGATGAAATAGTGGCGCAACCACCTGAGTGGGACCAGCTGCTCAAGTTTGCTCCATCGGGACTGCGCGAGCGCAAGACTGCCGTGCGCAGAGACCTGTATCGAGACAGCAAGCCCAACCACTTGGGACAAGACTGTCTAAGTGCAGGAATCTTTGACCCCGTGCAGTTCCATGCGATGCAGCTGCAAGACTTGCGAGCCAATCTAGTCAACAAAGGTACCTGCTGTGATTTTGTTTGTATGTAAGTGTTTTGCAGTGTGTCAAAAAGTTATGCAAACAGTTTATTCAGAGAAAAGTAAGAAAGTACATATTAGCCCCATGCCCTCCCAAGTCACGCTTTACGACCTGACAAGCTTTGGCTAGCTTCTATTAAACAGGTTTGGATTACATTGAGCCACATCATTTTCACTCATCTCCAAAAATACCATAGGAGATTATACTCGGTACTAATATGTCAGGGGAATAACATTTTTCAACCTAATTGCACAAAAATGTATTCCCCTAAAAGTGGTATTGCAAAGAGTTTCTTGTTTCAATAGCAAGATCTTTTCAAAACCAAGAACATTCTCTCTCCTGCTTTTACTTAATAGTTTTTACTTTGACAGTGGTGAGTAAATTCCCAATCACTCTCCAAATAAACTGCTCAAAATAAAAATTTTTAGCAAATTTGTATGTCCAGCAGTCGACGAATTATTACACGTCGAGTTATAAGAAATTTTTTTTTCATTTAGAGAACCGCAAGAAACTGCACGTAATGTGGCAGACAAGAGGCGCAACGCCCAACATTCCACTGGCGGAGGATATGATTCTGCTGTTCCGTCAGCATTCTCGCATCATACACTACTGTCTCACGCCTCTGCTGTTTCTTCCAAGGTTGTTAGCTAGCTACGTCACTACCTTCTTCTCTCAAAGTGACCTTTTATAGATAAAATAGAGATTCAAATCTCATGCATGCATTAGTTTTTGATGGATCAAACAGTTGAGATGACACTCTTAATTTTGGACACGGAGATTTTTGTTGACGGAAGACTGTTTCAGATGGCGTGTTCGTTCGGCAGCTACGCGTGACCACAAGCTTCGCTATGATTCACCAGGAAGCCTTGGTGAATCTACGTCTGCGGACCAGTGGCACCAGCAGCTGTGTGCCAGCTTTGTCACAGAATACAAGCAATACCTCCAGACTCTTGGCTTCATACCAATACAAGCAGAGCCTCAGTCTCCTCACAGGAATAGGTACACAAAATAGAGCAGATTTACTAAATTTCTTCCGTACACATACAAAGGGAGACTACCACAAAAGGTCAATCTCGAACATATGGTTGCAGGGCAAAGACAGAGAAAGGCGACGAGTCCCTCCCGATTCCAGGAATAGTCCGGCCTGGCAGCAATGAGTGTTACCTACAGAAGAGTCTGCTGGGAGGAATCTTGTTGCTAGAACTCTCGATGAATGAGCCGTTCTTCCACACCAAGCTACACGCCTTGGAGTGTTCTCGGCTGCAACACAAACTGTCTAGTGCGCTGCTCATGTCTCAGGTATGCCCGTTGCAATTTGAGAGCTGAATGACCCATCAACCCTGGGCTCAGTGCTGGATATGAGGATTGTATTGTGTGGCTGTTTTTGAGTTTTTTGTTTTTTTGTGATTTGTACAGAGTTTTGGAAGAAAAAGAAAATGAATGGTTATTTTATTAGAGGTTTTCTCTCATTCCTTCATAAAAAACTACAAGTTATTCACAGGTACCTCACCACAAATAGAAGTTATCATTTAGTACATACCTTTGTTAGTATTTGCCACGCAGTTACTTTTACAAAAGTGGACACTGCATCAATCAAGCCAAAACCACACGATCCATTAGTAGAACCTAATTGAAGGTAGTCTTGATTTTGAATATTTCAGTTCACGCTGAGCTTTGTGGACGAGTGCGATCGCATGAAAGTGTTGCTTCACTTGCATTCGTTCACATACGACTACCACCTGCGTTGCGTGCAAGCATACCTCTCTACTCAGCCATCGGCACTGCTGCGCTCGGGATTCCACCTCACACACTTCCTGCAAGACTTCCTCAAATACTATGAGAAGGCACCCAACTTTGCCCGAAATTTGGTGCACGCAGGTCGGTGGCAAAACTAAATTTCTGGTATTACATTATATTTCTTAAGTTTAAGGACCATTTACCACTTAAAATTAACTTTTGCCATCGATTAGGAAGATCTTGTAATGACTATTGGACAGTAAAAAATACCTCTTGCAAGAGTCTACGGCCATCCGTGCAGAAATTCCCAAAGTTTGCGTTTTGTGGCATAGGTGCTTAGAAAACCAACGCACATAAGGATTAACCCATACCACTTTTTCGACCCCTGGCACCTAGACAAACTTCTCATCAGATAAAATTAAAATAATTTGAGCATAGTCCTCCATCCTTGCTCTGTGTTGAAATAATTTGGCACTTCGATAAGATAATCCGTTTAGCCACGGAAAGCGGATTGCTGCAGGTATGTAATTGGCGTGTTGCATATTTCTCGTGCAGTGCCGCTCTGAGCGTGCCGCGCCGAGCCGTAGCGTCAGGGACAGCGCTCGTACAGGAGATTCGGTAGGGAGGGAATAGAGTTTCTGTACAAAGAGAATCATACTCATCTCACAGATCGAACCGCCCAAAAAGCCAGAAGTCTTAGATTATTAATTACAAATCTATCTTTTTAGAATATTCTTTTAAATATGTGAAAAATCTATTCATATTATAGTTGCGAATCTATGGTAAACATTAATTTCAAGTGGTAAATGTACCTTTTAGCTCGGTATGAGGACTAGTCCCGAAAGCTGGACCTTGCTTAGTGGGTATGTATCACAGTTCCACATACAAATGCAGGGCCTGTGCGGCTTATGAAATCATTCAATCCATAGAGCCATATAAAATAAAAATAGAATAAAATTTCTGTTAAATAATTTTCCTTGCAATTTATTTACTTCAATTTTACATTCAAGTCTCATTCATTGACCATCACAGAAAAATAATATAGTTGAACTTGTTCATTAAAACACCAAGAGTTATATACTTCTAAAGCAAACTGCGGCAGATGTATGTATTTAGTGCTCTTAATTTGTTTTGTGGTAGTGCTTAATCTTATTGTCATTGAAATGAACATTTTTAAAATGCAAGAAATGTTATAAATTTATGTAGGTATATTCAATTTATTACCTTCTGCATGTTCATTGTCTTTTGTATGTTTTTTTTTTTTTCAAGTGCAGAGATTGAAAGTTTTAAGCCTAAAAACCAAAGTTAAAAAATAACAAGTAATGGTTGTATCCAAAAACGAGCAATGTATGAATTCTAGACGTATGAATTCTAGATGTTCTGGAGGTGGAAAAGGCTGAGACAACAGCCAGCCAACTATACAGCTACCTGCTGAGTCATGAAGCGACCTACAACATGGAAGTGTTTCGAATGGTGGCCGGTGCGGCCGACGCTCCCCTCGATAACGAGTTTGTTCTCGTGCAACTGTGGCAAACGCCGCTCGTATCCTACCGGGACTCATCTGACGTCAAGCAGAGCGACGACTACGACGTAACCTTGGTCGTTTGGCACGATGATTCCGAGTCAGAGATGCAGCTCAAGCTCGACTACTTTGTCATCTTGACAAGCCGCAGGGAGATGTTTCCCAAGCTCGAGACGGAACGTAAACTAGGTGAGTTTTTTCTCTTTAACTGAAAAATGGTCACTTAGATTGCTTGCACGTCTATATATTGTTTCTGCCACTGAGTTCCTACTTCTTTCAATATTTATTTGTTCTTAATAAGTTATAATGCTGTAGGGAAAGTAATTTCTGGAATTTTTTGCCTCTTTTTCCGCAACTATGTTTAACCTTTTTTAGATCTTGTGCATGCTTACGAAGCAACTGTCACCTCAAAATCTCACCTTTTGGATTTTTGCCATTGGCCTAGTCTTCAATTTCAATGATATCTTATAAAAAGAGAAATCCAGGTAAATAATTGGCTGGAAAAATAATGTAATAAAATAATGTAAAAATGATGTAGCAGTTGAAAATCAATATCTATAGCTTTGATCAAGGAGTGATGGAAAGAACTATTGCCAGTTTTCAACAAGTTGCTGTGTTTGGTGGCAGGCAAATTCTGCACCGTCTCGACAACGTTTGCTGGGGACTCGGAGCGAGATGCGGCAATGGAGATTCGCCGGGAGTCCGTCAACTACCTTGGCTATTACTCTTCGCATGAACAGCTGATGGCTCGTGTCATGCGCGAGCAGGCTGCACTCGCACGCTCTCGCATACAGGACATGGTAAGCTTACTCAACGAAACAAGCACCATCCTCCAACTTTAAATGGGGCTACAAGGATGCTGGTCTGTTATTCAACTACGAGGAACTTTCCTCCGCACTTGAAATGCTATCATGAAAACTTTCCTCATTATCTGAACTGCTTTTAGGAAATCCCAAAAGGGAATAAAAAGCTTGAATTAGATATTATTGGACTTTAAAGGAGAAACAATGATGTTGAAGGAGAAACAGGTACTAGGTTCAACTTGACACTGCGGAGATGTGTGATTAAAGAAAGAAGCATACAAATAGTTTAATGTTGCATATACAAATATTATCGAGTAGCTACCAGCATGCAGTGCATACCTTTTTTGTGAGTGAGAGTCTGCAGTTGTGATTGGTTTCACTAATCTGTTGTGCAGAACGACACGTGCACATTTCACTCAGGTGGAGCACTTTTTTTCTCCATTCACATGAAAAGATCTTAGTCAATTTACACCAGTAACCACCAGCACCACCACCAGCATATACCAGTCGGCAGTCTGCAGTGGATGGAAGTAAAGATGCTTGAAAAATGTGTGATCGAACCCAGATATGAACCGGGTGTAATATATCCGCACCAAAAAGTCTTTGTCTATCATCGTTTAGGTCAGTCGAGGAGGCATCGACTGCCACACACACCTTCTGTGGAACAAGCTACAGTGTGGTGGCCTGAGCGCAGCCGAGTTTGCCCAGCTGTTGAAATTGTCTACCGTTCAATCGCTGGCTGCGGTGGATGAGCGACTCGGGCCACTTCTCGGTCAGCCACCTGCCTTCTACCAAGGGCTTGCAAAAGCGCTGGCTACCAAGTACTCCGATCATCACCGTGTCATGCTCTCAGCGGATGGCATGACCACCTACCTGTGCGTCTTGCATCCGCGACATCTCGATGCCTTCATGCTGCTCTCCGTCGACCAGCTGGCAAGCCGTGGGGTCAGCATGATTTCTTTCCAACTTATGAGTTGTATTTGCTTCTTAAGTTTAAATGGCACGTATTGGCAAGCTCAAATAACAACTTGCATTATCCAATGGATCTAATCTAATGGATTTTGTGTATTGGTTTTTTGACTGTATTTGGAAAATAGTGCAGAGTTGATGTAATATTTTTTAATTATTCAGGATTAACTTTTTTTCGGCAAGGCAAAATAAGCAAGTGTGCTCAATTTTTGTAATATGATGTCATATTCTTCTTGGCAATACATTTTATTACCACTAGCTTGAAGCAGCTTGATTGGTAGACAATTCTTGACTCTAGCCCCTCGGATGTTACAGGACTTGTGCGCTGTGTACCGGAAAAAGCTGGAGGGGGAAGAACCATCGGTCCAGCAGCAAGAATTCATTCGGATAGATATTCAGGCTCTTATCGAAGGATTTGTCAACACATGCTGTTATCACCTCTGGGTCGGCCTTTCTTGATGGCAAGAGATGGCCAGTCTCTTCTATACCCACATAGCAATATTCAACTCAACATTTAAAACTATATTCACTTGCAGGCAAAGTGTAATTTACAATTTGTTGACGAGGGCACTTTTGTGTTCGTTCCTAACCAGGAATAATACTATAAAATTATCCCTCACCTTTGCCATAAGTTATGACGCTTAAATATATAATTTTACAAATATTTTTATTTTAAATATTACTGTTTTAAATGTTAATAAAAACACAATATGTTACAAAGACATTATATATGTTTATATATATATATATATATATATATATATATATATATATATATATATATATATATATATATATATATATATATATATATATATATATACCAGGGATCCAAATCGGAACCGTAACCAAAAAGAACCGATATTTTCATGGAACCAGAACCCAAATCAGAAATGTTATTAAAAAATTTTGACTACCAGGACCGGAAGCAGAGCCATAATTAATTCCGCATTTCGGCGTGAACATCTCGATGGTCGAAGGCCTTGGAGGTTGAGGACCTGGGATGCCTGATAAAAAGTCCAAGTCAATTAAAGCAGGTTGTGCCCAGGGAGGTCGAAGGCATTTCTCGGAGGTTGTTGGCTTCCATGAGAACTGCAAGTTCCTTCGAGAAGGAGGTGTTTCCTAACTTCAATCTCTCCAGCCTCTCCGAACAGAGCTGACCATGTGTGTGGCAGGCATCCGGCAATTCAACTCCTGACTCAATGCAGTGTTGCTTAACTTCAATCCATCTAGCCTCCCTATAGAATCTATCTGATACGCTCCTTCATGTACTATGTATGCAAAGGGAAAAAATAAATAAAATTAGCATATACATGTTGGTAAAATAAATTGGGTCATAGATTTGCATTTACAAAATTCGTGTAATAAAATATTGTCTCACGGATTGAACCCCCTTACTACAATTGGTCATAACAAGTCGGAGTTCAATATACGTAACTTACACAACGCTGTCTTGCATACCGTGAGTTGTATATCAAATTATTAATTACCATTTGCGGCCCCTGAGGTAAAATATTTAATTTTAATGGCCCATTGTACAGAATCTAGAAGACTGGAGTATCGCAGAGAATTAAAAATATTCAGAACGGAAAGTGTTCTAATATGAATGTAATGTGGTATTTTGGCCTAGTTTTGTAGCCTGCAGGCTTGACCCACGAATGCTCGCCCGTCGTGTCGGAAGGGGTTTGTCTGAAAGGGAGATGCCATTTTTAGGGCAAATCTTTGGTCAACAGGTATAGCCACTTTTGGGCTAAAACTACCACCATCACGACCACCGCTCGTAAAATAGTGCACCGCGGCTAAAATGTGGCATACAAAATCAAAACAGACCAGTATTTTCCGATCACAAAGTGCAATACAGAAGTCTTAATAGTGCCAAACGATTACACTGATAATACCCTATCGCCTCGTGGTGTCAAAAACCAAGCACACTCAGCGTTCGGAAAATCGCTTTCCCAACAATGCATTTTCAGGTCGTCATTTCCCGAGAACAAATGAACTTAGAGAATGTTTTAAGGTGGCAAACGATAACACTGATAATACCCTTTTACCTCATGGTCTCAAAAGCTAATGTGCACCCAGTGTTCGGAAAATCGCTTTCCCAACAATGAATTTCAGATCGCTATTTCCCGAGAACCAATGAATTTAGAGAATTTTTAAAGGTAACAAACGCTTACACTGATAATACCCTATCTTCTCACGGTGTCAAAAACGAATGCACACTCAGCGTTCGGAAAATTGCTTTTCCAGCTATGAATTTTCAGATCGTCATTTCCCGAGAACCAGTGAACTTAAAAAAATGTTTAAAGGCCCACGCCCATTGGCCCAGACTTCCAAGAATCGGCAAGATCTTCACTGCTTCGGTCTCGGGAAAACGTCGGCTTCCGTTCACCGCCAGCCGGATGGGAATGAGACGTTCCAGCACCACTTGGATCTGAGTTCTGAGTCGGCGCAAAGTCTCAAGCTTGATTGGCCGGAACCTGAACCGTCTTGTGGTAGAACTGTCTTGCGCTAGAACCGTTAGCGCCAGAACCGTCTTGTGCTAGAACCAGTGGCGTAACTACCGTAGGAACGACAGGGGCGACCGCCCCGGGGCTCAGAGGCTTTTCCAACTAAGGGAGGCTCACGAGCCGCAGGCTCGGGGGCCCGCTGGCTGACCAAATCTTGTAATATGGCTACTCCAGTCTCGACTCACGTCCAATTTATCATTGTTTTGCGTTTCCATTCGAATGGATTAACGACATGGGAATTTCAGATATATACAGATTTCTGGCAACGCAGCTCATTCAACGTAATTTTGAGTTCTAAATGAGGGGTTTCAAATAGTGACAACAGTAAACATGAACACTACCACGTAGACGTCATCCGTAGATGCGGGTTGCGTTTAATGACTTTGCGTTCGGGCTCGGGTGCGGACTTGTACTAGGAAAATTCTTGCCCCGGGGCCCAGGTATAGGTACCTAGTTACGCCACTGGCTAGAACCGTCTTGCGCTAGAACAGTCATGTGCTAGGACAGTCTTGTGCTAGAGCTAGGAGTATGTGAGCTAAAACATGTTATGTAACTAGCAAGCATGTTACACTGTCCCATGAGATAATATACTTTCCACTGCAGAGCTGGTTGAGGGCCGTATAGGCAGTAAGGGCAGTACCACAGATATATAAGGCTACCCAGATTTTCCACTCTCATACTAAAGCAGTCACGAGAAAACCCTCCGCCCGCAATATAGTTTCGCCGGCAGTCAAGGGATGAAGCCACTGTTTGTTGTTATATAACTTGTTGCCAAGGTTACTGTAACCACTTGAGGAACATTGGGTCTTGTGCCATGGCCTCATAGATGAAGCCACAACTCTAACTACCTGTGGAAGTGACTGGAACATTGGGTCCCTTGATTCTTATTGACCTTGTGCCATGGTCTGTACCCTAGCAATTGCCGGCGAAATTGCTAGCATCAAATTTTTGCTGCAGCCATAGCTAGGTACATGGTAGAATATCTGGGAGCAGACATTTTACCATACCTAGCTATGGCTACTTCACAGATATAAGCTTATATCTGTGAAGTAGCCATAGCTAGGTATGGTAAAATGCCTGGGTACCTAACCTTATATCTGTGGCATAGCCACTGCTAGGGATGGTAGAATATCTGGGTAACCTTATGTCTGTGACATACCCAGCTAGGTATGGTTGAATATCTGGGTAACCTTACATCTGCGACGCAGCCATAGCTAGGTATGGTAGAATGTCTGGGTAATTTTCGGTATATCAGTGGCAGTATTTCAAAATATACCATATTTTTTTAAATTTAATTCGTGAATCTTTATTTAATTCGTGAACTCTCCCAGTTTTCAATTGAGAAAAAATCTGAGGGGTGCATTGGTCCACCCATTAAATTCTACCCCTAGTGACACCCCTCGCGGGACTAAAAGAGTAACTCGATATTTTTGGTCTTGAAAGTCTGAAAAACATCATGATTTCTAACAATTTCTGAAATGTGAAGATTCCCCCATACTTTGGCCCAAGGAGTGGTCGACCACCCCGTACACGATGGGCTACTCAGATTTGAGGCAACTTGAAAAGGTACTTAAACTGCTAGTTCGATTTCTAACTTTAAATTGTTAATAACTCCGAAAGTTTTGTTTCCACATGGAAACAGGGACTCTCCATTAAAATTCTATCCCTATTTACACGAATGTAAACAGGTGTACAGATTGACATACGCAGATATTTTATCATATGAGTGCCAAGGCTATAGCAAAGACATAGGAGCTTAACTCCGTTTCACGTCAAGAAGGAGAGTTGATATGCATCTTCCTCGAGGACCCACTGCTGCTAGACACGAGCTACTTGAGTTTCAAAACTGCCCAAAGAGTCATTTGTTCGACTCCAGACATGGATTGTAAGTTTTGAAAGGAGGATGTAAATCCACTCTCATTCTCAACGTGAAATTGAGTTTAGCTAAAAAGAAATCCGTGGCAGGGGGACTCTAGCAGAGATGAGAGAGAATGCTGTTTAGAGCGTATGAAAATAACGAGTAAACTAGCAATTGGAACATTAGTGGCTTATTTTACTTATGATGACTTATTTTAGCTTGTGGGTTAGGGGACTGCGGTGATAATTGAGGGGCTCCCCGCACCAAATGATTCGAGTAGCGCCGTCATTGTGATGGACAATCTGGGTTACACGTCGATCTGGGGTGTTACGAATTCTGCTTGCGGTGGATTTGCATTGTTAGATTATACCGTTGTTGTTTGGATCACTGCTTGGACTGTCGTGCATTGTGACATTATACATTGTTGCTGCTGTTGTACACTTTGTAAGTTTCTTGTATGGACAGTAAATATTTTTATTACAGTACAATAAAACATTTCGATTAATAATGCAGTGAATAAAACATTGAAATCTGATTGAAATTAGTCTTTAGCGTGTTTTTTACGTATTTAGTATACTGAATTCTAATTCTCTAGAAGGTAGAGTAATTCCGCAAACTTTTGCCAATGCAAGAAGAGACGTCTCCACCGGGGATCGAACAAGGGCCCCTGGCGCCGAAACCCCGAGTCTCTCCTCGGAGCCACTGCGCACTTGGAGATGAATTGTACGAAATACCCATAGGTCGAACCTTCACGTGGACTTTGTCACTTGCTACTTAAGTAGGACATTTACCAAGTGCTTTCCATTCATCACAACGTAGCTAGTACGTAGCGTGATGGCCTCGTAATGCAGAGGACCCGAGATCAAAACCGACCGCTTCCACTTGTAGTTTTGTGTTTTTGTCATTGTAAAGACTTTAACGACAAAAACATCTGCTCGAATTGCTCAAGTGCCTGGGTCTCCACATAGCACCGAAGCCCCCGAAGGGGCACGGTGAAGTCAGGCTGCGTCCGTCACCACCCACCGAGGCACCCCCGTAGGGCCTCGGTGGAATTAGGGTGAACAACACGGCAAGCACTGAGGGACGAGACTCTCATGAGTCTGTCAAAAATCTTCGCCTGTGCCGGGAATCGAACCCCAGACATCTCGGTCGCGCTACCAATTCGCTTCCGAGATGCGCACTTTCCCCTGAGCCACCCGAGCAGATTGGTTTAACACAAAAAAATCTTTCCTATGAATTACAGAGGAGTTCATCGCTTGGCTACTAGAGTGCGCTACGAGCAGAGTAAGAGTACGAGCAGAGCGCAGGCAGCGCTAAAAGCAGTGCAGGGACATAAGAGGCGAGATTCAATTTGTATACTGATATCACTTGGCTGTGGGTGGAGGTGCCGGGTCGGTGGAGGTGCCGACGTCGAAGTGTTCTTTGGTCACGTCTTACTAGTTTCGTTGGAGGCGGCGAAGGTGCCCATTGTAATCAACTGCTGGAGTCTCGGTTTCCTGAATACTAGTAGCTGTCTAATAGTTTATGCTAGGTAATAGCTAGGTGTCCAATGCACCCCCTTGTTTCATTCCCAAGTGGTAACTTTGAGTTATTTACATGTAGGTAAAAAAATAAAATTCAATCTAGCGGATAAACTAAATTCAAGTTACGTAAAATCTTAGTACCCCATCGTATTCAGGGTATTCAGGGCCAACTACCCCTTAGGTCAAAGAATGGGCAAATCTTCAAAAATCTGCATGAACCATGAAATACCCAAGGGAACACTACGGATTTTTTCGATTTGAAGAACGAAAATTCGAGCAACTGTTTTTTTATTGCGCAATGGGTGTTTTTTTATGGATAGGATTTCATAGGGAGTCCAATGCACACAACTTATTTCAGCTCATTGCAAAATTGTGCGAGTTATTCGCGATTTATAGTTATAAATCAATCTAGCGGCCAAAGTATTAAAGTTGAGTCAAAACCGAGTTGCCCATAGTGTAAAGGGTGGCCGACTACCCCTCAGGCCAAAGTTTGAGTGAATCTTCAAAAATTGCGAAAAACCGTGATGTATACATCACGTTTTCTTTCGATATTTCAAGGTCAAATTTCTCGACTAATTAATTGCACACCATTAGGAGTGTTTTTAGGGGTAGAATTTCACGGGGAGTCAAATGCACCAATCTGTTTCCTTCTAAAGCCAAAACTTTGGGAGATATTCACGATTTGAAGTTTAAAAAGTTGGAATGTCGACCTACTATTTTTGGCCAACAAGAGTTTAAAATAGGGATACAATTTCATGGGGAGTCCATTGAACACATTGGTTATCTTCTCAACGCAAAACTGTGAAAATTATTCACGATTTGAAGTTAAAAATCTATTTAGCGGCTCAAGTATTTGAGTTGCGGAAAATCTGATTTACCCATTGGATTGAGGATAGTCAACTACCCCTTCGAAAAATGTTCAAGAAATGTTCGAAGAATGTCAATTTTCAAGAAGGTCAGATCCAAATTTTCTACAAAGTCATTTTACAAAAAAAAATGTTTTTTATAGGGGAAGTAATTTAAGAGAAATAAAAAAACCACCCCTGTTTCTTTGTCAAGTCAAAACTAAGATTGTGAAGCACCTCTAAGCAACCCTTAGAAAAACATTTCATATAGGCACCCCATGCAACGTAGCTGCACTGCGGGACAGTCTATCTCACAGGGATGAGGCCAAGAGACTTACGAAGTGGGGTTACCATTACCCCGGGGGTCGTTCCGGTGATAACTGCATTGAATCTGACTGGTTACAAAATATTTATTCTAGAATTCTGCACTGTTATTTCGAACCCCGCTTCGTGAATCTTGGCACTGGTCATCTAATCAAAGTTTTACTCTACAATTTGATAGTTTTAAGATTTTTTAGTTCAACATGAGCACATATATATTACAGTAAGGAATGATTCCTTGGAATGAACACCATAGCAAATCACAGCATCAATATCACAGCCTACGACGTGGCAACGTAATTCCCCGCAGTTTTCCGCCGGCGAAAGAACCGAAGTAGACCCGGGAAATGCATCAGGAATGCACTACAATTTGTGACCAAACGAATTCATCCAATCGTTGATAGCAGCCAGTGGATTAGCAACTTTTCAAATAATTCAAAAATCAATTAACGAACAGCTTACCTCGTAGAATTTTACCCTCATTCCAGTAGGAGACCCAGGCTAACATTCATTCGCTTCTCAACGCAAACGAGTTCATCTTACGTACAGTTCTACACTGTTTATTTCCTTTATAACATATTTTTTATCATTAACAACAACAATAGTTGATTTTCTGTGGAATTTCTGCACGAGAGATCTACAGAAGTGCAGAAGACCTTGCTGACAGAATCCCAACCAAAGCACAGGGAGTTGCCAATCCACTAGCGGCTGGAGCACCGATCGAAGTCCGTTCACGATGCAGGAGTCGGAACCGTGATCCACAAAGACAATCCAGACGATGTCGAGCTGAAACCGCCGCGGGGTTTCGAAGGCAGGACAGAATCAAACTGGAAGTCGATTGCAATCGCAGCCCTGGCCACCAAACCTCTCTCGTTTCGCTGACCCAGCGCAGTTTCAAGCACGGCTTCGACGTCGAAGCTGTCGGAACGTCGGAAACGTTTTGCCGCCCGTCGAGCTTCTCGGGATTTGGTCTTCGGGTGGAAGCGGAGGTGGAAAACACGATTCCGTCGTTAAGTCTATCGTCTCGGTGACTGAGCTCTGTCTGGCGCGATGACGTTTGTTGGACGGACCTGGGAACAGAACAGGCAGATACATTAATCTGATGCTAAATGGCCTTTTGCCGGTTCGTTTCCCGGTTCAGTTCCACATTGATCCAGCATTGCTTCCTTTCAACTCGGATATTGTCAGGCACCTACCTACCTACCTATTACTGAATCATGGAAATTGAGTTATTACTGAATTATGGAAATTGAGTAGACAATTTTGTTGCAAAAAAAACTTCATAAAATGGAAGAGAATTGCAGTAACTAAAGCTTCCTATGGGAATTGTTGGTCTACTCACCAATGACGCTAGAAGCACAGGCAGGAAGATGAGACGTGTGCGGCTCCGATGAGCTCGATGCCGAGATGTATGCGGAAGTAGAAGACTCGGAAGATCTGGGACTTGGCAAATGCCAGGACGACGATGCCGGCAAGCTTGGTTGGCGTGATGCCCAACGGGACCTGGCATTGGGGAACCCGGAACACACAGTGTTAGAACTAGAAATACAAAATATACAAAACAAATATCTGCGGCATCCTCACACTTGTCAACCTTAGCATCCGAAAACCCGCCTGGAAATCCTTAGAAAGCTTCGTTCAATCATCTTTATCATCTGTCATCAATGAATTACCTTTAGTTTGAAAAGAAACGGCGTAAAGTGTGGAGAAACAAACTAAAAAACTCAGTACTTAACTTAGTACATAGTAACAATACCGCCAGTAACTACTTGTTACCTTTACTATGTTAGTGTATGTCACTGTCCGATGCACTGTCGTTTGGCATTGTTCGTTTTCAAAACACAATTATTTCAACACTGGCTTTTCAGTGCTTAATAAAGTCTCACTGGTTTCCCGACGTTTCGTACCGTGTACTAGTTACCCCCTTCACGGTGATATGGGTCACTGTGATTCTGATCTTGTTGACTCATGTCTACTATCCCCTATTTTTAGCACTAGTTTTGAAACACAACTATTGCAAACTGGGATTTGAATGCTAAATGTTACATAATATTATAAAATCTTGATACTTTGTATCTTAATTAAATGGTGCCAAGACATGCCAACTTACTGTTAATGTGGACATTATGCCAACTATTCTATTCTACTGTTAATGTTACTTAGAAATTAGAATACTTATAAAATGTGGCTTCCTGTGCCAACACACACCAAGCCCAACCAATATTATTAGGTATCATAAAATATAGTTAATTTAGTATTTACATCGCTCATCTGTTAACATGTAGCTAGCCACCGGTAGTATTGTACCTATTGGTTATGGCTCATGAATAAAAAATAGATAATAAATAAATGAAATAAAAGTCTCACTGGTTTCCCTAGGTTTCGTAACATAGTTCTTCAAGGGTGATACTTCTTCAAGGGTGATGGCTCGACTGACGTCAAAAACAGGAACAAAAGAAGCAATTGTGGTTTTTAAACCTAGGCTTTTAAAATTCTAATTTGATCTTGTCGAAATCCAAAAATAATAATAAATAATAAATATTTACTACTAATTAAAAAATCATCCAAAATCCCAATGAAAGACGACCAACTTTCATATCTAATAAATAATATAAAATAATAAAATAATAAATACATTGTTAATTTATTAAATTTCATCCAACCAATATCTTTCAACTCCTCCCAATCGATACCTTTCTCCTCTAGATCGTCTTTAATCATTCCAATCCATTTCAATCTCGGTCGTCCCACCTTTCCTCGGCTCCCAACAGTTGCTTCAAACTCCCGCCTTGGGATTCTAGTCGTATGCAATCTTTATATATGCCCGTACCATCGCAATCTCTCGCTTCCCAGCTTAAATCCCAACCATTCCACTCAATAATCACAATAATTGCAGAAATTACAACAATTAGGTAAATAGTTACTAGTCAGAAACCGTATCTCCATTGTCACAGCAAATCAGAAAGCTCAAATATAAATAATCCCATCCTGTGAAACCTAACTCTCCATAAGTGTCAGCACTTTAGGTGGGGGAACCCCACCCTACAAATAACTACTAATTAATGTTGTTCTAAATACTAACTATCAGTGACAGCCCAAAATAAAATAGCTCGTGCACTAGGCAATTTATAAGGCTTTCAAATAAAGTGAGAATTAATTTTGTGTTATGATTAGGGTTGAGGATAATTTATAAAAACTTCAAAACTTTTTTTTTAAAGGCAGTTATGCTGAATTTTTAGCAAATTTTATCATAAAACAAAAATTACACATATTTTATCGGAAAGCTTTATAACTTGCCTAGTGCACTAGCTACTTTGTTTTGGGCTGTCACTGATAGTTTGTCTGCAATCAAATATGTAGTAGATATTCGTAGGCCAAGGGGTTCCTGTCATATGGAGCAACCAGTGAATCTGGTCGTTTCACTCACCGAGCTTGCCATGTTGACGAGAGCGTCTGCCGATAGTTCGGCCTTCGTCGGCTGCGTTGACTTGGCGAAGCCGCTCGCGATGTCACTGCAGAACTCCACTTCGATGCCCACTGTATAAGAGGGAGTCGAGAATAAATCCGGTGCTGTCTAGTTTCAAGGCAGCCGAGAATGAAGTCGGTGCCGACCAAATGAGGATGTATGTGGGTTTGACGGTATTGAAACTTCCTTCTCCTGATCCACAGGGTTCCTAGCCGGGGTGGGGGACCACTTGGTGTTCAGATGTCAATAAATTATTTATTTACAGACAAATCATAAAACAACAACCAAAACAATATAGCCAGCACTGTAGGTAGTTTATCAGGCTTTAAAAAAAATATGAGTCAATTTTGTGCCATGAAAGTTATTTCATTTTGGGCTGTCACTTATAGTGCATCTCTGTTTCCACACGACAGTTAGCAATGATGGAGTTGTTATGGAGTGCAATGTCATTTGAAAATAGAGCATGAATTAGGGTAGATACCTACTATTACCATCAATAAAGGATACCCTCTATTGACTGTGTACCTATCTACCCGCATACCTGTTCCTAGCTCATTTTGCAATGGTTCAGTAAATTGCACAGAGATATTTGTGACATTTTACAACCCTGGATTCATTAATCTATGATTTTACTTACAAAGGCATTAAATTCTCATCCCCAGATAGTTGCATTGGCGAATCTCTATTTGTGTCCTTCTCTTCACTACCAAGCTCAATAGGTATGTACGCTCTTCGTCTGACATCCTAGAAAATAGTAGTAGGTACCTAGGTAAAATATAGCATACAATTTCATGGGTTTCATGGTATAAATGTAATGGTTGTAGCATCGATAAATGATCATTTATTGTTGTAGCTAGGATTGACACCTCTGACAATGCTCAGTTGCTTGTCTCGGATCACAGAAACAGTGTTACAAGTAACGATCTGATTAGTTTACAAGTAGAACAAGTAATGCCATACATAATAAAACGTGAACAAATATAACTGATTACACCGGAAAAGTGAAAGGAACCACCATCGATAAAGGAAAAACATTATTGCTAGGTTGAGAAGCCAGAATGTAGTGACAGCAAAACACATCAACGTAATATCAGTGACAACAATACCTACAATGTCAAAATAAAATTAATCACACGAGTATTTAATGATAACTGACTGATTGTTGAATAAATAACTGGTTTAATAAAGGCATAAGAGTAAACAACACGCAAGCACCTGTTTCTCTCGCTCTACGGCTAGGTCAGGTTAGGTTAGCCGACCCCGCCAAGTGTCGAACTCAGTACTCAAGACCAAATGACGATTTGAAACCAAGCGGGAAGCGATTAGCCCATCGTTGTCCTCTCTTTTCAGAGTCAATGCTCTTTTGGCAGTCTCCAGACATTTTAAAAACAATTTGTGGAAGTGAAAACGGTGCCTTTCACTGTCTCGAACATACAAAGAGCAAAATTCTATTGATTTCCTTTAAAGCACAAGATTTTGATATCGGAAGGAGCAAGACCCTCTCGTCACACAACCACGGAAGGAGCAAGACATTCTCTCGTCACACAACCAAGGAAGGAGCAAGACCCTCTCTCGTCACACAACCAGGGTAGGAGCAAGACCCTCTCTCGTCACAGAACCAAGGAAGGAGCAAGACCGTCTCTCGTCACACAACCACGGAAGGAGCAAGACCCTCTCTCGTCACACAACCAAGGAAGGAGCAAGACCGTCTCTCGTCACACAACCACGGTAGGAGCAAGACCCTCTCTCGTCACACAACCAAGGAAGGAGCAAGACCCTCTCTCATCACACAACCAAAGAAGGAGCAAGACCCTCTCTCGTCACATAACCACGGAAGGAGCAAGACCCCTCTCGCTGCGCAACTAACAAACGGGAAGGACGACTCCCAGACGACGACGCGACCACCAGATATTGGACGGGTACTTCGAGCTTGCCGCCCCGTGTCGTTCCTAGTGCCAGTGGTCCCGGGTAAGCCCTGCGTTTCGTAAGTTTCTCCTTTGGTGGGGAACCCGTCATGATCGGGCGGCACCAGGTGCAAGTCATGCGTTGGGGAGCGTAGCTTTGTACTTTCGAATAAACGGGATCCATATTGTGAAGGACGGCTGTGTAGTGCGGACGAGGAGACCCTCCCCCCCTGTGTTACCCTTAGCCACCGAACGATCCCAAGGCGGTTCCCTCGCACAGCTGCGCCCCCAGGCAGAGAAGGATGAACCAACAGAATCGCCACAATATACCGGCATTCGATTACTCCCCAGTACAGATTTGCAGATACAACAGTACTGGGTGAGTAACATATACCAGCATACAATCACTCACCAGTACAGATTTGCTGATACTGCCACCTTTAAACATTCTGTAAGTTTATTGGTTCTCGAGAAAAGTCAACTTGAAAATGAACGCTGAGTGTGCATTAGTTTTGAGACCATAAGGTGATAGGGTATTATCAGTGTAATCGTTTGCCACCTTCAAACGTTCTGTAATTAATTGGTTCTTGGGAAATGATAACTTATGCCCACGTTGACTATATTGTACACACAAATTCTTGCTGTGTGTTTTGCAGTGGTGGTGGTGGTAGTAGTGGTAGTAACATGTGGTAGTAAGTTTTAAGGCTGCATTATGAACGTTTCAAATATTTTCCTGGCGATTTTTGCAGGGCATTACAGGAAAATTTAGTAAGGGGCATTGAAGATTCATTTAGTCAGGGCATTTCATGGCCATTTAGTCATAAGGGCATATATGACTTGGAAAAGGGATTTTGCCAAGACAATTTTTGGTCACATAAGACTCATAAGGGAGAATTGTTAAGACCATTTTTGACCACATTAAAACCAAATCCAATGCACCATTAAGTGCCAAAATTAAAATGTCTAGCTAAAATATTAATAGTTATCTACCTGGTAACTTGGTATCTCATGGTCCAATCAGACACTTTAACTTTCATCCTACATCACTTTTCGTGTTCAGTTGTCAGTGCCTCGGGGCATTGGGCCTTTACTATAACATTGTAGAATACTGGTTTGCAGCTGACAAAAGAAACTAACATGTACCGTATCCTTTAGATAACTATTTATCTATGCATTGTAATTTCTGAACTTAGCCATGGTTGTTCAATAGCCAGCTAAGGAATTCTGATTGGCTGCAGAATGACTTAACGAACCGCTTTTTCTTTAACCAGCTATTGAACCGACGCAAACAAGAACACAAGTATTCTCAGATTATCGGCCTAGTGTGCCGCGCGACTGACCTTAGGTACACGGGCGCGTAGGCTGCTTGCTTCCAGGATATGAGCAGATGCTCGGCGAGTCCGTTCGAGGTGGCCAGGTTTCGCAGCGCTTCCAGTGGTCGTTCGCTGAGCTCGAGGAGCAACGGAGGCAGCGCCTTGCATGACTCTGGAAGAACGGCAAGCAAAGGCATGGGCACAGATAGAGGGGCTACCCAGATTATTCACTCGCATACTAACAGCAGCTAACGAAAGCCCTCCCCCCGCAAGATTCAAAGCGTTCCCTTCACTAACAAGCTAAAATAGTTTGCGCCACTCACATAGTTTGCTCCACTCACCGATGACTTCCGTGCGCAGGTCCACCGTCCCCTTCGTAACGGCGGGATGGTCGAGTGTCTGGGAGCAGAATCGGAAGGGCCGAGGTCCAGCCCAGGGATGCGGCCCTCGTAGTAGTCTGTCAGCGGCGACAGAGCCCGGTTGCCGTAGCCCATCTGCAAGCCGGAGGAGGGTGGGTCAGGACAGGCCTTCTTGATCCATTGTCATTGGGATGATTTCGATTTGGCACGAACACTGATCGACATGTTTAACTAATTGATACCTACTCCCTTACGAACTGTAAAATACTAATGTACATGAAGCTTACTGACTTTTCCGACATTGCGTTGGAACTGCCATAGATAGAAGACTTTTCATTATCCATTACCATTAACAGGTCTTTTGGGCATCAGTTATCACTTATCAGATTCTATGAATCGTGGCTGCTAGTAATAGCAATTCGCATGTCAGTCCTGGAATCAGCACCGAACCCTTGGCCTTTTGCCTATGTGCTGCGACTCCAAGGTTTGAGGGGCAGCATTGAGAATTTAAAAACAAAAACTCGACATCTCTGGTTGCATTTCAAGTAGGCAGTAATGACTCGGCAGCGGCTCACCCCCATTTAGTCCGGGTGGGCCGCGATGCACACGACCTTCGCACCCAGCAGCTCGGAGGAGTCGATTTCTTGGAATCACTGGGCGACAGACCACGGCACCAAGTCACCAGCGGCCGTCTGGCTCTTGTGCACATCATCGACTCTGGATGTGCATGACGTCATGTGTCCAGAGTCAATGTCCATGACTTCGTTGCTAGCTGTACCCAGCTTTAAGTTAAAAGTAGTCAGTATTGCAGAAACAGCATGGCACACTCCGGTTACTGCTGCAATGGTGGCCATGTTGGTTAAAGTAACCATTCATTCCTCAGAATTCCTCGGTATTACAATATTTTTCAAGTCTCTAACTCTTTTTAAGAAACACATGAATTCTATGGCATCCTATTGGCGATTGCCTTGACAAATAACTTAACTTATACTTTAAATCTGGGTTGCAGCACTTGTAACACTGGCTATAAGCAGCTCAATTTCAAAATTATGGCTTTAGCTATCTTTGAATGTATAACATTCATGACAGTAACTCCAACGACATTGGCAAACTGCGTTTCGTTTCTGGTTCTCACTGCTGCTAGATTGGATCACCTGTATGACGACGAGCACTTCAGAGAGCGAGGCCTTCACGGGATCCTCCGGGCCTAGAAGTGAGAACAAGTTGTGTACCGGCGCGTCTGACAGCAACGGCAGGTTGTAGGGACTGTTCTGTAGCATGAGAGACATGCAAAGAGTGTCAATTTATTGCCATAGTGTGTCGAATTCCGTAACTATAGGTTTCGTCGGTAGTTAGTTAGAGAGGTTTTCAAAACTCATTGTAAAGTATTTTTGATGGAAATGTGTTATAAACTATATTTTACCAACCAGACTGACTAGTTTTCTGTAGTTTTAAGGCACACAGAGAATGACTCTACATTTTAATGTATTGATCAACCATGGATAATAATAATTTAATCATTGGGTTTTAAACAAATAGTACAAATACAAATATCCGACAATGGGTGTGGCATACAAAGTGTAAAGTGTATAAAGTGTGCAAGGTAAATTCTGCATGGGAAGCAAGCCTGCACACCATTCAAACAACCGGCTTAAATATTTAGGCTATTTAAAAAAGTCAACAATTTTCAAAAATATTTCAATGCCATATCAAAAACTACATTTTCATGCCAAAAGCCCAGCCGCGAGAGCCTCGTTACCTTGTGGTGGGAGGCCACACAGAGCGACACCAGCCGATGGAAAAACGCCTCCGATGGCTTGTGATAGCAGAACAGCGTGTCGGGGTTCACGTAGTAGAGCTGGAACTGATCAGGCGGCGGACAACCAGAGGGCGCCACCGACACTCCAGTTGAGTCCAGACAGAGTCGCCCTCACGATAGCGCAACAGCTCCGCCAGCGCCATCTCAGCGAGGCGGCGACAAGACTTGCCCACACACCCGTCGTGCAGGAACGGAGCAGTGGAAAGGAGGGGGGGGGGGGGGGGGGTCATCGCCAGTGCAACTTACAATTTTTCCACGCTTTTGAACCCTTAGGGCTGGGCCTGCCTGTCCGAGCCCGTAACGCTCTAAGAGGCCGAAAACGCGGCGGATTCGCAATAGAATCCGAGGGGCTCAGCCAGTGGCGAAATCGCGGCCTACACCAAACACTCTGTTTGGGCTTGGGGGCCACCCTGACGGCCTTGCGGGGGCGGCTTGGGTCTCCGCTACGCCACTGGGCTCAGCCCTAAGAGCTCGAAATCAGGGGATGCCGCTGTGCAGAGTTCAAGTAAGACAAACCCAAGCCTTGGCAAGCTGCCATCATGCTTTCAGATCAATTCTGTGATGAAGTAGGTCAGTTATTTGAAAGCTGAAATGAGACCAAATCTTCTAAATAAATAGATTGAATGTTAAGTTGCTAAATAATTCCCTAGTCTGTTTGTATGCTTATACCTATTCACTTTTTAAGTAAAATTGCATACCGGCAATCACGTCAAATGCAGTGAGAGCAGGCCATAAACATATATACTAGTTACCTATCAGGCTGAGTGTGCATTTTTCCAAATTGACCAGCATGATTGATATAATCTGGAATGGCAATATAAAAGGCTAAAAAGTTGGTTGGGAAATCTTTAATAGGCTGCCACTCACCAGAAGTAATTATTTTGCAACACCCAACCAGTCCCAAAAGAGCCCATGTCTGAAGAGATCCAGCCAGCAGCAGCCAATAACATTACATTTTAAAATGTGTTTTGTGTGAAAGAATTGTGCTTTCCTCATATCATTATGATTTCGAATTTTTTTGCTTCATATTAGTTGAGCGTTTTATGGTAACCTGTGTACTGTCTGACAGTTCTCTCGGAACACCGCCGAATTCTGGGTTGATGGCCTGCACGACGTAGTCCATGTGCTCGGTGTACTTCAAAGCGTCAGAGCCTGAGTCACGAGGAGCTACGGCATAGGCGTGCGCAGCGGTGCGGCAGACACGGCACGTGCCGTATCTAAGATTTCACTCGCCCTTATTTTTAATATTAATTTAGTTTTTTTATTTATTACAAAGAAATGGAATATGGATGTTATTTTACTACCTGAGAAGCGAAATCATTTTACGCTAGAGATGTGATTACGGAGAGGCGGCCACCGGGTGCTGCCTGTGGTAGCAAGAATCGGGCGGCTTCCAGTCAAAGTCAAAGAAATGTCCCGAGACGCGGCGCCGCGGCAATGATACACAAAATATGTCAACGTTTCTGAGTACCTATGCAATTTTATTGTTTATGTTCGAAACACCACTTGAGATGCAGGAATATGCTTTATCCTGGTCAGTTCGCATACGCAAGTGGGAGCGACATGCCACCTAAAAAACGCTCTTCGGAGCCGGGAAAAGAATCGGGAAAGGGTGTAATAACCGCATTTTTTAGCAAGAGACCGACAAGCGACATTCAACCTGTAAACACCGATTCTCTCACCTATTCGCAAGCCTCGTGTTCGTCGTCCACTGACCAGGAACAATTTCCTGGAGCTTTGGGACCAGCGATCGATGGTGAGCCGGCCTTTTATATTTTTAAAAATATATAGGTATATATATATATATAATATATTACGGCTAGCAATCCACTACAGGGTTATGTAATTAAATGCTGTTATATTTCCATATCGGTATACCTAATATTGGCAGACCACAATTTTCGGTTATTTTGGCAAAAGTATAGGGAAAATTAAGTGCCTTTTTTGGTTTGTTATTTGTGCTTATCGAACTCTATTTCCCTCCTTAAATTTAGGCGACATCGCATTTACGCAAATAGTTCCTGAGACTATGATGCAAAATGTAGGATCTCCTGACGACCCGTCAGTGGAAATTCCACTAGAACGGCTCGAGCAGCGAGCCAGACTCCTCAAAGGTCCGCACCAACCGAAACTGGAGAGTTATCCGAGGACGATAATAGGAGGGAATTGCAGAAGCTTCCAGTCTGCGTGGTTTCTTAAATACAATTGGATAGAATACAGTAGTTCTGAAGATACGGTATACTGTTTTCCTTGCCGGGCATTTGGTTCTACTGTGAGCAAGAAGGGGAATTTTGATTCCACATTCATTTCCAATGGATTCAAAGGCTGGACAGACGCTACTCGTAGTTTCAACGTGCACCAGTCGAGCAAATGCCACATAGGAAGTGTTGAAGCTTGGGAATGCTTTAAAAGGGAGACACCAGTGGACGGTTTACTGGATGTACACAATAAAACTACCTTAAAACGCCGAGAAGCGGAAAGGTTAAAAAACCGAGAGATAATCGCGAGACTTGTCCACCTTACTATGATATTGGCGAAAGGGGGGAGGCCCTTTCGAGGGCACGATGAATCGGCCGAGAGTCCTGAGAGGGGCCTATTCCTAGAAATGGTCGGGATTTTGGAGCGCTATGATCCCGTAATAAGCTCGCATCTCGCACATTCAGGCCGAAATGCACTTTATACAAGCAATCGATCTCAAAACGACTTTCTTCAAGCGTTGAATAACGTTGCTCTGGAAAAAATTCGCCGTAAGGTAAATGGTCAAGCCGTGGCCATCATGGCAGACGAGACCAGCGATTGCGGTCATCACGAGCAGATGTCTGTCGTCGTCCGCTTTTTTGACGAATTGAAAAATGAAACTGTGGAATACTATGTCGCGATGAAAAGAGTTACCATGGTGGACGCAAAAACAATTTTTGACACGCTAGATTCGGTACTAGTTAATCTGAGGATCGAATGGACTTCAGTGACATCCGTTTGCTTTGATGGTGCTGCTACCATGTCCGGACACGAGTCTGGGGTCCAACAGCGGTGCAAAGAAAAAAATCCACACATTTTGTACGTGCACTGCTATGCCCATTGCCTGAATCTTGTTCTGGTAGATGCATGCTCGTCACGATCAGAGAACCCACTAATTTTCGACTTTTTGGGAACCGTTCAGTTTGTTTACACCTTTATTGAGGGTAGTCCTGGTAGGCACGCGATTTTCGAGAAAATCTTGAAGGAAGTTGGTGTATTGCGGGCCCCTAGCCTCAAATCTCTCTCCACAACAAGATGGGCATGCAGAGCCGAAGCCGTTTCAAGTGTGAAACGAAGCTATTCGGAAATTGTACAAGCCGTAGAGGAGGTGGTGCACACGACTAAGCACACAGAAGTTCGGTCGAAAGGGAAGGGGCTTTAATACCAACTAAAAACATTTGACTTCATTTTCTCCCTTCATGTTATGCAGCCCATACTGGAAATGGTGCTAAAAGTAAGCAAATATTTACAACATGAGGACCTCAACCTACTTCTTGCCATGAAGCAGGTCCGGGAATTAAAAGTCGCGTTGGTGGATATGCGAACTTGCCCAGAACTTTTCACCGAAATTTTCGAAGAAGTGGAGGCCATGTGTGAACAATGCTCTATAGAGATACCAGCGGTGAAACGCAGAAAAGTACCGTCTAGATTGGACGAGAACCCGGACACACAGTACACTCATCTGAACAAAACATCTGAGCTCAGAGTGAACTGCTTCTACCCTCTCATCGATACATTGGTGGCTGGCATAGATCGACGATTTCAGCAAGACACGGTGTTGCTGATTGATTCAATCGGAATGCTCTTATGCTTAGAGATCGACAATGAGCACCTTTCCTATTTGAAGAGCCATTTTTCCATTTCCAAAGAAGAGCTACAAGCAGAGGTGCGTCTCTTGAGAGCTGTATCCTCCAATTCTGAGACAGATCCTATGCCTAAAGGGCACCAAAGCGTCATTGTTTGGATTAGATGGATGAAGAAAACGGGAAGAGGCCCTTCATTTCCACAATTTCTTAAAACACTGAAACTATTTGCGACTTTCCCAGTAACAAGCTGCTCCTGTGAGCGCGCGTTTTCCAAACTGACGATTGTTAAAAACAAGTTAAGAACAACAATGTCTCAAGAGCGTTTGGAATCAATAATGTTACTTTTCATCGAACAGGAATTGGCTAACTCCCTGGATTTAGATGAAGTCATTGATGAGTTCAAGCGATTGATCCCAACAGAACGAAGAATGGTATTGTGAGTTGTAATTGTGTCCAAGTGAGTGGCTGGAAGGCGTATATTTTTTGACACCTATTATATTACAGATTTTACGACGTTTATTCATAATATTGTTCAATTTTCGTTGCCGCTTTGATTTAAGTTACCTGCGCTATGCACCAAAACTTGTTGTTCTCAAGTTCCTATGTATTATTTTATAATCCTTATCTTTATCTTATCATTACTTTGATATTACTATTACTGTGCTGGATAATAATTTATAAAATATAATAAAACCAGCATATTATTATTTCGTGATTAGTATAATTGCGTAGGCATACGGTTTCAAATGTATAGGCATTTGAATGTATATTTGTACCATCAGAAGTTACTTTAAAAAGTTCATTGAGAAGAGGCTCCAGAATAGTAGTTATTAAAATGTGTATTTTTTCAATGTTCAAATTTTCTATCTCTACGCCCCCCCCCCCCCCCCCGATTCACTGACGAAAATATTTTTGCGGCTGTGCCGTACCTAACGATTTACCCTGCGCACGCCTATGAGCTACGGTCAGGCCTAAGTTTTCACCAATGGATTGAGCCAATCATTGAGTGTAAACTAGAGTGCTGATCAATAGACTGAGCGAAACACATAAGCTCACAAAAAAAATGAATGTGACTTTGTAATGGGGGTAGTGAAATTGAAGATTTAGCTTTGCTCACTACGCACATCAATAGATTCTTGCCTGCACTGCACAAAGAAAATAGGGAGTATACCTACAGTACATGTTCCTTGAACTCTTTAAAACTTATTTTAAAATCAATTATCTTTCAATTTTCAATTTCAACATTTAAAAACGAATCTTCCAAAGTCTTTGGCTACACAAACTTAACAGTCATCTGTCACATATGTACAAACTTATTTAACAAACTATAGCTGCCACGTGAAATTAAAGTAATAAAACAAATGTCAACGATGTTAGGACTAAGTGAGACAGTTCCTAGCAGATAAAGCCTATTACTCAATAGAGGAATGTTTAAATGAAGGCTCTGAACTCTGAACTTAAGTATCAATGCTTTTCTGATTTTGTTGTTAATATTTTTTCTTACATAATATATTTTTTACTAGTCTTAAGATGAAATATTTCCAATGTCCAAATCACCCCATCTATGGTAATAGGGTCCAATTGACATGACTACTGTTGGTAATTGTACCACTGATTGGAAATAAAACATTACTGTTGTTTAAATTTCACCGCCCTGAACTCCCACTGGCTAGACGGCATAAATACTAACCTGACCAACCAGCGAAACAGCTGAGCTACGGATGCGGCTGCTTGTCGATTGTTGAATGTGTAGTTGCGTGTCAGGTGCGTGAACGAGCGTGCTTTACACATTCGCGGCTTAGTATTACAATTTATTTTAAACGAGGTAATTAAATTTTTGGCACTAACTGAACACTTTGCACGTATCGACTTAGCTGATACATTGAGCGGTAAACCAGTTTTAAATTTCGATTGGATATCAGCAGCTGGGATATGACATCCCGACGACACCTTTCCCCAGCCAGAGCTCTCAATGCGACAGATAAGCAAATAGAAGAAGAAATGATTCTTCTTAAGGAAGAGCGTAAGATTATCGTAAACGACCCAAGTTTGTTGGAACATGCAGTGAATGGGTGCTTTGATGATCTCCTAGAATCTGTCATGTTGGGGTTTGCATTTGAAATGCATCGAAACTTGAAAGTCGGTTTGTGGGATTTTGAGAATGGCGTAGCCCGGAATGCTGATCAGGATGTTGTCGATGAGCCAGGCTTAGACATTTTCGGCCAGCCCCCATTAAAGAAACCTCCTGATTGCGTCTGCCCTGAGTGCAATCGAAGTCTGACGGCTGCTCGTTTCGCTCCTCACCTAGAGAAGTGCATGGGAATGGGAAGAAACAGCTCGAGGATAGCTCAACGCCGGATAGCCAACAATAGCACCAGTGGGAGCAACAATGCAAATGTTGCCGAAGATGCTGATGATGTGGATGATGCCGATTGGACTGTTGGATCAGTGAAGCGCAGAAAAAAGAAGGAGCGAGCTCCTGGGAAACGTGTTAAGCCAACTAAATTACCTAGAAATGGTATTAGTCATGCTGAAGGCTCTGCGCCAGCAAATGTACTTGGCGACATAAATGTTAGTTATGAAGATATGAACTTTGAAGAGAGGAAAAATTTGCTTGTGCAAATTTGCGGTGTCATATCTAAACACACGCACCGTTTGTGTATTAGATCACTACAATGTCCACAGCATACGGATGACCAGCGTCGCGCAGTGCGGACGAATTTGCTTAATTCTGAAGCTACTGCAGAAGGAAGCGTCAGTTTTGAGCAAGTGGATGTCGACACTTATGAAGAAGGAGATGGACAGAACATGCGTGACCAGCTTGGCCGAAGCTGGGAACAGGAACACTCCAACACTAATTCTCCCGCAGACTCTTGCTCGACAGGATCATCTACGCAATCCAAGAAAAGGGAGAAAACGAAGAGCAAAAAAAAATCGTCCAAAAAAGTTTCTCATCATCCCTATGGGGAATAAGTAACTGCCAGTAAGATTGTGGCTTATTGTTTTCTTTTAGGGAATCAAATAGTATGCCAACTTCTTTACTGATTGCTCAATCATTGCAGCTCTGTGATGATCAGACTGGTCTTTTTAATTATGCTGAATAAGGTTCACACATCCCAGTTTCCTGTATTAATGTATATCTTAATCATTGCATTCTCTTTGTTTACTTCTCTTTTTTTGATTGTTTGTCATAATATTAAATTGAGCAAAACAATGCTACTTATTGAAGTTTCAATAAACTGCTATTACTTAGCCCGGAATATGTATTCTTCACGTTCATTGACCTGTTCGTATTTGTGACCTTAGCAGAGACTGCAGGGGAAATACTAAAACAAAATTTGGGAGAATTTACGTTGAAACAATACACTGAGACTTGGCATAGTTTTGATGCAATTATTACAAGTGCAGTTATCCATCTGCAAACATCAATATGCTTAAAGTTCAGTGGTCTATCTCAGTGTGCATAAATGTAGTATGCACCAGAGTGAGCCAAGAGCTCTCATCTTTGTTGGTGTTATCAATACTTTAAATTCATAATGTTATGTTCACTCTTTATCCCAATAGTCATAACGAATTTTGAGTTGTGGTCCACAGCAATCAACTATGAGATATTGAAAATAAATTAATAAGTACAAAAATTGATCATTTATTTCTAACTCTTACCCCTGTTACTACTGAGGCATCCATTGTGCATAAGTTTCAGAGTTTTTATCCCTTGCCTGCTTGGTCATTCATTAGTCGTTACACTAGCAGTATGGAATAGGCAGCAAGACAGTTTGCTGACAGTTGACAATGCCGGCCATCTGCTTGTGTAATCCCTTTGTTAGCAGTGATCAAAGGATTTAACATCTTCTCAATTAAATAGTTAAAATGTGGGGGGGAAAAATATTGTTCAAAAACCAATTTTATGGACAAACACAATTTTTTTACCAAAGGGACATAAAGCCAGTGAAATGCCAGCATGGAACAGACAGGATGGAACAAGTTCCTTTTACTCCGGTTGTTGAGATAGCAAAGGAGAAAGAAGGCTTCTATTGAGGGTGAAGGTGGTTGCAAAAAACTGTTTTACGTTACAGCAATGCCTTGAGCACGGAGGTTCACAACCACTTGCATCACTTCCTCTGATGTGTTCGAGGCACTGCCAAAACGGTACCACAGGTTTTTATCACGACATTTGCTTCACCCTCTGGTAAGTTTTTCCTTTTTGCTTCACTCCTTCATATTTACTCAGCCATTTGGTACTCATACAACATCCTCCTGTTTGGTAGCATTTTCCCAGTGAGGTCAAAGCTTCACACTTCACTATCTCTCTGCTACTTCAAATTTTACACACCTATAGGCACACCTGTCAAGATGTCATCAACAGAAATCAAAACAGCATTAAGATATTTTAGGCTTACTCTCAACTATTTACAAAATGAAAAATGCATAATATTCTTGATGCAATCTTTAGCAAGCGAGTGGTCTCAAATTTCCACTGAAATAATTTTTTTGGTGTAGTGTAGTGCGGTTTTGCTCTGGTTTGAGTGACTTTTGGTCCTAAAAAGGACTGTGGTCGACGTTTCCTGAAGATGTCGGCGCCATAACGCTGACGAAACGTCGACCACGGTCCCTTTTAGGACCAAAAGTCACTCAAACCAGAGCAAAACCGCACTACACTACACCATCTAACCACGGCTCTGAAACACTTTGCCATTCCAATCATTTTTTTAATGCGTTTACAATTTAAAATACATATACTATTAGACTACCTACATTATGGTACGACAACTCTGTGGTAACAACGGAGTGGACCTACGTTATACTAGATATTATGGTATCGTAGGACAATACATAGCCGGGATAGATAGCCGGGAAGATCAAAGTTGTAAAATGAGAAGGGCTCGACTACAAAAAATGATCAGTTTGCACCAATTTAAAGGACCAAACGTTCTAGACAGTGTAGTGTGTTGTGAGAAAACATTGCGTTTAACCTATATTTCAGCAAACCCATCCACATCTGTGAATTAACACCTCCACGTGAACAAGACATCGGTAAAATATTAACTTTTTCATTCGCGGATGTGCTTCATCCTCAGGGCCTGGGATTTACGATGCAGAGTTCAGGAATAAAATCGGGGACATCAGATTCAATACGCATTGAATCTGGTTGAATCTGATGTCCCCGATTTTATTCCCGATTTTTCTGTTACCCTGCTTTGTGCATGCAGGCCCAGGTGAGTTATGCACCTATAGTTTGTTACTCCTCTCCTATATCATTCAATCAGCCATGATTGGCACCCTACCTCAACAAAACATTTTCATATACAACTCCTAGGTTAAAAACTACTAACTAGCATGACTTTGAAGTAGAAACATGAGCTTGAAGGAGCAAAAGTCAAAATGCTTCACAATTATATGCCGAGAAAGGACAATACAACTTAAAACCAAAAAATACATAAACAGATGGCGAGTTGGCCTGCCGCACTGAACAACAAAGACGCACATATACAGTCCAGGGTAAACAAATCTTTTTTTAAATCCTGGGAATGACATCCATCGAGTTACTCCGGATGTCTCCTTCTTCTGGGCCTACTTGGGCTTGTTGGGAAAGTAGGCTGACATCGTCAGAGGATGCGGGTATGGAGCAGGTCTTCTGTTGACGGTGTAGGTGGCGTAGTTCATGAATGGAGTAGCATTTGCAGCACCCATAGCAGAGGTGCTAACAGGCTGTGGGTTTTTTGCAGTTGCAGTAGGAGGGACACAGATGTTGTTTTTCTGCAGAGCATTTGAAGAACCCAAAGCAGAAGCGCTGGCTGTATGTAGTGAAGATGGAGTAGCAGGTCTACTAGAGGTAACCACAACTTTGCCCATCGGCAGTGCATTCGAAGGAGATGTGTCCGTGGCCAGCATTTGTGGCCTGTCGGGATTTGCAGGATTCATGGGATCTCCAGCAAAGCTGATAAGAAAGAATGATGACATGTAAGCTGAAAGATATAATGCCTGCTCAAAACAATTATTCTGTTTATTTTAAGTCTAATCAACACTTCCACGTAGGTAGGCTATCCTTAACGAAGTGGCTACAAGGCCAAGAACAGGGGCACAGCTAGGTGTTGCAGGGCCCTGGTGTAAATTAACCCCCCCTCCCCCCTTCAGGAAATTGGGTTCAATTAAGGGGATGTAACCAAATTACGTTCATTCCAGCTGCACCATCTGAGACAGTGGCATGGCTATGTCACTGCCCGAGAAAAGAGTATGGGACTTAGCATTAAAACTACTCTCACTTTGAACCCTTGCATCAATGGTGATGATAACTATTGAAAGGAAATAGTTTAAAGGAATAGAAGGAATAGAAAGGAATAGAAAGGAATAGTTCAAATTTGAACATTAAGACTTCCAGAAACATGTTGACAGGCATCCAAACTTAGCTGAACACCAGCCAACACCTGTGCTATTATTGTTTTCCAATTCCCACAATGTGTCTGGCAAAAAAGTCTGACCAAATAAATAGAATTCCAGAGATGCAGCACATACATCAAATTTGTGTAGGAACTTTAAAGTGAGCAACAAAATAAGCTGGAATTATTAGACTGCAGTTGATCGCTGCAATTATTGCATAGAAACGTTACCTACGTTAACAGTAATTGTAGGTATTATACCCTATGTGTTTATAAATTGCATGGAGTAATTGACATCAAGTATCTTATTTTTCTTAGCCAATTTAACTAGATATTGTGTGGATTCGGTTTCAACTCCTTTATTTTGAAACCCATCTATGGTTCAGATATTGAGTTTTGTAAACCTTGCCGTTCTGCCCACCTCCCTACAACGGATAGGATTCTGTGGTGAAGACTGGCTTGTGACCAAGCGTACAGGTCTGTAAAACACTTACATGAAAGGCGCCAATTTCTCAAAGGTGAAGTGAGTCTCTTCTGGTGGAGGACCGAGGCGAGCTACAGGAATGTCGAGAATCCTCGTCGGTATTGGGCTGGGGACACGATGTCTAATGTCCCCCATCGCCAATTGCCGAAGAAGGTATTGGACCGCTGAAATCAATACAAAATGTATAAAGAAAGACGAAAAACTTGCTGAAATCTTCCACCATCTTATATAATTGGCAGTTTGCTACGGCAAAAAAATTCACGAGAGGCTACGAACCTTCCAGCAAAGCCCGTCTAGAATGTACCATTAAATTTTTTCCTGGCTGCAGCACATTGCCAAACACATTAAGGCAATGGTACTCAACATTGTGGATATTGATTAAACGCATTCTCCTAACTTGTACTTGCTTGTTCTGATAAATGAAAATTGATATTGCTTACAACACAATGGGGGTGTGCGGGCAATCCCCAAAAAAATGTTGATTTAAAGCATTATTATGGTGCAAATCTATGCGCCTCGGAGAGTTTCGGCCTTAAAAATACCTTGAAATCATGCACTCGTTTAGAGAAGGTTGTGGAGATTTCAAATCAATATATCTTCCATGGAGAATTGCATGTCAAGTTGGCATTTTAAATCTAAAAAAAAATTGAGGCGGGCGGAAAAAAATGAACGCCAGGCCGCAGGTTGAGTATCTCTGCAATAAGGGTATTCAGGATCTGCCGAGTAAGTTGCATGGAATGGACAATACAAGTTGTAAGTTGTTCACATAGATATTGAATTGATCAGCTAAAAAAGTAATTGCAACAGGCATTTGGTCAGTTGTACAAAAAATTTGAAAAGGGATGATAAGGTCCTGTTCAAAAACCGTGAGCACTGCAAGCGGAATGGAATAACCATAGTATTTGAAATAAAAAATCATTGTGGTGAGCAAAATTGTCAGAAATTGCTTGTAACAAAAAAATAGGATGAGGCAATTATGAATATGGAAATCGAGGCATATGAAATGCTTCTTCATGAGTATCCATCTTTCAATGGTAAGATAATGAATTCAAATCTGAAATCATTCAAATCACAGCTTTATCACCAAGATGGTCTCTGTGATTGCTCAAGTGACTTGACATCGCTATGATGGAGAACAGTACAGCGATGATTGGCACAGCAAGTTAGACACATAATATAGCAAACAGTCTCCATCATGATTCATGCCATGTCTGGCACAACCATAGCTATTTGGGGAGGGTAGTGCGTGTTATCTTGGGGCGTGAGGGGCCCAGAAGATTTTGCGTAGCCACCGTTAACATGCCATGGAAAATCTGGGAAGTGCATCTGTGACTTTTGTTACAATGAGTTTTAATGGTGGGACCGTGGGATAAAAGAAATTTAGAAAATACAGTCCTTTCATGTAGAATAAACATTGTTTGAACTGCAACCTGTAATTATATTTACTAAATTTTATAATTAAAAGTACTCTAAAATTGTGACATACTAATCTTGTCATTGCTGATGTGCTTTTCTTGGGCTTGCACTTTCTCATTTGCAGTAGCAAGCAACTCTTGTAGATTCTTCTCTTTGTAGGAACATGCTTGAATATTCTCACTCATTTGCTTCACTGCCTTTTCTGACAAGATCAAAGCCTCTGTTTTGGCTTCAAGAAGTTCCTCTTGCTGAAGAGCAATTCGCGTCCGTTGCTTTATCTTCGAAGCTAAAACTATATTCTCGGCTCGCAACTTTGTAATAATACCATTAGCTTTAAGGAGTTCATCCGATATATTCTTCAGAGCCGCCTGTTTACGTTGAAGAGAGCTCTCCTTCTCGCGCACACTTTCTTCCAGATGACCCTGCCACATGAGATTATTACCTACATGAAAGTTATTCCAAATTTAGGATGAAGGAAAGTAGGTAGGTAGGTAATTAATTGGTGCACATGTTGGACAAGAACTATGGTATCTACCCTACCAGTCCTCCACTGATACCTACAAAACATACTTAACAAAAATGTGGTAAAATAAAATAAAGTGCCAAATGACAATCTGAACCAAATTCCTTACCTTTTCCTCATTGGCATTTTTAAGATGCTCAATTTGCTTGTTAAGTACCAGTTTTGAATCCTTTAATTCTTGTTCCAGCACAGCTATCCTTAACTTCAGACTGCCCACCAGCTTGTTTTTTTCGTGGTAGTCCAGATCTAACTTCGAATTCTGCTTCTTTAACGAGCCAATCTCATGTTGTGATGCGCTTAGTTCCTTTTCTAAGAATTCAAGCTGACCACTTCGTTCTCTGTAAAGTAAAGTTTTAATCATTACAATCAATCACATTGATTGTTATTGTAGCTGCATTTAATGATCTTTACACATCAACTAATTTTGTAGCAAGCAAGAGAAAGAAACAATCTTACATTATTTTTACAACTAAATAGATCCAGAGAAAAATTTTAAAGAGGCAACCAAGAGGATGAGGACACTTTCAAAACAACTTTTAAATAATGTATCCTGTTTTGCCAGAATAGCATGTATTTCAATCAAATGTTCATGAATATTTAAATTGAAATATTGTAAATTGTTGTATCTTTGTATTGCATTTTTGCGAGAATAAATGAGTTTACACTGAAATTGACTGAAGTCTCTTAAATTTAACGCCTACTATTTTATTGTGAATAATGTGATAAATGAAGGCAAAATGCTGGTTCTTACCGCTTAGAGGACTCGCCTTGGCAATTCTTTTCAAAGAGCATATGATTTTGTGCTGATAACTGGGCGATTTGGGATTCAAGGTGGTTTATAGCAGCCTCATGCTTAGATTGAATCTCTTGCTTTCGCTTATCCTCCTCAGCTTGCCACTGAAGTTTGGCTGTTAAAAATCTCTCTTTCTCCTTGTTAATCTCAGCATTCGAGCTAAAGAACATGTTTCTTTTCTCATCTTCCCACTGTTCATGCAGCTTTTCTCCCTCCATCCGCTTTAATTCTAAGTGCTGCATGCACTCGTCCAAGCGCGTGGAGGTGTGAGCCAATTCTTTCTGACGCGAAGTTGCCATGTCTTTTAAATTCTTGATTTGTAAGGCCATTGACTTCTTTACTTCAGCATCACTACCACTGTTGACTCGCAAATCCAGATGGCACAGGTTTTTAAAAAGATTTGTCTCGACTATTTTTAGATACGTTGACTGCGAAATACCACCCTCATCCTTGGCTTCAAGGAGCAACAAGAATCTTGGACCCTGAGTAGCAATGTCACACTTGCATTGCTCTAAGAGCTTAACAAACTGCTTTGGGAAATGTTCGAAGTCAACAAGCAGGCTTTGTTGGTATTTTAAAGTCTTAAAGTCGTCCTCGGTGATAATCAAAGAGTAGAGGAAAAAGGGATCATCATCATCAGTAAGTTGGAGGCAAATATTTTTCTGATAATGGTTCAAAGAAATTCGCAGATCTCTCTCTCGCTCTTCTGTATTCCCAAATTTCAAATATATTCTTTGCTTCTCGGAGTAGAGTGATTCACAGTTTTCTTTGCCCGACTCCTCCGGGACAAAATACTTAAAATTGTCCATCGCTGGACCCCGCTTGCAAACTTCTCCCTCCCAAATGGCGGCAAACATCTCACGCTGCTATCCTAACCTAACCTACAACGTCAAAATTTGAAGTTGGAGCTCTGACAAGCCGAGCACTTAGCATGCCGCTCAGTATAACTAACTGAACGCGCCCTCAGCCAGTTGAGCATGCGTGAATGTAGCGGAAGTAGGGAAGCCATCGCCCAAGATAACGGTAGTTGTTCCACGGTAAGTGAGTTAAGTGTCGAATAGTTCAGTTGATGTGTATCTGTTTCTCATTTGTCAAGTTTTGTGTAGAATATCCTCGTCATTTTGTGTACTGGACGTCTGCAGTGAATTTCGAAGTTCCTGTCAATTCGACATAATTCTTGCGCGAAGACATGGCGGAGTCAAATTTTGGTGCTTATTGAGTAAAGGTCAATCGTTGTACTACATTACCGAAAGCCAAAACAAGTCCGGGCGTACAATAAAGGATACGATAGGGGATCTGAAGGTATGCAACAAATAATTTTGCTACATAATATTACTTAGTCAAGCAGCATAGGATTTCTTTTCAAGTTCCGCGAGATTTTGCCCACACAGGTCGCTGTGTACGCCTATTCGGGTGATGGCAGTCACAGCTGCTGCGGCGCTGTGTTATGTTTCATGTTTTTAAGAATTACGTACGATGATTCATTAAGTTTTCTGCTATTTGTCACCACGCCTCTGTTCAGAACCTTTCCGTGATATACTATGCGGGTTATTCGGTGAATACTTTTAATTTAATCACAAGTTTCTGGTGTTCTTTTCACGTCGTGAAATGAAACTTACATTTACTGTTGAGGGCGGCAATGTTTTAAACGCGACTTAATTCGGTCAAAGCGGGGGTGTATGACCAATGCTTATTTGTTAGTCTTAACGTGTGTCAGATCAGTAGCATGATGTCAAATTGAAAGCCATTGCTACCCTAGACTAATCTATGATTATCTCCAAAAATCGTAATTCGTCGGAGGCTTATCTGAGCGCCCTTGTTCAACATTTGCAATGCATACACATAAACAAATCATGTATTACGCCAAGCCGTAAACATGATACATTTCAGAAATAGTTGCTGTGTCTATTCTGTCATCGCAGATGCTTATTTCGTAACGATTCTACCTGTTGCTGGCAAGCCTCTCGTAAGGGAACTGGATGTTTAATTCATGTCGCAACAGCATTCTCTTATCTGTGAGAATTTTTTTATCTCTTCGTATGCAACAATTTAAAATTAACACTAGCTTTTTGTAGACGCTGACAGGTGCCCTTACCACCTATTCCTGTGTCTGTACTCGATAAACTGCAGCCGCGTTTGGGGTTAATCGTTATGTGATGACAGCCAGGCCAGCATAGGGGTGATCGTGAATTCGCTTGCGCCCTTGTCCGGAATGGAAGGCACGTTGAATTCCAAGAACGAGAGATGTCAAACGTGTGACCAATACTCGTCATTCGAGTTCACGAAACTGGAGTAGGAAGTGCTAAGCCATCGTGACCCGGTGCGCAGAGGGGTGTAGTGGCACAAAATGGGCTGTCAGTTTCTAGTGGCGGCAATGCACCCTGGTGCCGCCCTACCCACCCCACCTGCCCCTCAGTCCCCGGAGCTGCCGCGAACACGTGCGCAGTCGGATGGATCTCTGTACCGCGTAGGCAAGCACCCTGCGAAGTGCGAATGTAACTGACAGCCAAGCGAAGCATGAGCTACCCGAATCCAGGCGCAGGCCAGATGTGCCAACGCTGCTGCAGAGTGCAGAAACTCGGAACGCAACAGGCTGCCGTCTGGGCGCGTGCGGAGTGCGAATGCCATTAGGGATGGGCTGACAGACACTCGTAACTCTGACTAATCTTGATGCAATGCATTCTCCGCTCATGTCTGTTGGGTTTGTTGTCGGCTTCGCATCGTTCTAATGACAGTATCTATGCGCTCTAGCAGTCGCTGAGATTTCTCATACCTGCCTACGTTACTCATTTGCGTAGAGCGTGACATACCTAGCTATTGTTTAGCATTTCGAGTCTAGTAACAGCGCGTTATGCATGCTGTTCGCAGCAAGCTACATACTGTTAGTTGTTCAGCTCGAGTAAGGCGTCAAAGACGAGAGCACTGCTGTGCGAACGATTGCTAGCTAGTGACGCCAGCCGGCGACCGACGCTGCCTCACGCCCTTTTCCGGTATGTTCATTAGACGGGCTGTGAACAAGCATAGCGCAGAGTGCGAGCCGAACGCAGATAACGAGGATGTGGTTGCCTGTCGCATTCTGTGGCCTGTCAATCTCGAATTGACACGGGCTTAGACGTTTGAGGCTCTATGTCCCAAAACTTTGCTGAATTATAACATGGTAACAGTAAAGAAAGAATCAAATTCTAAATCGATGGCACTTAAATTCCAGTGGCGGCATGAAAGCGGATGGAAATCCTCTCGGTTCGATGTTTAGTTTTCTTGTACTGATAGCCAGATATCCGGTCAGCTTGTTGATAGCGTAAGCTGAAGGCGATCGCAATATAATTCTGTACGATCTCGTTATACTTCCTCAACGTAGCAACGTTTCAGATGTGGTTAATGTATTTCATGAGTGATGGTTTCATCTCCAATTTCAGTCAAGCGTATGCCTATTTGGCTTGTCTGACAATCGTCAGCCACTATTCATCTCATAATGGCGATGACGTCTCAGAAATAGATCGCGATTTCACCGGTTACCATCCGTCCTGTCCTGTCATAGGTGGTCTGTTCCCTAGTTCACTTTTACAAGCTGCTTATGCCCCGTTAACATCGTGTAGCGTGGGTCTCCTATGTCTCTGGTATTCGGTATTGATTATTGCAAGCACCATGTACCATCTACCTAGTAAATGCTGTCCCCCAGGATTTCTTCTAATTGCTGACCAATTCTGATGTGACAGTTTATAACCATGATCCTTATCAGTCTTGTGATCTTTGTCGGTGGACTGTCATTTACTGCCATTACTTAGAAATAATATTTTGAACCTTCATTTTTTTTTTTTGACTGTAACTATGTCATAAATTTTTATACAAATTGCGCCATTTGGCCAAAGTTTATCTGACCTGTTTAAGTTGACATTGTTACATGTGTGCGTTTCTGTGAGTGAGTGAGCATACCAAGGGAAGGTAACTTGGTAAGAGGCACATAAAATATAGGGACTGAATGATAAGACTTTGGTGTGTTTTTCAGAGAGTGGAAGTCGAGCACCTAGGATGCGTGAATACAAGATCGTGGTGCTGGGGAGCGGTGGAGTCGGAAAGTCGGCGTTAACCGTGCAGTTTGTCCAAGGCATCTTCGTCGAGAAGTACGACCCCACGATCGAGGATAGTTACCGCAAACAAGTTGAAGTAGATGGACAGCAATGCATGCTTGAGATCCTCGACACGGCTGGAACGGTAACTGCCTAAATTCAATTCTTTTCTCTTAGTGTTTTCTTAATCATGTAGACACACATTTTGATTACTCATTGTGCTGTGTTTCAGGAACAATTCACTGCAATGCGTGATCTGTACATGAAAAATGGGCAAGGCTTTGTCTTAGTCTATTCAATCACAGCACAATCAACTTTTAACGACCTGCAAGACCTGAGGGAACAAATTCTCCGAGTCAAGGTGAGCTCTATGTGGTGCACTTTGTAGAAAATTTGGAATGGTAGCCAGTATCCGACAGATAGCCTTGTGTCTCACTTAGGACTAGTGCATTACTCATTTAGTAAGCGGTAAATTTAATAATAGCTGTCAAAGGGCAAATGGCTGGCCCAATGTAAAGGGCTGTCTCACTAACTTGTGGCTTGGTTTCTTGCAGGACACCGACGATGTGCCCATGGTTTTGGTAGGAAACAAATGCGACTTGGAGGATGAAAGGGTTGTTGGCAAGGAGCAAGGCGTCAATCTTGCTCGCCAGTTCAACTGCGCCTTCATGGAGACATCGGCGAAAGCCAAAATAAATGTAAATGATGTAAGTATTGGTCCCCTTTGAGGGGTTGAAGCTATTATTTTGCACAATCTTGATTATGATAACTGATTAGATATTTTATATTGAAAATGCTAGTTTTGTTTATATCTGCTTTTCTTTTTCCTTTAGATATTTTACGATCTAGTTCGGCAAATTAACAAGAAGTCTCCCGAAAAGAAACAGAACAAGAAAAAGCCGAATCGGTGTGTACTTGTATAAGAAAGACTACTATCTGGGGTGGATGGCACCCCTTGCTGTAAATAAGATAATGTTAAGTGTGGCAAATGAGGGAAGCCCGTCAATCAACAGTGGGCAATAATCGGTTGTCGGTTACTGTCATGCTGTACAAACAATCTGCCATTGATCATCGGTTTAGTTAATGGCTGTGGCAGAAAGGCACATCATCTTTGCAATTCTATGATTCCATCGTCAAAGACTACAGGTCAGTGGTGTAGTCGTAAGGTTTATCTCGGTATATGCAATCATTTTTCATAAATATGGAACATGAGCAATTTGAGCTGCATCGATATGTGTTTCCACTGGTACTAATGCCAAGTAAAGACTGCCATGAGCATAAAGAAGAAAGCAAACTGTATCGTGGCACAGAAATAGTTTGGTCAATAGTCATTTCATGAGGCATTTAACTATTTCTAGGGCAAAAGTTTGCTTTTTGGTTTATGGCTTCTACCTGTATGGACTACACCACTACCTTGGATTTCACCAAAAATACCATAAATCATTTGAAAATATGATCAGATGGAAAATTGGACTGTAGTTAAACTACGGACAAAATTTTCATTCTGTGGCCTTATGTATTTGTGTAATCTCTTTACTTGTTGCCAGCCTGCTTCTGCCCCTTGTCCCCCGGTTCGGAATCATACCCTGTCAATGCCTTGTCTGCCGCCACTGACCAGAACGATAGGCTGCGCCGCGAGCGCAAACCATGTGTTGTGTGAAGCTCGCGGCATCAGAGTTTTTGGGATGATATATCCCTTGCCCACCCGATACTTTTTTGTGGTAATCAAAACTAAGTGGTTACTGTTTTGGATAGTTGTTGGTTCATCGGCGCTGTTGTTTTCATGAATGTTTGGCACCTGTCCTCCGCTCGACCGTTTCTTTCCCCTGAGCGCTGTTCCTACTGTGGGCGTGCATTCCTGTCGACCGTCGGCCATCACTCTGCCCACCAGGTGGCACTTGATCAGCCAGGGGTTAGCCAGACTACTCAACAAATATCGCCAAGAAAGCACAGAATAATGTTATCTTACATTTTTAAGATTTTCAATTTGTTGATTATGATGAGTATTACCCATAACATGTGATTTTGATCTTCCCATTGTTAGCTTCAAGTTCAATACCGATAGAGTGGAAAAGCGAATGCAAGCAAAACAACGCAAAAGCATAACCATACAGACCACCATCCGGACGTTTCACCCCTTAATTGTAAATTGCTTCATTAAATGCTAATAAAAGATTTTTTTCTGTAGATTTTGTCCATGCATGAGCAACCTAAACCCCATCTGTGACATGTGTATTAGGGTTGTGCAATAGCTAGTTGTTTGCATACGAAGGTCTCTGTAGTCGGTACGCTCCCCACGAGTCTAGCTAGGTAGGTCAGTGGTACCTAAACTAAGATGTGCCCGCCAAACTTGCTGGATTCGTTCTCATGTCATTATCATAAATACAGGCCACTGCATTAACTCAGTGTTTACAAGGTATCCATTGCTGTTTCATTTTACAGACTAAACATAATTTATTCTAAGCCTAAACATGTTCATTTTATGTTCACGTGAAACATTTGGCACTCTTGTGTACCACTGTAGAACAGAATTCCATACAGAACGATGGGTATGAATTTGTACTATTGATCTTGGAGACAATGCATTTAATTACATCTTTTTAAAATATATTTACAAATTATAGAATTCATAATAAAAGTTGTAATTTCTTTCCATCTAAAACTGGAAGCCATCTGTCGTGGTAGAACACCTTCCTTAGCAAGCTTAGAAGGATTGATCTGTGTTGGAGAGGTTTCAAGTACTTAAAGAAGAACCAGCTGCTTAGTTCATATCCACTTTTTATTTGGAGAATATGCAGGGGGACTGTCCAAAAATCAACTTGGCTTTTTGAGAGGAAACTATATTGGTCATTGGAATGCACATAACATATCTAAGAAATCATAGATTGGAACAAAGTCATTATTAGATGGAGGAGCAATGCTAACTAGGATGAATCTATTTCTTTATTACCTTTTTCTCATAGCCCATTCACTAAGTTTTGCATTTTGGCATGCCCATTAAACATGTATTTAGGAACAACCTCAGCTTCCTTAACGTAGAAGTCATCTTGCCGGTGTAGAGGTGCCAGGAACAGTATGGAAGATTCTCCGTAGATCTCAATCTTGGGATGGGCGCACAGGCAGCGCTTCTGCAAAAAAAAACCCATTAATCTCTAGCCGCCCTGGTTTTGTCATGCAGCATAGGGAGTGGATAGTTGACGTACTTGTATGTAAGATTTCATCTTTGAGTAGACACGTGTCTGGGCCATTCGCACCGAAAGAGGGTTACGGCAAGGGTGTGTGGAGGTGAGTACATATGACATCTGTGGGAACTTGTGCACTTTGTAACCCAACTCGAGTAGGAACAGGCTCACTTCATCATCAGGGGGTTCTCCTGTTTCATTTAATATGATTCCCGTTGCGAAGACGTACACTGGTCTTAAACCCTGCAATAAAAAAAACCGTCCTTAGCTGCCTAAAAAGTAACATTCTAGCAGTCCTAACAATCATATTGCAGGCTGTTGAACTTACCACCTGACGCAGGTTCTTGTTATAAATGATGCGTATTTTCTTGTAGGTGGGTAACATGAACATTACTTCGCTGAAATGTTTGTCGGCTTGATTTTTGTTATAGGACATTTTATATGCGAAGACTAGTTTCCGAGATGGCCATGGCTCGGAAGTAACGATGACTTTATGTAGAATTCCTCCGTGGATACACAACCCTGCTATCAGTGTAGCAAGTATAATGACATATTCAAATTGGAACGACTCGTAAATCAGGGATTTTGCCATGTCCATCGTCTACACAGTTACTCGGTAATTCTATACCCAAAAGTACTGCCAAGTAGTGATCTCAGATTTCTTATTCCAGTCTCATTAATTCCCTTGTGCAGCGCTGCAACTGCAGGATGCTATTCACTAGTCATGTGGTTTGTTATGGATGTTCCTAGTTTGTAGGTGGTAGTTTGTAGCTGAAGTTGTGGCTTGGTATTATTTGAAGTCAATTACATTTATGTTCCTGTTTGAAATTCTACATTTGTGTTCACTTTTAAGAACTATTATATTTCTTCGTGAGCCGGATCACCGGCGTTTCCTGACAGCAGGAACATTAATTGAAGGCCTGGTGCCTACGTAAACAAACAGTTCGGCATGGCCCAGTCCTGAATTGCCCTTTCTGGACATGCATAACCTATACTTCTTCAATATATCTTCTTGCAAATTTAATTCGAAGATTTGAGAATAATACACTTTATCTGTGCGCAAGAGAGATACCGTAGTTAATTACTTGATATTTCTAATTGAAAACTGGCGCTAGCAGATTAAACAGCCCGATCTATCAAAAGGTCGGTACTTCGACCTTGTCCGAGGCTATTTTGACACTTCACAAGGCGGGGGGCGGGGGCCACTATTCGTCTCGCTGAGCCGGCCGGTGCAATGATGCCACATGGTACAGGGAGAATATACTTCCAGCACAGTAGGCGCGTTGTGCGGGTAGTATAGCGCTTGCATTGGCATCCACCAATATGGCCGCCGCCGTCGTTGACGTATAGTGGGCGCCGCGACGTCTTTAGCTCTGGTGTGGCAAGTGGTCCCTGTTTGGCACGTTGAAGGACTTTAGCACATGCGGATGGGGTGCCCAATTTGACAAAACGTCCGTGCTTGCGAAGATCAAGAGACTGCTATATTATCATTTATCTTTCTGTTGTCGTTTGTTGTTTAAGTCGGAAACCTTACTCTTATCTTACTAGCCTAACCTTCCCGGAAAGCCGATGAAAATAGAAACTTTTGTGCCAAGTATTGACGTTTCCAACGAAATTTGCTGATAAGATTTACATTAGCTACGTGGTTTCTTCTTGGAGAAAGATCATTGTAGTGATACTGGGCTCAACATGAACCAGCTCTCTGATATTTGCTGTTTGCTTGTGAGTTTGGGTTGCTTAGTGCCAGTCTTTGGAGCTGATACTACTCTACTCAACAAACAAAAATCAATTCTTCCACCATGCCAATCCTGTAGGGTGCTTGTCACTTCATTCAAAAAGGTACACACTGACATATGTAGTTGCCCCTCGGTCCTGGTCCTTGGATCCTTGTCTATGTCAATTGCCACAATCACTTTATTTTTATTTTTTCAGGGAATGGAACAAACTGCCCGAGGAAAATTTGAAGGAGGTGACGCTGCGTGGGAAGAACAGCGTCTTCTAAGCTACGCAAACTCTGAGGTCCGCCTGATTGAAATCCAGGAGAAACTGTGTTTTGGACTGGACAAAGAGGCTGATCAGTGTCATAGTCTGGCTGAAGAAACAGAACAGGCAGTAGAAGAATGGTGGTTTCACAAGCAGAAACAAGAGCCAGACCTTTTTAAATATCTGTGCATAGACTCTATTAAAGCATGCTGCCCAGAAAATCACTTTGGGCCAGATTGCACAGCCTGCCCTGGAGCACCAGATAGCATTTGTTTCAATAATGGCCGATGCAAGGTAAAAATACCATCCAATTTCTAATATTGTCATCCATAAATAGTTATTAGTTACCTACGTATTTTAAAAAAAAATTTCAAGCTAGGTCTGGAATGCTATTAGGTATGTGAAGTCTATGATTTCCCAACATTTTGTAAGCTGTACGGCCTATACTAGTTTTTGCTATTTTCTCATGGGTATTATCTTGACTGAGTTTGACAGCATAAGCAAAGGAACCAGGAAAAATAGCCAAAAAAAGCATAATTCCCAAACAAATAATCTCAAACACAACCAGATATCCGTAAAAATTGATCTCGATTGAAAATCCTCTTAATGAAGCAAATTTCACTCAGCATTTATACCCAGTTTGGATTAGTTATTTTTACTAGTGCCAAGGTGGTGCCAGGTAGTGGCAAAGTAACATATATAATACACAAGTAAAATTTTTTAAATAGTAAGTTATTACTTATTTGCCTGTGTGGTAAATAGTATTACCATATTGCCTAGGTATTGTATGCATAGTTTTTAATTTTTTGCTATTTTTTACATATTCCCTATTCAGTTGCGTCTCGCAAAGCTCTAACGCTAGTCTGCGGGACACTTAAATTACATAAAATAATTTTTAGTTGAAATATTATGTATAATATATTTATTAGGTAGGTATATAGTTGCATAATTTTTAGTTGAAATATTATGTATAATATATTTATTAGGTAGGTATATAGTTGCATAATTTTTAGTTGAAACATCAGGGCATGGAACCCGAAGCTGTAACCCGAAAAAAAAAGTAATTCTGTGTTGAACCCAAACCGGAACCCTGAAAATTTGAAAACCCGAACCTAAACCTGTGTTCTAGTTTTGAAAGACCCGAACCGGTATTATTTTTGAGTTTTTTCGGGTTTGCAACACCCTGCCTTTTTATCAATAGTGCAGTATCTTTTCAGGAGTGAGGCAATGTATTTTTGCGGAACTTTACAAAAACGTTATATTTTAGTTGATGCTACGTCAAAAAGGAATCGAGTAGCAGACTAGACGGCTGTAATGCGATTATTATGAAGGTAAATTTGCAAATTTTATCATGAGTCTGGCATCAACCCGAACCCGTAACCCGAAAAAACCGTAATTGTGTGTTTAACCCGAACCCGAACGGGAATTACGAAACTGAAAAAACCCGAACCGGAATGAGAAAAAAAAACCCGAACCAATATTAATTTCGGTTCGATGCCCTTAGAAATATAGGTACCAAATGCCAAACAGTGAAACATTGCATAATTACAAAATTTATAAAACCTTGATTATTAATATCACTTTCAAAAATCGACTAAATGAGCTCATTTATGCAATTTTTGAAAGTTTGCACCACACACAGTTTTGAAAATATCGAATTTTGGTTATCTTATATCCCATGACTAGATTTACTCTTCCGTCATCTACTGATATCTTAAAATTAAAGTTTGGAATATATTTAGGGGTTAATTTCTCTATTTGATTGGACCTCTGCATTCAATGTTTGAATGGGGGTGGTGGTTAAAGGATTAACCGTGAGGAGCACTCTTAATACACTTAAAGATATTTTGTACAGGCCAGATCTAAGTTGTCCACAGTGTGCATTTATGGCTTTTCCACTTTAATTGTCAGTCAACAATGATACCCAAATATTTATGTTTACCAGTGTTTTTTTTATCCTTTGTTTGCAATAAAAATTTATATGGTATGGTGTATATAGCATACAATGGTAAAATTTTCTACTTACAGCAATAATATATAAATAAGCAACATAAATATTATTTCAATGATTGAGCAAGGTGTTAAAAGAATTTACCCAACAAATGGTAAAAGAGCACGTTGCTGATGTAGACTCGTCCCAGGAAGAAATGGACATCACTCAAAAGTAGGAACTAATCTAAAATCTTGATGCTTTGCTTTTCCAGGGTTCGGGGACGAGAAAGGGCAACGGCCAGTGTGCATGTGACTCTGGCTACACAGGAGACACGTGCGAGCGTTGTGCTACCAACTTCTTCGAATCGTACCGTGACGCTACGAAGCTGCTCTGTTCTGCGTGCCATGGCGCGTGTCAATCCAGCTGCAGCCAGGCAGGACCTAAAGGATGCACAGCGTGCAAAACTGGATGGGAAATGAACACGGAGAGGGGCTGCGTTGACATTAACGAATGTCTTCTCAAAGACACCGGATGCAAGAAAAATCAATTCTGTGTTAATAACGAAGGTTCTTTTGTTTGTTTAGGTGAATATTTTTCAAAACTAGTGCTTAAAATAGGATAAGTAGACATGAGTCTAATTAATTTTATTTATTAAAACTTTTTGTGATGATACATTTCCAACTGCTTTAGTTTTTTGGAAATTGGATACTTTGCATGTATTTCATAGATTATAAGTAGGTACCAGCATTAGCAGTTAAAAGTACAACAGATTGTGATTGATGATTCAACTAGCAGTTCATCACTGGAAATGCCTTCCTATTTTCATCGGAACAAATGGACTGTTGATAATCTATGCGCAAGCGTGATGGTGGATCGAGCAATAACTTCTTTGTGATCTGATCCTGTTGCAGCCTGCGACAAGTCTTGCGACGGCTGCTCTGGAGACGGACCAGATATGTGTGACCAGTGTGGACCGGACTACCTTCTCCGAGACAACATGTGTGTAGGTAAGCATCAGGTGGAAGTGGAATGGATCTAAATATACAACAGTACTTATAAGCACCATCATAATTTACAAACAAGGCTATTTACAATTCAGGCTATTATTTAATTGATGAGCGTAGCGAGCGAAGCGAAATCATCAATTTCACTACTGCTAAAAAAAAGCACTTGAGTGTGTTTTTTGTTTTTGTTTGTATGTGTGTTTGTGCAGACCAAACTCCTGCCTGAATTGCGATGAAATTTTCAGGATGTCTACTTTTGTTCTCAACTTGACCCCCTGCGTTTTTCAAGAAAATCCTCCATACCCCTCCCCTTCAAAGCAGAACAAAGAGCAATATTCGACAATTGGGAAAGTTTGAAAAAGTACGCAAATTTTTTTAAAAGTGCGTATTGTTTTAAAATTTTCCCAATTTTGAGTGTTGTCTTTAGTAACCATCGAAACCAAATCAAAACATCACACCATATTTTTTGACTTGAAGTTGACTTCAAGATTTGACAGACATTATAAATTTTGTCAATTTCGTGCATGCAAGTTCTTGAAAGTAAGCCCGCGGCAGAAATATATCTCCAACCTTATAAAAACCCTTGGACATGAGCTGCATCTATGTATTTACATGCACATTGCTCAATTACCTCAAATTGAGCATTTTTCCACTACCCGACAGCTCGGATAGAAACAAAGAACGGTCAGAATCGTTAACATTTTCAAGTGATCAGAATTTTTGAGAAAGCAATGGTCTGGCTTGCTGCTCCATGATTTTCATAGGCTTTTGCCTCAATCTTTTTATGCGCTAAATACGAACAGCCACGCTCATCTTCAACGCAACACAAATTGTGTTCGCGAAGCCCTAGTGTATATATTAATAATTAGTTTTCAAGATGTATTTGTGTTTGAAGTTATTTGCAGATTAGATCTGAGAAATTATTGAAGTTATAAAGTAAAAATAACAGGTACTCTTCTGGACTTTAAAAGTGAGCCAGTCGAATGTCGGCTCTCTGCTTGTGAAAGTGTGTTTGAAATCTGCATAGGTAGGCCAGGTACGGACCACGTGGGTGAGCACATGGAGGAACTTGATGTGCATAGAGGGTCCAAATCTCGTTATGACAAACCAGTTTTCTTATCAGCCTTGCTCAGTGAAATGAGAATCGACCAAGCTGATAAATCATGCACTGTGGAGTTTTGCAATGGATTTCATGCAGGTCTACTGGCTCCAATGCTGTAATTTTTAAGCTAGAAGAAAATTCAAAAAGCTTCCTGCTCCTGCGCTATACGGAAAGCACTAAATAGCATCACTTTTTCCGTGCTTGCAAAAAAGTTGGAATTCACAATGTGAATTATTTAACTTTTTACAATTGCTTTTGTTAACATCGCTTCACCTACGAACTGACTGGGCGAGGTAACTGCCGTAAAACCACCGGAAATGTAGGGTATCAGTAATAACCAATTACCTACTTGATTGAAAGATAACAGTAATCAATTAACAGGAATAAAATGAAATCTGAATATGGAACCAAATGTTTTCTTTAACATTAACAAAGTAGTGGCATAGAAGTGTTCCAAGCAAAGAGAAGATGCGAGAAGTTTTTTATTTTACTTTCTAACTATAACATTAGTAGGTGTTTTAGGCCAGTGCTGGTGTGTGGAATCTGATACAAAACTTGCCAGAGTACAAGTTCACAGGTTTTGCAAGGCTGGTACTGACTTTAAAACTGGTTTGACAATACTAGATTGCGACCGATCAAAGAAAATTACATCCCTTGCCACCATGTGCTCATCCACAAGGTTGGTACCTAGCATACCTTTGCTCTTTTCTGTTAACCTTTATGAGCAGATACCCAATATTCCACTGGCTCATAGTCAAGGGCCAGAAGTGTACCTACTATATTATCATGGTGCATATTTTAGTGAATTTGGTACCAGCCCAATGCTCTCCAGGAAAAATGTGTTTGTCCAAGGTGGGTCACTAATAAAGAGGTTTGATCAGTGGTACTTAACCTGCGGCCCGGTGCTCCTATTTTTGGGGCCCTCCTCGAAAATTTTATTAACTTGAAATGCCAACGTAACCTGCAATTCTCTATGGGAAAAAATATATACCGATTCAAAATTTTCACAACCCCCCTTTAAAAAGTGCCTAATTTCAAGGTATTTTTAAGGTCGAAACTCCCTGGAATGCATAGATTTGCACCATTCAGATGCTAATCAAAATTTCCTTGGGGATTGACCCCCCCCCCCCCCCCCCCCGCCCTCTCCTGCCAATTGTGTCGTAAGCAATGTCGATTTTCATTTATCAAGTACAAGCAAGTAAAAGTTACGAGAATGCGTTCAAACAATACCATGTGGTCAATACCATGTGGTCAATACCATGTCAATACCATATGGCCAGTGATCACATCTTGCGATTTGCAAGTTCTTTGTCCAATTACGCTTTGAGGCCCGCAGAAGTAACACATTTCTTTCATTTGGCCCTGTGCAAAAAAAGTACCACTGGGTTCGATTGCGTTCATGTTCTTACACCCATCTTGTCGTTGGTTTGCTAACTGGCAGGGTTGGACTACGGGGTTTTGTTTAATTTGCCTTGTTGCACCTTATGCTCAGATGGACGATAGCCGTTTTACTTTCATTCTATCTCGGCTGACTTGAATCGGGAAGTCTGATGTGTTGTGTCTGATCTAACAGTCCATTTGAACATATAGCACTATATATTAGCAATCATTTATAATAAGGAAAGCTGTTTACCTTTCTTATTGTCATATTTAGGTAAATCAAATTACAACACGGATAAGTAAGGATAGGAGAAACATTGCTAACCAGGGACCAAATACACAAATATGGATTAATTATTTACCCCTAGAGCACAGCCCAGAGCAAAAAGACTTGCATCCAAACACAGACGGCCTGAACAGGTTCTAGTTATAAAATTTACTGTTTGGGTAATTATAACTCTTTTTTGTGAACCTGGCTCCAGAATGTGCAGAAGTTGTTGTGAGAATAACACTGAATGTTTGACAATGTCCGGCCGTATCACCTTGTTCAAGGAAAGACGGTTTTTGATGAACTCTGGTGGGTGATCATATTGCACAGAAAGGAAGGATACCTGGAACTGGTTGGAAATAAGTACCAGCAGTTCTATTGAGTGCATACCCCAACCATGTTTGGATGCTTACAGATGCGAGACAATCAAGCCGAGACCAGCACGTCTCTTTTACGCGCTACCTGACGTATTTGGGGTTGTGCATTGCGACGTGCATAATATTCCAGAAGAACACCATCGCTGCGAGCCTGGTCGGCCTCTCTGTGGCAATGTACATCTCCATCTCAGAGTACATGCTCCATTCGGAAACAGAAAACAACCTGGGCCTAGACAAGTTCCCCATGCCATTGGTATGATGGCCAGTGGGCTAGGATCCTCTTTGCTGTCTGTGTTTTAACATTCAAATCAAGAGTTATTCTTCCATATTAGACACAAATTTATTTATTTTATGCCAACTGTGATTTTTATTTGACACATGAATGATTGCACAACTAATACAAATGGTAATGCCCTGGTAAAACTACGAGGAAAATCCTATTTGGGAGCTTCAATGATAAGATTTGTTTATCTACTGTGTGCATTTTGCAGATTTCTTTGCAGTGTTGCTATTTGCCTGTCAAAATGATCTAACACCAAACTTTTGAAAAATGACTTTTTAGTTAGCATTGGACTTTATTTTAGTAGTGTTTGCTTTTCGGCATAACAAATTATAGCATTCTAAGATGTTACATGCATTGTTAGCATGTAACGCATTACTCCAAATAAGTGATCCTACTGTGCTAAGTCTACCAATTTTTTTTTGAAATGTCGATTTTAGACTGCTATAAGAATCAAAATTAATCTCTTGAGATTCTGTTCCCAAATGGTACAATTTAAAGCAGGGCATATGACAGTTGAGGGGGGGGGGGGGAGGGGGAGCTATGCGCCCCAAGCGGCAGTCTGGTGCCAGAAAAATGCTAGAAAAATCAAAAAGATAAATTGGCTTAGGAATGAAGGTTATTTCTGACCCCTTGTTGTTGCACCCAAATTTGGATTTTTGTGGGTAAATCATTTTGTATTGTTTCATATGTCTGTATAAGCTCTGAAACAGCTAACTTGAAACATTGACTACCAGTTGTATCTTTAGGTTGTTACTTTTCCGATACCATTGTCCACGTTTTCGACGCCCCCCAACTACCCCCCACAATGTCCCACAACACTGAGGGACTAAAATTCGGGTTTTTGCCGCCCGGCGCCCCTCGTTCTTGCTGCACCTTGGATTTACAAGTGATATAAAGATGTCCCTGATAGTCGCTACTATATACTATTAAGGGCTTTGTGACCATTCATAACTATATGTAATCGATGATAGTGACGTACCTGAAGCTATGGTCGAAATCTTGGAATACTTTGTTCAAAAGTGCACATCCTAGGTACGTAGTTTTGATTTCAAGAAACCTAGAAGCCCGATTGGTTGATTCAGAAGTGCATAAACATTTATTGTAATATGAATCCTGTGGCCCTCCATTCTTTGCTTATAATTTCCTGAATTTGGCTATCCATTCCTAGATTCTATACCCATCTGGAATTATCTAATTTGTAACTTCGGGAAGTTGCTCGAAAGGTAGAAAGAGCGAGTGTTTCCTGCACTTCTTATTAATTGGGTTATAGCAAGATAATAAATAACTGCACTAGTTGCTAGTAGTCATTGACAGCAACCTCTTTTGATAAAAGATTATTATGATGATATAAAAATCGTGTTAAAGTAATTTATTTTTCTATATCACCTTTCCTTCCAATCCCTTGTGCTACATATGGAGAGCTTTTAGTGCAACTCAGTGGCATCCCTATTCTGTTCATGCATTAATCATGTGATCATGTGTTGTTTCTTTGGCAGTATTTTGAAATTGCGTGGTAGAAACTGCTCCATTGCATAACTAGCAAGATTTCTAAAATGGGAATGTACCTACTTAAGTTATGTCATGCTTACTGGAGAGGTGGGGGTACATTTTTTAAATCAAAATTAATAATGAATTGTCACAGCAAATTATTTTCAAATCTCACTGTACCATTATGCTGCGCTCCATGTGGTGGAACTCACTGTTTAGTGAAAACATGCGCTGTAACATGGTGGAAATCTTAGTCAAATTTTGTTAGGGTGGTGATTTTACTTAAATTTTGTACGCAGTCCCAAAAATAAGAGTCCCATTTTTTAAAATCAAGAGTGGGGCTCATATATTATAACGTAACTTTAGAATGAGGTTGCCAATTTTTGACAAGGGGGCGGTGGTCAAAAGGGGTTAAAAAGTGTGACAGGTGTGTTTTAAGTACATTCCTAAAGGAGAAATGTTTTATAACTGAGGCAGAGTGATTTGGTTGTTGCTCAAGAAGCGATTAGGAGGCAAGTGGGTATTTTTCCAACTCATGACTTAGGACTTGGAGGAACTTTACATTATTCAGCACTGCTTGGTGGTATACTTGTGCCCAGTGGCGTAGCTACCGCTGGTGCGGCCACACCGGGGCCCAAGAGCTTTTTCCAGTCAGGGGCCCATGAGCATGGCCAGAGAGCAGTGAAAGGATGAATCGGAGAGTGAATCTCCGGTTCGCGATCATGGTCATAATATGCCTACCAATCACCGAAGTTAAACAAAATATTTTGTTACAGATGGCCCTATAAATGGCAAAATTTTCGCCTGTGGCGCCAAGGTAATGACAAAAACTCAAAAAGCATCGTAAAAGGGGGGGGGGGGGGGCGAATTTCAAATCTTGCACCAGGGCCCTGCAACACCTGGCTACACCACTGCTTGTGCCCATGGTAGGTATATATCTTTTTGGAAGGGCCCTGAAACCAACATATTATATTTGTTTGTGCCACGACCATTCGTAATACTTAATAATCAATATCCATTGTAGATCTATGTGTATTTCTAGCTTATGAAAATTAAAACCACCCATAACCAGGAACTGAAACCGAAACCTTCAAACCTGATAACATCTTCCATAAATCAAAACCTAACCCGAAACAATTACTTGTAATAGAATATAACCAAAAACAAAACTGATATTTATATTTCTGTTATTTAATTAATTTTTTAAGACAAAAGGCAGAAAAAATTTCACATTGATACTCAATTTTCTCACTACCTAAGTAGTACTAATTATTGTTTTTTTCGTGAAACCTATTGAGCTGTTGTGAGTTGTGAATAGTTCTTCATTGTGCATAAGCACAAGATATTAGCGCACCATCCAGGAAACGTGTGGTGCTAAAAGTGGATATCGTTCAGTGGTCAAAAGCTGTTTATTTTAAAATTAAATTCAGGTGGTCGGTGTTATTGTGGAGATTGAAGCTATAGGCATCGAAAGTAGCATTTATATCAAAATAAGCAAAATCAACTTTAAGCCAGACGAGTCAGAGTTGAGAGAGATAGTCCCACTGGCGTAGGAACAGGGGGGGGAGGGGCAAGGGGGGCAATGCCCCCCCCCCCCAACTTTTAGGCATAGGGGGGCAACTGGGGGGCAAATTTTATAGTTGAAATCATTCATTTTGTCTGCTGCTCAGAGTTGAGTATACCTAGTGTTTCTGCTTAGCTGATGTTGAACGAAATCTTTTGACTCGTAAAAACAAATCACTTCCAGGAATATGACTATAGCAGTAGCAGAAATGCAGACTAACACTGTTTATGTTATAGTCTGAGTCATACATGCACCCAGACTGGGAGAGGGAGAGGAAGAATTTTGTATTGCTAGTGTAGAGCTGGAATTCGCCACGGCAAGACGCTCTGCTGTATTCGATGTGCGATATTTACAGGCATCACAGAAAACGTGATAGTAATGTTCGTAATGCGTTAATTTTATATCTTTAAATTAAGTGTTCTAAAAGCATATTTCTTACCCCCATGTTCCCAGGCTGAAATTTTATCTCAAACCCTCAGATTTACTATAAAAAATATAGCCCCCCCCCCCCCCCCACAGTCCGGGTTTCACCACTGTCTGTCTTGCAGCTTGCCCCCCCCCCCCCCCCCCCCAACTTGAAAAGCGTTCCTACGCGCCTGGATAGTCCCATGGGCGCGTAGTGTACATTTGTGTGCAATTATCACAATAGGCAATCCTAGTTTTCGAGAGTGAAGGCAGATTTTGCGGCAAAGAGATTAAGGGTGCTGCCTGTGTTATCTTACGACAAATACCTTTGAATTGGCACCATGACTGAGAAAAGCTCACAGCAAAATTTGTTCTTACGTTGGAATCCCCGAAAAGATCAAAATTTTGTTTGAATTATCCATCCTGGTGTCCATGAAGCAAAAAAGAAGAAATTGTGCATATTTAGCATCATCATGGTGTTTTGTTCAGTAGGGTTTCTGGTGGCACCAGCACCCAAGTTGCCCCTCGGCGTCGTTTCAAATTCACTACCCATCATTTCTAAATTTCCCTCAAAACCCGTTATGAACCGGTTGAAGCCGAAAAATTAACTGGGCTAGAAACCGTTATATTTTTTCCGAAAGAACAACCCCTAAACCAAAAAAACAACAGGTTCAAGCAGTTCAAGAACAAAGTCCAACCCGAAATACCCATGAAATTTCAGGCTCTTTCCACAACTATTATTCTTGGCTTACTTATTTATATATTTCAGAGGGCATACGGCATACCTAACCCAACCGATCACAGACGGCATACCTAACCCAACCGATCACAGACGGCGTTCTCTGCATGTCTTTGATTGTTACCATAGCGTCAACAAAATTAGATCCAGGGTTACAAAAACTTAGCTTTGTGATTCCAGGCTAGTTTGCTGCGTGGGTGATGTATCCAGTAGTATAAGGCAACACCGCCGGGATCATATAGATACCCGTTATTAAAAAACAAATTGCGCAGATATTTATACCATATGTTTCCTAATGCTTTTAGGCGATGACTACTCGATCTTGAATGGACATGGGAGCAAAGAAAGTGATATTTGATTGTGTTTTCAGGCCCATCCGAACCAAATTGCACCATGTTTTTGCACCATGTTTGCACGATTAAATACTTTTTACACAAGATGAAAGTTTGCAAATTTCCCAAATTCAGCTCGAGCTTTCTTTCATCGCGACAAACGTCAATTCTCTGTTATAACCTAATCTAATCCTAGGACTTATGTTTCGACTGATGAGTGGCGACAACGACCTGTTTATCATAATGTACAGCGGTCTGGTAGGTACAGTTGAGTACGCACGGAGCACCACTCAAGTTCAATGGTCAGTGTAGAGACACTGCCAGTGCCCTTCGTCGGCTCAAGGAGCTCTTCCACCAACTCGAGGCGATTGTGCTCGCATCAATGGTCCGCCGTTTTTGTTCCTATCTTTCACTCTCACTTCTGCTGCAAAGAAATGCTCTGATCGGGAATGATCAGATCGGTATTCGGTAAACCATCACGGGCTTTGCCAATGCACAGGGCTCTGCTAGTGGTAGAATACAATATTGGTACCATCTAGTACTGATTATCTTCCAGCTTCCAACGGCTATTAGGACCTTCGACGACTCACGTGGCCTTGAATGCCTTTTGTGTCACGTTCTTGCACCATCATGCCACGTTCTTTTTATTTTCAACTTGGGTACTTTTTGATTGGTACACGGTACAGTCCAATCTAGCAAGTAACAAGCAACCGTTTCCATTTCGACACAGTCTCATTTTGAGTGCATTTCATACCTCGGTGTACTTGCTTTTTGTCAGCAGCCACGGATGGATTTGATGATGAGAAAGTAGATTTGAGGCAATTCCAAAGTGGCTGCGCTCAAGCGGACATTGCTGGCTCATTGCTCTTGGCACACGGGGCACCGATACCTCGGTGGCCATCCGTGCAGACTTCAGAGGGCAACTGGAATTCACAATTCGTGGATACAATTACCAAGTCTAGATTTTCGACAGGAACCTCCAGTGCCCCAGAGGAGCTCCAGCCTCCCACCCTCATCTCCACAATGGGATTCCCGTTTGTTTACTTATCCTGTTAACAGATGTGTTATGCACGTATGTCGATGAATCACAACGTCATTTTGAATCGCTAACGCAAGGATATGCCTAAAAAGTAGGCACGGTAATGCTCAATGCATTTTATCAATCAGTTCAGTTGATGGTATAAATGTCGTTAAACAGGCGGACTACATTCGCTTATACATCTACAGCCTGATGCTCTCTCTCTCTCTATACAATGCATGTACGGTACACCTATGATGCAATGGGTCCGTAGAGATTGTACCATGGTCTACCCTCTCCCCTTCGATGTTTAATTATTTTTTTATACGATGCCCCCTTCTCTAGGTCTATCAAACTGAAAGGGTGTACTTGGACCCGGACTGCAGTGCGCGCGGGCCAGATGCAGGGGTAGGGTTAGTCGGATGCTGGTTCTCTTCGCAATCTGAACGTGCCGCCAGTTGAAGATGTGTTGCAAGGAAATGCCAAGTGCTGACTTTCCGTGCGCCTTTTCACAAGTGATTTTAATACGCGGCTGTTTTGTGCAATATTAATTCATAAAAGTGAGACTGGAAATACTTGCAGTGTATGAAGAGTAACACTTCCTAAAGTGGCAGCGTCATGACCTGCAATTCGTGTGCATTTGATTTGCGTTTCGTACGACACGTGTGTTACTCTCGTTTCTCCATTTTTGCCAGTTACATTATACGTTTCAAAAAAAAAAAAAAAAAAAAATATATATATATATATATATATATATATATATATATATATATATATATATATATATATATATATATATATATATATATATATATATATATATATATATATATATATATATATATATATATATATATATATATATATATATATATATATATATATATATATATATATATATATATATATATATATATATATATATATATATATATATATATATATATATATATATATATATATATATATATATATATATATATATATAACGAAAGTGAAATCTGAAAGGTCCTTTTGCTGCTAAATCAGCTAACGTGTTTCGTGGATGTGTACATAGGATAACTCGACTGGATGAAAATTGAAAAATCAGATTCCTGGAACTCCCTGCGATAGTATGGATCCCTACGACATCGACACAAGATTAAAAATAGTAGATTTAGGTTATTGGACATCTCAACTAAAACGCTCGCCACAGATAAAATGTGATTGGTTTCAAACCATGGTATAAGCATAGTTGGGTTTCAATCAGAGATTATCTGCAGTTATAAGGCGCAGACAGACTTTTGATCTATTCGAGAGTCGTCTGCACACGCATCGCCGCACAGGAAACAGGCTTCAAATTACGATCAACGCGGAGCGAAATTCCCAATTCCGCATCGAGCTCACAAATTCCGTTTAGCATTAGTAATCCCCGGCATGACAAATTTCTAAAAGAATCGCGCGTTTTTTATGTCCGGTTGCACCCTAAAAGAGTAACGTCGACGCGCCGTTGACGGGTTTTGGACAACCCATGGCCGGGGACGGGGCCGGGGCCGGGGCCGGGGTCGGGGTCGGGGTCGGGAGACTGCTTCTTGCTCGGTATTGTCCCGGAAAGGGAAAGGGCTGCAGGCCCGGTGCAGCCGGTAGCTTCCCCGATGGCAAGGGGTAGTTCCGCTCCCGACCGGAATTTAATACGGGTCTAGTGATCCAGGCAGGTGAGAGATCATTCTATATCGGTCTCTTGCCACTGCATCGGCGACAAGAGAGAAGGGAACACTCGCGAGGGGAACGAAGGCGTTATGCTAGATTCGCGTAACCCATTATAACTGATTGCGATCTTTGTTTGCTAGAAGAAAGGGCGACTAAGGTACCTCAATACGCTAGTTGCACCTGGGGTGTCTAAACACCACCGTTCGATCGTCTATTCTTTACTGTGATCTCCGCAAGCCAGCCGCGTGATGCAGCAGAGCAGACGAAACACGCCGATAGACTGGCCCCGCATGCTGGGAGGCGGTCGCCCTACCGATGCACCCAGCACTTGTTTTAAATAATAAAAAAGCTGAACAAATTCGTTGCTGAAATCACCCCAACATCTGTATACCATGCTGCTGCTGCTGCTGCTGCTGCTGCTGCTGCTGCTGCGGCAATGTACCCTTTCTCTAAAAAGAAACGCGAATTCCCCCTCGAAGGCCTGGGTTGCAGTTATAGGATATTGTTCAAGTTCATTTCACCAAGGGTTGTTTCGCATTGAGATCCCACCCCGCTCCCGTGTGTGTCTGCTGCTTGCAATTTTCTTTCATCATACCACCAGTCATCCTGGCACCATATTTGGCCGGTATGTCTTGGTGCTGGCCGGATGGCATGGGCTGGCTCACTATATATAGATACTTTCTTTTTTTGCCAATTATCATGGTCAATTTGCCATCTTTGTGAAGCCATTGCAGTCCAGACTCCAGCGACACATGGCCAAATGGTCACCTTTCCACACGGAACCAAGTGGACGACTTACAATGACCGCCTTAACAATGCAGCCCCAACCTATTAGGTCAGGTGGAATTTGAGGTAGCCTTGCCCACCAAGCGATATACCTAAGTCACAGTTGGATGGTGACCCATGGATTTGGTTTGGGCATGTCGGTGCTACATAAAAAGTAGGGCGGGCGAACTTATTTGGGGTAGCTAGCCCCACTGGTCAAGTCCCCCCGCCAATGTTATTGATTGCACAACCATCAGCACGATCATTGGGCAGCACTTTTGCACATAGGAGGAACCCATTTGCTATCCTTTTGTCCATATTTTCGTTATCATACGTGAAGTGCGATTATCCTCCATTACTCTTATACCCTTACTTTTGGGCCCTTATTCTTATAATATATTTTACATGACTGATGAATACGATGTTCGTCGACCTTCGTGTTTTACCTCAATAGACCAGTTGCAAAACGTTCAATCGACAACGAAAATCGTTGTGGGTTTACAAAATAAACATCTGCATATATATAGGTAACCCAATTCTTTTTATACGTTCGCGCTAAATTCGCAAATATAGCAATGTTCTGATAGTGGGCGAGTGTATATTGCCTTATTCTTGGGAATGCTTTGAATGGAAATTTTTGAAACTAGGTTACAAGCTAATAATTTGAACCATCGTATGCGTGAGCGACGAGATAGAGGTGATAACGCATATCAAATGGAGGTCTTCGCGAAATTCGAGGAAGTACGCAGGAAATTGCAACCTTTGTTATCACGCTCAGTATTATTGATATCGATATTGATACCTTGGCATACTGTAAGAGAGAGAGAGTGAAAGAGACTTATCAATCGAGTGATTCCAATTAAAAGTACAAGTATGCCTACCATACGAGTATATACAATTTCAATTATTTGACTTTTAAAATTGCTTTCTTTGTCATATCATATAATGTACTCATATATGTTTAAAACTCAATTATCGAAACGTGCCAGGCGCGATCAGAGCCAATAAAGAAATGCAAATGATCAAGTCACATGCGTCGATTGTTTTATAGAACATTATGTTCGTGTTAAAATGGTATGGTGGTATAGTATAGAGTACCTACCTACCTATGGCTATCGGCTATAAAGCTAAGTGTATTATCATCATTTGGAAAAGTCTTGAGTCATATTTTGGGGAAATATTTGCAGACTTTCAACGATTCGTAATTGATCGGAATCGGATGCACATATATACTGCACGTGCATTCTAAATACCGAAAGTACGGATTTACATAACGAACGACCCATTTCATCTGGCTGGCAATGTGCATTTTCTTTACGACGACTCGGAAAACTGAGAACGCCGTGAAGATCCCAATCTACATTTTCCCAAACAATTTCCCGAAAAAAGAAATGGGGAAAACACCACCGAAAAGTAATATGTCTTAATCATAACCAGGTCACTGCACTTCAGTACAAACGTTCAAAGAAACATTACCATATACATACAAATATATAAGTACGAATAACATAATATATCTAATTTAGTGTATACTATATTATTTAGAAATAATTCGTCGATTCGCCATTTTGTAGTGGGTGACGATGGCTGTGGCGTCTGGTGCTGTGATTCGCTGCCAGCAGGGTTGTTCGAAGGGTGGGGGGCGTAGGGAGAAGAAGGGGCCACGCTCACAGATCTGTTCTCTGCTATCACAATGATCGCCTGCGATCGCTGCGGCGGCGGCGGCGGCGGCGAAATAGCTACAGAGAGCGGCTAGCTACACAGTTGCAGTGGCTGTGTACGCTCAGCGCTAGACACTGCGGTGTTTCCGTCGCTGCTGCGGATCTCATCTCAATCACATGGTGATCACTCAGAGGATACTCGCTGCTAGCCGGACCATCAGACAAGCTGTAGTGGGATTTAGGTTGACCGAGGCCAATCACTACACCGGTCACTGTGCGATGACTTCGTAGGTCACCGGACCAACAACAACAAAATCTTTTCACAGGGGATGTGTTCGTTTGTAATGGCGCTTCAAGATAAAACCGTGAGTACTTTTGTAATTAAAAGTGGCGAAGGCGACGCAGCGAGAAATTTGCTCAATGTGTGATTTATAACAATAGGCCATGTGGTACTGTGATGTCTATTTAATAGTTGAACCACAGCGCTGTATTCGCACATATCTGTTCGCAACTGCAGCACAAGCTAAGTAACAAGTGTTTTCGCAATTAATACCTTAGTAGTTTTTTAGTGAGTTTTTTAATATGCGCGTATAAAATGTGGGGTAACATTTGCGGTGCGGAACAAAGGTTCACCGTTGACGTATGCCTATTGCTTGTGAATTGGCAATAGCAAGGAAGGAGTGTTCCTTAAATTTTAATTGGCTACCTTAATCACAGCACGGTTCTTGAGTTTCAATCCTATACTGACTGCTGAATATAATTATCTGTGGCATTCGCAATCAAGAGCACCCGCTCTTCACACGTGCTGAACAAATGAGCAGCCAAAAGGCGAGCCCTTGAGAAGTTGAAAATAATTGTGTGCTCCGCGAAATATGACAATAATTCGAACAGTATCGTAGGTATGTGCTCCAATATTAAAGCGCATATCTTTTGAATTTCGCATTGATAAATGATATTACTATCTATTGTTTCTGTGCGTCGGTGTGCACGCGATAATAAGTGCAAGTGCATCTGTACGCTCCAAGTGTCAGTTTGCATCAATCGATGGATCTTGTCGCTGCACTTCGTTGCACATGTCAAATGGTTGAGAGTGAGTCCAAGTCCAAGTGCAAGTGCAAGTGCATATGCGAGTGCAAGTGAGCACCATTTAAGTCAGTCCTGCAGTGCATTTGCGAGTGCAAGTGAGCACCATTTAAGTCAGTCCTGCAGTGCATTTGCGAGTGCAAGTGAGCACCATTTAAGTCAGTCCTGCAGTGCATTTGCGAGTGCAAGTGAGCACCATTTAAGTCAGTCCTGCAGTGCATTTGCGGATATAGCGATTTTAATGTTTGTCTAATTACTGGCGCTACGTATGTCGTTCTTTTATTAACAATATTTTAAATGAGATAATAATGCCAACAGTAGCCGGTTACTCTCGATCTTGGAAATACTTTGTTATGTATTATACCATAAAACTTTGGAAGGGAAGCGAAGCTGGAGAAAAGTGCAACCGAACCGGGATGCGAGAAACAAATCTGCAATGACTTAATCGTAGGATATAAGACCCGAGTTTGCATTTGTAACCGAGACTGGCTGGGAAACTGTCAGGACTCGATAAAAATAATGGGAAAGAAGCATCACAATCTAAAGAAGACATTGAGTGAGGAAATATTGCCTCATAAGAACGCAGAAGTGTTTAAAATAACTTTGAGTGGCCATTGTAAGTGGTTAAAATGGCGAGTTTTGAATGCGTTTATAGGCAGCCTTTGGTCATTATGAATTATGCGACACCGCCAGTCTCAATAGAGCCAAGCGAGATCCAGCCAATAGCACCCAGTCCCAGACAAGAATGCAAACCCGAGTATTTTTTTTGTCTATACTTAAGTTATTGCAGATTTGTTTCTCGCAACCGGGATGCCATATTCAACGTTGCTGTTTTCCTCTCACAGAAATTGGCTTCAATCTATCAGTCAAATGATCAATTGAAAATCGCAATATCTTGGTATAAGTCGAGGCGTTATCGGGAGAGTCATGTCTTAGACCATTTCTCCTCTTTGTGTCATAAAGCCGTTTGTACCAGCTGTGAAATGCGAATAATGTCATCTTTTATTATTATTATTATTATTATTATTATTATTATTATTATTATTATTATTATTATTATTATTATTATTATTATTATTATTATTATTATTATTATTATTATTATTATTATTATTATTATTATTATTATTATTATTTTCTTATAGAATGTTATATACCAACTCAGAATTTTTTAGGATAAAATCCTCAATATCAAGTCTTATAAGGGAAATTCTTTGGCATGCAAATTTCGTCAATAGGTACAGCTATCTCAGACTCTAGCGACCTTTATCTTTGTTATTTTCACGCTTTCGTTGCGTTTTCCTACATAGTGGCTTCGAAATATCGATCGATGTGGATCTATTTTCTACCAAGACAAAGCTTCCACCGTTTAAAGGTTTCATATTAAATTTAGTAAAGGATTACTTCAATTCTGAAACATTGTTGTTATTTCTTAATCACTCAGATAATACAATAGAAAAAAAATCTCCCTCCCCCCCCCCCCCCTCTCGAAACAAATTTAGGAAGCAAGGTACTTTAACAAAGAACGCAGGAGATACGAAGTAATCACGAATAGAGACATAATCATGCATGTTTGTTCAGTTTACGTTCCAACACACGAGCATTACTCCAGTTTACAAAACGATCGTCGAAGAGAGCGCTTATATTCTCCTGTATACCTACGCCGGTGCTTAGAAAATGCTTTCTCACGCTGTTCTCTCTTGTCTTGAGAAGACCAAGGGCTCGAGCGAATATCAAGACATTCACCTGTGCCATAAGCCCCGTGAATCATCGATGAGCCCCTAGCCCCTAGCCCCGACTCGCGATCTTCCTCATTACCTTCTGCATTAGCACCGTTGAACGTTGACATGATTGATGAACCCTTTGCTTTATGTTCTTTAGGAGCAATTCGATCGCAGTGTAATGCGGAATACCAACGGTGCAAGCAACGGCCATGGATACCAATCTTAAATTCTAAATATTTTAAACTAAATATTTTATATAAGGGTGGTTTTTACTTTTAGTTTGTCGTATGCGGATGCAATTATGAATATTGGGGCATTCTCATTGTTTGTAGTATCTACGCAAAGCAGTAGTGAAACCTGAATGAAATTCGGCAAACTATAGCATGATTAAAAAACCAAACAAGGGTTTGTGCATGTAAGTCCACGTTCAATTTAGGCAACTCAGCCTAGCACCATTGCAGAGTATTTAATTTTTTTATGGTATAGGGTTAACAGAATGAAAGTGTGTATAGTAAAACTGGTAATAAAACGAATATGCACGCAAGTTATTATATTATACCAGTGTGTACTTGGCATCGTTTTGGTAGGTGGTTGGGCATGGAAACCAAGCGAAGCGCAAGCGATCGGTTGTGCAGTTAGCTGTAGGTACCAAGTTACCGGGCGATTTCGTACCGAGTTACCGGTGGGCGAGCAGGCAATTGATTCGTTGATTCGTTGGCGTGGAGAGCTAACGAATCAACCGTGCAGTTATGTGTTCCACCGTGAACCAAGTTTTTTGTCTTCTGTGTGCACTAGACATGAACAGTGAACGGTGGATGCAGCCAATGCTGAGAGATGGTTTGGAATTGGAAACGAAATGAAGCCAACTTATTTTACCTATAGAAAAGTATAGGGAAGATTACGGAGGATTAACTTTTAAGTATTTGGATATATTTCTTGAGCTTCATGAGCAAAGCAATCTTCTATCATGGTCAATTGTTACTATTAGATATCAAGGGATGTTCGATCAAGGTGTATAAAACTACATATAATTTTATCAGTTATATAACTATCACAGGAGGTCTACGGTTTTGGTCTGTAATGCAGAACAAGGGTTAAAATTTTAAAATATTTTGTAAGTATACTGGCGTTGCTGATGATGATTTTAAGTATTGCAGTTCTTACGCCAATATGACAATCTGAAACGAGAATGCAGAGCATTGTCATTTGTGTATTCTTTGGAAACAATAAGGAGATAGGCATAGATTAAATCAACTGCGTTAATCTCTAATGCTTATTATTATTGCATTTGCAGTGGCATGAGTGGTTGAATTCACCATTTTCGAAGCGGTAATTCTTACGACACCAGCAGCATGTCTAATGTGTAAGTAGCTTTTGACGTCGGTACACTGAAGTTATTTGATGGCACCACCATTTTACAGCAGCTATACAAACTATTTTCTTTAGCACTTAAAATGGAATACACAGGTATTACCTGTCACATACCGCCTGGAAACACCTTTGTTAAGGTATGCTTTTTCCAGCTTCCAGCACTTTTCAGCCAGGAGCGTTATTTCCCAGCCAACTTCTGCTAGCAACATGGAATAGCTAGTTGTGGTTTTTCGGTTTGTGCTCTTTTGTGAATGGATTGCGGTCTTGAAAAGGACCTGTTAATCCAACTGTGAATCACCTGTTAATCACAACTACCATCATACCATGGCCCAGAAAACCTAAGCACTCTCAAAATGGAATAATTTTCTTATACACTTATTCCCATGCGTATATTTCTTACACTTTTTCTATAAACGGGATACAGAACTCAACGAGATGAAAAGTAGATACCGTTAACAAAGCGCGAACAGACTTCACCGAATTTTAATTTAGCTGGGTGAACAGCAAGACATATTTTTAAGTTTTCCCATTCCCCATTCACAAAACAGAACAAACGCAGCCTCGCGTTGTCAGCTGAAAGCAGCCATCGAAATGATATATCTGGGACGTAGATTCCTGCCCAATTTCATCCAGGTGTCCTGCGGCCACCGGTTTTGTTGCACTTACCTGTTCATTACCAATAACTCTAACTACTTGCTGCCTCCAGAGCAGAACAAACGCTTGTTACCACGAGCATCGATTGAGAGATCCATTCCATTCAGTTCATGAATCTATCATGTTTAATTATAAAATAAATTGTATTTGTCGAGAATTTGCGAACTGATGAATCAAACGCGTATTTGGTTTCGGTAGAACGGTAATATATTGCTTTTAAATTGCGCTTTTGGAATACGGTGTCAGTGAGAAGACCTACAACAATGGGGTAGATTTTTCTTTTCTGTCGTGGAGTGTTTGTGCAAAAAGTCTGGATATTTAAAATACGGTGACTTCTATTTTGTAATACCTTATGACAATCAGCTTCTGAAAAAGAAATGTGTGTGCTCCATCACACACGCACTCACACATATGAACACACATACACACACACACATATATATATATTTATGTGTGTGTGTGTATACCCAGAAAAGTGGTGGCGAAAACGAAAACACGGTTGCCCCCCCCCCCCCCTCCCTCCCACAAATAAAATTCCAGCAGTAAAGAAAGCCAAGTGCAGGTTGGTGCAGATGCTACCGTTGCCCTGCTGCTCCTGTGGCTATAAGGAAAGCTTTGCTAAAAATCATTTCTTATCTCTCAGCTTGCGACATGGACCTATGTTTATGTTTGTACATGTGCCAAGATCAAGAGAGCGGTTTCAATAATTGTATGATAATGTCAGTTGAGTTGGTCGAGTCAAACGGGCTGAAAAAAAGCAACCTTTCGCGATATAGATTTTATACAGGGACCTTTCGCACAATTTTGACTTTTGCTGGCACCTTTTCGTTGGTTATTGATATCAATTGTGCATCAAACGGCGCTTTCGACGTCTGTACCCCGAGCGTCGGTTCTCTCATTAACCCCGACTCGCATTCTCAGTTCGACCAACGTCGAGTGAGCGTCCGAGCGGCGAAGTGTCACCCGGCACTTCACCATTGATTAGCCGCCAACGCTTTTTCCAAAAAACTGACCGTCCCCATCTTATTTCGTAGACCACACAGTAACACTTTTCATTAATTGCGCAAAATAATAATAATAATAACAAACAGAATGATGACATTGATCGTAATAAAACTTCACGTAGGTATTAATTTAAACCTCTCCTTATTCCCATTTAAAATAAAACCATGAAGCTATTCACCCTCGGTCAAAGATGATTAAAATCATTTGTCTCGTCTGACCTTCATTTAATAGGTGATATGATTTTTGATGAGCATTTCTTATCAAAGTTTGGAACTAGGTGCTATAAGCGCCGATAAGGCCCCATTTGGTCTAATTGATCGTGTGGCCAGAGGGCGAAGAGCGCAACCATGCCACCCCCCCCCCCGCCCCACCCCACGCAAAAACCACCCGTTACAATCAGGTCCGGCGTAAATAATCGAATTCTTTCCAATGAGCTATGTATAATAATTTTGAATGTGGTAAAAGGCGCTTTACACCGATTTTTTTGTCGCGTTGCACGTACACAAGCTCATATACCGTCATGATCTTTTTTTTCGGTTGGGCACTTCCAGAATTCTACCCAAATGCCTTGTCTTCGATAATATTTGATTGAATTAACCGTGTTCTTGAAAGATTTGCGTATTTGTTGTTAATACATAAATGAAAAACAGTTTCCCCAGTGTTTATAGGGGTGCACTGTACATTTTTTGTGCAGTGTACTTTGTTTTTGGGAATACATTGTTTTTCAAACTTCTTTAGTGTCTTCCAATTCAAGGTGTATTGAAGGGGTAGACTTTTTGTGATTGACTAGGAAACAAAATTGGAAAGACTAAAACTTCGGAACAAAACTGAGTGATGACTGATGTTGCCTAACAGTTTAATTCTTTAAAGAAAATTAAGATTGCAGACTGAGCGCTCAACGGAATATGCTCAAGTTTTCACTATTGGCAAAGAGATAGAGATTTTTAACCAGGTAAAGAGGTAAAGATTTTTTTGTGTGAATATTTTTTGTTGTCCAAAAAGACTTCTGGACAAACTGTGGTGTTTCATTATTCATTTTCCTAACGTTTCGTCCAATTTGTTTGGTCTTTCTCAAGGGTCAATCAATACGAACTAAAAAAACAAAACATTTGGCACTAGGTATACAAGAGATCTCAACAAAATAACCAAAGTTATAAAATGACATTTTGACTAGAAACATTTAGCGAGAAGGTCAAGGTCGATTCTGTTTTGATGCAGTTTTGCTCCTTGTTGTAGTACCAAGGAAAGGGGTGGGTGGATGGTGCATGTATGCCTGATTGTTCGACTCGCATGATGATTTTGGGGATGTGGCTGTAATTTAATAGGTATATCTTATATCTTGTATCTTTAATATCTATGTTCTTATCAGTTATCACTCTCAATTACTATAAATGAAATTGTAAAGGGTTACACCAGCACGTTAAACCAAATTGCAATGAATTACACCTACACGTTGAACTAAAAAACAGTATAGTTACTCCGGGTTATACAAAGAGTTATACCGATTTATACTAAGTTTCGCTGAGTTACATTAAGTTACACCGAGTTATACCTGGTTACACCGGGCTACGTCAGGTTACGTCAGGTTACGTCAGGTTACGTCAGGTTACGTCAGGTTACACCAGAACGGACACCACGTGCTCTGGGGTCCGAGAGCATTTCGGTGCTTTTCGCTCGGACGATAGGTACTAGTGAACTCACGAGGTCGGTTGAAATGAAGGGCCTCAAACCACCGTGAAGGCTGAATAAGCCGTTGAGGAAACAAAGGAATGATTGTGCTTTGTCCTTCAAACGATTATTACTCATAGCTAACCACTGACCAAATCAAACCCGATGGGGTCCACCGCTGTCGCTTTCCTATCTTTGCAGGAAATAACTTGGAAGATGCGTCGCCAGCCAAGCGTATGCTATGGCTTCGTCTGCACATCTTTAGTGAGAAGGGCAGTGCATTTATCCTGGCCCTGCACTAGAGACGGGATTTGTTTGTTTTCGATTCGGCCCGGCCGGTCGTGAATCCGGCCCGGTCCGAGGCCCGACGGGTCTTACATTTTTCAGTACGGCCCGGCCCGAAATATTTGTCCAAACGTAACACCTGTCCGAAGCTGTCCGAAAGTCCAAAGCTGTCCGAAGCTGTCCGAAAGTCCGAAGCTGTCCGAAAGTCCAAAGCTGTCCGAAGCTGTCCGAAGCTGCCCGAAAGTACGAGACTGTCTGACTTGGTCCGACAGTCCGACTTGGTCCGAAAGTCCGACACGGTACGGGAGTCTGACACGTTGTAGAGGGAATACTAGATAACCCATATCAGGGTTTAGTGTTTATATTTGTAATAGTTGCTAATTACAAGGGAATAAAGAGCTAAAACATCAGTTGCATTACTCAGTAACGTAGCATTTCAGCGATTCGACGGTTACTTTCGATGTTTTACCAATTAGTTAGAAAAATTTTCGATGCCTTTGTGCACGTGAACCTTCCGCCCTTGGACAAGGTTGACTATGTCTTAGACCAGGAAGCTATAGAAGTCGAAAGTCCGACCAGGCCCGTCAGTCCGAAACGGTCCGAGAGTCCGACACGGTCCGACATTCCGACTCGGTCCGACAGTCCGACTCGTTCCGAAAGTTCGACAAGGTCCGAGAGTCCGACGGCCCGAAGTCCGGATCGTGTCCGGTCCTCCCCGGCCCGACAACTCAGATCCGAAGCCCGGCCCGGTCCGAGGCCCGACAATTGCAAAAAAAATCTGTCCGGCCCGGCCCGAAAGTTGGGCCGGACTTTCAGACCGTTCGGACTTTTTTTCTCATCTCTAAGCTGCGCTTCAGTTTTTAAAAGAACTGTAAGGGAAATTGTTTCCAAATAAATGAATGTAACTTGTAGTATGTTATTGAGGGCAATTGCTCCAATCGTTTGCGAGTAACGAGGTATATATATATATATATACATAACGGCGAAGCAGTATCGTCTTAAAAAGCGTGTACCGCAACAAAAACAAATATGTCCTGAGCAGAAGTTACAGAATTTCATAATAGTCCGTACTGATTGTATCCAGCCCGAAATCACACAAAAAATGAGAATCAATGGAAATTATGTATGACAATGCGCGAAATAATATGAAACAATCGGTTCCTTTTTTATTATTTTATTATATTCGTACAGATAATTGTTTCAACATTTCGGCTGTATGCAAACTGAAAATAATGACAAAATCCATTTATTTTGATTTGCTCAAAAAATGTTTTGATCTGATTTTGTTGAAAAATGTATGAGATTTTGAATGGATTTATACAAGTTTCATTCAGATCGGAACAGACGTATGGTTTGTGTACTAAATAACGCATAATAACGCATAATAAGAATTAGTTTCTTTGCAGAATGTAGTGTAAAAAAACTACCAAAATGAGCCTCGCTCGCCTTTGTTTGCTCTACTCAATGTGATGGGTGAACAAGTACAGATAATTTAACTATTTTAAAAGATTATCGAGACTGAAAACTCGTTTATTTGTTTTATTTCGGGTTATCGATTCCGTCTTCAATTGTCTGTTAGGTTTTTTTATTCAATTTTGTCCAGATAAAAAGAATTTATCCAGCCGGCCGGCTAATACTCGCGAACGCCCGAATAAAATATTTAACTAGGGGCTTACAAAGCAATCCATAGATACGAACTTGGAAGCAAGACACCTAATTAGACATTTTGTGCATGAAGAAATAAAGAGTGAAGAGCTCGTTATGTGAAAGATTTTTTCACACGATTGTTTGTGCCTCTGGAATTCAGGCCTTCCGTAACTCGAGATAAATAAATATGACTGGGTTGGAAATAGTTAGTATGGATGACTGGAGACTCATTTCTGACCTTATTTCTTGAGGAAAATGCAACCAAAATAGTATTATCAAATCCCACGCATTATTCATAATTATAGTAAAATCAAATCAAGTGATATGAACAAGGAAAACATGACTTGTGCGACGTGGAGCGGCCAGAGCGAGATCACAAAATGTTGCTTAATAATTGTTTCCCCTACCAGCTATCAGGGGCGTGCATTGGATTTTTCATAGTGACTATGCTCTACTAACATGATAGTATTATAATAACATCCAGCATGGATAACATTGCAATAGTTATCTTTGATGGCAAGTAACATAACTTCGTACCCCCTCCCCTAATAACCATCCACCACTTCAACCACAAACATCGGAGCGCAGAAGCACACATGCATTTTAGTTTTAAAATACCAAAATGAAACCATCGATCCATTACTCATCAATTTCATACGTTGAAGATGAACTCGGACCCATTACCTTGTAGGATTCCCATTCCGCGTGCTGAATCTCTGTCTGCGCTTATCCTTGTAGGCGTTATGTGATATAGGTACCTACACTAGACGAAGGGCTAGACGATCCGTATTCATTTGAATAACATACTCGGTAGTCGGCACCAAAAGTAACTGTTCCTTTCATTCAAGAAAAGCAATGACTAACCTTACAATATGTTTATAGTTCTTTCGATCAACTGCACCACAAAATAGGTACTTTGTGTATAGCAGACATCTGCTCACCGAACTCGTTCAAATTGAAAAGACGCACATTTTAACGTCGACTTACCCGCGTCAATGATTTGATCAAATAAACGAGACATCTAGCGGCATTAGAAAAAGAACTACTCTATAACCGACGTCGAAGCAGTAGACGCGTGTACTCACACTTACTCATTTCAACAAACTAAACAGGCAGACGTCAAAACCAAAATGTTCAACTGATGCAATCAGCTGAACTATTTGGTCGCTACCTGCTCGTGGTAAGCGCTAGTACCCAACATTCAGTGGCGTACGGTACGCCGAAGTTCTGATGCAGCGTCACGGGCCATTAGGCACATTTACTATTTTCAGTCTAAAACAGAAAAATACCAGGTTGCTTTTGACATTCGGACCTGAAACGCACTGTAGTCCAGGGTATACGCTGGTAAACGGCGTATAAGCTCATCTTTCAGTTTTCAAAGTAGCATATTCTCTGCACCTATACTTTAAAGAAAAAGGCTGTTGTACGCTGCTGGCATACGGTAATTTCTAGCTTCTATGCGGAGAACTTTTGCGAGTTTTTTTCAACACTAACTCATTTTTCACATATTTTTCATTCAACACATAAACACCCACTCCAGACAACTTACCTACACTCAAACGTGGTGGGGAAAGGAATGCGGTGCAAGAATATAATTACAATGCATTGTAAGGAATCCAAAGTGATCGGCAGTGCAGGCAACGCGCCAGTAAACCATGTTCGGACCATGGTCCCTCTTCCTACAAGTTGTCGAAAGGTTGAGCTGAATATTCAAGATAAGTGTCGGTAAACAACGAAATGTGGAAAATGACAGTATATTCTATTAAATAGGTGCAGCCAGTGGCGTAACTTCAAATCGGAGGCCTCGTAGCATAACAATAAACTGAGGCCCCGATGCAAAACCTGTCCACCAAAAAAAGGTAATCGCCATAGCCTTTTACGAAAATTTCTCTCTCCTTTTTTACAATATTTTCTTATCGGGGGCCTTTGCGCCCGGGGCCCCCCTGATCCCGAGGCTCCCGAGCACTGGCATGCCAGCTCCCCTCTAGTTACGCCCTGAGCCCGAGGCCCCCGAGCACTGGCATGCCAGCTCCCCTCTAGTTACGCCCTGAGCCCGAGGCCCTCGAGCACTGGCATGCCAGCTCCCCTCTAGTTACGCCCTGAGCCCGAGGCCCCCGAGCACTGGCATGCCAGCTCCCCTCTAGTTACGCCCTGAGCCCGAGGCCCCCGAGCACCCTCGAGGCCCTCGAGACGTTGTGTAAAATAAAATAAGAAAGTTTATGTACCTAAAGAATTTCTAAATACTCCCCCCCCCCCCCCCGATATCTCACCGTTGACGAAAAATCACCGTATACCCTCTTAAATTTGCAGCATTGCACATACTGCCAAAATACCACGCAGAATTCGCCGTTGTTATTACGATAGCATTTTTCACGTCAAGAAGAAAAGCATTGTTCTACGTAGCTCCCGACATTGCGCTGTCAATCATTCCACGCTCTGACCATTCAACCCTTTGGCGGACAATGAATGTTGATACATGTGGCTCTTCTAGCAGCAGCCAGGAGCCTCTTTGAGAGTGAAACACCGCTCTCATTCTAAACGGGAAAAATACTTTATAGTACTATATACTAATACTATATTATACTAGAAGATGTCAAGATCTTTTGGGGGCATTTCTCCAGTTTTTCCTACATTTCGTTAAGATTTGAAATTTGGCTAAAATGTCACAAGGATGCAAGAAAAGACAAAAACGGGAGAAAGTTACGAACTTTCAAAGAAAAGTGTGTGTGTGTGTGTGTGTGTGTGTGTGTGTGTGTGTGTGTGTGTGTGTGTGTGTGTGTGTGTGTGTGTGTGTGTGTGTGTGTGTGTGTGTGTGTGTGTGTGTGTGTGTGTGTGTGTGTGTGTGTGTGTGTGTGTGTGTGTGTGTGTGTGTGTGTGTGTGTGTGTGTGTCAGCAGTGCCGTATTTACTGTTCAGGAGGCCCTGTGCAACTTTGTGTACAGGGGGGCCCTAACATACATATATACTTATTTGAAGGGGGCGGCAGGGGGGGGGAGGGTAGGGGGGATTTGATTCTTAAAGCCATTGAGACAGCAAAGGGGTGTCAAAAGGTTCCCAAACTGGGGGGTCTGGGGCTCAGCCCTAAACAAAATTTTGCGTTCAAGGTTATTTTTTCAACAAATCTACGTGTTTCAGGTAATACACGAGACTGGAGCATAATTATGAGCTTCATTTTTAAAGGCCTAATATTTAATAAGGAAAGCGAGCGATAAGCGAAATCTTCAACTTCACCAGCCCCAAAAAAAGTGGCATGTGTGTGATTGTTTGTTTTTTGTTTATGAGCGCTCATACAGACCAAAATCCTGGTCCGATTTTGATTAAATTTTCATGGCGTCTACCTTTGTTCTCAGCTTAGATCTCCTGCGTTTTTTTCAAGAAAACTCCCATTCCACTCTTCTTCAATTCACCCATAAGAGCATATATCAGAATTTGGGTTAATTTTCACCAATTTCTTTAGCGGATCTCTGGCGGAAGTGGGGCTTACCACCAAGTATCGATCAAGCGAGGTACCTGTTTAAACCCTTTTTCCCAAAAATATCATGGTGGGCGAAAGCAGCAGATTTAAATGAAAATAAAGATTTAAAAAATAATCGTACGTCGTTTCGGTAACCCAGCGTTCTAGCGATTCTAGTAATTTTCACTGTTTTACCCATGGTAACTTATAACCAAATTCTCAGGGGCCTCTGAAATTCCGGGGCCCTGTGCACGTGCACCGCCCGCACATGCCTAAGTCCGGGTGTGTGTGTGTGTTTTTTTTTTTAAATAAACGATACGAAAAGATTTCAAATTCTCTTGGAACTTCGCTCCACAAATGTACGGTTTCGGTGAGATTTGAAATAGTTTGTGTGGTAGGACGCATTGTGGGCGGAGAAACGCTCAACGCTGCGTTTTGCTGCCAAGTCTAAACCATAGGATGTCGTACATTTGGAAATCGAGAGCGTGATAAAGGGGCAAACCGATTGAAAACATGCTATATGCAGTTTTAGCGATTAAACGAAAGAGAAAAAACCCAATACAAAAATATTAAGGTAATTAATAAAACAGTACCTACAACGTTTGAGAACAGCAGACTAGACTATATAGTTATTACAGCTACAGAGCGCACGCCCCATATGGCAAATAAAAAGCCATTTCAATTCGTGTAAAACTGGAGCAAGTCCGAGCGGGGTATTAATTTGCCTCGCTAAAGCGCGGCTAGGGGGTAGTACAGAGGTTCCCACGCGAACTTCCCACCTATATAGCCTCAAATATAAATTTAAAATTGTGAAAAAAGACGTAGTCCGAGAAAGAATGAACTGAAGTCAGATAGTAAACTTTCATGAAAAGAAAACCATGCTTTTGCGAACTCCGCAAAAATAATCATTTAAATAATCGTATAATCAAATATCCATTTAAGATACTTTTTGAAAATACACACCTCTGTCAATTTGAAAGTACAACAACCTTTCATATACCATCCGACCTCAAATACTCGTCCCCCCCTTCACCCTCCCACAACTCTCAGCTAATATTCGTAGCCAGGTAAAGTACCACGCTTCTCTATACCCACAGCGTTTAGTTTGATCTTTTAAGAACCGATATAATCGCATGCCGCAGATATGCACATTTTTAATTCGTTTCATTTGTAGGCATTTTGTACACTTAGGTACCTACTAGCCTAGGGCGTAAAGAAATCCAGCCACAAATAGTACGTTTTATGCAAGCCCATTAAAATCGTTAATTTCTGGACAAATGGTGGAGCCGGTAATAACAGCTAATAATCTGATAGGTGATGTTATTACTATTACAAATGATTCCCTGAGGCAACCGCTTATTGACGAACAACAGATTTATTTAAACTGTCCCTGGGATTAGCAAGCACCTTAATCCATGGGTGGAAAGGCGATATTTAAAGTTAAACCAAGCTTAAATCAAGAAAGTTTTAAAAAATCAGGCCCCAGTTTTCTCTGCCATTTGCCTGCTTTCCAGATCTGAGGATATCTGTATAGTGCCTGACTTGGTATTGTCACCCGTGGGGGGAATTGGATTCTTACTTCCCTATAAAGATAGCAGTGGTTGATGCGACTTTAGAAAGAGCTCTGTGTGCTAGGGTGCCGGATTGTTCTCGTAAGGATGCAACGCAAAGTCAGTTCAATTATAAATTGCAGTTGTAATTAAGAAAATAAACCACACAAAACTTCGATTTAAACGCCTAGTCCTTTATGCTTCTTGGCTGCAAGAAGCATCCACTTTTCTACTTTCCAGCTATTCAACTGTAATTTTGTAAATGTTGAACTATGCATCACACATACTACACATGGTAACATGGTTCGAAGTTTCTAAAACTCCTGACATTTTTCACAAATCTGTGTGTGCATAATAACTACGCTGTATTTCTAGGGGACGTTGTCGAGGGCAGATCTGGTAGTATACTAGTCCATCGACTACAGGATCAGGATTCAGGAGCGGGTCCAGTCTTCCCTAACAATAAGCAGGGAACTATAACTTCGTTTGGCTTTGGCCTATTAATAAAACTTACGATTCTGGTTTTAGCTGAACGGTTTTTCGCTTGTGGTGGATGGAGAGAATTTCTTTTCGAAAAAAACGCTCTAAGATGGTAAAGGGCAAGGTGTAGAGTTCAAACATTTCCCACCCATTTGGTTGAAAATGGGTTGAAAATGTGGGTTGTCGCGCGAAACCTGTTTGCCCTGCTTGAAAATAATTTGCCACAAGCAGTGGACCAAAAATTGACTTAGTTGGGCTTCTCTCATATACTCGCGATTTTCACTCTATATCCCGTGAGTTGTTTTAACTTTTAACTCATAGATGTGGCCACTGGTTTCTTATACCAACACATTTTCTATTGACTCTTTAATGTGGCAACATTTCTTACCTGATATCACATGTGTAACACTTAAAATTGGAATTTTGTAATCCATTTCGGGACACGGTTCTTGAATGTACTTACAGATATTGTGTGCTCAGTTCTCGACTCGCTTGAGACCTGACGCGACATTGACGCGACATTGCAGCGTGGGCATCTTTGCCACTGGAGTTTGTCAGCAGGGGAATTCGTCTTCGACGTTGTGACTTTATGATTTTGATTGTTGCTCAGAAAGCCTTGTTATTTGAATGGCTTTCTTGCAATAATCACAACCAGAAATAAGCAACTTCTTCGTAAATTCTTCTCACGCGGTGGAATATCACTGCCAACCGCCGCACACACTGCAGACAAGACGTATGGCATGCTGCGCGGGACCGAAGACTATACAAGCGTGACCTGTGTCGAGAGGGTGAAAAGTTGCGAACTCTCTCAATCAAAGATTTCGGATTCACATGCTCTCTTCAATTTTCAACTTCTATCGCACCTGGACAACAATCCGAAGATAAATGGATTCGGAGTTTGTATATAAACTGGTCTTGCGAGAAATTGTGATATTCTGTAACTTTCTTCCTGAATGATAGGAACAGGGTTCCTTTTACTCTTGTTCGAGAATGGAAGCACTCATTCCCTCCGTGTTTTACATTAATATAATAGGTTGCAGTACAGTATTGTACTATATACGGAATATTTTTAGTATTTATAATGTAAAAAGTATGCTACTATCTTGTGGTTTAGATGAGGGCATCCTGTTAACCATTTAAATAGTGTCTTATCTAACTTGAAACATGGGGTAAGAGCAATTCAGCCAGACTGCTAGTATATTTGCATACTTCAGTTTGTTATAAATGTCAATAGCAGGTCAATTTGTCTGAGCTGCAAACTGTACATTGTGTCTTATCGTACAATTTACATTTCATGCTGTCAATTTATATACCTATATATACAACCATTTCTGTGGATGCCACATCAGCTATTTTCTTTTTGGATGAAACAAATCTTTGCATCTTTATTAATTTTACTATTAGCAACTATGTGCAGTTTTACTCCTTTATCATATACTTTTTTTAATTTTTTGGTCGTGTGACCAATAAAACTTTACACATGGTGAATAACCACGAAATTTCCCCATGGAGTGGAGTTGCTGGAGGGTGAGTTAGCCGCCCCCATTTATCTTATAAAGTCAAGACCTGATCAAGACGATAGGCTTGGGGTAGATGTTATATAGGGTGAAAATGTATCAGTCCCCAAAAGATTAATTATTCTAATGAAGTTTGTAATTTTTGAAATTTCCTTAGCAAATTGATTATCAAAACGTGTGAATCGAGATATGTTTGAAATATCTAAAAGTGTCTAAACAGTGAAAGAAACAAAAGAATATTTAATTGATTTTGCCCCATGGCTGATAAAGGCATGTATATATCAACGTTCTTCATAGAAACCCGAAGCCGAACGAAATCCAGCCCACTGGAAACCATTTCGAGCTTGTCTGCTTTCAATGCAAAAAACTCTTTGGAAAACTCTCGAGGTTTGGTAGCTAGAGATTGGTAGGAGCTGGTACGCAAGCATGTGGGCGAAATACCACCGCCTTACTATTAGGCATCACACTATACAGACAAGTCAGGCGGGAGAGCGTAGCCAAGGCAAATGAGGGAATACAATATTATTTCCAAAGGTTAATTTGGGCCTAAGCCCCAAGTATGCCTTCCGCTGTAGGGCATGGTAGCTCTTATGCCATTTTGCATGCCTTTTGGACTATAAGGGACACCATCATATTTATTTCATAAATGGTTTTTTTCATGTGTGGGGGGGGGGGGAGAGAGGTAACCGTGTGGCCTTGAACCTCCTGGAACCTCATATCATTCTCTTTTGTTGTGAGGCCTTATATCCACTGGCCTAGGAACAGGGGGGGGGGGGGGGCAAGGGGGGCAATTCCCCCCCCCCCCCCCACTTTTAGGCATAGGGGGGCTACTGGGGGGCAAATTTTATAGTTGAAATCATTCATTTTGTCTGCTGCTCAGAGTTGAGTATACCTAGTGTTTCTGCTTAGCTGATGTTGAACGAAATCTTTTGACTCGTAAAAACAAATCACTTCCAGGAATATGACTATAGCAGTAGCAGAAATGCAGACTTACACTGTTTATGTTATAGTCTGAGTCATACATGCACCCAGACTGGGAGAGGGAGAGGAAGAATTTTGTATTGCTAGTGTAGAGCTGGAATTCGCCACGGCAAGACGCTCTGCTGTATTCGATGTGCGATATTTACAGGCATCACAGAAAACGTGATCGTAATTTTCGTAATGCGTTAATTTGATATCTTTAAATTAAGTATTCTAAATGTGTATTTCTTACCCCCATGTTTCCAGGCTGCAATTTTATCTCAAACCCTCAGATTTGCTTTAAAAAATATAGCCCCCCCCCCCCCCCCCCCACAGTCCGGGTTTCACCACTGTCTGTCTTGCAGCTTGCCCCCCCCCCCCCCCCCCAACTTGAAAAGCGTTCCCACGCGCCTGCTTATATCAATAATGTTTATTCCGTTTATTACATCAAATCAACCAGAAATATATCGCAGTTGTTCATCCAAAACCTCACGTTTCCAGTTGGATTTCCAGTTGGTCACATCTTTCAACAAAAAACTAAAAATGCCTTCCCTGAACAATTTTGTTTTAGGTTTCGCCTGTATATACAGTGTATTTGGCATACGTATCCTCAAAAATGTATATTGTTTTTGGAAAGCCAGTTATTACAGCATAGGCGTGAGCAGGGTCAAAGATTAGGGGTGGCCAAAAAGGGAATTGTTTAATACACATAAATTAGGATTTCTGTCAAGTATATTTTTCGAGGAAAACTTGCAATTCGAACTTGGAAGATGGCGGTTTCATTATCAAGCGTATAAGCCAGTCGCATGGGAACGTTTTTCATTTAGGAAAAGTGCATGGCTTGACTTAAACCGGAACCGGGGGGCAGGGTCTGGGGGAACAGGCCTCCCTGTACTAACAGGAACAGGATCACTGTAAGCCATACTTCATTAAAAATAAAATCCTCACAGTATACAGCCTCCTCATTCTACAATCATCCATAGCCACCCATGCCAAAGAACTGAAACTAAAGGAGCACAGCAAAAATAACATCCACAACCACAATACCAGACAAAACAAAATGCCTCACGTCCGATTTAAAAGAACTAAACAAATTCAACAAAACTCTGATTATATACACTCGAAAATTTACAACAAACTCCCCGCTAGTCTTAAAGATAGCAAAGACCCACTCCAATTCAAAAGATCCCTAAGGAACTTTGTTGCTAACCAAATTAGGCACCTAGGTTCCTATTACCACTCAATTTTACTTTTATCACCCAACAACACATTTATTGCCTATTAATATCACTATTATATAGTCATTTTATCATAAGTATTGCTACTACCTACCACACTAATTATATTTATTTATATTATTTATATTATATTTATTAATTCTATGAGGTAGGTATACCTCTAGAATTATTTACAAATTATTATAAAACGGTCAATTAGCTCCTATTATCAATGATAACCATATTATTATTATTACTATTATTATTTTTATTATTAGTATTATTATTATTGTTATTGCTACCAATTTATTGCACTTTGTTATATTTTCGTATCTTCATATGCCTATCATTTTAACTGTATTTTCATCAACAACATATTTATGTACCATCCTGACGAACCCTAACGGGATTCATGGCTTGTAAATGTTTTATTTATTTAAGCCAATAAAGGAAATCTATCTATCTATCTATCCATTCTGAGGAGAGTTCGGGGGAACAGCCCCCGGGAAAAATTTGAACAATCAAGGTTATTTTCAATAAAATCTACGCGTTTCAGAAATTCATTAGGTCCCAGGCCTACGCTCGCACCCCCCCCCCCCTGCGCACGCATATTACAGATTTACAGATATTACAGAATTACAGATATGAGGGAATGTCCACCTTTATTTCAAATTAACCACTGGATAGGATTGAGTATTTCTTGTATTCTTTTCTCCAGTATGCTTGGCTATGCAGAAGCCGGCGTCATGAACCATGAACCTTGCATCTGGCACCTGCAGGACGAAGTGGTGGGCAAGATGATGGAGTCGTCAGAGAGAGAACGGGTGTCAGGTACCATCAGCGGAACTTGGAACATACCTTGTCGGACGCATCAGTGATTTTAAGTTGTAAAGGTATGTTAGCCTGTCTTGAGCTTTCGATTAGGCACATATTTCATAGTATCTTTTCATAGTGGCTCAGTGAGAGCATGTCAGTTCATATTACAATGATTGTGAAAAAACAACAAAACAAAATTATAAATTGTAACAATGATCCCCAGAAAGGTAGAGTAGGCACTGCTTACCTAGACTACCCAGACTAGTACGCCCCTGGGGTAAACACAACGCTTTTCATACGCTTTTAAGCCCTTAGGTATGGAGCCCATCCGTTTGAAACGTTTAGGCCGAGAACGCGACGGATATGCAGTACACATTGCGCTGAAGAAGCGCCGTGCGCCCATGGAACGTTAATATGTGCCTCCTCCCCTCATACAAATGTACTGGAAATAAAAAAATAAAAGAAATAGAACCCAACCCAAGAAGACCAAAGTGTCTATTGTGTGGCTAAGGTAGGTACAGAATCTTGACTTATTAAGTGATTACGTACACTCAGCTTGACCATAGGGCTCCCCCAAGCCTTGGGGGGCAGCTCGGGCCTCCGCTTTGCCACTGGATTCAGCCCTAAGAGCTTGAAAGCAAAATGCCTATAGGTGTACCTAATAGCAAGTAAAAACTTTTGAGCTTGTGTGACTTTTTGGAACAAAATAAAAAATCAATGCTCAAAAATTTCAACCACAACAGACTGTTGTTTATTTTACGTCTGTCCAACTGTTTGCTGTTTTGTGCTACATTTATAGTTTCTTTCTGGATCTAGAGTTAAATGTCCAAGTTGACTAGTTGATAAATGAAGGTAAGCATCTCAAAAGCACCATGCTAGAAATGGAATTTGAGACATCAGCTTCCTGATAACATCAGCTTTCTTAACTCATTGGCTATATAGACTGTACAAACGGATGGCAGTCTGACCTAGAAATGCAGAAAGGAAATCTCGGCGTATCCATTGTATTGAAATGAAGACTCTAGTTAAAGCTGCCATAATTTCACATATGAAGCCAGATAGATTATCTAGCAGTGCAATGCAAGTGAAAGGCCAATTCCCGCTGCCCCTGATTTTATCGACTACGTGGCCGAAAGCCAACTAGCCGCTGACGGTGTCTAATCGACGTCTCTCTGTCGTCAGATGGAAAATCATCAGTCGGCCGTCTCCCCTCAACCTCAACGACGCTACCTTATTACTTGGCGGCACTGCGACCTAGGCATCTACGACTTGCGCTCGGAAACTTGACAGGCATTGGTAGGATCAGCACGAGCTGGCATTAGGAAAACCTCTGCTTAGTTTCACCACTTAAACTGATTTGTAGTTCTTATTTTATTGGCACAAGTTGCAGAATTTGTTTGAAGCTAGTGTCCAATGAAAGCGTGAAGCAGGATACGGTCGTGTACCCAAATGACTGTGAAATGAGTTGCAAGCTTTTCATTCACTTTGTCACATTGTTTTGTATTGTATTGTATTGTATTTATTTGGCTGCTGACAAGTTACATAGTAATTGTATGGGCCTTATAGAATAAGATTAATGTAAAATATAATTATAGTTATAGTTATCCAATAATAGGAACATATTCCATAATGATAAAGATTACGATTAAGATAAGTGATAGGTAACAATAGTAATAATAATAGTGAATATTTTCTAGTGACTGTAAACCTTCGATCGAAGTGTAAACTAATGTTATTTTATACGATTGCACGTAGATTATGTAGTGGTTGCCTGGAAGTATTCCTCAAGTTGGTAATATGGGTTGGTTGTGAGGAAGTTTTTGAGGCTGCTGTCAAATGAGCTACGTTTTGGGGAGTCTTTGATGTGGGGAGGGAGGTGGTTGTAAATTTTGGTGCAGATGTGTAGGGGGCTATGGGTGAAAAGTGTGGTGTTGTGGGGGATGGTACGGACTGCCTTGCTGCTCCTGGTTGCGTAGGTGTGAATAGAGGAGTTCAGGGGGAAGAGTTCGGGGTTGGATCGTTTGCATTGACAGACAAGGTATAGTGATTGTGTTACATTTTCCAGGAGTTGCTGATTAATTTTTTGTAGTACGATCCATTGAAATTTGAAATACACAGGCAAATATCCACAACTGATTGACTTTTTTTAGTTTGATAGTGTTGCATTCCCTAGGTATTGGTATCAGGGTGGATTTGCAACCTCTCAGATAGGACCCGCAAATTGCAGAGTCAACGATTCTCCCTCATAGTAAAACGACGGCTTTTGCAGACTGTAGGGCAGTGATGTGTTGGTCTATACATGCAGGTGTACACAGTCCACCCACTATTCATTTTATTTTTGGCCGTAACCCCCCTTGGAAATTTCTAGGGAACGCGGGTGAACGCACGGGAACGCAGAAGTAAATAATTATTATTTGAAATATCATGCAATCCTTTTATTTCAAGATGAAAATATCAAATTTTAATGTTTATCATTCCTAATAATCCACCTAAACCTACCAAGAATGCCAATGCATTCGTATAAGTAGGCTGAACTGTCGGCGTCCCAACTCGCGAGAAAGGGCCGAGTCTAGCCGAACTAGTTCGATATCCAAAATTAGGTACGACGCTTAAGAGGAGGTACGCGGCCTCGCGACGAGGTTTATAAACCCTCAGAAGCAAACCCACTTCTAATAAAAATGATTCGAAGTACAGACAAAAATGCTAACAAAAACCAAAATATCGCACTGAACGAGCTAGTTCAATTCAAGATGCAGCACTAGAAACAAGTGGATTTGCGATTTGCGTTGCCTCTGGTGCATTCCTCCTTCGCAAAAACCGAAAGGCAACTAAATTCAAGACGCTTTGTGTGGAAGTTATATAAAGTCGAAGCGTCAACATCAACGTAGACGTCAATACAAACCGTATTCGATTAATGATTGATTTTCTTTTACCAAATTCTATGACCAAATCACTGGGGAAAGGGGTGGAGTGAATCAGAGATAAATGGGATGCATTTATTTCATAATCTCAAAACCATGACATACTTAAAAACATGCAGCTCTGACCAAGTTATCCAAGCCCGATTTTTCCGTAAACTCGTAGATCCAAAAGAAACCTGGGATCCAAAAATTTCTTGGCCTGTCCTTGTAATTTATTCGTGAATATAACAAAGAGACGGTAGGTGCACATAAGAAAGGTGGGAGTTAAATGAGATCTCATAGCCTATGATGTATGTTGTTCTAAAAATATGATGATATTAATAGTTGTTCTTAATCGTCGTAATGATATCATGTCAGTCAGTCTAAGAATAAGTTCAAGTTCGTCTGGATACAAACACAATCTCTATGATCTCATAATCGCAATCCTTTTTAGGTAGGTACACTTCTGGACTTTGAAAGCGTTCCAGTCGAATGTCGGCTATCTGCTCAGAAAGGTTTGCCTGAAAAGAGCATAGGCAGGCCAGGTACCAACCATGTGGATGAGCACATGGTGGCAGGGGATGTCATGTTCATTGATCGGTCGCAATCTAGTTTTGTCAAACCAGTTTTATTGTCAGTACCTGCCTTGCAAAACTCGTGAATTTGTTCGCTGGCAAGTTTTGTATCAGATTCCACACACCCGCACTGGCCTAAAAAACCTAATTTTATAGATAGAAAATAAAATAAAAACCCCCTGGCATCATCTCTTTGCTATGAATACTTCTAAATAACTACTTTGTAAATATTGAAGAAAACACGTGTTTCCATGTTCAGATTCCATTATATTCCTGTTAATTGCTTCTGTTATATTTCCATCAAGTTCATGGTTATTACCGATACCCTACTTTTACGGTGGCTTTACGGCGGATTACCTCGTCCAGTCTGGTCGGAGGTGATGCGATATTAATTAAAGTAATTATAGGAAATAATTTTCTTCTAGCTTCAAAATTACTGCATTTAGGCCATTGGACTTGCGTGAAATCCATTGCAAAACTCGACAGTGGACCGAACTATCAGCTTGGTCGATTCACATTTCACGTAGCAAGGCAGTTGCTGATAAGCAAACTGGTTTGTCATTACGAGATTTGGACCCTCTATGCATGTCATCTAGTTCTTCCATGTGCTCATCCACATGGTCGGTACCTGACCTGCCTATGCTGTTTTCAGTCAAAACTTTCTGAGGACATAGCCGAAATTCTACTGGAACGCTTTCAATGTCTAGAGGTGTACCTAGTCAATCAATGCTATACGTGCAAGTTGGCAGTGAAACCTACGCATAGGGTGACCCAGCCTCGGTTAAAATGTCTTTTTGTATCATGGGGGGGCAAAAGCTGGAGAAGTCACCGTCGATTGGTTGAATGCAAATTTAAGTGCACGTGCGCCGCGAGCAGCTGCGAGGTTTCTCAAGATCTTGGGAAATGAAGAGAAAGCAGCAAAATATAACATGCTTTCACAAGTTATATTCCCGTTGCTTGAAGGCTTAACCATAACGAAACTCATTTGCAGAGTAGACGAACACTGACCACTTCTCACCAGCCGGCACAGGCGTGCCCAGCGGTGCGACCGGCTCAGCACAAGCCGTTTCTAAGATTTTTCCAGCACGACAGTTCTTCAGATTTTTTTAGTACCTATCTAGTTTTGTTATTCAACATCTTATTGCAACGGAAATAGAAAAAAGTGTATGATCATTTATCCAGAATACAAGCAATATGGTTGTGATTTTGGAATTGTGATTATGGAACTAATTATTTTGCAATAATTTGAAATTTGGACAGCTTCAAGACATGAACTTATTTTCACAAGACCCTGCCACTTGCCAGCGCCCCCTGAATGTTTCAAAATTTGCTCGTATATCAAAAATGTATCGAGGCCGGAGGCTTCGACCATGAGTGAGACTAAAAATCAGGGGCGTGAGAACTTTTTGGGGCGTGAGAAGGGTTTTAAAGTTGAAAAATTACTTTGTGTGTGGAAGCTGGCACATGCTAAGAAAGATTTAAGCAGCAAATGAAAGTGTTGGTCTATTTAATTTTCCAGAAAATAATTAAGATATCAGCCTGAGCATGCAGCGACTGTATCAGTGCGAAAATAGCACACGAACAGGCTAAAATAAACCCACATTTCTTCAGATAACTTGCTGTTGTCAGTAAATCAAGGTCGGAACGACAAATTCTTGTTTAATTTTGATTTTGTAGAAGAAAGATCAAGGTATGTCAAAGTGGAAATGTTCTTTTTCAAATCATCTCTCAGTCATACCTATACTGTTTTTCACGTTTAGTCTGTTAATTGAGCTGTGAACTAGAGCCTCTTCCTTTACCTCGTGCTGGATACACTTTCCAGGTCACACCTGGAACGGATCGCGATGAAACCTATGTTTTTGGAATCTTCACACTCCTGGCAACCAATTGAACCATTTTCAATTCTAAAAATACACCCGTCAGTTACTTACAAGTGTTTTAAGACAACCCTGTTTTGCCGGTACATTGAAAGATGTAAATTCCAGCTAAGAATTTACCTTTTACAGGATACACTTTCCAGGCTACACCTGTTATTTGATCGCAACGAAACAAATATCTACGGAATCCTCACACTTTTGACAACCAATTGAATACCTCAGAATCTCGAAATATCACCTGGAAATCCAAAAAATGATAAATTCAATTTATCTCAACAACCATCAATGAACGGCCTGAAGAACGCCAGTGGTGTTTCACTCTCAAAAAGACTCCCCTGCTGTTAGGAAGAAGCCAGAGGTTTCAACATTCGCAGGCCGTCCTATTGTCCCGCTACAGGGTTCGCAAGTAATGAATGGTCTTCGGTCATAAACCGTGAAATCTTTTGTTGGTAGGTACTTGTTAAATTCTCTTATACACCTAGTTATTGAATTGATTAATAATGAATTGTATATTATGTTTTACACCAAACAAATGTCTGTATTTTATTTGGCTGATCACAAAACTCTTTTGATCGATTTTTTGGACAAAAAATAGTCGTTTATTGCATTTTTAACAACTTTCACAATGAAAGATACTTGCAATGACTTGATATATCTACCAGAAGCAAATATGGTCCTAAAATGCTGATTCAAACTGATTATGCCCAGCATTTGCAGCAAATACATTAAATCGTGTACTTTAACGGGTTGAATATTAAACATTATTAAAAATATTGATCCATAACCATGGCATTGTTTGTATCAGATCATCAATGTCAGGTAGCAAATGCCTCTTCATGAAATTATTAGCACGCGAAACCCTTGTAAACATCCACACGACCCCGGTGAGATGGTCGGAGCATCGAATGATTGACAGCTTGGGAGTCTGCAGAACAATAGCGTTCTCAACGTGAAAAACAGTTTAGGTCCCATGTGTCGAAATATAGCACCATGTTATTTCTTATGGGTTTTCCCACGGAACTGGCTGAAAAACACGAAGTTCCAAAAATGTTGCCGGGGCTTGTGGATTGTGAAACCAGCTGAAACATTTTTTTTGCCTCAAGAATTTCTGGACTTCAAAACTTCTTTCATGCTAATCAACATCAATAATTTTGACACCAAATATCCTTAAAATAGCGGAAATACATGGAAACATAGAACAAACTATGACAGGAAAAATTTGCGAATCTTAAATATCAGCCCTAGGCTCCGAATTCATTCGCTAGCAATTTACACATTGCTAGATTACACTGTACACTGCTATACACTTTTAATTGAATCAAGTTCACGACCTTGGGGCCACTTGGGGCGTTCTTATTAGCCGCCACCAGTTTGCCGCCAACCGAGTTACAATTATGACCGCATTGGCGCTTGCGATCAATGGCCGCTGTGTCAGTAGGCGTGTTTTACTTATACCAGGAGGAGCTACAGATGTTCTTTTAATTTTCTAATAAACATCTATAATGGACTTTTCATATTGGTAAAAAATATACAATTGCCACTTTAAAACCAAACAGAGTTTTCCATACGTCTTAATATAAAAATTGCTGTAATTTATGATATTTCTTTTAAATCCTTCAGACAGGGATTACTTTTGATGGGATTACTGCCTTGACGGTCTACTGGCGGAATTTACAAATTAAATTACATATTCAATATTCGAATACCAGATTCTGTGTATTAATTTCAAGCAGGATTATCTTTGATCGAAAGCGCAACACTACTCAATTATCTTTATTTATTTGGGACATAATGGCACTTATAATTGTTAAAAGATAAGCTCAGCTTAAGCCTTACGTTAGCTCATGTTAGTTCAAGGACGTCTATAGACCTAAGTCCGCCCATCGCGGCACATGTTTTAGGCACACGCGCGTAAATTTGTAAACTTGATATTGGCGCTAAACAAAACAAGTGGGAAAAGTATAGGTTGTCGGTGAATGGTGCGGATGAAGAGCTGTGAGAAGTGAACGTATCTTATCATGGCATTTAAAACACCGAGAAGATCGGAGATTGAGTGTGGAGACAGTGATTATGATATACATGATACTTCGACATTATCAGATTCTGTTCTCTGTCCATGGAATTGGGGAAATGAGGCTAGGGATATCAAGCTTAGCCCATCAAGTTCATGTAGCCCAGGCTCGCCAGAATTCCAATCGGGGACAAGGCAAGAAAGCAAAAGAGGAAGACCTAGAGCCGATGTCATTACTACCTTAATGGTAGAAGGATCCACTTCACCAAGTGTTATCAAATGCCGATACTGCAACAGAGTATTTCCGCGAGAAAAATCTTTGCAGGCACACTTGCGAACACACACAGGTATGTGGTTATTCTACATCTGTCTTGGTACTACCTAGTACTAACTACTGCCTGCCTCATTTCAAAACATTGTAGTCTTATGCTTCCCATTTAATTTTCTCTAATACTTTACCAACACAGTTTAAGGAGCGCAAAACTAGCGGCATTAGAAGAATCGAGTTGTGTCAGCAGTGACATTGATTCGCATATTCATATGCTAGTTTCTTAAGCGTTTTTTGACAGCTATTGCTGGACTTTTTTGCAATAAAGATTTCTTGTAACCCACAGTATTACAGAATAGAGATAATGATCAGATAAATTAATATAGAGAGTCCTGGGATTATCTCATCTGTTTAGTAGGCTTATGTACCTACTACCATTTACTACCTATTACCAATTTGTGTAGAATCTTACAATTAATAGTGCCCTACTCAAAAATTTTCTATTGCAATTGGTGTTGCTTGGCGTGGACATGTGTGTAAATGGATATGTCTCTAACGAAAGATTTTACATTGTTTTAGGTGAACGGCCTTACACATGCGATTACCCTGGCTGTACCAAAGCGTTTACGCAAAGCGGACAACTCAAAACACATCAGCGGCTTCACACAGGAGAGAAGCCGTTCATTTGCTCACATCAAGGCTGTGAGATGAGGTTTACACATGCAAACAGGCACTGCCCTGACCACCCATACTCAACCCTACAGAGGAGTGGAGACTTTGTCCTTCGATCAGTCGGGTCCAATCCTCAACAATCCAATGACGTACTACGCTGGTTAGACAGGTAATTTCATTTTGGATTTATCCGTCTTTTCGCAATCATTTGGGACTGCGTAGCTTAGACCTAGACTTGGAACTTTCCTTTGTTGAAAAATTGATTAAGCCTTATTTAAAACTGTTAAAGATTGCTCTGATAAAAATAATCCCACCAAAAATGTTAAAGGATAATTATGCAGCAGAGTAAATAGCCATTCGACTTTGTGGGTTGATAACATATTGCATTTCAAATTTCCTTGCTAATTACATTAAGTTGCCATATTTGTTTTAATTGTTTCATCAAAAAACCTAACTGAATAATGAATACCTCTATGCCTTTTTGTCACGCTTGTCAATTGATTGTTGAAACTTCTACTTAAAATGAAGTAAAATAAAACATTTTTCGTTCTAGGTATAAGAGAGATCGAGAAGAGAGAACACCATCTTCATCATCCGAGAGGAAGCCAAGAAATCGAAAATCAGAACTAGAAAATAAATCTGACAATGACAAAGTGAGAAAACTAAAGATCTGCAAAGGCTTGATGAGCGAGATGGAGCAGCAAGAAAACGTTCACAAATCGCCGCGAAAGAATCAAATGCTGAGCAACGCAAGATGTCGAACAAAGCTTCTGAATGAGTCAGTAGATTCGGATGGCACAGGGAATGCAAGTACTGACGATTGCTATTCCCCGGAAGACACTAGAAGGAACAAGCGAGTGTCGAGCCTGTCTCAGCGGCAAGAGCAGCCAAAGAAGCGGTGGCTTCGAGAGGCTTGTTTGGACCAATCTCTCTGGGGAGAAAAACATGCATTGGCACAACCCCTCCAATGGAATGACTCATATGAGGAGATCACCCAGTCTCGGCCTACTGTCCTTATGCTGGCCTTCCCCGAGAATACATCTGCCGAAGAGAAGAAGAAAGCTGACGGGCCAGTGGTCACGGAGGACAATTTAAAGTGGATGGGGGCTCTGGCGTTAATGCAATTAGCTAAGGCGAAAGAACCGACGGGTCTAGCTCTGAATCTGTCGCAGCCGAGGTACATGCAGCTGTAAAATGCTTCACTGAATGTTACTCAGTTCAGAAGCTTCCCTTCGAGCACCTGTGCTATCGTTTTGTCTAGTTTTATTTCACTTGCAATTCTCTCGTTTCATTCCTCCACACTTGTTTCGAGCCTTTTTTTCCCCGAAGGCTTGTAATGTCTTTTGCAAAGCATGATTTGAAACTAGGAAAATTGCAAGTATTTAGCTAAAAGCCTACTCTGTCTTTCCATTCAAGTATTTTGCTTAATTCTTTCACTAGTCGTAACAAATTGGCGACTTATCATTACTCTCCTTGAAGTTCGATTTGCTTTTCTCCATTGGCACTGTAGGCAAATACTGCATCCCGTAGATTTCCAAAGAGTTGTGAATCTTGATATAACATTTTGGTAAGATAGGTATATAATATGATGTTGAAAAGAGTGCCTTTGCTTGCACGGGAAAGTTACACGAGAAATTTTATATCTTCATGTTCATGCAAATGTACAATAATGACGCAGTTTATTTTAGTGTTAAGACTAACTCTAACGATACTAATGCACAAGTTTATTTCTTAGAGACCCAGTTATTCTGAACAAATAACACTATATAATATGCTGAGTAGTGCTGAGGGGCAACGTTGTGATTAATAGTATGACCTGCAAGTAATAATGTATAAACTATAGAGAGTATCAGTATATTCTAACCAAAAAGTGTGTATGCTATGTGCCTTCTTGTTACTTTGTAATCTTCTAAGCAGACTTTGACAAAGAATATATTTTTAGCTTTTAATATTTGTAAGCAAAGATTAGGAATAAAATATTTTTACCATGCTATTGAAAATTGCATTATTATCGATAACAAATCTATGCGCTATAAAACAGTCAAGAGATTTTGATAGCTGATCTTGTGATCTTTATCCCAAAAGTATGCAAATTAAAAAAGGGCTTTAAAAAGGACTGAAAGCATGTTTGGTGCTAGTAACTTATTAGTATTGCTTTATGTCACATCTGTTCATATATAATGCTATAGTAGTTAACTGCATCCATAACTATGCATAGCCTAGCAAAGTTTAGCGTAGGTGGAGCTACGCTGCCAACTCCCATAATTTAAAAATCTGATTTCTTTTCTAACGACTTCTGGCGAATCTTCATCGTCGAGGAATAGGTGATAGAGGGGGTGGGGGTAAAAGATCACAAATATCACAAGTGTTTTGTTATAGTTCCTTTATTAAGTGATATATTGATGAGGAGCCATTGAATTGTTAATAGCATCCCCTACTGCAGTTGACATGGTTAACGTGGAAAGAACAATCCTCGAAACAAGTGGATCATCGTACTTTTGCATTGACCTTTTAGCAAATCATTCAAGTTCCTAACTCAGACTTATTCCGAATCACAACGCAATCAATGAAATTAATTCCTTGGTCATTTACTGGACAGATATGTAAATCGAGAAGGTAGTCACATGTCACACGACAAGAAATTGCTTACTGCATTTTTAAAAACATCACATCTTTTAGTCTAGCTAGTCTGCTACACGTATAAAAAAAGATTAGTATAGTACGCAGTTTAAATTACACGAATGGCTTAAGATGAATAGAGTTTCAGAAACTTTCATGTCGATTGGCAAGGTGTTCGGCAAGATGTTCGATTCGAAAAGAATACACCATCGTCAAGATTTTAGATTTCCTTCCCTTCTGCTTCGGGTATATGTACTTTGGAAATCATGTTAGCGAATGGTTTTACGATGAGACCAAGTGAGACAAGCGTTGTTCTACGAGATGTAACGGCATCTTTACTGAATGTCATGCAAAGTTTGATACGTAGAGCTGATAAGCTGGCACGGTTGAAAACAGGCAAACCAGTACCAGTCAAATGTCCATTCTGTACACGTTTGTCATTTTAATTCTTCCAGTAAGCAGTGGAACTGATAGCTACATCACAATCCGTTAACCGAGAAGTTTCAGATATTTTTCACCGAATTCATCGAGTTTGGCGAACTCATGAGTAGGCCAGTTAACAAACCACTCGAACAGTCGTCGTACAAATCAACACCATGTCCATTTTTACACCAGGAACTTGTCAACAATATGCAGACTATAAGATAGATGGCTTTGATAATTTAAATTTTAATATTAATTCGATAGATATTGCACCTTCAACTACTAGGAAATAACTATGTTCAAACAAAGCACCAGAATGCATTTTTTTTTCTTGAACACGGGTAGTAAATTATTACAAGTAACAAGTTGTTAAGGCCTTTAAACAGAGACATACAGATTTGGTGAATGACGCAATGGCTTGGTGGCATTGGCATTTTCGCCAGACTGGCAAGCGGGTCTGTTTCAGTCGTCGGCAGCTCCATTGCGTTGGCCACCCGCAGCGTTGTCCATTGCATTTTCATCAGACTCCTTGCAGCTAGTCGTGCCCGAGCCTCCTGTCAGTGCCATGCGCTGCATTTGCCGAATCACGGTCGCTGCTATGTACGCTTGCTGAAAAGATAAGCTCCACTTCAAATACGGCTCACCAAATTCGCATACTCAAAACATTCGCAAGCTCCTTGCACTAGCACCTCAGGAGCTCTAGCCAATACGACAGCCAATAAACAGACAGCCGATATGCAGGTGACGAAATCACCGAAATTCTAACCATGTCGCCACTTACACTTAGTGTTCTCATACTCATATTAATTTTGACGAAACTAAATAGTTGGCTGGAGGAGGTAAAATATATGAGCTTCTATAATATATTGTACGTAAAAGCTCCAATAATAAAGCACACATGGCGATCAAATTAGAAATGCTGTAATATTCGTGTGCAGCTCAGCGCATTTCCAGCTAGGAATGCATAACCAGCACTGGTTGCGCATTTTTAACTAGGAATGCCGAACTAGCGTTGGTTACTCGTTAATATCAATGCTTACTGATGATTACTTTTCATGAATTGAGAAAGCTTATAGGCGCAAAAACGACATGTTCTAGCTACAGCGTCACCAAACGACAGCAATACTCTCCGTATGCAACAACTTAACTGTTGCCAATCCCCAATCTACTAAATTGGTGGCCCAGAAATTCTATTTTCTCAATGGTGCCAAACACATGGTGCCAAACACAAAGTGCCAAACACAGACTTACTCTTTTATGCATTATCTACAGTAGCTCCGGTTACAGCGTAGTTCATTGTAATGTTAAGATGTAAATTACTTCATACATTATGTATTGTACCACAAACGTTAAAACCAGAGCTGGTTGTAATTGATACATTTGAGTGTCACAAACACAGAGTGCCACAACAGAGAGTGTCATAATGTATGTGAACGGGAAAAATCTTCGGCAATAACAACGTAAGTGACAGAAGACAGTTAACATTACGAGACTAGAAGGCCAGCTCTAAATAACGTTTCAAGCACATTCAGAGCAGGGTGTGGGCTGAGGTCGGGGTCTACTTCAATCTCCTGGACGACACATACACGAATCTAACACACCCATCTGTCTCTCTATGTGCATGCCTGCTCAGGAAGGTCCTCCTGCATCTTAGCATCTATTTTTGGAAACATTACTAAACCATGCTAGGATTTGTGCGTCGGGATTTTGCGTTTAGCTAATCATTCTAGTGTATGCTCGCAATAAGTTATAATTGCTAAGAATCTATGGAAGGGAGATAGCAGTAAGCAGGATATTTCACATAGATAGGGAACCAGTGGGATATTAAAGCAGGATAAGTACGTGATCTATTACGTTTCAGAATAGAGATCAAGCCAAGCAGGACATTCAAGGAAGAAACGGACCTTCTGGCTCGCCCTCATCTGCCTCTTCCTCAATCGTGGTACATTTGTGGGCCTCGTCCACGTCCATACTACCGGTACTAGAACTATTAAGAGCTAATCTTTGCATCTTGTGGACCATTGCTATTGCGTTCATCAGTTGCTGTGGATAGAGAGTTGAAACAAAATCAATCACCTAGCCAGATTGAAAAGATTTCCCATGCAAGCAGTCTCAGATGGTACTATCAAAGAGAGAGAGAGAGGCCCTATGAATTCAGTATCATTCAGTTGGGGTCGATCGTCTAACCAAGAATGGTGTTTCGGCACAGTCTCAAGAGTGCCGATGGGGCACGTCCATATCGGTGGGACCTACCTTCCACCTAGACTTGGCGAAGTTCTTCTTGAGTTGCTCAGAAACAGTTCCATGGATGTTCTTGTTGCTCGCCGCGTTGCCAGATATCCTGAGAACAGCAGGACAAACTAATTACGCACTCTTGTCCAGAGAATCGACTGGAATTATTCCGGCACATTTTAAAGGAGTATTTTAGTAACTAACATTCTATTCGCATAATTAAAGACACATCAAGCGGAGAAATTCAAAATCTTCATTGCGTTATTAATGATGAAAGAGAAGGCCGTGACAAGAAATTACAGGGCCCATGTTACCTCCATAACAACAGCCTATGGGATTCAATCTTAATCTCACTCAATCCGATTAGTTACACATAAATATTATTCCAGGGTTATTGAAAATGCCCTTTTGTGCATCTAGGCCCTAGTAGTTACATAAAATACAAGGGAACTGTTGAAAAACCACAAATGGCTTAAAATAGTTCAAATAACTTTCTGAAAGAACACCAAACTGCCTGAAACCTGCACAAAGTTTCATGTCATACTTTTCGAGCCATGAACTTAACGCGCCGATTTGCATCGAAACATGACCTTGAATTCATTTATTTTTGGCTTTAGTCCAGTACACATTACGCTTTTTCCACGCTTCCGAGCCAACGGGCTGGGCCCTACCGAGCCTAAAACGATCTGAGAGGCGGAAAACGAGGTGGATTCGCAATACACACTGTACTTTAGAATCAAAAGTGTTGTGTATTGGCTATAAGGCCTCTTCCCCTCCCCCCTGCCATGACAACAGTTCGTTGGCGCCCCTTGGACGTTTGGAAACTGCAATGAAACCAAGAAATGCAGGAAAATTTATCTAACATTAATGAGGCCATTAAACCGACCAATTTTAGAATGTGATTGGAAGTTCCTAATTCTCTATGCAAGCATAACACAGGTAAGCAATTAAGACTAATTTAAAGTCATGATTTTTCATGCATTGAAAAGAAAATAATAAGCAAATTCTTTAATGACAGTATGCTGTGTTAGTGTGCGATCTACAGACCAAACACTTGTTTCGATTTTGATGAAATTTCCACAAGAACTACATTTTTGGCAATTTGGAACACCTGCATTTTCCAGCAAAATCAGCTTGAAGGTTTTTGAACCAATCAATATTTAAACATTTTTTGTATTTTTCAATACTTTGTCTAGGTGGTGGAACTGTAAGTTCTTAATATATTTAATAAACTTTTCAGGTCTGCAGCTAACTAAAGTAAAGCATCCCTGAGGGTTTAAGATTTGCATGACTTTTCATTCTCTTAATAGAATTTTTCTATTTTTTTTATACAAATTTTGTGGTTTTTGATGAGCAGAGCAAAATCTTCAATTTCACTACCCCCAAATAAAAGCACTTTTTTGTTATTTCGTTTGTTTGTGTGTTTGCTCATGCTCCTACATGCTACCTAACCAAACACCTTTCCCGATTTTAATTAAACTTTCAGAGGATCTACCTTTGTTCTCAACTTAGGCCAATTGCATTTTTGGAAAAGATTGGTTCCAATTTTAATAAATCTTTTGATTTTTCTAAACCTTTGAATCTCTAGAAATGTCAAAGTTCTTTACATATATTTACCAAGTTTTATAGATATGTTGACTTCATAGATATTTATCATGTCTGCTAATCTTAGGTTGGAAGTACTTTCCGATTGGTTTTTATTAGCATTTTTGTAGAATATTTTCATGATTTTCGGTACTTTATGACGCCCGATTCAATAAGGGACCGCTTTCCTTAGTAGCATTGTCGACTTCAAGTTTGCAAAGTTTGTCAAAGATCATTGAAAGTGAATCATGTGACAGCTCAGAGAGCAACAAAGGAGGTCACAAATGTCTAAATTTTGGAGTGATCGGAATTTTCAAGAAAGCAATGATCTGGCTTGGAGCACCGTGGTTTTCATCGGCCTTTTGCCTTCACCTTTTTATCCGCTATACAAACCGCTACGCTTATCTTCAAAGCAAAACAAATTGCGTTCGCAAAGCCCTACTTACATAAATTCAAAGAAAATCAGTTTGAATTAAGTTTTCCTTGCCCATAATTGAAGAGTTACTACAAGCATAGCCTATTGTACCTATACTAAGTTCTGTATTCACTTTTTATTCGCGTCAAATAGCTAAACACATAAAGAGTGATTTTTATAGTGAGAATTAGAGTTTGCCTTGCCCATTAAAAAAAATTTAGGAGACCACAGAGACTCCCCACCCCCAGTGGCATAGCGGAAGCCCAAGCCGCCCCCGCAAGGCTAGGGGGCCCCCCAAGCCCAAACAGAGTGTTTGTGTTTTAAATGCAAAATAATTTCAAGACTGATTCAAGCCTCTCCTTGACTTACTCAGAGGACCATTTACCTCTTGAAATTAATTTTTACCATAGATTCGTAACTATAATATGAATTGAAGTTGACGTATTTAAAAGAATTTTCTGAAAAGATAGAGGTGTAATTAATTTACTGGCTTTTCGCGCGGCGCGATCTGCGAGATGAGTACGATTCCCTTCGTACAGAAACTCTATCCCCTCCCTCCCGAATCTCCTGTACGAGCGCTATCGCTGCCGCTACGGCTCGGCACGCTCAGAGCGGCACTGCACGAGAAATATGCAACACGCTGATTACATACCTGCAGCAATCCGCTTACCGTGGCTAAACAGATAATCTTATCAAAGTGCCATTTGATTTTAACACAGGAAGGATGGAGGACAATGCTTAAATTATGTGAATTTTATCTGATGAGAAGTTTGTCTAGGTGCTAGGGGTCGAAAAAGTGGTACAGGAGTTGGGAATTTGGGAATTTCTGCACAGATGGCCTTAGACTCAAGAGGGTTTTACTGTCCAAAGGTCGTTATTAAATCTTCCTAATCCATGGTAAAAGTTAATTTAAAGTGGTAAATGGTCCTTTAAAAAAACCGCTGTTGTGAACTGAAACTTAATATTTTGATGAAATGAGTTATACTATTCAGCAAAACAGTATAACTCATTTCAGCACCAACTTTGCAGAATGCGGGCCTTCAGTTTTGAAGACTACAGAGAGTACAAGTATAGGTGCACCGTACAATACTAGAAGTGGCGTTCTTGGCTTCAAAAGAAACATAATTCTTCGTGAAACATCACGGCGCAACCCTCGGGGATGGTTCTTTGACGGAGAAAAGATGCTTCTTGTGATGATACATGACAAATGCTATACAAATAATGGAGACTTAGCTTATTTTAATAGCTGATTTTGGACTTAAAAAAGCAATTTCTAATTCAATTTTTACTTTGGGAGGTGGGAGGACACAAATTGTTTTGGCGGGGGGGGGGGGGGGGGGGGGGGGGGGGATTTTGCGCTACTGCACTGCTCACCCCCATATCTGCCCTGTACCCACAATGTTAATTAAAGCACGCAGAGTGACTGGTATGAAGTGGTAATGCTTTATTGTTTAATGGAGTGCCACCATTTCATTAAACACTAAATTCAGCATTGGTTTTGAAGTTCACTTGAATGGTTTGTTGTCCGTCAACCAATCAACACCTAGAGCGAGTAGCAAGACCCTGCTATTGGCAGATAATTGTTAAAGTGATACAATTTCCAACTCTTCCAGATTCTGCTAGAAGGACCAAGCAATGACTCGAGGCTACCACTGATTTAAATAGCCCATCAAATTGTCATTTTGATCCCACTCAATATAGTATGTTGTTAGGGAAGGGAAGGGAAGCAATCCTCTATCCGTTACTTTTGGGTTTCGCAACATCCACTCATCTTACTCATAACATGCATCATAATCGACCTGATAGCAGCTGCTCTCTTTGCCAGTCTGAAAAAGATGTGCGAGGGTGAAAACTCAAAGAGGAATTGGCTGTTCTTACCAGGGGTGAGCTAGTGCTTGGCTGCAGGTGTACCGCTTCTCCACGTCCACACACATCAACTGTCGGATGAACTCTTTGGCGGAATCACTGATGTCATCCCAGTATGGTGAATCAAACTCAAACTCTCCTGCAAGAACATTACCGCTAAGTAGTACGTTTCACCTCATTTCAATGTCAGCTTGTTCAATTTTCAATTTCAAAGGCAGCGAGGTCTCAAATAATAAAAATTAAATGAAAAAGTAAAAAAAATAAATAATTAAAATATAGATCATATATTACATCAATATACATAGGCTGCAAAGCTGAATTTAGAGACTACTTTGTTGTTATTCAGTCTACGAGAGCATTTGAAAGTTCTATGGACATACATTTCATTGTTTGCTAGCAGGCTTGTCTTGAAATCTGTATATGTGACGAAAATTTCAGAACAGAATGAATGATTCACTGATTATTTAAGTGAGTACATACCTTTTAAAATTTGAGCAAATAAATTTGCATCGTTTTCGTCATAAAAAGGCGGATAGCCACATAAAAGAATGTATGATATAACTCCTATGCTCCAAACGTCCACCGCTTTGCCATATGGTTTTTGTGCTAGAACTTCGGGTGCTGAAACCAAATAGAATGAGACATCAATGTTAGCCCAATGTTTTTACGGCTGCAGTAAAAGCCTGGGTTGGGCAGAAGTTAACTTTGCACATTTTCATTGCTTGGATTTTAACAAATTTATAACATTTCCCACTTAGTAGCCATTGTTACAACCACACGCAATTTTTTCTACATAAGACTGTCGAATATTCACAAAAACCAATAAGCGTTGTGCCAACTCTACTTAATTCACAGTTTTCCCTGAATAGGTTGGCTTAAGGGGGAAATCAAAACTTTACATTATTTTTAAATTATGCAGAGATTCCATGGATTTCTTAAATTCAAGTAACTGTCAAAATTTGATAATTTCATTTGCATCTTGTGAAAACACTGACGGTGTACGTAAAGTGAATCCGTACCAACATAACCCGGGGTCCCGCATGCCGTGGCCATGATTCCCGAATCTTCCATCTTAGAGAGACCGAAGTCACTGATCATTATTTTACTATCTTCCTCAGGGCTGTAGTAGAGTAGGTTCTCCGGCTGGAACAGAGCACACAAAGTGAACGTAACTATCCAAAACCGTTGTAACGCACATTAGATGTTCTGTCATTGGGAAGTTTTAGTTGCATATTATATTTTTATTGTTGGTTGTTTATTAGTAATATGGACAGCCAAATACAGGAATATAATGGGGGGGGGGGAATTGTTCTTCATGGTTCATTAAAAGGGGTTATCAATATACGCAGTGATGTAGCGCAAAATTTTGGGGCTTCCCCGAAAAAAATCCGCTACGCTAGGTACTTGTTATACTTAAATACATGTGTCCACCAGTAGTACTGAAGAGGTTGATATTTGGAATGGTAACTGTTCTAGAAAAAAATCCGCTTTAGTAATGAAGAGGTTGATATTTGGAATGGTAACTGTTCTAGAAAATAGTCTCGGACATTGGCTTTTTGATAGACTAACTTGGTATGGTTGTGGGAAACTGCGGAAAACCAAACGGAAAACCAGGCAACCGCCCAACTGGCTGCAACTGCAACTGGCTGCAGTTGCAGCTGCCTGAATTTGCAACTGCCTGCAATTGCAACTGGTGCAGCCAGTTGAGAGACAGCCCTGTTCTCGAAAATAATCTAGGGAATGTGTGGGATGGTTGTGGGAAATCGTGGAAAACCAAATGGAAAACCAAAATGAAAACCACAACCAGGATGACATCTTATCTCATTTTCAATTCCATATTTAATCAAATACGCCACACAGCTACAGAAGACCGCATTAAAGCTTGCTTAAAACCACTTACTCAGAAAATGTATATCTGAGATCGTTATTTTTGGGCACACGATTTAGCTTAAATGCGTAGATTTTGCCCGAAATTACTTTGAAGTGTTCGCGAAATTTGAGGGGACGGGGACTGGTAACCCAACATCTAACACGTAGGCACCTCGGGGCACCAGTCCCTACCGGCGACCACCCCTTTGCTGTGTGATCGCCTGGAACGCGCCAGCGCAGAGCACTCATCTCATACTAAAAAGTAATAAAATACTGCTCTCTGGGTCAAAATTGCTTACTGCGATGTATACAGTTACCTCTTCATCTCATAATCAACCAAGAAAAAATGTAATGTAAAAATTCTTCTTAGCTTTGTATTTATTCCTACTTCATTAGCTCAGTCATTAGTAAATTTATTAATTTGGAAGAGGGAAGAGGTACACGTCCCAAATGGGATTGACTGTGAGTGGAAATTTCCCGATTCTGTGGTGTAGTAGAGGTACATACTTGACCGTGGTAAGATGCTACGTATTATTTTGATCCCGATGTATTTGGAAATCGATTTAGATTTCGATTTTATTCAGATTAGTTTCAGATGAAACAAAATGATTATCAATAACTATGCTGCATAGTTGTATATTTTGCTCTCTTCGCAGTCTTATAGTTTTGATCAAGATAGTTTACATTAATTATTTATTTTAAATTATTTCGAAATATAAGAACTATCACCAAATCACATTGTTAAAATCGATGTAATCATATGCAATGAAAATAAACGCTAAGAAAAGTATTTCTCCTATTGTGGCAGGTAGCAATCTAGTTCACGACAAAATCAAGGACATCACAAAACTGTAGATTAACTTATTTATAATCAGTTACTAACATACTGATAATGATAAAAAGCCCGCATAAGGCTATCAGGCGGAAGCCACAGGCACAACAATTTTGTATATATCATATGCCATTTCCTCATACCTTTTGAAGCTTGATATGGCACGATATTTATTATAATAATTTAATTTAATAATAATAATTTTAAAAATACCCATAATATATTGGCCATTATTCATAATATAATTGTGCTTCCTCAATTGACTGCACCCTGTTCCATATCGTCGTCGCCACCTTCACTCTCCTCTCGTCAAAGCAAATACGCTCGATGATCAATCTTATCGTAAAAATATTTCGTGTATATGCATTATTGGTTTGCACTAGCAATTAAAATTTGAGAAGATCTAGTAAGTTCAGCGACCACCTGCGACAAAAAAATAACTAATTCCAACCGCCCAATTGTGCCGGATGTCATCTCTGACCCTTTAGCCAGCGACGCCCCTCGTCCAAGGCGCTCTAGGCGCGCGCCTGGGGACCCCTGTGGTCGAGGGGCCCCCATTCGTAGAATAAGTGAAACACCGGAAAAGAGGCGCGATTACGTTTCCTTAGAGAGTGTAATTTTTTGAATTTTGGAGATAGAAAAACTAGACGATGGCGTTTTTTTTAGGGAATGAATAGAAATTTGAGGCGATGACCTCTTTTAGAGAATGCTTTTGTTGAAGTGGGCCCCAAAAGTCGACTGCGCCTAGTGGCCCCACCGACCCCAAACGCGCCCCTGTCCCTCTGCATTTTTTCCCGAAAATCTATTTGTTACCAACAGCTACGTTGACAATTACAACACTTTACATTATTATGAAATAGCCTATATAGCTATTAAAATATGACAAATATTTTTAAATAATTTACGACTTCAACTTCAAAATGTAAGCAATGAAGTAAAAATCAATATGATTATACTCAAAGTCTAACATGATAAAACGAGTTTTCAACAGAAATTCTTCCATTTTTTCATAACCACGACTGCTAACAGTTTCTTCACGGTGGCCGCTTGAGAAAAACATATAACGTGGCAATTTAATCACCATTGAATTTAACCGATTAAACCAGGAGAAACTGTGAAGTAGTTAGTTTGGAGTAGCACTTACCTTGAGGTCTCTGTGGACCACCCCTTGTTGATGCATGTAGTCTACAGCTTCCAAAACTTGTCGTATTAAGTCCGAAGCATCTTTTTCTGTATAAGATCCCTTTTCTACAATACGGTCAAATAACTCTCCTCCAGTTACCCTGCAAAAGTCAAAACAACCAGCCTCATTAGACCGTACAGATGACATTTATGTACACGATTAGATATTAATAATTAGAATTGACAGCGATAATAATGCTCTTCATCTCTAACTGTCTCACAAGGTTACAAATTTTACAACTTTAAAGTTACAAAATTATAAATTGTTGGACTAGTGAATGTTAAAAGGTCAGACATGAAGATAAATATAGTTTCAAATATTGTTGTGCTGTGCTTCCTAATAAAGGTCACGTTTGTTTAAAAGAAATGGAGTTTAATTGAAGTATAAGTTTATTGATGGCAGAAAGCTACAAAAGAATGCGTCAAGGGGCCGAAAATCAACGGGAAATGTACCTATGCGACAATCCGACTCGTATTCTACTCCGTCCCGTAGAAAATTGGCTCCGGGAAACCTGAATCCGATTGCGGCGAATGCCATTTCATTTGGGAGAGCAATTAAAAAATGTTCTAGGACGTACTGATGAAACTCTAAAAATATTTTATACGTTTTATTGATGAGCGTAGCGACCGAGGCGAGCGAAGCGAAATCTTCAATTCCACCAATGGTAAAAAAAACGTGTGTTTCTTTTGTTTGTATGTATGTTTGCGCGCGCTCTACAGACCAAACGCCTGCTTCGATTGCGATGAAATTTTCGGGGTGTCTAATTTTGTTCTCAACCTAGACTCCGTGCGTTATTCAATAAAATCCTCCATACCCCACCCCTTCAAATCAGAAAAAATAGCAATATTCTAAATTGGAAAAAATTGGAAAAATACGGAAATTTATCTAAAAGTGCGTATTTTTCCAAATTTTCCCAAAAAAAATTTGTGACTTTGTGACCAAACTTGGAAATACTAATTAACACATCGGCTGTTTACGACGTTCTGCATTCAACTTATTTACAAGCAGCAACGCTCATCTTCAACGCGAACACTTAAGCAGCGTGTCCCAGTAATAAAAATTTGACTCCCCCCCCCCCCCCCCCCCCCCCCCCCCACCGGTTTTCACCTGAGTTCTATAAATCTTGTTGTAAAATTGACGCCGTCAATGTGGCAGAAACATCTCGTAATACAGCCAGTAATCAGCGCTTTCGCAAATTATCCCCTCGCGTTCGCTCAGCTGCTTTAATCTTCAGGATAATCCCCGCAAGAAAAAGTATCAACTGCCTGGCACGAGCCACGAAGTTGAAGCTCGCGAAAGCAACGAGATATTTACTGGAGTAAACAAAGAGAAAAAATACAAATAATTTCAGTTTCCTCATAACCAGCTATACCTCTGCTGACAACTTTTCGCAGAAAACTGGAATGGAAAATAATAATAATTTTCCATGGTAAAGGGTTTGTGTCCTGGGCCGAGTTAAAACTGCCGCATGCATTTTAAATTTTACACACGCGCTTCATTTCTTTTCCCATCTCAATCACAGCCGCCCCTAAAACGTTCTACCACCGTTCATGGTTAATGTGGTCTCTTCCAAAACACGGGCGATTATTTTTGTACTTACAATTGCATGATGAGATATACTTTGTTTTTATCTTCGAATGTCTCCAGCAACTGAACGATATTGGGGTGTTTCAGCCTACAACAGAGATGAGCATGAGCATCGACGAAAAACACACAGGAACCACAAAATAATCCGTGTCAGATAATTGTCAAATTCTATTAATAAAATATGGTAAGAGATGCCAGATCGGGTGCCTTCGATAATGGTTCGACATAGATCTGGAAGATGATTATTGATTAGATGCACAATTCACCGGCGGTGGTGCAGGGAGAAGTGGTAGGGAACTGGGGGTTGGATAGACGGAAACCTACGCGGAACATCGGAGAGGAAGGGCGGGGAGAAGGGAAGGGGAGAAGGGAAGGGGAGTAGTATAGGATAAAACTATATTGAGGATGAGAGGAAATTATTCTAAAATTGGCAATTTCCATCCTGTGTTATACGGGGTTACATAAATGTTAGATAGATAGGCATTCTATGCCACGAGGTAGGTAAAGTGGAGTGGTGGAGAGAAAGGGAATGCTTGCAAATGACAGATAGGTAATTTCGACGAGACGCTCGATCGGATACCATAGTTTTGTATTTACTGATTAGTCGAATCCAATATGAACTCATTGCGGAATTCCTAACGGGAAACTGATGAAAATTCTAAATGAGGAACTAGGTATACAGCGGCGTCAAAGTTGGACTTCTGGAGTCTTTCGACGCAAACTACGTATCACTATGGGCTCACATTTCAGAACACAACAAGCAACTGTAGCAATACAATAAACCCTAACAAGGCACAACATCATTTCCTAATACTAACATCATGGTATTACGATGAACATTTTTTGTGGGTCAGTGCCATTATGTTATTATCGTTAAGATTCAATCCGTGTAATAACATGAAACATGCAGTTTGGTGATCGCGAACTGCGAACGGCGAACGGCGAACGGCAAACCTCGGTCTCGCGTCATCGGCAGCGGTGGCAGGTCTTGGTTGGTGTTGCCGTAACATGGTGCAAATGGCTTGACATGCAACCATGCGCAGATAGGATTGTGGATAATCATTCTCAACTCAAGGCTATTCTCTTAATCATTCTTATTTACGCTGGATGGAATATGGCAACAATATGTACAGTGCAATGCAGTGCAGCTAGCTACTCCCCCCTTCCCCTCCACGCCCGATCATCAGCACTAGTCGAGGTTCCCGTATTCTCTTCACACAGATTCACGCTACGTCGTTCACAGTTCACTGGGTCCAGCTGGATCGAGTTTGGTGGGTGCCCTGCTATCCCAATCATTAGCCAGCATCATTCTCAATCCACATGCTCAGCCCACAATTTTTGCGCTGCTTAAGATTCAAGCCTGTGTAATACAATGCCGGTCAACACATTTCACAAAAAAAGTGGATAACTAAACTAGGTACCCACTGGGTAGTTTAGTGAGCACCCAGCAAAACTATAAATCAACCACATATAAGATCACTCGGTCAAAAAGCCGCCAATGTCTTGGGACTGTTATACTAAGTCACCCCTCCCAAATATTCCTCCACTTGCAGCACCCAACTCAATAGGCACGTATTGCCAATAATGTAACAGCTGATTCGACCAGCCCTGGGCAGGAATGGGCGGTGAAGGGGACGAGAGTGGGGAAGGGGAGAAGAGTCCCACCCGATTTCGACTTCTAATTGCTCCGTAGTAACAGGTGCCTTGTTGCTGCCATTGTTGTTATTGATGTTCCCACACAGCCAGCTGAACTCGGTCATACTTATGGCTGTCGTCTCAATTTGAGTAGCACGTACGATTCTTGCGAGTGTAAGCAATGGAAAAAACTGCTCGCTAGGTGAGAAGGTGCAGGAAAATTGTGGTGCAACGTGAGATCCTAATAAAGTGACAGAATAGAACATAGGGCCACCCCCACATGTTGCTAGCCTGGCCATAGGAAAGCCGTAGACATATAGGTATACTTGTTGGTAATGCGATAGTAGTCACTCATTGAAACGAAAACTGCCACGACATGCACAAGACATTCCCCAAAATCGGCCATGTCCACAACCAGCCCAGTCACGTACGAATCGGGCCGAATGCAATTTGATAGGAGTTGATAGTACAGCCGTTGATATCATTTCGACGGTGTTGCTCGCCATACATAACACTAAACGGTGCATAGCATACGCGGAAGCGGTTGCGGTGAAGAGTTGGAAGGGTGGGAAGGGGGCGAGGGAGGAGAGTCAAATGGCGGAAAGGAGTGGAGGCGGGGGAGGGACCACGACAGTCTACGATGTCCGGCAGAGCTGTTGGGCTTTCCGACCTATGTTCCGACAAGCTGCAAGGAAAGCCTTCCCTTGAGAGTATAACACGCGCCCACTCGCAAGTGAACCCGATGTCGGTAAACGCACAGAATGCATTTGCATATATCCATGTAATACATCTAATTGACTCTATACGCAAATTGGCCATTATGACGAGTATCGGGGGTTGCTGGCTGGCATACCGTTGAAGTACACGTAAGATTTGTCTCTATAGATGAGAGCTACTAAACATGACATTTGGCCTGACTGATGCAGCGATGCATTGATAGACGCATTGATGCAAAGCTGTGAATGCTTCAAGTGGTTTCGCATTTCAACTCTCAAAGGGAGGATCCACAAGGCGTAAGACGGACTGCGACCACGGAGGAGAGCTTATAATTGTTTGTTTCTGGCATTTCAATGGTATTGCTAAATGGAACAGAGGATGAGCAGCAATAACAATCAGATTGCCCGAGACAGAGGCGTTCTAAATGCCATTGTCTCTCGACTCGTCGTTCTTCCTACACATTTTTCTATAACAGGACCCGGGGCACAAGTTCTCTCTCTGAAGTGCGCACTTTGAAGGAATCCCTCACATAGCGTAGCATGTAGCATCAGTGGGTTTGGGGGTAGGGGGACACCTGGCTTGACCACGAAACCACTTCAAGGGATTGATGCGTGCTCATCTAAAAAAAAACGTAGCTTTTTAAACGGACCAGTCCGAAAATTAAGAAGCACAGTGTACTTTTCGAATCGGAGGGAAATGGAAAATCGTCGTAAATAGGGATTTTGTTTGCAAAAAATGTGACATGGATATTTACTGCAGGAAGAAAGGCTCTGGACTTCTTTTTGCTACACAATGCGTATTAACTGCAACATGTTAACCACGGCGATAAGTAGTCGTGTGCATCCGCAGAATCTGCAGCCGCCAGCCACAATTTCAACTTGCAATGGCCCCTGAATCGCTAGACACACACAGCTCGAATTCCACTTTGGCAATTCTAGTCCACATGGACGCGCTCATTTCGATAGTACAGCAACTCGAAATCGCGGTGCACGTGCACCTCATCCACCACTATACCACCCATGGCATGATGGCAGCCTTAGCACCCGAACTGCAGCGCAAATAGCCAACTCACCAGGGCGTTTCCTCAGCATTTGCAGATGAAGTCACCCCGGTCTTCTTGCTCGATTGCGATTCGCTGAACCTAAGAAATAACGCCACAAATCAGATAGGTATAAAGGTGGTTTCAATGGCCGATTCCGGTTCCGGTACCGGTACCGGTACCGGGCGAACAGGGACTCTTGTTGTATCCTCCAAGTGTAGAAACCGGTGCACCAACGAACTTGGCTAATTGCTGCGATGTCGTGATCACTCTGAATCATACTACCTGCACCTTCTTCGTTCGTTCACTAAATATAGAAAGATTGTAATTAATCTTACACAGGTAAGCACCGTAGAAAGTGAGCGAATTGTACGAAATTGTTGGCGTTAGTGCGATGGAGTGCAGTGGTTAATTGTTAGGGAAAAAATAACTATTTTTCAAACTGGGGTTTGTATGCCAAGTAGCACTTCTAGCAATTTTCCAAATGTAGCGCAAACTATCCCACAACCTCATGCGTTCAATGCGGAACACTGGGACAGCAAACTATCGAGTTTTCGACAAAATATATACTGAATCTGCAAACCATCTGACCAGTAAGCAGCTATTGGTGTATTTAATACGTATTACAGTGTTTGCGCACCTAATCATTTCCCCCCTTTCTCCACCTTTTGAAAAATAGTTTTTTTCTTCTGGAAAACTAGTGCAAAAGTTAGAAAAGCAGACAAGAGCCGTAGGAATAAGATAGAAGGCTGAGAAGTTCTGAAACGAGGTCCAAGCCGATTGCTGCTGCATGTTGCACGCGGTGCAGCCTGGATGTTGCATGTTGCATGTTGCAGCAAGCGGGCGAGCGGACAGCCCAAGGATATCATTGTGTGACGGGAAACTACAAGGAAACCGTCCGAGGGAGCATAGCCGGCGGCTCGTGGGAAGGAATGAGGAAAGCGACGAGCCCGAGCGGACTGGAGGAAAGATCGGTCGCTGCTCCGCGTCGCTCTGTGTCGCTCAGCCGGCCACTCGGTTGGCCACTCGCTCGGCCACTCGCCGCTCCCGGCAGACACTCGACTCGATACGGGTGTCGACACGAGTCCTTTCGCTAGCTCATTTACCCGCCACGACACGCATTCTGCCTGCCCAGGGCTTGCCCCACAGGGTTTGCCCCACAGGGTTTGCCCCACAGGGTTTGCCCCGTAAGGCCGCGCAGTGCCTGACCACGGTATCGTACACCCCTGTCGCATATACACACAGCCGCCCTTCAACGGCATACAGCCCAATGAGCTAGAACACGTTTTCCACCAAAGAAAAACCTCATTTGGTCGAATCATTTGCTAAGAAAATGTCAATAGGATGTGGATTGTATAGTCCCTGAGCGTGAATAAGGGCAGCATGGCTCCCCATTGTGAATGGTGGCGCGTGGGTGTGCGGCGCCCCTGCCTGCCCTCAACCTCCTCCACCCACCCATTGGTGCGTCGCTGTGACCTCCTACGTTTGCTACAAGCTCGTAGAGCGTTTAATTTAAATACAAGAAGACAGCGCCAGCGGACTTGAATGAATCGGGTATTCGATATATATATTGTGTTCATTCCGTTGGGAAAGGTTGTAATTTGCAAAGAGCACGTCTATATATGCGTGCTACACTGAACGTCTTATTTATTTTATCAATCGAATTACTTGTGACAGATTACATGCCAAGTCTTATTCCATCTCTCTGCAAGGGATCACTAGGAGGCATTACCGCAAATAAAGGTATACAGATACACTCATTTGATGACACTCTTTCAATCAAGCTCCATAAGCACCACCCATCAACCTCTTTAGGTGTTCTGAAACGAAGACAGGGACTTCAAAACAAATCTAGCAAGTGGTATTGGATATGTTCGCTTAAGTAAATATGGCAGACATAATCGTTCTTTGATCGGTCTGCGATATGACATCTCGAACACCCGTGGACGCAGTCATCAGGGTGCTCTTGGGTGGGTGGGTGGGAGGGTGGGGCCTTTGTCGGCCGCGCTTTTTGAGAACCTGTGCTCGCGGTCATGGTGGCCTTGGATACCATTGGTTGCCTCTGCATGGGTGTCTCTATGCTCTCTGAGCCACTCTCGCAGTTCTGCTCCCCGTTCGACGGCTGGGGCGGCCTTGCGCCCTTGGAACACTGCGTTATACATCAATCCCGACCTGGCAACAACTAATGCCTTCGAACTCTTCCTATGTGAGGTGGCTCACGATCGGCACACGATCTGCACACGATCTGCACACGATCTGCACACGACCTGCTCACGATCTGCACACGATCTACTACACGATCTACTACACGATCTACTACACGATCTGCACACGATCTGCACACGACCTGCTCACGATCTGCTCACGATCTGCTCACGATCTGCACACGACCTGCTCACGACCTGCTCACGATCTGCACACGATCTGCACACGATCTGCACACGATCTGCACACGATCTGCACACGATCTGCACACGATCTACTACACGATCTGCACACGATCTGCACACGATCTACTACACGATCTACTACACGATCTGCACACGATCTGCACACGATCTACTACACGATCTACTACACGATCTGCACACGATCTGCACACGATCTGCACACGATCTGCACACGATCACGTGGCGCAACATCTAATTGATCGACGCTATTAACAAATCCAAAATTGTCCTGTAATGCATCGTAGAAAGCAGATGAGCACTTCAGTACAAGTATTTTTAAGTGTAGGTATTACCAAAACGCAATGGCTAGGAACCATGCAACCTACCTAGATGCATTTTAAACTTGAAAGTAGGTACACAATACTTCATATTATTTCGAGCTTGATAGCGCGCCGATACGTGTCGAAAATGATGTGTGTGGGCGGGGAGCGTCGTAGGCTGGCTTGAAACGATTGACAAGCACCGATTCGTCCACGAAAGCTTATTATAGTTTACGTATCTGGGAACGATATAATAATGCTTATCATAACCGCTCAAGTCCTGTATTAACAGTTTTGTGAGACAATTCAACGAATGGTTTTAATAACTAGTTTTATGCCCAGGACACCGCAATGTATCTTACTATATTTAGCTATACGATAAAGACTCATTAATACCAGAGGAGAGCCTTTCTGCTTACTTTGGCCTACTGGTACACCTAGCGGTTCAAATGAGGGCTGTAGAATGATGCCAGGGATGATTATGAGGTAACAGCCATTGCTCTTCTGGTAGGTATGTATCTAGTTGAGTAAATCGAGTCTGAAACGGAACCTGAAGCAGTGATACCTATCGAGTGAGCTGCTATACATGTCTTATTGGCAAACTGAGTACACAGTGCGCACCCACGCAGAGCGTATGCACTTGCAATCACTTCAACATTGGAATGAATGGGCTTCAATCAATAATGTACAGATTTTTTTAATTCGCCTGCAATTTAAACGGTGTATACCTCTTTTGATCCAATGTGAACGCATGTGGGTTGCAGGCCGCATCAAAATCGTCTACGCAGACGGGCAGGCAGGCAGTTTATAGGTAATAATAATAATAATATTATAGTGTTACATAGTTATTTACTTACGAGAAGAACTTTTTGGGAAACCGATAACCTTGGTAAGCACTTGACAAACGGCTTGAAAGGGTTTGCAAGACTGTCCCGCGTTACGAAGTCAGCCAACGCGGTTCATGTTAAGTTTTGCGGCTCCAGGGCAATTTTCTGCAGCACGCGGGCCATTGTGCCTACTGCCTAGAGCGCATCTACCTTGCTGTGTATGTCTTGCGTGCGAAACGACTGCAGCTTTGATCGTATGGCATGATCCAGTTCATCGTACATAATATGCTGTGGTGTTCCCTCATCAGGAGCTAACAGCACTAACTGACAGTGCCCTAGGGTGAATGCCATGGTTCTAGTCCATCGTTTGCTGTGGTGCTCCCTGCTCTGACGCTACGAGCTAACAGCACTAACTGACAGTGCCCTAGGGTGAATGCCATGGTTCTAGTCCATCGTTTGCTGTGGTGCTCCCTGCTCTGACGCTACGAGCTAACAGCACTAACTGACAGGGCCCGAAGGTGTATGCCATGGTTCTAGTCCATCGTTTGCTGTGGTGCTCCCTGCTCTGACGCTACGAGCTAACAGCACTAACTGACAGTGCCCTAGGGTGAATGCCATGGTTATAGTCCATCGTTTGCTGTGGTGCTCTGACGCTACGAGCTAACAGCACTAACTGACAGTGCCCGAAGGTGTATGCCATGGTTCTAGTCCATCGTTTGCTGTGGTGCTCCCTGCTCTGACGCTACGAGCTAACAGCACTAACTGACAGTGCCCGAAGGTGTATGCCATGGTTCTAGTCCATCGTTTGCTGTGGTGCTCCCTGCTCTGACGCTACGAGCTAACAGCACTAACTGACAGTGCCCGAAGGTGTATGCCATGGTTCTAGTCCATCGTTTGCTGTGGTGCTCCCTGCTCTGACGCTACGAGCTAACAGCACTAACTGACAGTGCCCTAGGGTGAATGCCATGGTTCTAGTCCATCGTTTGCTGTGGTGCTCCCTGCTCTGACGCTACGAGCTAACAGCACTAACTGACAGTGCCCGAAGGTGTATGCCATGGTTCTAGTCCATCGTTTGCTGTGGTGCTCCCTGCTCTGACGCTACGAGCTAACAGCACTAACTAACAGTGCCCTAGGGTGAATGCCATGGTTCTAGTCCATCGTTTGCTGTGGTGCTCCCTGCTCTGACGCTACGAGCTAACAGCACTAACTGACAGTGCCCGAAGGTGTATGCCATGGTTCTAGTCCATCGTTTGCTGTGGTGCTCCCTGCTCTGACGCTACGAGCTAACAGCACTAACTGACAGTGCCCTAGGGTGAATGCCATGGTTCTAGTCCATCGTTTGCTGTGGTGCTCCCTGCTCTGACGCTACGAGCTAACAGCACTAACTGACAGTGCCCGAAGGTGTATGCCATGGTTCTAGTCTATCGTTTGCTGTGGTGCTCCCTGCTCTGACGCTACGAGCTAACAGCACTAACTGACAGTGCCCTAGGGTGAATGCCATGGTTCTAGCCCATCGTTTGCTTTGGTGCTCCCTGCTCTGACGCTACGAGCTAACAGCACTTATAATGACCGCCCACGCTCGTGTTTGCTCATGTTCATGCAAGGGCTATTCGTGCATGGGACAGGGACGAATGAAATTTGTTAATGGGACAATCTTTTGAGCCCATTTAGATGAGTAAACTTAGATTAAAACGAACGCTAGTTCAGTACGAACAAAGCGACTTCGACTCGTGCTACGGATCTGCTAAAATAGTAGAAGTGTGCGCCGAACATGTATGAGGGGGTGGGGGGTCGCCCGGTACGGTCACGGCATGCCTAGCGCCCGATTAGCAGGTTTTGGCCGCACTGCAGTCCAGGGGCGTCTTGCCCTTTAAAACGTAGTTCGTGCAGCCAGAGCAGAAAGCGTATTTAATATAAAGTGAGCGAACAGATTACGCGGCCCCCTACAAATCGACGTGGGTCAAAACTCAAAAGTTATAACTCAAAAGTGCATAAGGGTTAGAATTTCCATCTATACTTTGAGCAAAGCACCATTTCACATTTTTTTGACAAAATCTATTTCTACACTATTCTCCTCAACGTGAGCGTTGAAAAGGCTTATTTTTGCAAATATTTTATTTTTCAACGCCAGTTGTGTACACTTATTTATTTATTTAATTAACTGCAAATTGTACATTTGTACAGGTGGCACATTTTTCCTCTCCTTCTTCTTACATACATTTTATACATAATATAATATACAATCTATTTTAATTATTTGTTACTTAACTATCTATTCTTAATCTAAAACTTCTTACATCAAAATTGTCGCCTTCCACGATTTTATCTTCTAGTGAATTCCAATCTCTTCCTGTTCATTTTATAAAAGACCATTTACCGATATCCTTTCTTGATGTCTTCACTAGGACTTTCTTTGAATTTTGATACCTAAACTGGTATTTTTCCTTGTCCGGTTCAATCATCTTCTTTAACTCCTTCCAGCCAACATTACCTTTCAATGCTCTGTTGCCATACTTTAAATGCATTCAATTGCCATGCTAAAAAGTGTAATCCCCATTTACTATGCCTTATTAGAGAATATTTCAATTCTCGCAAGAGATGCAACTTCTTCTCCGAGACTCCATCATTAAAACGGAAATTTAAAATCTATATTCATACAAAAAATGCCTTAAAAAGTAAAAAAGTGGCAACTATATATCTGAATGATATTTCCTACATTCTACTCGGTCACGTGCGTTGCACTTGTTAAAGAGATCGAATCACGTGATGCCGTGCTCGTGATAGTTGCCTGTGCGGGGGCATAGGCGTCGGTAAATTCCCGGCACCGTCGTACACGTCTAAGTAACGCTCGCAAGTAGCGCGCAGAGTCGCCACCCCCAAAACCGAGTTGGCCAGCTGGTCGGCTAGAATCAATACGTCGCCCGCGACGCGAGGCAACCCAGCCTGCAGAGAGCAGGCACAGGTCTAAACCGTGGGACCGGTCTGAGCGCTTCCGAGCGCCAAGCGAACCCAGCCTGCAGAGAGCAGGCACAGGTCTAAACCGTGGGACCGGTCTGAGCGCTTCCGAGCGCCAAGCGAACCCAGCCTGCAGAGAGCAGGCACAGGTCTAAACCGTGGGACCGGTCTGAGCGCTTCCGAGCGCCAAGCGAACCCAGCCTGCAGAGAGCAGGCACAGGTCTAAACCGTGGGACCGGTCTGAGCGCTTCCGAGCGCCAAGCGAACCCAGCCTGCAGAGAGCAGGCACAGGTCTAAACCGTGGGACCGGTCTGAGCGCTTCCGAGCGCCAAGCGAACCCAGCCTGCAGAGAGCAGGCACAGGTCTAAACCGTGGGACCGGTCTGAGCGCTTCCGAGCGCCAAGCGAACCCAGCCTGCAGAGAGCAGGCACAGGTCTAAACCGTGGGACCGGTCTGAGCGCTTCCGAGCGCCAAGCGAACCCAGCCTGCAGAGAGCAGGCACAGGTCTAAACCGTGGGACCGGTCTGAGCGCTTCCGAGCGCCAAGCGAACCCAGCCTGCAGAGAGCAGGCACAGGTCTAAACCGTGGGACCGGTCTGAGCGCTTCCGAGCGCCAAGCGAACCCAGCCTGCAGAGAGCAGGCACAGGTCTAAACCGTGGGACCGGTCTGAGCGCTTCCGAGCGCCAAGCGAACCCAGCCTGCAGAGAGCAGGCACAGGTCTAAACCGTGGGACCGGTCTGAGCGCTTCCGAGCGCCAAGCGAACCCAGCCTGCAGAGAGCAGGCACAGGTCTAAACCGTGGGACCGGTCTGAGCGCTTCCGAGCTGTATAATTGAAGCTGGCCAGTCTTTGGAGCACACGACATAAACTGATTACTGACCTCACCCTCATCTCCATCAAATCTCATCAAGAGTTCCGACAATTTCCGTTTCTGCGGGAACCTGATTGACCAGTTCCTGCCGCTTAAGGCAGACCCCCAGCAACGTCTTTCCGTCGAGAAGCAGGTTATAAGAATCTTAGCAATTAAACCATCAACTTAAACCCTCTTCTTCGCCGTGTCTCTGATGTGTCAAACTGCTGAGCGATTCCTGATATTGTTGCAGTCAAGGCCTGCCAGACAGATGCCATTTCCTGAGTCGTTTTTTTTTCACACGCTTGGAACAAACCGATAAAGGAACCGAGAAAGAGACCGAGGAAGAAACCGAGAATGGGTCTGTGTAGGTAGTTCCGCGGCATTTGTCTGGAATGACTGCGAGAAATGCACAGCCAGAATTGCCAGCCACCAGCATCGTACCGAGGGCAGACGTGCTCTCGACAATTGAATGTACCGGAAAGGAGATCACTTCCAGGACCCCTATTCTTTAACTTTTCAGATGTGAGATGAAATGAAATGAGAGTGAGAACCTTCATTTGTTCCTTGTGAAAACATAGGCGACCTTGGAGTTGTCACTCATTTCTTGTCATCTCACCTGGAAAAAGTGACAGAATATAGGGGTCCAGGCCCCGGACCCTTTATGCCGAACAACATAATCTGTGCAGAGCATGTTAATCACGTGGGCCAACCGCGTTTATGTAAATTAAAAATTATATTATGTTAAATTCGCTTTCGGAGGAACACTTACAATAATTTCCAGTTAGTAGCAACGCGAGAATTACATCTGCATGTTCGTGCGCTTGTCTTACTTGATCATAATCGAGTATTGTTGAGAAGTCTATTGTTTTTAGAAATTCTTGGCCCCTGCGGTACAAAGATATATCCCAGACAATTTTATCGATGATCTTTGTTGGCGCAGAGGTTGCCGTTGAGGTTCAGTCGAATATAACACCACATTTGAATACATCGATTCCTCGAATTATCACAATGGGCACAGGTAGGTATACTTTAAGAACAACACGGGTTCAAGTGAAAAATTGCTGCATTGGAGAAAATATTTGATAGCTCGAAACGGTGAAAGAGTCAAATCCCAAATTGTAGGCTTGTAGCCATATGACTGGTATCAAAAGCAAGTTATAATTAATGCAGTTTGATGCGAATTCTGAATGCATAATGCAAATTGCAAAGTGAAGGGGAGCTTACCCTCACAAAGCACAGTCCACCTTCAGTAATATCCACCGGCTGGCGATCAGATGGCAATTAAATACCTACATGGCCGTTTATAGCTGGTCAAGGCAATTCTACGCACATCTATTTGCAAGAGCCCGAAGAACGTTAGCAATTGTTGACGCCTGCCTAGTGCCTAGTGGTATTATTGTATAGACATAATTTTGTTGCCCATCCATTCATACAGACATTAGTACAGGCATCGTGAGCATAGGTGGTCCTGCAGATGAAACACAGACAACGATCCAACTATAGCTCCTATTATTATTTACGCGGTTGGGTAAGATATAATTTGTATCTATATAACACACTCTGATCTGTTCTTCGATTCACGTGTTGTGTTACAGCACGATGTTGTTTCGGAGAGATTTACTGTATATTATATAGTTATGTTGTGAGTACACTGATCACGGTAAACCAACCTGCGTGAGAAAAAATGTAGCGCCAGCAAGGAATGAATTCATGGCTTTCGAGCACGAGCGAGATACCCCCACCCCGCGACATTATTTCATATGGAGTCGCTGTACTAAATACGCAAACATGTCACAAATGGGAGGGGTTTTTTGAATTTTGTATTATTAAGAAAATTAAATTTTATATATTATCCTCCCTTTTCAACCAATATCCCTCGACCATCTCACCCACCTCCCTCCCTTTCACTTATACCCTACATCTCTCTTTCTCTCACTCTGTCCCATGAGCTACATTTGAAAGCGGAATGTGAATCGATAAGACAACACAACAGTAAACAATAAACAAGGATTAGAGCATCCACCACCACAACATAATAATAATATAACAGTAACAATTATGTAATTAATAGGCTTATATATCACGTAATATATTTGGCCGTCTGCAGGATAGTCGTGCCTCATGCTTGGAATAGCGCTCACAATAACAAATAGATTTAGGATCGAGCTAAGGAGTGAAAATCGCTGGATTTGGGCCGAAGGAGCCAAGCCATGGGACCAAGCAGCCAGGCGGACCAGGGTGGCAGGCATCACAGCACACACCTATCGCAGGTATAGAGGGGTAATCAATGACAATGAGTTACACAACATTTGGGACACAGGTAATAAAGTAGCCGCAGGTGGGAGGACTCACAATATTAACATAGCAATGTAGGTATAGAGAAAACCGGCCACTGCATTTGGGAGTTCACAAAGCGAACGATGCAACAATTATTAAATAGTTAACAAGCCAAAAGGATGTTCGATTTTGTTCAGTTGGCTGTTTACTGATGACTGATGAGTGTGCCGAGTGATTCATGACTCGCTGTGAAAGTGATTCGAAACATTGCAAGTCTACTGTCAGCAGTTCGTGATGATTTTAGGTGAAGCGATGATAAGGCGTGTCGGATCATGTTCTACTAACAAATCCATGGTGATGTGACCTAGAGACGACCACGAGTATTGCAAGGGATAAAGTGACTCGGCGGGGGCGACCACGTGAGGACGGCGACCACGTATCTGGCGTCGAGTACCTAATAAATGAGCATGGGCATCGGAATCGAACATTGATTCGGTGCGGCTCGTGGCGTGGGTGTCACCGTAGGGGTGTCGGGCCTTGGATTAGGCCGGAACGCGGACGAGACCGCACCGCGGGGGACACATGGGGTGCATTGGGCGCATGTGGAAGGGGGGGGGGGGGGGGAGGGGGACTCCAGGGGCTGGCGGGCTGCCGTGTCCTAGCAGACAGGTATTGCGTGCCGTATGCACCTTGTCCGTGAGTGTGACATACACGCCAATAAGCCGTGAGTCGCGGTTAATCCGTAGGTCATCACCGAAGCGCCGCGGTTATGCAAATAATCAGTTGTGGTTGCATGGGACTGGGCGCCAGCAGCGGGTAGGGACACACATTGTTAGGCAAATACAACCACAAATAACCGGCATCAAAAACGATAATAGCTATATAAATGTATTGATGACTTTCGCCCTAGGATGGTACTTTTATAATGACATAAGTGGTACTTGTTTTTAGGTTTATGCATATTTGTGATTCTCCGGTTGTCATAATATTTTCAAAATGGGTACCTAGGTGCATAATTAAAGAGCGAAACTGTTTGTCATTAGTATGTTGCTGAAGATATAAGCGTATATTATATTGGATCGCCAATGGGCATGGCACGGGTGACCAGAATAGAATAACTCACTCACCTTCTTAAAACCTTGATTTCATTCTCTAAGGAATCCTCTTTTCCTTTCAGCGCTTTTTTGTCAATGATTTTCACTGCAAACATTTGCCCAGGCCTTTCCTTGCTTTCCGCAAGTCGCACCTCGGAAAATGCTCCACTGCAAAGAACGGGAAAACGGTTTCTGAAAACGGGCCTGGCGAAATCGCCAGTCAGTTGAGTATGTGTTCGAGATGATCTAGCATGGTTGTCTTAGTTTATCGAGGAAGGAAGTTCCAAGAGATAGTACCTACTTAAAAACATGATTGTCTTCAGGAATCCCGGGCTCATGTGATCCAAACAAATGCCTTCTCAAACGGCTGTCAAAATAAGTAGCTTCAAGTCAACTGGGGTAGGCAAACATAGCTAGGTTGGCGAGTTCGTTTACTTATCACTGCCCCAACCCATGGTGACTAGCTTATACCATGTTCTTATAACTGGATTAGGATTGGTATCGTACATAAACTGTATTTTCTCAATCTGAACTGTATTCTGAACTGTTGGGTCAAGGGAGACATTTCCCCGCGGGAAGGGCAAAGCTCAAGTTATTATCCTTGATCGCCGGCCACTAGGCCATCGGTTTTTCTCTGAGTAGAAATGAAATTTAGCACATTGAATAGTGGCAATAGGAGAGGACCGCAATCGGATGGTTTTGATCGGTGCAAATCCTTATCCCTCTTTTCAACTAATGATGGCATTAGCAGTTGCACCTTGCTGTTGCATGCACGTGAGAATCGAGCATACCATGGTAGTAGGCATAGGTAGTAGGTGAGGTACCTCTTTCCCGGCAACTGCTAGCGAATACCGAACTGGTGTATCATGTAGGTATACTAGTGAGTAGTGACAGCTATCTAGGTTAGTAGTACACTCTGTTTGAATATTTTGCAGTTGACTGACATGCCCAACAATTTCAACCCATCAGTCAGCCAGACGCACGGGGTAGGTCCAGTATAGGTAGTTGGGGCCGAAAACAGGCGCCAGCTCACTTACGAGCAGAGTACACCAATTACAATCCATTTGTTTCATTAGGCACTGGGCATTGACATTTAATGATGCACGGGCATACAACGTGCTGCAATGCATCAACATCAATAAAAGTTCATCCCTTGTCTTAACATTGAAAAGTAAAAACAGTAGGCACATGAACAAACTCTTCGTTCAAATAGCTATAGGTACTTACGTGCCCAGAAGTTCCTTCAGTTCGTACTTGTCTGACACTGACGGCTGTTTATCTGCATCTTTCTTCATTTTTTTCGCTGGGTCTTTCTTCCCAAAGAGAGGCATGCTAATTATCTTACCAACACTTTCACACTCGACACTGACAGGAACCTACAATCCCCACTCTTTGAGTGTTTTGAAAATAATTTCGTAAAAGATCGCACTGACACACTCACTTAAAAAGTTGAATTTTGTTTTATCTATCAACAATGAGATAATATTTCGCAAGCATTGTTTTACATATGTTTACGTGTCTAAAAACTAACACACGCCAAATAGAAGCCCTTCCTTCGTGTATCCAATATAATTGCTAGTTTATTTTTCTGGCCACGCTAACAGCAAGTACGTAAGTGAGTTACGAGCGAAGGGCGGGACGTCCACCCACGACTGAAAACTACTGGAGACTGATGTTGCTGTGATCAGGTTTTGTTCAGGGAATTGCGATTTCGAGTGCGCTAGCTAGCCTCAGCTGCTGCACGTGCTGCTCTGGAGGAGAAGCGGCTCCTACACCAACTATTCAGCCCGCCCGCCCGGTCGCGAAATCCAATGACGTGCGCCTACCGTTTTGAATATTTTGCAAATTGTCATGTTTGTTCCACAAAAAATTAAACATTAATAATTTGTAAGGCTTTAGAGTTTGTACTGTGATTATTTTGGCGCTGTGTTTTGGCGGAAAATTCAACGAAACTACTGATGCATTAAAATTCGACATAAATATTTTTGATATGATTCTCACTCATTCCTAGCTTTTTTGTAACAAAATAATTATGATTATGTATTTTTACGTTATTTTAAGCCAACGGATTGATTTTAAACTAATTGAGGCGGCTCCATTTTGAAGCAAACGGATGAACTGTTAATATTCATGTGCTACCAAAAAAAATGTTGGCAATTTTTATATCCATGTTGTTACTAGCGAGTGCTGATGGCGCTGGTATTCTCGAAAACTGCTGGGCATGTGGTTTCGGTGGACGTTACATTATGCACACAACTGACTCCCATGACCTTCTCGCCTAGTATCAATATTTTCCTATGTTTTTTTGTACTGCATGAATAAAAATGTAAATATCAAGAGTGTTTTGAGAATAAGTTGTTGAAACTAACGTGCTTTGGAGCATTTAAGTGTAAAGAGTAGTTGACTAACTTTGATTAGTTATGTTATAACGAGCAACTTTATTCAATTTCGATAGTCAACAAAATATAATATACCTATATAGCTTTCAAAAAGTAATACAAAATTAAGTCTGTCATCACTTGAGCTAGGATAGTTATGCAATTGCATGTTCTTATTTAAAAAGCAGAGCACATGCAGACACAGATATAAATCCGATTTGAGTCCCAAGGATTCCAAAAATGTGTTTCATTTAGCATGTTTTGCATATTTTGGTACTTTTTTCAAAAGTTCTTCATTTTCTTCATTTTCATGCATGTTTGTGCATATTTGAGCCAATTTAACAAATTTCCTACGCTTTTTTGGCAATTACTTCTGTGGATTGCTAAAACAAACGATTTTGTTTGCATCAAGGGTTGTTTTTTAATTTTTGTTTACGTTTGATGCAGCTGATGCAGCCAGTATTAGACAGATTTTTTTTCTGAACTCTACAGCTTGTGATCAGGCATAGGTACACTTAAGTTTATTTCGGAACCATCTCGAGTTATTTCAAACAACTAGAGACACATGGTCTGCCCCTAAACGCTGAAGGTTGCCGAAGGCAAAAGTTGCGCTCAATGGTATCGAGCTAGTTTTAGCAAGAAATTCATTTAAAAATTCCTGGTATTTTGAAAATTATTTCTGGCCAAGAATTTGATCTGGGCAATTCAAATGTCACTCCACAAATGGCAAGCTAATTCAAGTAATGTCTGGAGAACAACTTGCGAATTTGAGCGGTGTTTTTCGATGCATAAAAACCTTTTTTCTGACTAACGACACAGAAAATATTAAAATGATAATTGTAACCACCTACTTTGGTCACACTCAGTCCCGACCACAGGTGGATGGTACAAAAAACCTAGTTTTAATTGATTACAATAACAACATTTGACTTATTTTGATGAAGTGAAACACTTTTTGTCATATCAAAACCTATCACGGCTCCAGTACAAGATAACTCGCTCTCCATGTTTTTTGCATGTCTTTTTTTTCAAAGTTGCATGTTTGAATGTTTTGGCACTTTTGCCTGCATGTTTTGCTGCTTTTTGTGCATAACTATCCTAGCTCTAGCCATCACATAACTAATGTTTTTCCATGCATATTCTTGTCATGCTGATGAAATGTAGAAGCATAGGTTATTGTCAGTGGAACAAAGAAATAGTTGTAACACATATTATTGCAATCAGTAGTTCCTGGTAGGCAACAGTTTTGAAGTTATCATTGTCAATTATTACCTATTTTGCCTAGTGATAATGTTTAATGCTATCAATTTCCAGTGAAAATGATTGCTTTTTACAGTATTGCTATTTAAGTGATATAAGTGAAAATCCAAGCTAAGAATAATAGCTTGATAAAGAAAAAAGCCCACACACCTTTTGTTGAAACAAAAAACAGTATAAAATTCTCCAAAAATTCAAATAATCACCCAGAAGCTATGAATACTTAACAGATCATAAAATGTTAGCAGGTTAGCAGGCACCTATTTGAACGTCAAGACATTGAGTCTCGCTAGGAAGGGAGTGTGAGGGGTAGTTTGAGCTTGGTCCAGATGTCCAGCATGTCATGGACCAAAGTGTCAATCATGGGTCGCGTGTGATGGGGAGTAGGAGCCAGTCGCAGCTTCTCCTCTCCATGGGGCACCGTGGGATAGTTGATGGCCTGCACATATTGCCCGCGCTCCTTCAGCAGGATGTCCGAAACCAGGCTGCACGTTCGAGGATTGCCGATCTGAAACCATGGCCATGTTTCAGGATCACAAGATCACAAGTTTGTCAAAGCTATACTCGTCATTTTTTAAGTCGTAATGAGAATGGACTGTTGGAGAATGAATGCTGAGTCTTTGCAAAAGTTAACCGACTTCCAACTCCAAAGGCCTTACCTAACGCGGCCACTTGTAGTCCCGGGATTACTGGCAGAATGCACTGGCTAATTAATACAATTTATTATAGCATCAAGTAAAAACCCGGACCTAGAGCAGCAGGGTTTTCTAACACCGTTTTCCGCAATTCCGACTTCAGTAATGACGATGAGATTGGTTGATTTGACCTCACTGCACAATGATGATCATTTGAAAAGCAGTATGTCTTCTTGATAATGTTATCATTCAAGCTAGAGCAATGCTAAGGAATTAAAAAACTACGCATTGTTGACATGGTCACTCTAGATCCGGCTTATTTCACACCGCCAGGGGGGCACCATGTGCCCACCAAATGGACACCGTAGGTAAGGCCCCAGGACATTGCCGATGAAACGTTAAGTCCCGACCCCCCCCCCCCCCCTGCCCTTCCTGTATCCTGTACCATGATTACGTGTAGCACCATGATGTTACGAGTAGCACCATGATGAGGGAAATTGGTCCAGAATGGCAACTAGTGCCATACCAACATAACATCCTGTAGCCCAAACAAGTCTATTTGAAGTAGGTCTTCAAATCTATCTTCTATCTTCTAATTCTATCTTTGGACCTCAATTGATACTTTTGTTAACAGAAGTTTTGTAGTCATTCACTTTCTACATACATATCAAACAGTTTATAGCATCGATTCACTGTTATAGGTACACCTATATCTTTGGACACCAAAACTCTACAGATGCTCCAAAGTACAAAGCTACAGGCATATCAAAACTATTGGTCCAAATCAAATACTTTCCACAAGAGAAATAAACAAATGAGCATACCTTGATAGGAATTATGTGCGAAGGCGTCGGCTCCACGGGGAAGCCTGCAGCGATGAGCTCTTTTCGCAGGTATCCAACGTTAGCCTGATGCACCCTGCGCAATTCGCGGCCTTCACTCGAGCTCAAGATTCGAATGGCGGAAAGTGCTCCTGCCAGCACGGTGGGCGGCAGAGACGTCGTGAAGATGAAGCCAGCCGCATAACTTCGTATCATGTCTACCAGCTGAGCGGAACCCGCAATGTAGCCGCCCATGTTGCCAAATGCTTTCCCTGCAACAGACATAGCCCCGTCGGCATTGTTCGAAGAGTGGCTTGATGTCTTTATGCTGCTAATGTGAGCAATGGGTAGGCACACTTATCGATAATGCGGTATTTCTTAATTAAAAGCCTCTCATTGAAATTCTTAATAGATTGTAAATTGATATAAAATAGAAACATGATTGTGACTAGATTAGTTTTAAGTTTATACCTCTTACATAGGTACTGATAATTTCCCAGGGTCAGGATTCACATGAGGTATAAACTACAAAGTCCCTTAAATGCAGTTGAGGACTTTTCGAGATATCATTTACGCACCCCACCCTATGCATTGCAGTCTACTCACTGAATAACCACTGGAAATTCAAAATGTTTAAAATATCCAAAGCACAAGAAATTTTATACAGTGTTTTGTGGTAGAAGAAAATAATGTGGCTTTTGAATAAATATCATTACCCAATGTGACGGTTAAGTGAAGAAAATAGCGAAAAAAAAGAGTTTCATACAAGGGCAGTTTTTCTTCTACACATTAAATCAACAGCCTTCACCATCATAAACATTGCAATACACAGAAGTGCCAGTAATTATTTTCATCTTGCAGCGACACAAAGACTTTAAAGTTCTTAAAAATATTTTTTAATTTATACTAGGCACACATTTCAAGTAGCTGTGGGTGTAAGGTGACAAAAAGTATTTACTCTAAGTAAATTATGTGAACAAGGAAATTATTGTAGGCCCTTCCATTCCTGTCAACGTTGGCTACTAGCACAAAAACTCTAAGTTTAACCAAACGCAGTTTAAGACCTAGAAGGAGTACCATTGAAATAAGAAGCATCAGCCACATAGTTTTAAATTTAAATGGAAAAATATGTTAGCTGACCAACAAACATGTAGAGACAATTGAGGTTACCTAATGTTCCCGATATGATGTCCATGTTGTGGAGCTGCTGATCCAGCTCCCCGATTCCCGCCCCGTGTTCCCCATAGAGACCAACAGCATGCACCTCGTCGACGAACGTGAGCGCCCCGAAGTCATGCGAGATCTCGCAGAGCTCTTTCAGTGGGCAGACTGCCCCTGTCATCGAGTGCACCGTCTCAAACGCGACAATCTTCGGAATGCTACGATCCACTTTCAAGAGCAACTCTTCCAAATGAGCAGGCTCATTGTGACGGAATACATGTTTCGGTACTTTGCTATTTCGTATCCCTTGTATCATCGAAGCATGGTTGCCAGCATCAGAAAATATGTGGCAACCTGGTAGAAACTTGGCCAGCGTGAATAGGGTAGAGTCGTTGGCAACAAAGCACGACGTGAACAGCAGAGCAGCTTCTTTGTGGTGAAGCGTTGCTAGCTCAGATTCTAGTTGTTCGTGATTGGGAGAATTCCCCGAGATGTTCCGCGTCCCTCCTGCTCCGGCGCCGTAAATTTCCAGTGCTTCTTTCACCGCCTCCTTTACTAGCGGGTGACGAGACATACCCAGGTAGTCGTTTGAACACCAAACGGTGATGGGGCTTTGGCCCCAACTGTATTCCAGAGCAGCTGGAAACTCAGATGCCAGACGATTCACTTTTTTGAAAACGCGGTACGAATGATCCTTCTTTTTCTTCATGATTTGCTCTTGAAAGAAATCATCATATGGAAATTTTCCTCCTGAAAAGACATGAAGAATTACCATAACTACTGCTTCTAGATGTTGAGACTTTCTTTACTTTTTTCTCTCTGGTGCATTGCATGTGTCGAGAGAAGGTGTTTTTGGCTACCTACCAAGTGGTTTCTGTCTCTGGCCTGCACTGGACAACTTGCCACTAGCAACAGCTTTTGCTGCATGCAACTCTTCCAGCACATCAACTGGCTTCACATCTGTAAGGACATCCAAATTATAACTTCTTCCTTCACGAAGTTCATTATTTACTGAAACGTATTCCCATCTGTATTAGTCATTACCTTCTAGTTGGGGATGGACCAATGGAATTATTGGCTCCCTTTGGAGGTTCCTGGGACTCGGTTCTGGTTCGTAACACTCCTTCAGGTTTGCTGGCTCTAGAAGGAAATAATTGGGAATGAAAGCAGGGACAAAAGACAGGCATTTGTGGGGAAATTATCGTCAGGTTATTACCTTGCTCGATAGACTCAACCTTGGTGAGAGTACCAGCACATCTAGAGAGGATCGGACACTGCTGGCTGTACATGCTGATAATTGTGTTGCCATAGTTGCGAATGTACGACAGAGACAGCCGAGTCATGAAAGGGCACGGCATTGTAAATTCTGCCTCGAGCTGAAAGACGAGAAGTGAGAAAAATTTGCATGTGGTGTTTTATTCTGTGTTAACTTATAGTAGCCAAGCAAACAGGAATAAATGCAATAGAATGTTGATATATATAGGTAGGTACATAAATTCAATTCATATGTAGATACCCAGCACTTGATGACAAAGCTGAACTATCAATTGAGAATAATTAATAACCAGTTTAAGTCAGTTTTAACTGTTTCTAGCTGGCATCCAAGCTCAAACTTGCTTTGTAAGTAGGTACTACTGGCTAAAGGTACCCAAGCATGCTTGACTTAACATAGTACCTATATGGACAAGAGTAAATACACAAGCATAGAAATGTATCAATGTATTTAGAAATGAATTTAGATAAAAATACTATAATGATGCCTTTGAATAAGGAAAATTTCAAAAAGTTTATTTTCAATTAACTCAGGTCAGATGATAATCAAAGACTGATACCAAATTTTCTTGCGTCATTCAAACATTTAAAAAATACCTACAGTTTAGACCAGGTTGGCTTGTCAGTGCCTCGGGGCATTTGGCCTATTCTAAACCATTGCAGAAAACTGGTTTGCTGCTGACAAGCCAACCTGATCCAGACTAGGTACCTACTATGCGGTACCTACCTCGTACATTTGTGTACCAGGTACTACGCATGGTACCATGGTCCCTGGGCGGGTGGGTACCATATGTGGCATTACACTTACCTATCACTGCACTTAACATTGCAAAGTCAGACTGAATACCTACTCTGAACTTGGCACTGCAATGTGTGTGAAGAGGCAGGCATATATTGTCATTGTAGGTACTATCATAGATTAATAATCTATTGTACTACCTACTATGCAGATTTGAGGGTTATTCTGCAGTTAATTAGAAAGCAGACCTACTACCCATATGCACTAGGCCCACGTAGGTTTCATTACATATTTCAATCAAGAAGGCCAAATTCTATAATTTTTGCTGCACATCATTCCCAAGCCATCCCACTTTTCCTTCCAACTAGTTTATTATGTACCTACCTACTTTCATGTCATAGACATGATTACCAGGTAACACTTAGAGATCACAATTTGGTATTTTTTGTGATTACATTTTTTATTTATACTGTTTCCTGGGTGGATTTTAAAGGTAGGTTAAACACTGAACTAAAGTGGTAAACAACAGATACGATATCCATGAGAAATAAGTAACTACTTCAACCGTCGCGAAACTGTGCAGATTCGAGTCTCAACATTAACACACGATTGGTTCGAAGAAATGTGATTTTGAAATTCTTCTATATTAATATTGTATCTTTATTATGACATATGTGTGTGCACCGTATTGTTTGCTATTCATAATTGAAGGGGTAAATAAAATTTTGCCAGTATTAAGTCATAATGACTTGTCATTCCTAAATATTTAGCCCTAGAGCATGGCACATACCTGCTTACGGTCGAGCGTTCAATCCTCAACTAAAGAATTTCAGCAACGAGTTCCAAGTATTAACCATATGTTGAATACCATCAGTTAGATAACACTGCGAATAATTTTGCCACTTACCATATGATTGAGGTAAAATTGTTTATGCGCGCGTCACCTGCATCAAGAATGTTGTACCAACGACTTAGAGCAAGCATTCTCTGATAGATGTCACCTCCTTCGCGGGTCACAGTCTACCACGTGATTTTTTATCCTCTGTCAGCTGTCTTACGTGCTTCGTGGGAAGAGCTATCAGCAACTGCGAGTGGTGAGTGCGGGTTACCATTGTAGTTCCAGAGAATCGAACAGAGATTGCAGCGATCACACGATCAGTGCTTTATTGGCTTCAGCGTGCTTGAAAGATACGCAGTTTTCCATATCTTCAGCAAGAAAATTACAATTGTTTGGACTAAGATGAGGCCAAAAGTGTATGTCGTTGGTGTGGGCATGACGAAGGTAAATATTAATTACATTTTTCTCAGAGAAAGTTCAAACATCGTTATAATAAAGCTATTTACAGATGCAGAGAGAACTTTAACCTGTGGAAAGATTAAAAAGTGACTGTGCAAATTCCATCTGATGTTCTATCTCCTGCACCTATTTAAAATTTAAATACCACTTGAACAAAGTGTCCTACCTACCTACCTATCTATTTTAACTTGTAATCTAGTGTTGCAGGTACTTGAAAAAAACATTGTGTTTTGATGTACTGCACTGAAAAAACAAATTAAAAAATAACACATTTCTTTACTTTCTCTGTACCAATTCAATAAAAACGCTTTTACCGTTTGCAGTTTGAGAAACCTGGAAAACGCGATGACTTCGACTACCCACAAATGGCTAAAGAAGCCGTTACCAAAGCATTGATGGATGCAGGTCTACAGCACTCTGACATCAAGCAAGCTTGCGTCGGATATGTCTATGGTGGGTAAATTTCAAAGTTTAAAAGCTAAACCACCCAATTGCATGTGCTGTGGAATTTCATATTTCTTGGCACAAAATTTATTTACGTGTGCCCAATTAGGTGACTCGACTAGTGGGCAACGTGCGCTATACGAAGTGGGAATGACTGGTATCCCTGTGTATAACGTCAACAATAATTGCTCAACTGGATCGACGGCATTGATGATGGCCAAACAGATTATCGAATCTGGAAACGGCGATTGTGTCCTTGCACTTGGCTTTGAAAAAATGGAAAGAGGTTCCCTTACCCCCAAGGTACTACTCTTGTTCTAAAAAATATTACCAAATATTAAAAAGCTATTTTGTAATTGATGAACAAAGATACATTTATGTCTTGCCTAGTTTATGGACAGGACAAATCCAATGGACAAACATGTGGAAACAATGTGTGGGATTGCTGGTCTTGACCACACTCCAGTTACTGCCCAGATGTTTGGAAACGCTGGAAAAGAGCACATGGAAAAGTATGGAACTACGCTCGAACATTTTGGGAAAATTGCATATAAGAATCACAAGCATTCTACTAATAACCCGTGAGTTTTCGCAAATATTTCTTAATACTGTCATCTGAAAATCACTGAAAAAGGTACCTTCACCTCCCCATTGTAATGTAATTGTTGATTTCATTTTATAGGCAAAGTACAAAAAGATAACTTTTTCTGTGCACCAGCCTTATGGCAGACTGAGTTATTATAAACTCAAAAATCTCTCAAATGTGGACTCAAGTCCACATCAAGGCTGATATTTTCTGGTTGTTAAACTATACTTGATAACTTTCTTGCATTTTCTAGTTATTCCCAATTCCAAGATGAGTACACATTGGAGCAAATCATGAAATCACCGCAGATATTCGGCCCACTTACAAAACTGCAATGCTGCCCAACCTCCGACGGATCCGCTGCAGTGATAGTTGCTTCAGAAGAATTTGTTCACCGACACGGACTCGAGAGCCAAGCGGTGGAGATTCTCGGGATCGAAATGTCCACAGACCTACCATCAACATTCAACGACAACAGCTGCATGAAGATTGTTGGGTATGACATGACCAAAGCTGCAGCTGACAGGCTGTTCAGAAAAACCAATTACAAGCCGCAAGACTGCGACGTAGTGGAGCTCCATGACTGCTTCTCCGCAAACGAGCTCATCACTTACGAAGCACTGGGACTTTGTGAGCCAGGAAAGGCGGGGCAGATGATCGACAATGGGGACAACACATATGGAGGCAAATACGTGATCAACCCTAGCGGGGGTCTCATCTCTAAAGGACATCCTCTCGGTGCCACAGGTAAGAATAAAAGTAACATGTAAATGTGAGCGTTCGTTATCGATATGGATTGCCAACAGAATCTAGCTCAATTTAGGTTGATCAATTAAATAAAAATGCTTTTCTGATTTCCCATAGCAATGGGATGTGACCTGCAGTTAGGTTGATCTTGCTAAAAAGTAATTTTTACTTGTTGTCATTACTGATTACCTAGTTGGTTATTTTAAATAATCGCTGATGCGATACATCAATAATTATCTCACTTGAACCAAGTAGCATACTCTAAAAACCTAGATTTATTCATTCATATTTTTAAAGTAAACTAAAATTTACTTAGCATTTACCGACTGTTTAAAAAATTATAATTATTAGAAAGTTATCACAGTACGGAATGGCTAAGTATCTTCATTTTAATGCTTTTGCTTATCTGTTTGCATTGGCTGTTAAAAAGTATTGTTAAATTATTTGAGATAGTTGTATGGATGTAATTTGCTCCAGGTCTGGCCCAGTGCTCGGAGTTGTGCTGGCAGTTGCGTGGATTGGCAAGCAAGCGCCAAGTGCCGGGTGCCAAATTGGCGCTTCAACACAACATTGGTCTGGGAGGCGCTGCAGTTGTAGCGCTCTACAAGCTGGGATTCCCCCAGGCGCAAAGGTAATTAATTACTAATTATGTGTACCTAATAACGGAGAGCAGTAAAAACAAGTGCAACACCGTTCTGTCCAAATTGTGTGCCTTGTTTTTAAGAAGTAATGAAGTTCAGGACTGTATGTAATATTGTTACTTGGTGCGATTCAGGAAAGCTTGACTTCATGTGAAGTCAGGTAAGCCTAACTTCAATGCTTTTCATTTTTTCCATCTCCAGATGAGGTCGATATTCTCCGTCTCTGTACACTCATGTATTGTTATCTTCAGCTGTTGATCTTCCCTTGCCTATGCACACTTTATTATATTTTCTTATACTAACACTGGCAGTTGATGTTGAATTTTGATGTGATGCAGACCATGGGTGGGAGGCAACCAGACAGCAGCAAAGGACCCTACTGGCTTCAAAGCAGCAGCCTTGTTCGATGCCCTGCAGGCTGCTATGCAGGATGACAAGGAGAATCTGATCGAAAAAGTGAGAGGCATCTATGCCTTCAAGGTGAAGAATGGCCCAGGAGGAACTGAAGGATGTTGGATCATTAATGCCAAGGATGGCAAAGGCAGCGTGCAATTTAATGGCACAGGCAAGTATCTACCTGATCAGTCTAGTCATCTTGCATCATCACAGATCACAATGGGTTGTGTGTAATACAATCGGTGGCATTCAACCATGTCTGCTTTCAGCTTACATGCTTGCACACAATTATAAATTCTGTAGACAATCCAGGCCTGAGATTGAGAGAGACTTCTAGAAATTGGCTGAGTAATCATTCCCTTTATCAGTGTCTTTTAAGGGGTTGCCTTTGACATGCAGTCCTTTTAGACTGTCGGCCGCTACGATTCTGTCTCTTCGCCATGCTGGGGGCCAGTTGCACCAATGCCTACTGTGAGATCACCACTTTGATCATCAGTGATTATAATTAGTTTGACATTTTGTCAATTGTTTTTGCATAACAACTATTACACAACTAATCAGCAAGTAAATTAATCTTGCACTAGACAGACTGACGATTAAGCGGTGTAGGTGCAACCGGCCATTATTAATCCAAATTTGCTTCCTGGCTCCAAGAAAGTTAATTATTGCCGACATGTGCAGCTGGGATAAATAATTTCAATTCCTTCCAAATTAACATAATAATTCTGCATTGTCAACAACGGACCGTCAATGTCAGTTACAGGTTGTAATCGTTTCACAGGTTCAGGTTGTTGAATAAATTGTAATAAAGTATTGAATCTGTGATTTCCAGCTAAGCCCGATGTCACATTCATCATGGACGATACCGATGTGGTTGACCTCATCTCTGGCAAGCTGAACCCGCAGAAGGCATTTTTCCAGGGCAAGATCAAGATCCAAGGCAACATGGGCCTGGCCATGAAGCTGCCAGAGCTCCAGCGTAGGGCAAAGAACAAGATCGACGAGTTCCGCTCGAAGCTTTGAGACCGGCTCGAGAAACTCGAAGAAGCGCTCGGTCCACGGCACCATTCCAAAAAGACGGGGCACTGGGTTGTGTCACTTCAACATTATATCAATATTTCTAAATTGTATACAAATTTATATATCTCTGTGGAAAGGTAACTTTTATATACATCTGTGTTATTGTTAAGGGCTGTTTTGGTGGTTATTCAACTGATGTTATGATGAATTCATTTTTTGTGTGGGGAATATTACCGTTTAATCGGCTTTCTTACCACAGGGCTTTAATTATGATGATCATTTATTACTGCATATGCAATGCTGAAGGGAATTTTATGAACATTCGATCAAATTGTTCGTTTTGTCTTCATTTATTATGGTTGAATAATGATTAATGAATTTATGACAAAACATAAAATGTACCAAGCTATGTTTGTTCTTGAATAAAAAGTAAGGTAAAGGTTTTAACAAGAATACATCCTTGCTGCTGCAGAGGCACATGATATATTTTATATTTGGCCCCAAAGTTTTGTGCATGAAAGTGCAACTATTGGATCCTTGTTTAAATTTCACGCTAATGTAAAAGCAGGTCACATTGAGGCGTGGATTTTTAAAACTTTCTAATCGAAAATTTCCATGCACTTTCTGCTAATATGAGATGAAATGTTTTGCTGAGTTTTGCATGTCGTTCAAAAAGCTGAACGGTAATAAGGGCGTTACTAAAATATTGCTCTTCGTTTTTTAAACAGATTTGTTTAAGAGTATTTCAGGTGGTTCATATAGAAACCCAGTCCGATAATCGGGCGTGCATGTAAGCGACAAAATGCACCCTTTTCAGTCGCTGTGCAACATCCAATTTTTGACAGCATCATTTTGGACCACCAAACATGTCTTTGCTAAAGTTCGTAAGATAACTTTTTCTCTTCAAATCACAGTTATAGTATTAAATAAAAATCATATTATTCATTTTTGAGACTAATGATATGTAGAGTTTTTTGTGGTGGCCCAAGACACTGTCCATTTCAATGTTGGGGCTATGAAAACTCATTTTGCCATGCAACCAACGTAGTGGGTCTCCTCATCAGTCGAATATCACAATTTCCAAAAATCTGCTAGTGCCCACTGACACACACAAGCTCACGGGCATTTTGAGCGTCCGTCTAGAAGTCTTTTCCAAAGATCAAACTGTTCGTGGAACTTGATCATGTGGATGCTTATGCCTTTCTGAACGTTGCACGGGTTGAACGTGATGCGTTTGTTGAAAAACTCGTTGACGTGAACCCGCTTTATCTTGACATCTTGCGCCACAATTCCCGTGATGAAAACATCTTCCAGCTTGAGATAAGTTTTCTCGAGAGCAGTTCGATAGAGGTCCTTGATCGCGTCTCCCGTGACAAGGTACGCTGGTCCCGTCGTGAAATTGGGAAATAGCACCGGCTTATACTGCTCGGGTGACACGTAATACTTGGACTTCTTGATACGAATCGGTTTCCACTTTTTAGCGAGACGTCCAAAAATACATTTTTGAAATTTGGAATGCTTTTCGATAAAATTAAGCAGCACCGGTACGTTTATGAACATATCGTCATCTGTTTTCAGGAAAAACTTTGTCCGATTACAATACGTATCGACCCATTCCAGCATCGAAACGGTCTTCAACGTCAAATTATTATATGAATCTAAAAAGTTTGCATAAATTATGTCGCCGTAAAGTGCTGCCTCCTTGACGATTTCACGTCTAAGCGTGTCATCTCGCGTCGTTCCGAGAAAGAAGGCAACGTTGAAATCGCTTCGTTGATTGAAGTGTCCCCACGTCTGCCTGATCGCCATTCGAGCTGCGGCGTGATCTGGCGCTGATGTTATGAGCACCACCAGCCGAGTGGTGTTACCAGCATTGGGACAGAGGCCTGCATTGGCAATGGTGTATCCCTCCTGGTAGATGGAACGTGTGGAGACGCCCTTCTCAGTGGAGTCTGTGACCATTGCCGGTGCCACCACCGGTGCCCCCTTTCCTGATGGAGCAGGGATGTGCTGGATGTGAAACACGGCGTTCTGGTTGTCGTCCAGTGCAATGGCCGCCACTGCGACTCCCGCCGCGGCAGTGCTTACTGACGATGGCGAGCTCGTGGACAAGTTTAATTTTGCGACAGCCAAGTTTGCTGCTTCATCTGGAAAAAATGGAATTATTTCATGACCTCTTTTCCTGTTGAGAAAAAACAATTACGTGATTTCAGGCCACTCGTTTTCCTCTCATCGGTTTTCGGGGCGTAACTGGAAGTGCACTTACAATTACAATGTCTGGACAAGAATTTATCCACCGGATAACTTGAAATTGATGTATCTGATTGGCTGTGACTATGGAGGTTATCTGTGACTATGGAGGAAGTTATCTGGTGGAAAACTTCTTGTCCAGACATTGTAATTTTGGTCTTCAAGTTTTTAACAGAATATCTGTGAAATAATCGATTCATTCCAAGCCCATTAATAGCAGCCTGCAACAAACGTGTTTTTTGCCACAATCGTACAAAAGGAGAGAATGTTATTAAATTTCTTAGACTCACTAACTAATATATGTTACAAAATGTCCAAAAACCAGTGGGACTTTTATTGAGCATTCAAATCCCAGTTTGAAACAGTTTTTCTCAAAGGAGTAAGGGTATAGGGGCGGACTGGCCCGCCGGTACGCAGGTACGGAAACACGTACTGGGTCGAAGGGCCTTATTAGTACAAGTAAAACCGAAAAAGAGGCAATGACCATTTTTAGGAAATGGATGTTTTGATTTTTGGAGTAGAAAAAAATGTTTTCTTTTAGGGAATGGATGGGATTTTTTAAAATTTTAAATAGAAAAAAATGAAGGAGAACAACGTCCAGTCCACCCCTGAATGAGGGCATGCTCACCTGGGAGAATGTTTGAGGAATTCCAGAAAGATTGCTGGTCTAGAATAGGTCCAGAACCTTCGACCAGTGCTCCCGACGTCTTCAATGCACCCACGACTGCACTCTTGCCTGAAGACATATCAGGACAGCAATCAATTAATACCGACAGTAAATCATATAGCTGTCACACTGTTTTCAATTCGTATACGTGTAGAGATTTATTGTATTACGGTGGCACTGCATCACATAATTATATTTCATCAGATTTGTCCATAACGAAAATACAGTAAAACTACAATCAGAATCGCTACAAGTACAAAAATAGGCCCAAGCTTGTGAATGTAGAGCAGTCACGGTCAATAACTTTAACTTTTAGAATGCATCATATTTATATATTTTGCAGTTTTTGAAAAACAGTTGAAAAACGCGGTTGGGGTATGTATGCATTCTAACTTTTCAATGAAAACGCGAAAACGACGAAAGTCGCGAAAACTGGACGAAACTGAACGTTTGAGGTGTCGAACGGTGCGAAATTAAATTCTCCAAACATTTTTTGTCTGTGAGCTGGATCTGTAAAGTTTTTGATATATTTTACAGCAATATATGTGATTCGGTTCTCTGGCACGGCAAAATCCCACCCGTCCAAGCACCAGCACAAGTTTTGATGCTCTTGCAGTGCGTGCATTTAGAAACATTATCATAAACAAGGAAACTCTGCAAAAGTATTTGCATTGAAGGATGAGCAAATTGGCCATAGAGTTTTCTGCTTAAAATTGGACTCTTAGAATTGCTGAGTAATATAGGTACGCAAGTAACTGGTGACTGGGACCATTACATCGGATCATCAACAGTTGCGCCATTAGGTTCTTACAAAAAATTCATTTCGTTCAAAAGTTCCTTAAATCTACTACACCGTTTTGTTGCCGAGGTGTCAAATCTTTGCCTTGGACGAACTTGAAAACAACAAAACTGATCACCACGGACAACATAAGGAAACCAAGGAAACCGACAACGTTTTGAATCAACGGAAAAACTATGTTTTTCGTATACATCCTTTATATAATTATATATAACTATAATGATATATACCTACATCAGTGGTTTTTTTGTAAAGATATAGGTGCCGGAACGCCAATTTTTATAATAAAAAATTACCCGTTACCCCCCACCCCCACCACCATTCACCTCCGCCAATAAACAATAATCTGCTTTGCATTTGTTGTTTTGTTGATACTGGATGCCCTTCTTAGCTGTGATGAGCTGTGAATGCAGATTTCTTCCCATCTCTATTCCATTTAATTATTGTATATACAGTCGTGTTAGCCTTACCTTACCACCTATTATTATGCATTGCTATTTTATTTTTATGTGTTTTATATTATCTCTAGCTGACGAGCTCATACAAAAATTGTATTTTGCCAAAGGGCACCAATAAACAAATTAACAGCCTGGCACTCTAATATATGGTACTCTATGATATGAGATCCCCAAAAAGTGGCAAACTCAAATTAATTCTAGTGTAGGTTTCTTTCTAATTCAAAATCATGAACTACTGGGTTTATTTTGCCACTTTGTACGCGGTACGAAAAATTTGGCCCGTGAGTGAAAACCCTTTCATTGGAGAGTGGTTTTAAAAACACCTTGTCTAGTGGCAGATTCTTTGTGGGCATGCACTTTCTTGCGTAAAGATGGCAGCTGCTGCTTTCTAGTTTCCCCATAAAAGATATTTCTGCGTTTGCACATTCCTTCACAATTTTCATCCCTGCTCAAAGTTCCAATTTCTTCGCAAGCAGTGCAGCCGAGTTTCTTGTTTTGATAACAGAGCCAATTGTTTTTCAAGCATAATTCATTCTTCTGCTCTAATGTCCAGCAGCTAGGCCAGTCGTCAGACAGACGATGCTTTTCAAGATCACAGCCCGGTGCGTTTCCTGATATCTCAGGACCACAATTCGGAGTTCCACGAACACTCGCACATCCCGTTTCATCTCTCACACTCACTTCATCACCAGCACGAGCTTTTTTAGTAACTTGGGTCGAAAATTAGTAACCAAGCGTGCACACGAAAAACAACATGTACGCACTACACCTTATTTTACGGTAAGGAGGAAAGTGTCTTCGCGTTTCCCTCCTAGACCCATGGCTACCATACAGTAACTATCCGTACTCTATGCTGCTACTAAACACAAGCAAAGAGTTTCAAAAGTGCCCATGGCCAAAGAGCCTTTTTTCTTGCTCAAGTGGCTTGCAAGTTTTCAAACTCTTAGCACATGTCTAGTAGCAGAGGGCCCATGAGGAAGGCGCAAATATACACTCTCCTTCTCAACATGAAATGGAGTGTTAGATTTTTCCAGTGATCGGCGAGCGCAGATATTCCCGCCGATGTTTAATTTTTATTTAGTGTACCGACATGAGGTGCCGGAACGGCGTTCCGGTGCGTTCCGGCACAAAAAAGCACTGCATTTACATGTAGTATTATCAGCTATTGGATTTCAGATATTCTTTGCATCTTTTACTTTTCTTCCAATAGAGCTGAAGTGGCAATTGCGTGATTGACTTCATACTTGATGACGAGAACGCCTATGGCTCTGGGTTCTGACGCAACTTTGTCCGTCAAACTGTTGACTGACCCAAGGGCATAAAAACAAGGACTAAATCGTTGGTATTAAAGATTGAGTAACCATTTCACGATGGCCCCAAGAGTTCCAGGTACCGACAACGAAAAAAATTCCTCGTGCATACCTACATTTAGAAACTGGTGGATTAACGCATCAATGAGCGCAAGAATAGATTTATAAATAGCTTAGCAAGCATGGTGCTCTTTTGCTACTCATATAAATTTCTCAACAATTAATAACCAAATTCTGCTAGAAATTTGTAGATCTGGCTTAAAATAAACTGCATAATAAAACAGGTTCCCATTGGGTCAAGCCGATACGCAGGAATGTAGATTTAAACTAACGGTCCAAAACGCATGAGTTATACTTGCTGAAGACAGCTGATGAGCTGTAAGATTTGGAGCAGAAGACCTCATATTTTCACATGCAACTGGTTCACTTGTCTTTCCATCAACACCACGGAGAAGTTATCACCCATTTACTTCCAAGTATCTCAAAGTCAAGGGTGCTTAAGATGACATATATTAGCTCCCTTTTTACAAAACTTCTCAGTTTGAGAAGGGCAAGTTTAGGCTAGAAAAAATAAGCCTCCTGCTGACGTGACGTGAGCCCTACTTTGAGCTTGCAAAATCGATATCTTTCTCAAAATGATACACACTAGTTGAGTACGCATGCCTGTAATTTTGGCTAGTGTAGTACCGTCATTGAAGAGTGGTGCAGGGGGCACTGGGGGCACCGGGGGCTCTGGAGGCGCTGCTGGCGCCGGGGGAGGTGGGGACGGTGGGCCCGCCGTGGCGAAGTAAGATGAGTAGATGACCAAAGACATTCCCACCAGGCCCAGAAGGATCAGGTGCAAGAACCGAACCCGAAACGCCATCTCCTGCAACCAGAACGCAAAAAACCGACATTGGATCATTATGGTCTACCGATAGGTACATATTAATGGCTTCGATTTGTGGTTAATCATGTAGAGGAGGGAGTGGAGGAGAAACGGGTCGGTGGGGATAAAACAACAAAAGCATATTGTGTTGATTCACACGAATTCTTTTTAACTTATGATAGAGATAGATAGGTAGATAATAACACATAGTTTATGTAATTATCAAACGTTATCATTATCGGTTACTAGCGGGAACGTTTCCGGTCGATGGTTCTCTGGAATTGTTCTTGCACAAGGAGTGCTTACCATTTTCGCACCTGTCGTTTTTCAAGCTTGTTTGAAACGAAAGATTTTGAAACAAATCTTCATCCACGGTTATTAAACTTATACCCGTACTTCTAGCACTATATTTAGTGCCAAAAATCAAAATGAAATTCATGTGGGTCACGGAGGTGGGATTTGGGGGACATTTTTAGATATTTATTTGAAGCATTAATACACCTACTCGATACACCTACACTTCATGGACAGAAAACGATATCATTTATGGATTTTTGAGGCGGTGAATATCACGAGTTTGAATTATGTTTTTCTTTCAAACCATGTGATATAGTTATTTCGATTTCCTAAAGCTTTTCTCATAGCCTGCGTGTGGTGAATAGTCGAAGAGATCAGCTTCAATTTGCAGCTCCCTCTTACAAATCCCAACCCCTCAAATACACAATAGTGTCAGATATATAGGGGATTTTGGTGGGGTTGGGAGGGGGCGATTTTTTGTTCCAATTATATTTTCCATTAATGACTTGACTAATTTCCAGTTTCTTTAGCTTCATCTTTCCAGTTCCAACTGATCAAAAAATTAATTATTTGACGGTGAGGGGGGGGGGGGGCGCTCGTATAGACACCATATCAAGAAATAAATTATGTGTCATAGTATTTATAACAACGGTACTTTGTAAAAAAAATAAAGCTTTCCAAAGACGAGAACGCGCGATGGTGGCGCTCTGAGCGGACGCCACTCGCCACACACGCAGCTCCAGGCCCACGGCACTGTGCTGATACTTTTGCCCCAACTGATATTCCTAAAAAATCCTTGTCACACTAAACTCCAATTCTCATTTCCACCGAGTCTTTACCCTTCCATTTTCCGAAGCATCTTTGACTTATATATTAATCGAGCAAGACACATTCCACATGCCCCTGTCGCACACCGTATTCCCTAAACGACTTCCTTTTTCCAGGACCTTGCATGCATGCTGCATGCAGGCTCCTTTTTAACCAGCCAGGATGTCAATACTCTAAAGAGCACGTCTGTATCTTATTTTGCATTTACCGCGCCGTTTGTCCACTAGTATTACTTCCACAGGACACTCACTTGAAGGGTCTTATTAAAATGTGGTCATGTAGGTGTTTGAGGAAACAACATCATGCAACTTAACCAGAAAATAAAAGCAAGATTGTTTTTATTTCAAAATTGCTAAATTAGAGTGTGCCATGAAAATGCCTTTAATTCAGTTACGCCTTGAGCTTCTGACGAACCTGAATGATGATGACCTTTATCAAACCATTGTATATGGACACAGTAATTGCAATGTAGCAGTGACTCAACTGACCAGTAGGTGCAATCATGAACAATGACATGACAGTGATTACTGATAGAGCGATAGGCGGATGAATAGCACTCGCTTCTGCTCACTTCCTCCTTGCGTGTCCCGTGATGGAGGGCCAGTGCCCAAAGCTTTTTGGAATTTTGAGAAAGGACATTGTTCGTCGTCCATTGCGATCCGCGTTGCATTCAGTTCAATCAAGTTCAATCATTTCGGCCGTCGCATGCTGGCTTAGATGTGAGTTGGACCATCATCAGCGTCCTGCGCTTAAGGTTAATAACAATTTCACATGCATCGCAACAAGTCTTATTACATTTCGAATCAAATCAAAAGATTACCACATGGGTGTTTGCAGTAAATCACGTACAACTGCAAAATGAAAACTTTCGAAAAGTTCCACATTTCTCTTTATCACGGGTGTATGATATACGAACACTTTCATACATCCCTCGACTGTAAACCTTAGAGAGATGATATTATATGGGCATGCGGGGCCCGTGCCGAGGACAGGATTCGGGCGTGAAACCAAAACGAATCGAAAGGGCTAGGTATTTCGATAGAGGCTTGCGACGACCCTCCGTTAGCGAGTCGTTGGTGTTGCTGCGTGCCTAGGTTCGCTCATTCTGCCTCACGGAATGGCGTGCTCTCCACCAATCAGAGCAGATACTCATTAGTGATTAGTCATTCATTAGCTGGTGAAGTCCGTGACTATTGGAATGACGTACCAAGGTGGCGATACTCGATGCCATCAATCAACCTGCCGAATTATCGACACTGGTGCGGCGTATAGGCAGGGCAGGGACACTGGGCCGCTAGCTAAGGACAAAACTATAACCAATGGCGCGTGCTCACCTTATTGGGGGTGTTGTTACCACCGTACTTACTCGTGAATGAGAAGAGTATATTTCATGGCAGTGGCAATATCAAACTTAAGACAAGTCTTATTCTGTCGCATCCCCCACCCCATTGGGTCACGAGAAGACACGATTAACGCTACGAATCCAGCACGAGAGGAATATTCTCCCCGGTGCAATTTTTGATGAGCGTACCGAGCGGAGCGAAATCTTCAATCGCACTACCCCCAGAAAAAAGTCACTTGTGTGTGTGTGTTTGTGCGCGCTCTACAGACCAAACGCCTGAACCGATTTAAATTAAAATTGCAGAGGACCTACATTTGTTCTCAACTTAGTTTTACTCTGCGTTTATGGAAAGATCGGTTCAATATTTTTATTTTTTTATCAATTTTTTCAAAATTTTCGATTTTCTTGAAATTTTGAATCTCTGTAAATGTCAAAGTTTTTTTTACATATCTTCACCAAAACTTATAAACGTGTCTACCTTAAAGAAATTTATTACGCCTGAAAATCTGAGGTTGGTAGGACTTTCCAATTGGTTTTTATTCGCATTTTTCGAGTGTTTTTTCGTGATTTGACGCCTGATCCAATAAGAGTCCGGTTTCCTTCGTTTCCTGGGTTACCAGCTTTGTTGACTTCAAGTCTGGCCAAGGCATAGATTTGACAGTTATCAGAAGTTTAGTCAATTTCGTTTATGGAAGTAATTGAAAGTCAATCCGCGTCAGAAATGTTTCTAAAATCTAATAAGAACCCTCAGCCATAAGTTATGTCTTATGTATTTACGTTATAATTACTCAACGAGTTCATAATTTGCATGTTTTCGCTATCTGACAGCTCGGAGAGAAATAAATGAAGGTGAGAATCGTCAAAATTTTCAAGTGATCGGAATTTTCGAGGAGGCAATGATCTGGCATGGTGCTCCGTGGTTTTCATATTTGGTCTTCTGCCTCCACCTTTTTATCTGCTATCTAAACCGCTACGCTCATCTTCAACGCAACACGAATTGCGTTCGCGAAGTCCTGGTGATATAATCAAGATCTTACGCGTGCGCTTAGATGCAGCTGTGCATCGTTAGATCGTTAGATGCAGCAAAGCCGCAAATATGACATCAATGAACCGGTGGAGGATTTGGCGTGATATTTACATTTTTCATAATTCCATAGTTCGTTTTGTTGATCTTTTTTCATGCTCTTTTTTGGGTCTTATAAAGGGTTGTCTTATTATTCTCAAATCTAGGGAGATCTGCACAAACTTTCGCCGTCACAAAGCGCAAGCGACAAGGCTGTGCCCCCGCACTGGGGGCACAGCCTTGTCGTTTTCTTTTAAATTAATCAAGGTCATCTTAAAGCAAATCTGTATAACATACGTTTCAGAAAATTGAATAACAAGTCATAAGTTGCATGACATAACACGAGGTTTACAGACAGGTGATAGAATTGGTGCTTAAAGCCCGTACTTACTCGTGCTTACTCGTAGGAAAACCTACTTGTATAAGCTCCGTAGGTATCTTGTTACAAATGCGGTTATAACGCTCTTTGGAGATTCTTTGCCGGACGCACACGGGCAATCTTTATGTGGTATTTCGCGGCCACTCGCGAGCAGGTACTATAAGCATGCATTTTCTCTGCCCAGTGTTGTGTCCCGAACATAACCAATACCGTTGCATATGGTACGTCTCAGGTCAGGATGCCCATGCACAGCAATCCAATGTTCGAGTATAGGCCCAGTGACCCGAAGTGCTGCTAAACGAACCTGAGACGTACTGGATGTAGCTACACATAAATATAGATACATTTACATTCGCCTGATACATTTACAGCGGCACCGCGTTCCAGCACATTCCTTTCATCCCTTGACACAGACTCCAAAGCGCCCGCTTCTGACTATATAGCAGCCCTAGGTGGCAAGAATTGAATTGACAGCTGGTTCAGGCGATCTGTTCATGGTTACTACTGTACTGGGCGTTAGATCGCGGCTGTTAACGGGTGGTCTGCTGGCCATGCTTGTAGAGCAATTTTTGTTTTTCCCAAAGTTGATTGAACGACTTAAAATAACTTACGTACATTCCCTTTTACTGTCAATTCACGTTATTAACTCAAATCATTGATATTTCTGTGTGATAAAGTCGCATAGCGTACCCCACCGCACACCCCCTTTTGCAAGCGTGCGCCGAGAATTGGTGGTAAAAGTCGTGTTTTTACGCTAACAGTGTTTACTATGAAAGCGCGACCCAACCGCACACCCCCTTTTGCAAGCGTGCGCCAAGAATTGGTGGTAATAGTCGTGTTGTTTTTACGCTAAGTTTACTATGAAAGCGCGACCCAACCGCACACCCCCTTTTGCAAGAGTAACAATTCCGAACCGGCTGTTGTTGATTCACTTCTCGCGCCCCCCCCCCCCCCCCCCCCCCCCCGGTGGTCACCATGAGCTGTGTCTCATGTTGTGATGTTGAAATAACATGTCATGTCAATCACAACACGAAAATAAAATGTATAATTTCATAAATTTGAAAATCACACCCGTTTGATGTCTTACGTACGGCCTGTGCAGTGCATGCCACACCGCTGCGCAAGCCTTTGATCCAGATGCCAATGAAATTCTATGCGCTCTGAATCGAATAGGGAGCCGTAGTTCGAGAGAGAAGGCTGATTTAGGGGCAAATGGATAAAAGAGGCTGTCGGTGCTAACCTAACGGCAAGAAAGAAATGCATTAGCCCCAAATTAGAGTGCGACTTGCACCACAATTGGCAGTGTTTGAGACTCCCCTATATAGGTTGAGAAAACCACTAATCGTTTTTTAACCATTCCTCGGACTTGAAACTCGTTGGAATCCGTCCCTAGACGCTGATATCCCTTGTCACCAACCTGACTACACCACTGTGCCGCTGAGTTGAGATGAAAGAGCTTGCAAAGGCCGTGAAGAGAAGGGCGTTCACCTGAAGGCTTAGCATGGGACTCGCGGACGACCAGAGAAAGATAGGTACGTGACTAGACCGTGGACGCGAGGTCACCTCTGAATAACGATACCATAAGGTGGTACCTACGTGTACGTGAAACGACCGATCGAACGTAGACCAACTAACCAAGGTATGCTGGCTAACCACGAAGCGGGAGTTACCACTTTCTCGATTTATTTCAACTAAAGGGTATCCTTCAATCTCGAGTCTCACTTTCGTATTTCAATCGATTCTGTTCGTGGAGTATAGGTGTAGGTGACGGGATGGGTGCAGTGAGTCGTGGTTGACAAGCATGTGTGGTGGGGGCCATAAATATCTAATCACTGCACTTTTGCGAGCATATAACTTAAGTTTTTATTTGGTTTCAAAAGTAATAGAAATCGCAGAACATATTATTTTATGGGTAAATATTTCCCGTGCTTTACGGTGTACCTGAGGAGCTTAGAAACCGATGCGCATAGCCTTTTAAAATAGAACAACGTGTTTATACAAGTTGGTGTGTGGTTCATATATTTAAGAACTAATTAATCACTTAATAAAAAATCAATTCTTTTTGATGAGCGTAGCGAGCGGAGCTAAATCTTCAATTTCACTACCATTAAAAAAAAGTCACTTGTGTGTGTTTTTTTGTGTGTTTGCGCGCGCTCTACAGACCAAACGCTTCAACCGATTCTGATGAAAATTTCAGAGGACCTACCTTTGATCTCAACTTAGACCCCATGCATTTTTGGAAAATATCGGTTTAGAACACTTTTAATAAATAAATTTTCACGAAATTTTTCGATTTTTTCAAAAATTTGAATCTCTGTAAATGCCTAAGTATTTTACATATCATCACAAAAACTTATAAACAGGTCGACCTCATACATATTTATCAAGCCTGAAAATCTTAGGTCGGTAGGATTTTCAAATTGGTTTCTATTCTCATTTTTGTAGTGATTTTTCGTGATTTTCGGTAAATTTTAATCAAATTCCTTCGTTACCCTGGGGACCAGGTTTTGTTGACTTCAAGTTAGTGAAGAAATTAGTGAATTTCGTTAATGAAAGTATTTGAAAGGTAATCCGCGCTAGAAATATATCTAAAAACTAATACGAACCCACAGGCGTAATTTACACCTAAGTAACTATGTATTACTCAATGAGCTCAAAATAAGCACATTTTGGCTATCTGACAGCTCTAGGGAGAAACAAAGGAAGGTCGTATAAATTTTCGAGTGATCAGAGTTTTCGAGAAGGCAATGACCTGGCTTGGTGCTCCATGGTTTTCATAGACCAAGCCTTCACCTTTTTTATCCGCCATACAAACCGCTACGCTCATCTTCAACGCAACACAAATTGCGTTCGCGAAGCCCCAGTCATTTAATCTTTATTAATGAGCGAACCGAACGAAGCGAAATCTTCAATTTCACTACTTGTAAAAAAAAGCACTTGTGTGGTTTTTTTTGTATGTGTGTTGGCGCGCGCTCTACAGACCAAACGCCTGCTTCGATTGCGATGAAATTTTCAGGGTGTCTACTTTTGTTCTCAACCTCGAGCCCCTGTGTTTTTCAAGAAAACCCGCTTTATCCGTTCCCTTAAAAACAGAAATAATTGCAATTTTCACAAAAATGTATTGTGACTTTGTGTGTGACCAAACTTGGAAATAATAATTAATCTTCAATATTCAACGCGAACACTTTGGCACCGTTTCCTAGTAATTTATTGATGCACAAATTCAATCAAATAAACCAATAGAAATAATTATTATCATAATAATAATTATAATAATAATTTATTATAAGCTATAAAACCAGTAAATCCCACATTACAAATATGAGGAACATTACAATACTTTTGCCCGATTCATGCCAATTATTCTAAATTCCGTAATATCTAAACCTATAGCATTAACATTAAATCTATCAAAAATCTTAACACCATTATAGGACATGGAGGACGCCCATTTTGCACCATTACAATTCCTTGCAATGGTCTTGTAATTTGACGCCCCCTTCGTCTTGCAAGCATGCAATCAATGCAGCTACGAAATAAATATTCTATTAATCGACAAAAACCGTACATGCTGCTTTCTGCTGACCTTCCTCCAAGTTAAAAACACCCCAGTACCCGAATAAAGTTGAATCCAGAGGACTGACAGTCGAGTCTGTGTCTCTCCTGACTGCTTCTACCCCTTGAGGCTGGACCAGAGAAATACTATAATTATTTATCCGTCAAGGTCAAATGTCAAGGCCGCCATCCTATGGTGCAGCCCGAAGAAAGTATACGACTGTGTCGACACTTTATGTTTACTGGCGAACTCGAACACCATATAAAACAACGACTAATCGAATCTAAAATCATATCTACCTGTACACTCTCAGATTTATTCACATGGCCTGTATGTGAATGCATTATCTTGAGCGACTCGATGTGATCTTTAGTAATTGGCACGTTAATCAATCCATTTTTAAATCGCCATCCACGCCGCCATGGCAATGATTCCCATGAGCGCATGCCATGTGGCCCATTGTACACGGATGTTTAGGGTATATATATAGGCACTAGGCTGCTAGACTTATCGGGCAGTGATATCGGTAACTATAGCAATCCAGTGGAAACTCTACATAATCGGCTCCCAAACTTGCTAACCATCCCAATGAAAGGTCTAAAACCTCCTCGGGGCATCTTAACCTCAAATTCCCGTAGGTGGCAGGCTCCTGCAATGGCAGCCGAGAACCAAGTGAATCATTCCCAGGAAGCCATGGGAAGCTACCACGACATATTTGATTACAATCATTGCCATGATTTCATGTCACTATCACATAGGTCCACGTGAAGTTTTTTGAGAGTGTACTACCGTAACGCTGGTGCTACCCTATACACCTACCTCTACGCCACAATGTGTACCTATAAAAAAAATATGTGCGTAACACGTAGACACAATGGAGACGCGTACCACATGTCATGGGGGAGAGAACTGTACAGCGATGATCGGCACAGTGTGCGAAACACACAGATAGCGAAACACACAGCGGTGTACGTGCTGGAAATAATTGTGATATGTGGTTGAGTGTGTGTGTGGGGGGGGGGGGGGGGGGGTGGATGAATTAATGTTGTGAGCAAATTTTTTTGAAATTCCAAAATTCGAAATTTTGAAGAAAACGCAGGAAAAAATTAGTATTCGTACTTTATGTGACGTATCTGTGCTTATTTCAAAAAATTCCCGTATGTCGAAAGTGAAAGGGACCCAAGCGATTAGGTTGATGACATTTTTTCTTATCCATAGTTACCTACGGCGAATTTTCAAGAATAAGATATGCATTTGAGTTTAAAAAGTTAGTATAAAAATAAGGTATTATAAAACGGTTATAAAAAAAGGTTCAGTTAATAAGGTTTCCTACGTATTACTAGGACTACCCAACTGGAACACGTCATAATATTAAAAATAAAAATTATTATTTTTATAACAGTGTGCCGGCATTCCAAAATCGAGCACTTATTTACTCAGCTATTTCGTGAGGGGAACCGCAATTAAAATTAGGATGATTTTACGAAGCCAATAATAAAAAGGAGAGGACAAATTCCTACAATCTATCTGTGATAAAACCATGGGCTTACATTGGCTGCACACATAAGCCCATGATAAAACCATATAACAAAAAAATTTTGAATAGTTATGATAACTGTGATGTTAATATTGATAAGTACAGTAATATGGACAGCCATAAAAGATAAAGAGGTATTTGTAATGAGTCAAGGCAGTGGCGTAGCTACCGCTCGTGCCATGGTGTGGCCGCACCAGGGCCCATGAGCTTTTCCTGCTCAGGGGGCCCCATGAGAATTGGCTCTATAGGGCCGGAGTCGGGGGTAATTCGGAGAGTGAATTTCCGGTCCATGCGTTGAAAGACTTAGAATGCATAGCATTCACCGAAGTTAGACTTAATATTTGGCTGCAGATCAGTGTCGGACTGGCCAGGGCGGCTAGGCGGCGATCGCCGCCGGGGCCCCGAGCTATTTGACCGCGTGGGTCCCCAAAATAGGCGATTACCTGTTTTTTAGGGGATGGTCTTTTTAGTTTTGTTGAACCGAAAAATATAGCGATAACCTTTTTTTAGAGAATGAATGGATTCTATGATGGGGACCTTAGGACCTCCTCGCCGCCGGGGCCCTTGGGTAGCCAGTCCGACACTGCTCCAGAGGCCCTAGAAGCGGAAAATTTCGCTTTCGGCGCCAAAGTAATGACAAAAACTCAAAGAGCATGGTAAAATCTGTCAATTGCAATGTTTCTTGAAGATTTTTTTTTCAGAATATGCCCCCCCCCCCCTCCCCCCACCAACTCCTTCTTTCGAAGCCGCGTTTGCTACATGCATGGGTATATTTAGGATCCTGGCATTAGGTCCCATTTCTTGAACTTAATTTCCCAAATGGTGTAGGGGGGGGGGGGGGCGGGATCGAAATTAAAATCTTGCACCAGGGCCCTGCAACACTTAGCTAGGCCACTGTATCAAGGTGGTTTCCTAAATGCAAATAGGATGAACTTGACCGTAAGAACTCCAAGCAAGTGTATATTTTTATCGTTTTTTTTTTGTTTTCATATTTTCGTTCGCGCTCTTGCAGGGGCTGCTCCCATTGTGATAAAATTTGTTCTCAACTAATTAACCTTTGCTTTTTTCATAAAACCCGGTTTAATAGCATTTTTTAACCTAACAAAACTGACGAAAATTTACGGAAATATGGTAAATTTTCCCTATTTATTTTTCAGCAATCTTCCACTCACTGGGAGGTTACTGAAATTGAAATAAAGCATTAATGAACTCTATAGATCCGTGAGACTTTGAACTTCGCGTTATTTTGTTACTCGCATTTTCCCAATAATCTTCATGGCAATGGTTTATTATTTTATGCGACATTTAAACGCGATCTTTACGCAGTGCCGTTTATTTACCTATATAGCATACCTACATACTCTATACACACAACCATAGTACACGTTCGACTTCCCGGTACCATCAGGTTCCATTTTCAAAAAGTATCGACATTTTTAAAATAGATCTAATTGTGTTTTACATTGTTAGGTATGACGGTGATCAGTGTTAACTGTTAACTGTTAACTGTTACTCCATGTTAATGTTTCGTATATAACCAAAAAACAAATGCTCATTGTTTTATAGACATTGCCCGTGAACTGGCAAGTGGGAATCACACCCAGATATGCAGTGCAAAACAAATGAATGTCGTTGCGAATACCTACATTCCGTGCACCTTGGCTTGTAGCACCTTGACTGAATTGCTGTGCCAATTTTTAAACATGCCAAGTGACTGACCATACCATCCCAACCGTTACTTAACATATTTTAGGAACATCGATCACATTCTAAAATTCTCTGCGACAACGAGTGCTATGAAGTAGCAACGAGGCCCAGAGCTATTTGACCGCGTGGGCCCCCAGTTTCCAACCACGGGGGCCCCCGAAGGCGATGACATTTATATAGGGAATGGCTTTTAGAAAGAGGCGATGATTTTTTTTTAAGAGGATGGATGTTTTAAAGCGAGTGGGGCCTTTGAAGTTACGCCACTGCAGGTGGTGACGGGGGCCCCTACGCCTCCTGCCGGGGCCCTTGGGTAGCCAGTCTGACACTGCGTAATGCACAAACTGTCAGTTGGTATTTATTACTATACTATCCTAAAAATCTGTGCTTTGATTGTTAAAAAAAACTCTGTTTAAATAACTGTCGGAAGGCAATTATAATTGTTCCGTTAATTGTTTTTGTTTTCTTCACATAAATGGCTGTAAATAGGCACGAAATAGTGAGCGCAAAAAATAGTGACCAAAAGAAATCATACGGGCGCTAACTGACGGAAAAAAGTTTTATTATGTGATTGCGTATATGCACGGGGTGGAATTTTCATCAGTCGCAGGATAGCAGAAGCCTTCGATTTTCGGCAAATGTTGACAGCACGACCTTTGATAGAAAACACGGATTCGGAAGTCATGGGTTGCGCTGCCATTAAAATAAAATAATATAGGAACAGTATAGTCATACCGTGGATATCCGACAGAACGCGTCCACGGCACGGTTCCGGTAAATCGCCAAACTTTCTAGTTTCTACTAGCCGAACTTTCACGAGCGATTCATTTCCAAGCTATGAAATTATAGCATTCAGTTTGTCACATGGACATACATGTATACGCAGCCACATAGTCAACTGTATGTCAATGCAGATATACAGTGTGGAGATGAGTAGCAACTGACATTACAATTGCGATGACTGCAATAAATCACCTGGCTTATGATCTTAAATGTTCCAATGGTTTCCATGAAATAACGATTAGATACCAATAGATTAGTAACTGTGCGATTGCGTTGTACAATGAATATAGTAAACGGGGCATTGCCATGTCTGGCCACCAAGATATAATACGAAGAATTTCGATACCTGCCGATGTGTATGACAAGATTAAAATTGCCCTCGACTTCGGTTACGTGTCTCAAGTTTCACTTGAAACACTTAGTGTCTGTCGTCTCGCCTCATCATAGTTGGTCATCCATGCTTCGATTGGTGGTCCTCCTTGAAGCTTCGCCGTCTTACTGCAGGAAGATTCCGCAGAGATGACTCGATCCTTACACTGTCTTGCGTCACAAAGGATGGCATGCACTAATGGATATAAAATCTTAGCGAAGCCTTCGTCAGATATCAAACATTCAAATTAACAAACCAACCATTTTATCCTGAACTTATTTCTTATGAGCACTGGATAGTCGAAAGGATTTAAGAATTGTTATTATGGTTAGCTGTGTCCATACGTAGGTTGTACAGCCTATAGGTGCGTAACACGAACGGCTAAATATAGCTCAGTAGAGACTAATTAGTAGGTAGGTAGTTACTTGTTGCAAAACTAACTCATGAACAACACTCTAAGACTTAAGTGGACTAAATTACTGGATCGTTTATAACTGCACGGCCCATGGGCCTCACACAATCTTCAAAATGATCCAGTTTTAAGTTCAAAATAAGTGTAGGCAATTTATTAGTGCTCTATGCGCAATAAATTGGCTGGAGGCTTATTGATTACTCATTAAGAGGCCTCTTCGCATATAATACGCTTATCGCAACTTAATATAACAACCACAACAATCTTGGCAAGTGCGAACACATATATTATTAACAATCTCCTAGATTAATGCAATTAAAATATTCCGGGAATCTCGATTAGCACAAACACATATCATCATATCATATTGAGTTGTAATTAACACGATAGGGTTCGATTTTGAAAGCTGATTACAATCGATGTTGAATCAAAGTTTTCGTGCTCCAAATTGCCATTCTACAAGACTTTCAAGACTTTCTGAACATTCCCGTGGAGTCATAAAAATTAATCCGAACGTCTGGCTCGGCTTTAATCCTCTGCATCCGCCTCTCGACGCAACTAACAAAAAAGCATCAGAATGATTCTTGTTGACAATTCCGTAGAGGGTGATCGCTAAAATTTAGTGGCGCAGACCCTTACGTGGGGCATAAAAACAGGGTCTAAATGTGCTCGGAAATTGTTGGAAAAAAAAACTCTGCGTAGCGAAAGAGTGCGCGCTGTTTCGGGTCTCAACCTTTTTCCAAAAAGAGCGAATGGATATCGTTCCTCAATCGATGTCTAGAGCTCATTTAGAGCTCGTGTAGGTGATTTTTGAAAAATTGCACCATACACATTTCTGAAAATATCAAATTGTGATGATAACCCGAAACTATAAACTCATCCTTCATCTACTGGTATGTATAAATTAAAGATTGGAATAAATTTAGGGATTCATTTCACGGTTTAATTGGACCTCTGCATCCAACGTTTAAGCAGGGGTGGGGGTGAAAGGATTTGGATTAACCGTGAGCAGCACTCTTAATCATCGACATGACACCCACACCGGAGAAGTTGCCCGACGATTTCACTGCTTGCGGGTAGGTACATGGTGTGCATTGTATGTTTGCACATGCAGTTGTTGCAAGACCCAGCAAGGTTACAATGGAGTACAAGCAAATGGGATAATAGGTTACTGGTTACGGTGTGCTGTTGCTATACTGCATTGCTTATGCACTCAAGACGGAATGCAGAAAACGCCTGGATTATTGATGCGTGATCAACGCTCTACTGCGAAGCAGAGGGAGATAGTAATAAATGGCAATGATGTTGTTCGAGATAATACTTTTGATCATGTGGTTAGGAAAAAATCGGGTTCAGGAACGGAGGCTTTCTTAATTATAGATTTGGAGGACATGCTATATGTTGGTCTACCCTTCATCCTTTAAATGACCCTACTGAGAAATCTCATTAGGATGTACAGGGTGCCTATCTTTGCCCATCCGGCCTTCGGTACCTTGCTATATATAACGCTTGCCAGACAGATTACAATTAAATGGGTAGCGAACCACAACCACTTCCGAATTCTCACAATCAAAGATTCATTCTGGACCATGTTGCCTGCGATAAGGAAGTAGTGAAATTTGCATGTTTATTTTTGTTGCCACCGATGCCTTTTTGGCTTTGGAGTGTGCGTGGGGCGATTTACCAATGCAAAAAAAAAGTATGCGGTTTATACTACCAACAGCGTTTGTAATTTTCTTTTTTTTTGCGAAGATGGGTTCGGGGTGTTAAATCAATTCTGTCATTCGGGGAATAACGTCAAGGGTCGTAGACATTGCCACAGCAACTACAGAGTGATCTATTTTCGATTCCTTACTGCTACCGATGAAAGAGAATACAACTGACTCGTATTCCAATTGTGGTCCCATGACAGCGATTCCTTTTAGCATTTCTAGGTTTAGAAACTTTCTCTCAGAGTGTGAGATTTAGAAGCGAGTTGCTTCACATTGATCTCTGTGGATCCTTGTGGTATAAATCATTGCGAATCTCTGCGTTTGTTTTGCGCCCACTGAACCGGTCACCAATCCAAAATACTTAATAGCGTCTTAAGTAGGATGTGTCGGTTCATGATTAGCTCGCGAGCTCGCGAATTACAACCCCTCTTCCTTTACTTGTTACGTTGTTCAAGTATTGACAAAGCTAAGGAAGAAACCAATCGATTTAATAAATGCTAGCGTGAAAACGTGCCTCGGGACTGGCTCTCCAGGCTTTGAAGACTGAAGAGTACCTATATTATAATATTCCACAGGGTAGTCGAGTGTTAAACAATTCTTAGGGAATTCTTATATGAACTTGAAATGGAATAATGTAGATACTTGAGGTGAAAATCTATGCCATTGCCACGTGCAGTTGTGACTTGACGTCTGAGTTAGACGGATTGGAAGGACTCGTAGAAAATAGCTATAGTTTGAATCTGTGAAGTTGAATGAAACTATCAGGATCACATATCTCTCTTGCTAATTCTTATGCCCCAGAGATTACAAGCTTTATCCCGAGTCATTTTAACACAACACTCTCAACCAGCACATGTGAAATTTGGCACTGAATTGATATTAGACAGGTACACTTACGAAAGAAAATTGATCTGTATGATTCGCTCGCTGCTAGCCGCATTCCGATAATGTTGTGTTGCCTTAGTCTGTCAACTTGGTTTCCTTGTTCTGTGCATTTTCTTTTTGCTGTAAGTAACCACTCAACAACGTTTTGGAATCATTTACACGCACCAGTTGACCGCGAGCCTACGAGAAGCAGGCGAGAGCAGACAGAGGCTTGGCGGACAGCGACTCACACCCACAAACCTCCGCCGTCGACTGAAACTCAGTGTCGTCGAGCCGGACTGAGTTTCGGACAAACTTGAACTGCGCTGGCGGCTAACAGTCGGGTGGACACTACGGTGGCTTTGGCATGGCCGAACGAATACAATGCCAGCAACGGTGATAATAGAAAGGGACATCGGTCTGTCTAGCTGGGGAAGGGAGGGAAACCGGGACGGCCAGGAGAAAAGACGGGGAAAGAACAATTAAGAAACGAAGGGTTAATCATGCAGGTTGTAGTGTAGGAACTTTACCGATGTACCTATTACCCAGGGCTAGGAATTCAAGGTATGGTGATATGGGACCAAATACAAGATTTCCAGATAGGTTAAATATTTCTTAAATGGACCGTTTTGTGGCAGAATTGTATTCAACCCGAAAATGGGAATCTTTCTAAATATTAAAGTAGCAACAAACAAGCGGCAAGGGGCGTATAAATTAAGGCAAATCTGTTTCATTCACGTAATGAAATGTTTACTACAAGATCGTGTGTCGGTCGCAAGCTAGGTGTGTGCCGTTCGCCCGCGCACCATTCAAAAGCACTACGATTTAAATCGTCGTCTTATCTCGAATATCACCACAAAGATATAGAACTGTCAACAAAGCAACTAACTGGTGTTGTGGTGGCCATGTTGTTGGATCCAGCTGGGGTGGGGGCAGAGGGAGTAGGAGGTTGGGTTGAAAGAGCATGGATGCAGCCAGCTGTTGATCGGCACTTTTCTGGCTCTGCGCTGGCACTGCGTACGCCATCTGCACTCAAATAGTAAAATCGCTTGGAACTACACAATCGTGGCCTGGGACGAGGGAGACGTCAAAATGCCAACAATTGTATCATTTTAAACCCTTTAAATTTGGAAAAGCTTTAAAATTTGCAACACATGAATGATGGAAGAAAAGGCGATCACTCGAGTTATAAATGACTTTTTAACCACTGCAGAGGGTGAATTAAGCATTACTAAAGGAGAAATTGTACAGGTAGGTGATTTCGTAGTTGGTGCTCTGTTATGTCACTACGAGTTGTGATACTAGTACGGAATAGATTGCTAAAAGTTGCATTATCTGAAATGAAATAACATAAGAGAATAACTAATGCATTGATGTATCAATGATAATATTATCATCGATATTATTTTACTAGCTAGTGGTAGGGTTGGAAAATATTATTTTTGACAGGTCATGTCATTGCTGCATGAGCTTAAACTGAGGAAACCACTAACCATTTGCCAGTAACCATTTCTTATTTTTTATTTAGGTATTGAAGAAGGTAGACAGACATTGGTGTTATGGCTATTCTGGCGGTAGGTTGGGTAATGTCCCTTCCGACTGTTTGATGGTAATAGATACTCCTCCTATAGAAGGGTCACAAATGTTGTTCGTTGCGCAAGCTCACTTCCCAAGCACCCAGCCCGGAGATCTCTCCTTCTCCAAAGGTACTAGCTACAGCCAGCCTTAAAAAATTATATGTTGAGGTTATAAAGTGATATATTTACAGAAATGCCTCTTCATTTTTAGGGGACCTGATTATTGGCCTGAAAGAAGTTGACAGTAATTGGTGGCAAGGAAAGATTGAGGAGAGAATTGGAATTTTCCCCATTACCTACACATGGAAACTAGACATTTCTCATATTCAGGTGAAAAATATTGAAAAATCATTAACGTAATAATTTTTATATGACATAATTAAAAATAATTTTTAAGGGTTACCTACCTACGAGATTTGTAACTCATATCTCAAACATATATCTTATAATATCTCATAACTCTCACACTCTCCAAATATGAACATAAAATTCACAAAAATCACATTTTTTTTAACCTTGGGGTTTTATTATCTTACCTGTTGTTAGAATTTAAGAAATGTTGTATCGATCATGTTGCCTTCAAAGTTTTATGCTAGTATTTGAAAATAATTACATATTTTTTGATATCACCTATTTCTCTGCATTTTATAGACAAGAAACACTGTACTGGACTTAAAAGCACGTGTTAAAATGAATATGAAAGCAATGCTTGTAGATGAAATGGATCTTAATGAGGGAGAAATGATTACCATAACTCAAATCATTGACAAGAACTGGTATAGGTGAGCCAATCAGTATTTCCACGTGATGTAATTTGCAACCACCAGGATTTGAAAGTAAAATATATAGAGAAAGGATATTTTCTTCTTAGAGGCACTTGCGGAAATCGCAGTGGCACTTTCCCGTCTGCATACGTTCAAATAATCGAGAATCCAATGGAAGTGGAGCAGAGCACATTCGACCGGTATGAACAAATGAACACAGCGCCTTCACCAGAAACACCACCTTTGATGACGTTTTCTCCAGATAAGGATCAAGCTAAGCCAATGTCGAAGCCAAACTATGACATACATGATGTATTGGAAGATGACTATTTTAAGCTGAATATGCCTACTGTATTCCAGCACCAAGATTCTCCAAAGGAACTTTTAATTGACACTAGGGAAAGTAAAGCATGTCAAGATTTACTGCAATCAGATGTACCACTAGATATTGTCCCATACGGCATATCTCTTTACCCTTTCCACGCACAATTTGAAAACGAGTTGGGATTCGAAGAAGGTGAAATTGTAAACATAATTCGATATATTGATCTCTTTTGGATGGAAGGCAAGATTGATGGAAAAAAAGGAATCTTTCCCACCAATTACATTGATATTGTAGTTGACTGTGAAGAGAATAATGTGGTAAACTTGGCACCTACAAATGTGATAACAGAGCCGCAAGTGTTAGCAGCAAATTCTTTCGCCACAGTCTTGTATAACTTCGAAGCGCAAATGAACAGTGACTTGACTGTGAAAGAAAACCAGGTGGTGATGGTCCTAGGCCAGGAAAGTAGCGAGTGGTGCCAAGTGAAGGACCGTGGGGGAAACGTGGGCTTGTGCCCATTGAACCACCTGGGCCCATACCTGCCAGCGGGGGACCGTCGCTCCATAGCGGAAGACCCCAGGCTCCCTCCTGAAGATGAACAGATCACAAACGAAAACTCAGGCAAGCAGAATTATTATTAAAATCGCCATTCTTTTCCATGCATTGTTCCATCGTATCGATTGAGGGACTTGTGACTTTCAGGTAACTTAGGTAACTTGGGACTTTCAGGTAAAAATGATCGGCCGATTTAAATTTAAAAAAATGCTATGGTGTACAAATACGCATAATGATGTCTTGAATCAATTTCCTTTAATACAGTGCACTAACAAAGATGTTAATGTTATGATGAGGAAATATTTTCATTTTGGGGAACATTGTTGTTGAACTCGGATCACTTGGCCTCGCATTCGGTGGCTGAAATGTGCATATGCACTCTTATAGTTGAGCTTTTCTATGAATAGGGAACACCGTGTCTGATGCTTGCACTGTTTTCTGCATTTTTCTACAGGCAAGTTGCATCGATCACGTTCGCTGGCTTCGAAGAAGGCGGGGCCGGCGACAGAGGCAGCAACGCAGCCGGCGTTCCTTTCGCGCAATACAAAGCGCACAGGGTCGGACCGGGTCCCACATCGGCCAGCTCCCCCTGCCCCTGCCCCCGGACACAAACCCATGCCACGTGCCTTGCCCCGACCAGCCCTTTATACACCACGACACTGTAAGAACATATCTTAAGTCCACACTCTAACGAAGCATGCTAATGTAGTGGGCAACTATTAGGTAGTTTTGTTGAATACCAAAGCCATCATGTTAGCAAATAAATAATATGTTTCTATCAATCAATCTATAAATTATCTACTTTTGTTTGTATAGGCACTAAGGTCGATGAAACACCAGGCTGTGCCAAAAATCAAGATAAAACTAATGGAGCTGATCCTTCAACACAAGATTGTCGGTAAGACTGATTGTACCGCTTGTCTGACCGCATTTTTAACGCCAGAAAACCAAACAGCACTCTGCTGTCTGTACATATTACCTAACATCACAAACTATTCTACTAAACAATTCTAGATAAACAATTCTAATAAAGTTGGCATTATTTCATTGGCTGATTACTATTGGCAACAGGGCAAAGAGTCTGGAGCATCGACAAAATGTGATATCCGAGCTAGTGTTCACCGAGAAGGAGTACGTAAGGGATCTGAAGATTACTTATGAAACTTTCAACTTGCATAACCCGTCAATCCTGGAATCACGGGGCGTAGATGTTAAAGCTTTGTTCGGAAACTTTCTGGAGGTGAGTTACTTTACATTGTAATTATTGATTGTACAACTGAACCAACCAGACCTTTGTCAGTACAGACAAATTATTGCTGCATTATTAAGTGTAAATTTAAATTTTGGGTGGTGCATCAAGCGGAGAATCTACTCGAGTCTCTGCAGCTTGCGATGAAAGGAAAGGCGGATGAGGACCAATGCGTGGGACCATGCTTTCTGGACGCTGCTGAAGGAATCAAGACTGTTTACGGGACTTACTGCATGAACCACGAGAATGCCTTGGCCCTTCTTGAGAAGGTGAGCAAAATTCATCACACATCACGTTAACGGTAGTAGCAAATGTACCTACTTTTAAAAACAGTATAATAATATGTTCTTTCTTAATTCCAGTATGAAGCCAATCCAGAAATACATTCACTCTTTGAGAAAGGCCTTGAGACTTTGCGATATCAAATCGCATGCTTCAACATGGGTTCTATCCTGATCAAGCCCGTGCAGCGAATTCTCAAGTATCCACTCATCTTAAACGAACTGATCAAGGTACCTAGTTATTAAAAGATCCTCTTATCCTTGGCAATATGCTTTACATGTCACTACACTACAATCATCACAACAAAAACTACTTAAATCACTGAATGGATTTGTAAAAGATATTTATTTGCATTGTCTTTTGTCATCAAACTGTACACTTAGATTCTGCCATTTAAAAAAAAAATTTCAATATATGTGTGTTTAATTTCAGTGCACTGAGCCTAGTCATCGTGACATGCCCAAGCTGATGGAGGCCGTGAAAACCATCACGCGAGTGGCGACTTACATCAATGAATGCAAGCGACGGAAGGATATAGGTACATACCACTGATCAATTGAAAATATTTCAGACAGGAAAATTATTATCTCCATCGCGAAAACATGCATAAAATCGGGCCGAAGATACAACGTTGACTTTTCAGTGAACAAGTACTTGGAAGACGACAACCCTTCCATCACGAGCAAGATGTCCCGGCTGTCTTTACACTCCGTTGCCAAGAAGTCAACGAGGCTGAGTGTTCTGCTAACATCCACCCTCGGCTTTGGAGTCTCGGTAAGAAGGAAACCACCACCCAGGGGCAGAATGGGCAGGGCTGCCGCAATGAGCTCACCCCGTGCTTTTGACATTCCTGGTCTCTGCCAAACATTGCAAATACCAATATTTAATACTATGAAATTGCTTTATGTTCACGTTACTAAGAAAAGCTGCAAATTGCAATCTATAGAGAAGACAAAATAATGAATATTGTGGCCCCTTTAATGTAGCTGAGAATTTAAGATGCTATGATTTTGCTATGTTTTGTATTGGTTTAGGCCACTATTTCGGATTTAAAATGTAGATGCCCCAAGCGCCGAACTATAGGCTTGAAACGCTCTCCAAATTAGATATTTCCAGTAGTTCATGTTTAGCATAGCAACAATATCTTTTATTTAACCATCCCCATAAAAGTAAATAGGTATGTTTGTACTTTGTATGTATTTTTGCTGTACCAGCCAAACTGTAATGAAATTTGCAGAGGATCCATGTCTGATCTCTACTTTACCCTCTGTATTTTTCACCGACATACCTCTAGTTATGTAGCCACTCAAATTTACAAAAAAAAAATCTAGGCAAAAGTTCTAAAAAAAAAAAAAAACTTTATAAACATGTTTAGCACACTGAAATAGTTCTTTTTTGAAGTTTCTAGACTTGTATGTATTTTCACTCTCTTTTCATTTGCCTTTTTCTGGATATATATTTAGTGCAACTATGGTTTATATTATTATTCAATCAGAATAAGCTGTCAGTCTTTCTAAACATTTATTGTCGCATCTTAACAAAAATTAATGCTCACCCTTGAAAGTCTACAGTTAATCCGTATGGCAAAACGGAGACATTTTTTTAATTGGCCCATGTTATAATTTTAAAAATCTTTGTATTTCTTCAGACAAAGGACCCAGTTTTCGCAGAGCACGAGAGCATATTCCACGCAATGGAGAAAACGGTGGCTGGGTTTCTGCGTAACGTGGATGGTCTTCTGATTTGCGTACACGAGCAGATGCAAATGGAACTGGACATTGCGCAAGGGATCAGCCTTTTCTATCACGAATCCAATTCGGTTGTCGAACAGTTCCACTCCATACAGCAGATGGTCAACAATCATTTCTGGCCGCACTTTGTACGTAACCACCCCTCTTGAACCGACACTGCATACATTTGTGGTAATGAGAGGAAATTGTTACTGGTTTAAGCAGTTACTGGTATGCAATTGATGGAAGGGAGGCGAAGCTGGAAAAATGTGCACCCGAACCGGGATACGAACCCGGGACCTCCTGCTTGCCGGGCAGGTGCTCTACCAACTGAGCCAACCTCTACCAACCACATAGCTCAGTTGGTAGAGCACCTGCCCGGCAAGCAGGAGGTCCCGGGTTTCGTATCCCGGTTCGGGTGCACATTTTTCCAGCTTCGCCTCCCTTCCATTTGTGGTAATCTTCCCATTTTTAGTTGAAACATCTTAAATACAAGTGGATACATTTTTCTCAGTAACAAAACTTTCAGTGTGTATGGTTTGATTCGTATCAGTGAAATATGACTGCATGGCCCAAGTATATGGTACCTATGGGAACGTACTTAAAAGAATGTCACGCTTGAGGGGGTGGGTGGGGGGTTGCCAATGTGACAGTTTGTGACAGGGGGGAGGAGGGGTGTACAGACATTTGTGGTGTCACACATTTTAGAAGATAAAAGCAAAATTTTTAGAAGCAAAAGAGGAAAAAATTCAAAATTAATTGTTGCTATGTCCAAAAAAAAATGATGTCACTTTAGCTTTGCAATTAAGAAATAAACATAGTAAAATTTGCTATAGGTAGCATTTTTTAGTCAATTTTGTATGCAATTCCAAAGTCTGTATTCCATTTTAGAAATGTGTTTGGAGGGGGGGGGGGGGGGGGTTGAAGATTGTTACATACTTTTAGGGTGGGGGAAGGGGGGGTACAGTTGCCAATGTGTGACAGTTTGTGACAAAGGGGGGACGGGGTGTCAAAAAGTGGCCTTAAAAGTGTGACACACTTTAAGTACGCTCCCTATGTTGTAATATGCAAAATCTTTTTCAATTACAAGTTACAAAATTGCTTTCGAACATGAAGCCTGAGGGGAGATAAACAACTTGCGTGTGATGTGATGCAGAAACAAATGGTGGAGTCACGAGTGGAAGCGCCGCTGTTCTCCCTGCTCGAGCTCTTTCGCGGGCCTAGCATACTTGTGCAGAAACGCAACGACAAGCTCCTGGACTACGACGGATGTGCTGCCCGGGCGGAAAAGAATAAGGACAACCGGCTGGTGAGTTCCGCTTACCATGGTTCACCAACGTTATTAGCTTTTTTTTTGCTAGAATGGCCCTTGGTAGAAGATTGCAAAAATTAACACTGATGAAATATTGTGTAACCAAATGTGCAATCTTTGGGTTTGACAAAACTTTTAAGAGATATCGATTTAAGGAAAAAATAAATTAATAGTAATCATACTGATAAAATCAGTAAAACAGTCGCCAGATGATGCTATCTTTGTTTAAAGATTCAGGATGAGCTGTTTAACGCCAAAAACAACTACGAAGCACTCAACAACCACCTTCTGGAAGAACTGCCCGTGTTGATTCAACTGGGTAGCGAGCTTTTCGTCGAGTGTTTGGGAGCCTTTGTGACGGCTCGCATGCTGCTTTCTGGGAAAATTACCAAGCAATATCTGGCACTCCTAGAAGTAAGCTTGACACCAACTTCAGACATATCAATTGGCCGTTACACATTTTTTAAAGACTCATGCAGAATACAATGTAAGAATCAAACAAGCCTGCAATTGTCAACCTAGGAAATTCTAATTATTAATTATGATGAGCCATTTATAGGCCACCTTTATAGCAGATGCTAATGTCCCCACCGAACCACCAAACTCACGGGTCACGACCGAATGTCACATATGTTAGCCAAACTAATATCGATTGTGTTTTTGTGCATTTATTTCAGAAGCCATCAATGCTGTCTGCACAGGGTGACTTGCTAGAAGCATTTGCTGTAAAACACGCTTTGGCCGTCAACCAACTTTCCCGCTTCTCTTTCGCTGCAAAACCAGGGAAAACGGATACGCTTTCGAGGAGAACGCTTCGAAAATCTCCCACACCAGCTGTTAAAGCAACCTTGCCACCTCCCGAAAACAACAGGCCAAATGTACGAAGTGTTCAACTATCATTCATCTGTCCTTTAAAAAATTGCACTGAAGTACACCGAGGCCCGGTTGTATATTATTGTAGAACAACGACCAAGGAAAACAAATACAAATCGTTGTTTCACGTGGAACAGCCGGGTATAAGTTACACAATTCCATGCTTCAGTCAGCTTGAACCCAGCGCATTCGGCACACAGCAATAGCTTCACTCAGCTTGAAAGTAGTGCATTGCTCTTTGCAGGCACAGAGCCCGAGCCAGCGGGCCTACCTTCAAAGTAGGTACCCGATGGAGGTTCTGCACATGGTGACTCTGCCACACATGGCTAGCGAGCCGCTCGAACTCACGCTTCCGTCCGGCCATCTGGTGGCTGTGATCAAGAAACAAAATCCCATGGGAGACCCTAGTCTGTGGTTCGTGCATGATGGAAGTATGTACCTACTAACCCGGTTTCATTACTCAAATCTCCATTCACAATGCGTGAGACAAATGAGACTGAGTTACAAAACTACATCAACGGGTAAAGTATAATTAAAAAAACAAATTGGTAATTAATATAGATTAATCCCTCTACAGGTACCCAAGGGTTTGTTCCTAGCCGGTGCTTGCAGCCAGTGGTGGCTGCCCCGGTTGACGTGATATCGGCGCAGGTACAACCAGTACATGCAAAACCAGCGCAAATAAAACCGGCACCAGTACCGCAAGAAACGAATCGGGAGCTTGATGTGCCCGACTCTGGCCTGCCTCCACCTTACGAGCAGGTTGTGGATTCTAGCCAACATCTGTACGCAGAGATCCCGGAATATCAAGTAAGCCCACTTTAATACCTTATCTCTATGGCACTAGGTTGTCTTCAAGTAAATTGCCTGTGGCTGCACTTTGTGTGCTTGTTTTAGTGGTTGGGAGATAATTTATAGGTACTACTCTAAATAACAAATTATTTCTCCTAATATCATCGAAAACGGTCTTTCAGAAGTCGTTAAAACAAATAATTTTATATTTATTCCTGTTTGCTAGGAGCCGCCTTCCATCTATTCGGAGATTCCTGAAGAACCTGTTTCAGAGGTACGTTAAACAGTGCAGTGCAGTGGATGTCGTCATGTTGAGTGGAGAACTGGTGTAACTGTTGTCCTGGAAATGAGCCTTTGTAGGCTAATAATCACCTTTGTTTGGGTATTCTTGGAGCAGTTTTACTACGCGCTGTATGACTTTGCTGGCGATGGAGGACAAGCCCTGAGTATTGCGTGCGGCCAAATGCTAAGCGTGATCTACAAGCACGACCTCCACGGAAACTCCGAGTGGTGGTATGTTGAAGACCGTTTCGGATCCAAGGGCTACGTACCTGGGAACTTCCTGGAAAAGTACACGGGATAAATGAGAATATGAGGGAATTAACGGTTATATGTTAATGACAGGTGCTAGGTTTTAACAAGAGAATGGATTCATTTCAGTTGGTTGTACCGCATGAGGGGTTGTCATTAAATGTTCATTGAATTGGAATTACAGAATGGCAACTCAGGGTGGGTGCCGGCATCTCTCTGGGGTTCCTTTCAGTATTCCATATAACCAGATATTTGATATCTCGGTCTTGACTTAATCATCTCTAAATTATGGTCACAATTTAACTCATTAATAAATTTGAATGTTGGTGGTGTAGGGTACAGTTTAGTGCCGACAAAATGTCGACCACAGTCCTTATTAGGACCAAAAGTCACTCACAACAGAGCAAAACCGTTCTCTACACCACCATCCACCTGTGGCTCTGAACCATTCAGCCACTCCAATTTGAAGGTCACTTATGTACTTACGGCTTCTTAAGGAGTCAATCGCTTGCAAAGTTCCATTGGCAGAAAATGGTACATAACAATTTTTAGAAGACTGAAATCTTAACATTATTTGAATAGCTTTTTATTAAAAAGTCTGTATATTTTTAATCTTATGACTTATGTATATAAAGAACAAAAATCGGTTTTATCAATAGTGTAAAATTCTTTATATATCAGTTCAAAAATGTTATGACTAATAAATAAGCTACAAATGAACCTCATCTCTCATTTCCCAGCAAACCATGTTATGGTTCACAATGTTACAAAGATAAAAAAAATCAAGCATCACAGGTTTTTTGAAGAATGATCGTAGGTAGCAAACTAGAATCTGATCTTGAAAAGACAAATCGCTTCACCGTTGGCTGACCGACAATTTTCATCTACAAGCTGACTGAAAACAAGACTGATAAAGATTCATCATCATCTGTATATACTGCCTATTCGTGCGCCTGTCTTCGACAGCCTCCGTGCGCTGGTATCGAGGAGCGCTACGTAAAGTCAGAGCCTTCCGTTCGGGAGATTCCAATGGCGTGAGCCTAATGACCGGGTCAACATCTATGACAGCTCGCTTCGGGGGGGAGCCGGGCGCAAACTGCAGACGCCGCGAGCAGTGAGAGCGCCCGCCGTTGCTCAGCCTCTTGAGTGTGCCGCCTCCCATAGGTTTCTCCGGACTCGGAGTCAGCTGGCGCTCGGGCTCCTCACCAAGCACAAAGCGCTTGATGTTGTCAACGTGAGGCGCCTAAGTGAGATTGCAAGAAGCGTTAGTTTGTCTAAGGTATGTAGTTGGTGATGGTGCTAGGAGACGAGTCGGGAAGAAAACAAGAAAAAGTGTCAACCATTTTGAAGTGAATATGACCATTGTTAGAAAATGAGAAAAAGACTCTACGGACATGATATAGGTTCCCAAAAAAGGATTCTTTTCTGAAGTGTGTCTTAGCTGAAGGATGGAACTGTGACATGAAAAGAAGCTGTTTTAAATTTGAATGCAAGCAGCATGAGGTACACTGAGGTTTTAAAAAGTGATAAGCAAGTTGACATAATTGATGATTTCATTCCAGAAGGGGGGGGGGGGGGGGGGCAAGAAGGAAACATTTATATACCATCAAACAAAAATAATTTAAAGAAAGTAATTATTAACACATGGAAGTGAGAAACCTCTTTACTTCCTAAAACAAAAATTACAGTGCACCTACCATTTCCATGACAAATGAAACCATGATTTTCTTGCGGTCACTTCGGGAGAGATTTGTGTTGGTGGCAGCAACCAGGGCCTGTGCCAGCATGAAGGACAGGCTAATCTCCAGCGCGTAAGTCAGCTGGGGCACGGACAGCTCCGAGAGGTATTTGTCACCTGACTGCATCGCCTTGATCGGCGACATGCCTGGAGCAAGCTCACTTCCCTGCACATGCACACGACATCACATCAGTTACAAAAAGTTTGTTAAGAGTGTTATGAAGAAGGCCGTAAGAAGGATAATACAAAAGGTTACCAAATGACTAGCCCTGAGAACACCATATGACTAGATGGTAGACTATCTGTGCAAGGTAAAAACATGGCAACATGTTGAAACATATTCATAAAAAATGTTCAACATGTTGTTCAAAATGTGTGGCAAAATATAGAGAAGGGTTTGGTAATATTGGTGACAAATTTTAGACGAAAACATATGGAGGACTTAAACGTCAATTTTGTGCTCTGTAAAGAAGGCCTGTAGTTCATTCAAATAATTGACGCCGCTATGTCAACCAGAACCCTGTACAGAGCTGTGAACTAGCTGTGCAAACTTGTTGTGAGTACTAGCTGCATAAACTTTCAAGCGAGTCATTCCGTCTGTAGCGCCCACACTCAAAACCCTCACTATCTACGAATTTGACCAAATTTTGAGGAAACTTAGAACACACAAAATAAGAACACCCTGGATGAAGGGTTTTGAAGAATAGTATTACTTCAAACGGCTGAAAGCTGCATGCTAATCAAACAGTGATGTTGAGTTGTGAAACGTTAAGGACAATTTCCTTGCCTTTGAGAATTTTTATACCTAGGTTGTGAAAAGCTATTTTGTTTTTTGTTGTATCTTCAAAGAAACACTCTTAGCAACAATTTTCTCTGTTTTCTTTCCGTCCACCATATTCGATTTGTAAGTTTGCTCCATATCGACACGCCTTCGAAAGCTATAGAATGGTCAAACTACTTCACAGTTCACACCACAAGTGTGTACCGAAAGTTTGCACCGCAAACGTGTTTTCAGAGCACTAAAAGAGGCATTTAGGTGAAATACTGACGAGGCAAGGCCCAAGGGTATGTGCTGGTTTCAAACAAGTAGGTAGTAGTTGGATTTGAAAAACAGATTTGTTAACACGGTTTGGCAAGGAATTAGACTTAGGTTCAACGTTTGCAAGCGACTGACCTTCTGTGCAATGGCTCGAGTGGACAGACTAATGATGGAGAGAATGATCCCGAGGGTCAGCCGCCCCTGGGGGTCTTGCTCCACGGCGGGTATGAGGTAGGTGACTTCGACGAGTGGCACAATTGGGACCTCCGTGTCCAGGATGTCAGTCATCACGCTCAGGTAGCTCGGGCTCAAGGGGTACAGCACCGTCAGGCACATGTTGATACATTCCAGTAGCCTGTCGAGTTAACCACCATTTAGACAGTCAATGTAACTTGATTTATCTGTCTTTACTGTAGGCATGAATATGTGTAAATAAACGTGTAGCCTTAGGTAAATAAAGTATAAGGGTGTAAATAGTATTAGGACAACAAAAATGGAATTAGAAATAGCAAAAATCTTTTGTCTGAGCACAACTTGAAGATGAGAGGACTTGAACCGAGAGCGATGCTATGTATAAACAATAGCCTTTGTGGCTGGCATCGATAACCGACCTGTTCATGACCACCGCTATAGCGGGCGAGGCCTGAAAGTCGCTTGCTTTGCCGCCTGTCGTGGCACTTGCCGCCCAGAACGGAGTCGGGCCGAACTGGGTCCGCGCAAACGGCTTTGGGCACTCGACGGCAGCACGCAAGATGTACGGCTGTAGCAGGTACGCAATGCATCGGTCCAGGGTCGACACCACGCAGCGCTGCATGACAACAAACACACATTGCAAAGGAGTTAGCGCTCGTAATACTTTTGCATTGTTTATAGTAACTATAACTATTTATAATTTATGTTACTATTCAATAACAATCAGCAAGTGAACAAGAGAATTTAAATTAATTAACGCATCCAATGCATCCATAAGTAATGTCCCAACCTACGTTAATGTTAAAGAATGAACACGGATGGTCTTCCTTCCAGACACCGAACTGTTGCAGAGTCTGCAGGAAGTCGAGCGTGACAACCGCCAGCCGCAGTAGGTCCGGCTTGACGCAATGTCGGATACCGAGCAGGACGCCGATAATGTACGGCTCGTGAATGCCGACGAACGAGATCGCGTCGGCAATGAAATACCGTTCGTGGACGGCCAGCAGACGGGTGACCAGCCGCATGCCGCGTTCGTAGATCCGGCTCCACTTGCCCATGAACCATGGCAAGCCATCGCCCATTGTCTCGATGGGAGGAGTCAGGGGCATCCACAACTTGCTTCCCACTGCAAAGCACAACCGAGATTAGAATAAGGATTTACTCGAAAGTGTTGATGGGCCAGGTACCATTGGTTGGGTTACACTTAATATGGTGTGGAAGGAGTGAAGAGGGAATTTCTTTTAGCAAGAAAATATAAAACCACAGATATAAGGTTATCCAGATGTTCCACTCCCATAATAAAGCAGCTACGCAAAAGCCCTCCCCCACAATAAAAGTTTCACCGGCAGTCAAGGGATGGAGCCACTGTTTGTTGTTATTTCACCTGTAACCAAGGTAACTGTAACCACCAGTGGAACATTGTGTACCTTGATTACAATCAACCTTGTGCCATGGCCTGGTAGATGAAGCCATAACAGTAACCACCTGAGGAACATTGGGTCCCTTGGTTATAATTGACCTTGTGCCATGGCCTGGTAGATTACATAAAACAGGTAGCCAACGCACCTCAGCGATTGCCGGCGAAACTAGTACCATCAAATTTTTGCCGTAGCCGTAGCTAGGTATGGTAGAATGTCTGGGTAACCGTATGTCTGTGATAAAATAAAACTGTGTTGATGTTTTGGCAAAATGCCTTGTTTACCTGTCAATGTAAACCTCTTAAACCTACCACTTGAATTTCTCATCCATTGAACAGTTTTATGTTTTCACATATCACCTGCTTTGCTTTAAGCTCTCCTTACTTTACTCTTTCCTTGTCAGAGTTTAGTGCACCATTTATTTCCTTCAATGCAATAAATAATTAATAATACTACCTACATAAAACTATAAATTCTGTTTTTTCTTTGAACAGAGATTTGGTTACAATTTTGTCCAAATCTGCATTTATTTGGAAAACTACATTGCTGCTAGTGTTGCTATTTGTACTGGTGGCTTTGTGGGAAACTGATTAATAATTAAGATTCATTGAACTGGGGTATTGCATTACCAAGGACTTGTCTCAAATCTCAATAGGAGGTTTGTGTGGATTCGTAGTTTACCTATTAGCTGGGTTACGAGTTCACGTATGAAAGTCGAGCATGAAAGTCCGAATGCCATATGGACTTGCATACTCGACTTGCATACTTGAACTCGTAACCCAGCTTAGCGCGCTGCGTAAATACACAAGTCCACACGAAACCTATTCAGACATGTCCTAAGTCTTAAGTGCACCAATGGTCTTTACTAACAAACAAAACTGAATGATGCTTTGGTCTTGCAGAAGCAGGTTCTAATTTCAACTCTGAAACCACATGACATCAGACGGCCAGTTACATCTAGAACGAGTGGGACAAGCGCACGTAATCCAACATTTTCTTCTCAGTTTAAGCAATACTCATCGTCATCGGCAATGAATGACTGATGAGTCATCAGTCATCAGACATTCATTGCCCAATCTAAAAGTAAAATTTCTTCATTAGTATCACTGAGGTTCCGTGCAGAGGCAAATGGCACCAAAGTACAGGTGCTACCCCGGAACTTGACCAAACTTGCGGCAGTGTGGTAGCTTTCTTAGAAACTGCTTCACCAGCTTCACCAGATTTTGGTGAGAAAATTTGGAAAGCCCAGCATGAGTTACCTTTGAACATAACCAGCGTCTTGGAGAAGTCTGTGTAGGATAGCAGCAGCAGCGTGTCGAGCGTAACCATGGCCAGGTTGAAGAGTGTGGGAGTCTCGAGTGATAACTGGGCAGCATCCATCAGCTGGTGTACCAGCTTTGTTTCAGTCAAGCTCGCTTGCCAGAAAGGAGTGTTGCCGATTGTGTACACCTTAATCAAAATCATGTCAGGTTATTAGAGAATCCTATTTGAACCTACCAGTTCTCAAATTTCCAAGACAACCTAAAAATGAATTTGTCTAAAATTGATGGATTATGAAGACAAAAAAAAGTAACACCAATTATCCAAACTTAAATGTTTTTGTGCAAACTGTACACATTATTAACTAGAGGAGACAAAAAAAATCTTTGAGAAGCAAAAGAAGCACTTACATTTGAACATCTTAAGTTCTGAACTATTATCTTTGTCAGCTAGCATGTAACAAAATGTCAATAATAATGAAATCCATTTTTACACATACCACACATCTTAAAACAAGAAATCAGGTTACAAACCAAATATAATTTTAATAATTGCCACAACTATCAGTCGGTTTTTAAGATTTATGAGTTTATGACTATTCGGGAATTACAGATTTCCTTTATTATAATATTTACCATTTTTTTAACGAGACAGACGCTGAGGGTAGCAGCAAGACATGAGTGCACATGAACGGCGTTGGCAAGAGGGGGCGGAGAGTTTGTAATCAACGTCATCTCCGTGCTAGCAATCGTCACCGTCATTTCCATCACGCTGGACGATAATGTCTCATCTGAGGACAATACCAATTCTGAAGAAACTCCCTCTGATTTCAAGAATACATACTCCGACCATAATGTTCCATAATGTTCCGATCCATAATGTTGGGCCTAAGAAACTGAAATAATAATGCATTTGGAAATTAGGGTGATGACCAGGGAGATTATAACTCCATGAAGGGTGATACTTCTTTGTATCAAGAATGCAACTGGAGACATGCAGTTGTATTTGCATGAGATCACACGAAACACATCGACGCGAACAACACGTTGACCAAGGTCCTTTTTAGGACCACAAGTCCATCACAACAGAGCACAACCGTCAACTACACCACCATCTGACCGTGGCTTTGAACTACTTCGCCAATCCAAACTGCGATTCGTGTGGTAAGGCAAAATTAAACACACAAAATGTAATCAACGCAATCGTGCACTTGGTACTTGATCCGTATTGCAGGTTGCATTGAACACTGGGGGTTTGGGGGGGCAGTTCACAATAAATTCTTAAATTACAGTAATTTTTGGTGCAATGCTATGTGTTTAAGGTAAATTAAATTCTGAAGATACATTTTCCCCCACTAGCAGTATGGGCCCGTGCTACGCACGTATAGTGCACTGCATGTGAGGGCATGTTAGTACTTTCCAGTTCATGGCTCTAAATATTTATTATTTATTGAAATTAATATTTATTAAAACTCTTTGCTCATATAAGTGGAGGAGAGCAAAATCGCTACCCGTCCACAAAGTGAAATGTTTTTCACTGAAAGAACCCGATGAAATTACCGGAACACACTCACAATCACCAAGAACGTGAAGATAATGTTAAGATCATTCAGTGTTGAGCTCCAGCTATAGGATGAAGCCCTTTCCATCGACGCTAGTACCCTATGCCCTGCGGGCATACCCGGTAGCCAGGTTATAACTAAAATATGGCCCTAGGCCATAACCTAGGTCCTAGGACTTGGGACCAAAACGCAACAACATTTTGTTGCTTGTAAATCATAATGTCATTATCCCAATCCAGCTTGACGGAAAAAAACTTGAAGTTTAATTTGCAAAGTTTAATTTGAAAATGTCCAACGCCAAAAGGTGTAGCAAATGTCAAAACTCATATTTCAACACAAATTTCATTAATAAATTAAATTTCTTTTGATATATTATCAAAAAGTATTATAATGCACAAATAAATAAATAAATAAATATATATATATATCACCGTACAAATATATATATACGTCAATTTTCGTTTGTTAAAAACGTAATTTATAGCACCTAGATCTGGCAAGGCTGCGCAAAACTTTTCTTGCTGACTACACAAAAATAGTGTTTAGAACATTTTAGAAGCTACACGGTATATAACTCCGCCTGAAATTTGTCCGCAATCAATTCCTTACATTTTATGCAAATCAAAATCTTTTATAAGTGTTTCTAGTCGGTTTTGGATGTTTTTCTAAGGAGTTTTGCTTTCTGTACCCGATGACGTGTAAATAGCTACATTCACTGCGTAAAAGATAAATTCATGGATTCATTCACCTTGCTGTGGTATGAAAACAAAACAAAAGAATTAATCTGTCACTCTGAATGCCAAATCATTTCAATTCCACGTAATATGATCGCAAATAGAAGCGTTATGACTAAATTTCATCAATAACTTCACAATGCATGCGATAATAGTCACCTAGACGAAGTGGATCAGTAAAAAAGGTAAGATTTGAACGATTTAAAAATCGAGCTGGGCTGCAAGGTGCTACTCAATCATGCCAGCCTAATTCAATCGGTTTTTTCAATATTTCACCGAAAAAACACTTTCAAATCGCTGTAAAAGTGTCGTCTCTGGATGTAAACCAATATTTTGAACATATATAAACCATTTCCACCCGTTTTCAGCCGATTTTCGCGATTTCTATCAAGAATGAAGCTCGATGTTACATACATCCCAGCCAGCCAGCCAGCCAGCCAGCCAGCCAGCCAGCCAGCCAGCCAGCCAGCCAGCCAGACAGCACAGACTAAAAAGTTGAACGTCGCCAAATTAACGGTTTTATATAAGGTTAATTACATTTAAATATTGTTATAGTAGGCTTGATAGTTGATAATGTACCTTAAGAAAAGTGCTCTTGAGATCTCTATTAATAACTTATTTATAAGAGGTTGTGGGAACTACCTCATTTTATTGTCCAAATAGCAATGCATGCTACAATTGGAATTTAAAGCGCAACAACAAACTTGAAGATGAGCCTGAGAGTTGAGATGGGCAGAAACAGTTAGACTAAAAGTAGAATACTGCAGGAATAGAGGATGCCAGGCTACCCGTCAGAAAAGCCTTGGTGAGAAGTGGGTATATATTTGTACCAAAATGTTGACTACTCTTGTAAAAGAGCACATTAATGGTATATTGGCTGCCAAGATCACGTGACCAGTAATTTACTATTGGAATTCAAATAGCAGTTCAGTGCCACAGGCAGTATGCCAAGCAGGATGAATCAAAAGAGCATTGAAAGATGTCTCCAGGTTAGAAAACTTACCAGCACTGATCTGGCCAGCCATTAGGGTGGTAAGCCGAAGAGCAAACGCCAGGAGGCTTTCCTTGGAGTCGGCTGCTAGTTTCGTATAAGAAGATGACAGCAGTTCCAGCAGTGTTTGCAGGTGCGCTGTAGTAACGACAGTCAGCTCCTCCAAGCAATCCCTGGACAGAAAGAACACAATCTGAATCCCGCTCCCATCGAGTCATCAGGGGCCTTACCTAGCGCGGCTACTTGGTGGTGCTACGGAGGTATTATATAATACGACCACTGGTTTTATATAACTCCGACCTAGAGTGGCACTTTTGAACATCGCGCCGGTGCTATGGTGGTGCTAGGAGTAATACCGCTTGGCAGCAGTATTACCGTCGTCTTATCGTGGTGCTAGGACATTTATTTCATATATCTTTGCTATAACTATGATATATATTATGATATAATAATATTTTATTTTATTATTTTACTATTGTACAAAAATAAATGAATACCTACACAATTTTTAACTTTTAAATTTCTAGTTAATGGCGAACTTACTTCGTCCAATGGGCTATTTCCACAACGTCGTTTAAACCCCCTCTAAACGGTCGTTGAAGGCCGATTTTGACTGGCCTATTCATTTTCTATGAAAAACTGATTTCTTCAATAATTTTAATGGAGAATTTGGAGTTCTCTCGAAGAAAAATGCAAATTCAACTTTTAGTTTTAGGAATATTTTGTGACCTGAAAACACTTACATGTCGTGTCTGGAACTACATTATTTTACCACTAAACATGGTTTAAAAGCTAATTCCCCAACTTTGGGGCTAAAATAATGGGCGATGTGAGTGACTTTCAAGGCACAGTCTAAAAGGGCATTAGATGCCCGCTTAGGCGAACTTTGGTGAAATGGCCCCGAGCGTGGTGTTCTTCCGACTCGACTGCCACCATTGCCCAGCATTTCTTTTTTTTTTCTCGTTGGTCAACGACTACGAGAATCCGGCATTTAATACATTCCTATAAACTTTTACGGTGTTTACAGAAGCCAGAATCTCTTCGTAAGAATAAGCCGCCTTTTTCTGACGTTTTGACTCCATATTCGAATAGGTTTCTCGTTCCACTCCATGGTATTCCGCTCCATAATTGAGCCAATCAGAGCGCGGGCTATCATTTCAACCAATCACGTTGCCTCAGAGTCAATGAATCTCGTGCTAGCATAACCCTCGCGTAGCACAACCGCGCTAGGTCGGGGTTCTTGTTTGGTACTGAGGTAGTGCTATGGTGGAATATGTAGCACGGTGCTAGCGTTCATAGCACCGTGCTACAAGTGGCCGGTCTAGGTAAGGCCCCTGCATTTTAGGTTGTGAATACAAAAATAATAAATATGAATAAATTAGGGGTGTGCAAATATTCGAAATGGACTAATTATTTGTATTCGAAGTTCGAATGGTGATTTTTAAACTGTTCGAATTCGTATAAATTTCGTAATAATTTGAAAAATTCGAATAGTTTGAATATTTGGCACCACTGATAAGCACTTTGCTGCAAATATTAGCATTAAAGGTATATTTTTTTAACTTTTGGCGTATTATTCGAACCAAACGAATTATTCGATTCTCTTCGATATTTGACTTTTTCACAATTTTTTTATTAGATTTTAAGTTTAAATAGACTATTCAAAACTTCCTGTAGCAGGGATAGAATGTTAGAAAAAGCAAATCAAGCACTTATGGATAGTGCTTTTAAATAAGCAAACAATCAATCTCTACAACAAGAGAAACTCAAATGACTTAAGGATGACAAGTTGACACTTACAACTTCCAATTGGTGATAAGAATGAGCATAGCATCGGCTACATGTTTGATAACGGTCTGGTTGTCCCCGGACTCCAGTTCTGTTAGCAGCATCTTCATGGTATCGGAGACGATCATTTTCTTCTGAGGCACCGCCAGGTTGAAAGGGCAGTAGTTGATGAGGACCGTGAGAAAATTTTTCCACGAGAGAGCAAGCTCCTCCACGTCGCTGGCATTGACGCCTGCCTCGTTCTTGCCGACAAAAGTAGTGGCGACAAACTGACAGCAGGAGAATAAAATATTGTTAAGCTCTGATACGTGATTTGATTTTACTGATAGTGAATACTGATGGTGATTGGGATTTGGTATTTTATATTGTGGAGTTAAAGTGACTCCTAGTTGCTGTCATTTTTATCGTTCAAATACTAGTATGTGAATAATTTGATTCGGTTTCCCAACAGTTTTTAAACAAAAAATATTTATGAAAAGTCCTGGAGTGATACCATTGATCAAACATTGGTAAATTACCTAAGTAATAACTAAGCCTACATAATAGATACCTATGCTGTACAAACAAGAAATGACAGCAACCAGAGAAGTTGGAACTGGAAAGCAGAATAATAAAAGCTTGGTGCAGCAGCAAATTAGGACCAAACTCACCTCTGACCAGCGTGCAAAGTGTGATTCTTCACAGTCCAAAAACATCTTCAAGTTTGTTGCCAGTGAGGGAGCCATGTTCGGACCGAACCACTTCATTTCCAGCGTACAAATCACAATGATCTTGTAGTAGAGTGGGATCTCTTTGGAACTAAGTAACACAGAGACAAAATATTAAGCTAAGGCTGTCTAGACGTATATAATACGTCGCAGCCTGAACAGAACAGTTTTCCCCGGCATGCCGCTCAAACAGACGTTCGGTGTGATTCGAGGACTGACATTCAAATTGAAATTTGCATGCGAGATAAATAGAATCTGACAACTGATACAAACAACCTGTTAGCGTAACTGATATGATCATTGTTCTTTGCAAGTTGGGACGTACTTTCTGCAGACATATTTTATTAGCTAAGCAATACAAGAAAATTTGAGACTTTATGCGGTAAGTTTCGTGCTCAATGTTGTTGCTTACACAGGCAGTAGGAAGAAAGGGGCACAAACTCCATCCCAGAAAGTTTCTCGGCAGCGTATGTAGTCAAGCACTCGCTGGCAATACATCGTCCACAGTGCGTGAACCAGGGATATAACATTGTGATGGACGCTGACTGCAACTGTCTCCGGTGCCTGCAAAATTCCCGGTAGCATTATGAGACAAACTGTTCTAAAGCTACAACAGCCTGCGTAGACTGGCCTTAAAAACGTTGCAACCGAGTGTAACACTCAAGGAAAATAAATTAATATTAAATTGACTATAATGGCTTGATTCAGACTTGTGTTTCTGGACTGGCAGGACATTGGTATTTCATAAAAAATCATAGGAAACCACTGTCACCTGTATTCTTGCTTGGAAACTTCCTTGAACGCCTCTAAGCAAAGAATGAAATAATATTCACCGTGTTCATTGGTTTTCTTGTTTACATGGTATTGGTATTTAATTCATGGTATTTAATTTAAGCAAATGGTGATTTCCATAAATTACATTCTAAAAATTTTGTATCTACCTAAGAAATCAGTAATTGTGATTTTTTACTACAACACAATAGACGATTTGAGTGATTTTTCGACCCTAGAAATGTTCTTTAAATTAGAGAATCATGACTTTTCCAATTGCGTACCGTTTGCAATTGGTCGAGGATCGCAGATATGTAGTCGAGGGAGCTATAGTCTTGCTCTTTTTTCCCGGTCAAGTTGAGAAACGCTTCCGACAGACCAGGCTGGCCCGCGATTGCTGCTGTCATCAGCTCTAGGATGGCTACCTTCAAGTCGTTGCTCTCTCGACGTGAATTCAGTCGAAACAAGAAGTGCTGGCAAATCTGCCCGCTGTCTGGACCAAGGCAGCTCAGCAGCGAGATTGTGAACTCCTGCGACAACGATGGAAAGTTGTTATAACAAGGATAACTGGGAGCTAGTTACAGAGTATATTTATTTATTTATTATTTTAGACTTGGAAATTCTTAATACTGTGCAGGACAGTGGAATGTACAGACAATTGACCTGCAACTTCACAGCTTTAAAATGGATGCGAGTGTATTCATAAAAAAATGTAGTAGGTAATATAACCAATTTAAAATGACCGGTATTTTACATTTCTTGGCTCTTAATACCTTAACATTACATAAGAGATAAAACTCCAAAATTGTTAAAGATGTATTTACCAGCAAAAATCTTTTTTCAAGTAGAACACAAAAGGAAGGAATACACGCGCAAACGAAAAGTTTGGTAGCGAATACCGATATTTAAATTTTTAAGAAAAAAATTAAGACTCCAGACATTTGAACGCGCGACTATATCGACGCGAAAATAGTACAGGAATACGCTAAAATTAAAACACATTGCTATAGTTAGCTTGCAGTTGGCACTAAACCTTATCATTTTGTATTAATTTAGTAGAAGAAAGACCAATGATCGTCACAGTGGACGCATTTTTTTAAATCATCCCTATTTCCCATGGCCATGGGTTGCAAAATGGCCCCATGTTATTTCTTGTGGGCTATGGCCATGGGGAATATTTTCGAACGGACCTAGACCGAAAAGCACTTAAAACAATATTTTCTGAGTTTTATGGAAGCTTAATTTTTTTTGTCTCTAATAATTAAAAACTATGAGGTACTTACCTACCTATTTATCATTTAGACAAATTATGATTTTTTTAAAAGCTTATGTTGATGTTGTCTAGTTGATTGTATTGCCTAGTTCACAATGATTGACCAATCGAAGCCAAGCCTCAAGAAAGAAAATCATCGACTCACCGTCGCGAATCTTTTGAGCAGTCTCACCGCCATCACAGGCAATTTTGGATTGAAACTGTGGAAGATGTAGTTTGCAATGACGTGCACCATCCGCTCCGGTTGACTGCTGGTTTTAAGCTTGTGCTTGTTCTTGGTTTTGTCGGTGGCTGCGGTGGAGGATGTAGGGTTGGGGGTGGTGGTGGGATTGGCGGGGGGACCCGTGGGTGGGCGATTAGTGTTGAGGCGGGTAGCGGGAGTCCGTGCTTTGGTAGGAGGCTGATTCAGCAGCAGGAGCTCGATGTTACTCATCTCGGTGTCGGTACAGAACGTGTTCTTGTAGAGAAGGACGCGGTTTAGAATGGACATCGCCAGGATGAGGTTGTTGGTGAATAGGACTCCACTGCCTTCCAGCCAGTCCGGTTGGCGTTCCATGAGTTCTTGCAGAAACCGGTCACCGACACCGATTACCTGGTTCAGAGAATCATGACATGAGATATTATGGTTGGAAAATGGAGAGAGTACAATGTTAGGTTCGTAGAGGTCATAAGGCCTGACGATTAAAATTAACTTTTGAATACGAGTGACGAAAAGACATGAATCAACAATAAACTGGATGATCACTTAGCAATCGAGTTTGGCTGATTTTGTACCAGGTTCTTCTGGTTGAAAATTGTCCGATTACGGTATAATTTTGCAGTGAAATTATTATGGTGAACATATTTGACGGCAGAAATAACCAACTCATTTCTGAAGCATAGCATCACACTGCTACCAGGCCAATACACGACCTCAAAGTTCAGAGGGAATAAACAAAGAGACAATAAGCTGCCATCCACTACACACCTGGCAACGTCCTACCGCTTATCAAATACAAAATAAAACAAAGTAGTGGGTACCTTGATAAGTGCTACACTCGCGTCAGTCTCCAGCAAACTGTACAACGCCGTCTGATGCAGCAGATAAGGAGCGATTCGCTTTACGCTGTCTTTCGGTCGAGGCAACTCTTTGAGGGTGTCCATTACGACTGACAGTTCGGATGAGCTGTCCGGAGACAGGATGAGATGCATCAAGCGCAGACAGTGGTGGGCGATGATAGCGCGGTCAGAATCTGGGTTCTCGTACGACCACATGTCGTAGTTGGGGAAAACGGTGGTAGCGACAAACACCAGGCATGGCAATATAATCTCGATGTTGTTTTCTAGTGTTGTGGAAAAGGTGTCGCCTTCATTTGGCTGTAATGGTTAAAAAAACAATTGTAAGTCATTTTATTACTCATTAGTTACTGTCCATTGACAATGCAGTTGTGTAGGTGTTGGTCGAGTATGTAAGTACGACGTAGGTATAGAGTATAGGTTTTAAAGGGTATTGCAAGTGCGTCAACCCAGAATTAACGTAGAAGGTAGGTTATTTTTCTTACTTAGGTATAGAAACTGCTAATAAGTAATAGGATGTCATGAAATCATCTTTTTCGGTTAAGACTTAGGCGCTTAGCCGAGAGTTGAAAAATATTACAATCCTAGACACAAGTAGGGAGTGGAGGGGGGAGGGGGGTTGAAACTTAAGTTAAAAGTAAACCCTTGCAAAATATTCCAAAACAATGATATTGTACATCCTACGGCATATATCTGGCGTTGTTTTCGAAACTGTCTAAAATCTTGTCTAAAATTTAAAGTAGCAAAAGGATAAGGTGCAAAATGATTACGTATTAAGGGTATATATATATATATATATATATATATATATATATATATATATATATATATATATATATATATATATATATATATATATTAAGGATTCCGGTGGATATCCAGATATCCGGATAGTGACCGAATAGTTGCCAAATCGGTTACAATTCAAACTATCCGGATATCCGGGGGGGGGAAAAAAGATTTTTTTTGTTAACGAGAATACACTGCCAGGCATGCCATCTCCGCCTCTCGAGGCTCTAGCAACGCTGCTGACGTCATCCCCCCAGGGGCGTGGGGCCCCCTATACACCCGGCCATGGTCAATCAGCTGGTAGCCTGGTGGTTAACCAGTAGCGGTTGAGTGGCAACATGGCGGACGCGAGTGCGAGTAAAAAAACATCTTTTGCGTCGGATTACTTCTGTGTTGGAGCATGCGAATCGAAAGTGTTGTGTAAAAATGTAACAATAATACAGCTGGGGGGTTAGCGAAACAAAAGACATCCGGATATCCGGATAGTATCCGGATATTTTGGACGGATATTCGGATACGAAAAAACTAACCGGCGGCATCCCTAATATATATTTATATATATATATTAGGGATGCCGCCAGTTAGTTCCTAATAGCATCCCTAATACCCGCCAGTTAGCATCCCTAATATATATTTATATATATATATATATATTAGGGATGCCGCCAGTTAGTTTTTTCGTATCCGAATATCCGTCCAAAATATCCAGATACTATCCGGATGTCTTTTGTTTCGCTAACCCCCCAGCTGTATTATTGTTACATTTTTTACACAACACTTTCGATTCGCATGCTCCAACACTGAAGTAATCCCACGCAAAATATGTTTTTTTATGATTGTTTATAAATATATTTATATATATATATATATTTATTTATTTATAAATAGTAAATACCTATACTATAGTTCTAAAAGTGAGAAGAAATGTTGAGTAGTACCTACATGCCTTATACCCCCATATGCCCTGAACTACACCACTGCATGAAGCACCTGCAGTACCCATGCCATGCATAATATGTTGGAGAATAAACTCAGAGATCAAAACCTCACCTGCATGACTCTATCAACAAACCGCAGATATGAGAGCAGCAACGGATATTTGCCCGAAGCGCACTCGTGATTGGTGACTACGAATCCGACGGTTCGCATGTGAAAGAAGTCGCCACGCGCTACGACGGAGGGGTTGGTGCAACGCGAGATGTCGACAGCGGGAAGGAATTTCATGGCCGTCAGCCGGCGACAGACGATCTCTGGTCGAGTCATCAGCATGGAGCATGCCACGTCCAGGCACGCTGCCAGGAGCTCGCCGCAGCTTTGAGTGCCCACGGAAAATCTGGGGAATGCGTAGAGTTTAGCGCCGACTCACACAGAGTTGCTAAATGTGTACAACTATGGAAATGTAAGATAAGTGAATTGATGTGTGACGGTTGGTTTCAGAATCTCCAGCTCAGCTACCACCATATGAATCTGCAAATACCCGACATGATGTTCGGTCAAAATTCTTGTGTTAACAGTTACCAACAAACATGACTAGCTCGCAGTAAAATTTCCCTACGAGTATTTTTGATGTACAACACAAATTGATGCTTCGTAAACTAGCTTTAGCAACTTATTTGAGTGAGAACATCATGTGACTGATGACCGACACCATGGTACTATTTTGAAATTTGTGATGCTCGACATTCGACATCGAAACACTGTGATAGCCGAGTATGAGTACGTGTTTACTCTCGCAACCAGGGTGGGTAAAGACCTTGCAGTTTGTCTCTGACCTATGGTTTACAAGTCACAAATTATAATTCTAAACTAAATCATGGTTTTAAAAACTCATGGAACAAACATGAGCCAATTGTTGAGTGGCAATTCAAGAGTTCTAATTCCAGGCATACTACCCCAGATTGACCACTTAGATAGTAAATGATCTCTGCCTATAAAAACATTTAAGGAGCAAAAGATGCCAGACTAATAACATACTTTTCGAGCAAATTGAACACAATGGCGATTGCTTGCGACACTTCTTCGGTAATGGTGCACTGGTTCTCCACCAGCTGATGAAGACATTTGATTCCAACCAAGGCTTGGGAATGTGAGGCTGCAGTCACATAACTGGACCCCCTTGAGATCTCAGCTAGCAATTCTGATAGCTGGTTGTTCAGGACGTCGAAGAAGTTGAGTTGGCATTCCCACTGTATGCTAGGTTCTTGGCCAGATTGGAACCGGCCGTAGGTTCCAGCCGCAAAAGTGACGTTCAGGTTTCCATCTGCCGGGTGTCGGGGAGTCGTCAGTTGGATACCATCTTCAGAATCTGAGGTGTGCTCGAACTGTGAGAGTACGCTCATCTTGCTGGGCTCCATGTACGACCGTAGGTTCTCCAGCTCGTACATCAGCTGAAACACATGCCAACGATTGGAAATACGGGGAACATCTGTGGCAAAAAAGGTATTTATTGAATGAGCAGAGATAGACTCCCAATTACGTTGCTGTTACAAAAATAATAAGCCTTTTACATTTCAGTGTATGTGTATATTTTTTGCTCTCCAGCATTAAAACAAGAGCACTGATAGTCTCAGCACCCAGCACCCAAGAAAATATTGAGAAAACTTTAGCAAAGACAGCACTGATAAGAGTGTAAAAATGTACTAGAAATGATAAGTATATTGTAACCACAGTGTAGAACTGAAAACAATAAAGAAAGATATTATTATATTATAAAACTGCATTTTGTACACCTCGCACTGTGGTTCTCAGGGAGTCGCGCATTTCAGCTAGGACGAGCGTCGTGGAATTTTTAAATAACAATTAATACTTATTCCCGATTTATACAATTGGTATGATTTAAATCACAGGCCATAATAACAGGAATATAACGGGCCATACCATAATAACCGCAGTGCTGCAGGGAACGCAGTACCGGAGATTACGAAAGATATATGTATTCTCACTATTTTCTTTAATTTTGCATTGGCCACCCGATTCAAGTAGGTCTCATCTATAAACTCATGTTAAAATTGGAACTAGAGGCTAGAGGAGCAAATGACATCTGGACATACGATTCAAAATGCCTAGAGCCATAAGCTAATTATTTGGCCTTTCACCGAATTATGAGCATAACATGACTCTCGTAAACAACAATTCACTTTTACTCATTGCTTGCATGGCATTTTCATGGTGCATAAAAATTCTCGAGTGAGGGATGAGCTCCCTTTGAACAACTCGATATTATCATTGTGACACGACACCTGGAGCATATTATAATTGTGCTTGTACCATTTGCAAAACAAAATTCTGTCCGCCTTACCGAAGGCATGTTCACGGATCCACAAGAGGCAGTCGACTCGATGATGTTTGCCAACGGGACAAAATGTCTTGGGAAGATCCTCATGGCTTCGCTGATGACGAGCCAAAGCCCGGAGCTGCGGTCGGACTCCCATATACGGTCTGTCACCGTCTCATCCGTGAGCAAAGTCCCTACCAGCTCAAAAAGCCCTGGCATCGGCACAAGGGTCTCCACCGAGAAGCTGTCGAGCAGCGAGCAAACCAGCTTCTCAACGCAATCAAACGCTATCTTCTTCAGCTTGCTCGAGTTCTGAAATGGAAACCCGTTTGTTTTTATATTTGGTAATTTTTTACTATACCGCCTCATCGTCAATATGGATCGTACGTAAGTTTTGTTGATGATTTTGGATTTCTCTCACGATTTTGAATCGATTTGACTAGGCGCAGCTTAATTTTGTTAAGATTTCCCAATGCTATATCACTTCGTCGGCCACGCACCCTGCCGTGTCCGTCATTGTCAACGACGTCCCTCACTATCCAGCTCGATTCAGCTGTCAATCGAGCAAAATCAACATGGCGCCACAATGTTGTTCACATTTCGACACATTTGAAACGTACATTTCTAATACAACGCGAAACAAAATCAACAAGTGCCTACCCAAATCTCTTCAAAATCGCGAGAGAAATCCGAAAACATCAATAAAACTTGCACCCGACCCATATTGACGATGAGGCAGCATAGTAAAATTTTATTCAATTAAAGTTATTATTAATGTTGGCAGTTGGCCTGATTAAGATACACGGCCAACTATCAAAGGGTTAGACAACATAGATCAAGGAAAACCATTTCCTTAATCTACAGTTTTACCAAAAAAATATAAATGGTCAACACAAAAAATCAATGGACTGTGAATGGCAACAATTCTTTTTGTAAGTAAGATTCAAATTACTTCACAGTAAAATCAAAGAATCTAATATTTTCTGAAGAAGTCCAAGTTAAACTGGTTTCACTAAAGCATAGATGGTTACATTTACAGCAGAATTGATTTATGGTTAACGTTGCCAGAGCCTTCTAGCAACACAAATGGCCATTAGAGCCAATTGTTAAACAGTTCCAGTAAGAAGGCTGTGCAAAGATAAACTCCGATTAATTCTAGAATAAGCAACTCTTTGAGATGGTAACAAAATTAGGTAAGTACACACACATACTAAAAAGTTACACGCTATTTACGAAGGAAATATTAATAAGCTTCCGCCTACCTGAAAGGTGGAGCTCTTGAGTAAGTTGGTGAGGTACGGGAATACTTTGAGCTTGAACGCTCGACCTCCATACTTGTCCAAGAAGTCAGGAGAGGCGTCTACGAAAGGCTGCTTTGGGTGAACTATGAGCGACATCCATGCAAGGATCAACGGTCCATGAGCAGGCTGCGTGCCGAGTGTTTCCATCTGTGTGACCATGCGCCGGAATACGGCGCCATCCGCGAACAGCTTGGAACCCTCTGTACTTCTGAAGGCAAACACATACAAAGAGATTGTTGAAGCATGGCCTACTGTTATATATACATATATGAACAACGTACATCAAGCCGTCCCAATCGCGAGCCTGGAAGAGTGCGAGCTCCGAGTGGCTCCGACCCCAAAAAGCAACACGGCGACACAAAAATGTGAACGGAAATACAAAATAATTGCTTACAGCCAAGGTATGAGTAAATATAATTGCCAATTGGACATGGGTATTTAATTCGATGAAAAGTACGTAGGTACATAAAATATTCCTTAGTTGAGAAACTAAATAAATTGTGATAAATGCATTCAACAAGAAATTCTGAAGTTTGGTATGAGCCAATGTCGCCATGTCGCTTTTTCGACTCAGGGCCAAAACTGACCCGAACTATTCCCCCAACAGTGCAGCGATCTAGCGGGGAATAACAAACTGAACAGCTCGGATTGAGATTAGGACGGCCCGGAGTAATATAACAGCGGGCTATGGTTGAAGTTAAAATAAAACCTAGTCTAGAATACTGCAGAAAAATTCAATTTTTTAATCATCAAATGAGGGAAACTACAAAACCAAACATAAGCAATGCTTAACCATGAGTTTTTTACCAAGCCATCTAAACCCAAAGTTATGCATTATGTTATGCATAAGTTATGCATATAGGTTATACATATATGCATACATTTCTGTAGTTGTGCTAACTTGCATTTTGGCACAATACAAGCAAGAAGTTGCGATATTTCACCGTGCTATCCATTAAGCCGCACAGTAACCACTGGCACTGAGGACTACAACTCTGTGAGGCAGCAGGAAGATGACGTCACAGACCAATTTTCCGTGGTTTGGGCTTCATTGACATATGTAGTTTAAAAAAATATATCGTTGCATCCACGATTAGGGCGAAAAATTTTGAAATAATGTTTTAAATTTTAATACAATAGTAATGGAAGCTGAAGTTCAAAAAATATTTTTTATCAAGCAAAAAGTCAATTTGGCAAATTTCCAGCATTGATTATTAGATGAAAAAACTAAAACATGCTAGTTCAGTAAGGAATCAGGCCACCAAATGGAAATATTAAAAAAAAATCAAACCCATGCATAATTTTGCTAGCTTCCCCCGACTCCTTGATCAAGGATTTTGACGGCAGGTGCACTTACGTGGACTTAAGATCGAGAGCTGTTAGCAGGAGGATGCTCTCCAGGTGGCCAATAATCTCTCGGAAATATTCAAATTCAGAAAACATTGATGGTGGAGGATCGTAACTATATCCAAACGAATGACCCTGAAAAATAATTAGGAAAGTCAAGACAGATTAGCATCAAACTGGGCATTATGGAAAAACACTCAAGTTTGCTATATTGTGATTTAAAAATATCATAGGTACACCTCTAGATGTTGAAAGGTATGCCAGGTACCAACCACGTGATGAGCACATAGCAACGGGGGATGTCGTATTCTTTAATCGTTTGCAAGCTTGTTTTATCAAACCAGTTTTCTTATCAGTACCTGCCTTGCCAAACTCGTGAATCTGTTCTATGGCAAGTTTTGTATCAGATTCCACACACCATCACTGGCCTTAAAAACCTAATTTTACAGTTAGAAAACAAAAAAAAATCTTCTCGCATATTCTCTTTACTAGGAACACTTCTATGTCACTACTTTGTTAATATTAAAGAAAAAATATTTTTCCTTACTCAGATTTCATTTTATTACTGTTGACGGCTTTACGGTACGTCTACGGCTTATGGTGGCTTTACGGCGGTTACCTCGTCCAGTGGGATCGGAGATGATGCGATATAATAAAAGTAATTATGGAAATATACACGTGCTACGCACGTATAGTGGTGGTGCATGTACGGGCAAGGGTTGTACGTAGAAGGGGGTGCAATTTTTCCTGTTATTTATTTGACACGACAGATAATTTTATGATGTCCTCAAACTGAAAATACACCTTTAGCCTAGTTTTTTTATTTTTTTTCTTGTAAATAGCCAACTGAATCAGATGATGATTACAGCATGGGACCGTGTTACGCACATTCTTTAAGTGCGGGTGAGGGCATGTTTGTACTTTTCAGTTCATGGCTCTAAATATGAAAAATGAATATTGATTAAAATTCTTTGCTCATGTAAGTGGTCTAGAGAAAAATTCCCCCCCCCCCTCACAATGTTAATGTATTGGCTCCATCAACCCTCTTCCCCCTCCCCCACGCAAAAAATGACATTTATGATTTAGGAAAGGAGAAAAATTCCCAAAATGTACGGCCTTTTTTTAAAAATGCCTTATTTTGATTTCATCCAAATTACCTATCAAGTGTCATTTCAGGAAGCCTATTTCTACATTATAAAACCACCTTTCAAGGGTTGCGCAAACAGTGCTTCGAACAGTGATGTTTGACGAACATATTATAACTTCGAAGATTGAGCCCAAGGAAACCATCGCTTGTCTTTTTAGTTTCTGCCTACCTTACTAATTTGAAACTGAATCTTCGTATTTTGCTAATTCGGTACCTAGGCGTGAAACTCATCTTAGCCTCATTTTGATGTTGCAGTTCAAAATAACATTTTTCTTTGCAGGTTTTAAGTGAAGGCTTGTACTTGGTCTTGGTCTTGTCTACTTGGTCTTGGTGACTTTATTTGTTTAATAATCCTACAGATCACATCTGCTACCTGACCTAATCACGGTTCCGACCGCCACTACAGGCAAGTCACCAAGACCAAGTCTGCGAGACTTGGTCTCGCGTACTTGCTCTCGCGTACTCACGTAGCCTTGCGTACTTGCTCTGCTATGCGGTCTTGGTCTCGGTGGTTTTGCAATTCGGACAGGACTTGTGACGTCATTTGTCAAGAACGAGTACGCAAGACTGCACGAAACAGTCAATTCAGACACGGCCAAAGTCCACCATGGTCTATAGATAAGGTAATTACCGAGTCTCTATAAACGTGATCTAGTGACGAAAGAACACTTCAATTCTTTACGGTCAAAAATTGATTGCAATTTGTAACTGGATTGAATGAGAATCGTGAAAAATTTGTAGAATATTTAAAATTTCCACTGTAAAATATAAATATTTGATCTTAGTTGATGGTTTTCTATAAAAACGTGAGGCGACACTGTGAGAAAATGATAATACGCTGCTAAACTTTGTTCAAAAGCGTAAATATCAATGGAAATGAATGCAAATGCATACTATTTGTGAGATTTTACATGAAATTTTCGAAAAAGGAAAAGAAAATTGACCTTCCAGGCTTGGTGAAATGTTCCCTTGTCTGGCAAGCTGTTTACAAAACATAGTGTTTACTTACATTAGCGAATCGCAGGGAAACTATCGTTTCTTTTTATATCAACTATTATGTCGTATTCTAACACATTTTGAGTGTCGTGGTTAAATCTGGCTAGCACTTTTGTAACTGTCAATGTAATGGAAAGTATCACTGCTACTTTGAAAAAAAGGTCGTTCAGCAACCAGTAGGCCTGGGCCTAGACCAAATTCACTGGTACTTTGAAAATATAGCAATTGATGTATCATGCACTTGAGATGTCACTTGTTTGATTGACAGATGTCATTATGAAATGGTATATATCCTTCATAACTCGTAAGAAATGATTTCGATAGCCAAAAGCAGGTACAATTTGCACGCTGCAACTCGGTATTTAAGATCAAGCAGCTATATGTTGAGAAGTTCAGTCGGAGAGTATGGAAAAACTGATAAACTGTGTTGACGTGCTAGATCCAGCCTTCTCCTGTCTTGCCTCGGTGGTATATCGAACAATTTTGCATTTTAGATATTTAAAGAGATGTCAAGTCGGAATATAAGTTGCGCAATGCAAACGATCGTGATGTCTGCTACTGAAACTGACCAAAAGGAAACGGATACGGTTTCAATTTGTAGCAAAACACGTAAAAAGCCCAAAATTGCAGATGTGCACAACATCCCTGCTTTACAGTGTTGCCATTTAAAGTGCATTTGGACGTCTCATGACGCTCAGATGTAATTTTGTTTTTGTAACAGCTGTAACAAAACTGTCTATTCCTCAATATCTCGTAAGAAATGGTTTCAATAGCCGCAAACAGGGAAATTTTTGCAAGTTGCATCTCAGCATTAAAGGTAACGCAGCCATTCTGTAAGAAATTCAGGCGGAAAATATCGAAAAAATTGATTTGTAGCTTTGACGTGAAATATCAAGCATAGTCTTGTCTTGGCTGAGTGGTCAATTCATCAATTTTGCATTTTTAATTTAGAAAGCAATGTCAGATCGGATTGAGAAAAGCCTTATGCACAAGATTGTGACGTCTTCTTTCGGAACTGACCAAAATTGCCCGAAAAGAGTGTGTAGGAAAAAAGCATTTGCACCCCCGGATTTCAAAGGTGCATAGGTACCTACCCTTGTACAGTGATGCATTTAAAACTCGGTTTTAGTAAAGAGTAATTAATTCACATTGTGAATACCGTTGTTGCAAAGTACTGAAAAAATGATGCCATTTATATGCTTTTTGTACAGAGCAGACGCAGGAAGCTTTTTGAATTGTCTCTAAGCTTAAAAATTACGGCCTTTAAAACATTAGACTTGCGTGAAATCTTTTGCAAAACTCATGTGGACTGATTTTTCAGCTTGGTCAATTCTCATTTTACAGGCAAGGCAGCTGCTGATAAGAAAACTGGTTACCTAGTCATTAGGAGATTTGGGCCCTGTAAGCTTGTCATCCAGTTCTTCCATGTGCACATCCACATGGTCGGTACCTGTCCTGCCTATGCTGTTTTCAGCCACACCTTCATGAGCAGAGCCAAAATTCGATTGGCTTGCTTTCAAAGTCCAGAAGTGTACCTATTTAAGTGTCCCTAAGCTAGGTACGGGTAATTGAATCAAAAATTGAAATATAATTGCTAAATTATATAAAAAAAACTTACAGAGAAACATTGTTGAAACAAATAAAAAAATAGATCAATCCTGTGATTTGAAAAGACTTACAATATGGACTTGCAATATGAATAAAAAAAAAGATGCTCATTCTTACAGACCTTGCATATTAAATAGAGGTGTTGAAACTCTTTTGCAGTGCATTCATAAAACTCCAAATACACAATCATGTTGTGAATTGTTTGAATTTGTTCACGCATGTTCGAAATGAACCAGGCAGCCTGAAAACGTTCTGTCATGCATCGACCATGTGTCGCTACTGTCGGCATTCGTTCGTCCATAACAGAAACCATCTGCTTCGCAAGAACTTGAAACGTATCCTCTGCAGAGTGTCTTCTTAAAAGATTAGTGTACAGTTCATGAAATTTGTGTTCACTGTCATAAAAGTATGTCCACAGGAAATTTATGCACTTCAGAAGGAACATTCGCTCGCTTCGATAAAACAGCCATATGTCTTGAATCAGCATGTTTTTGTGTCCTTCTATGTTGATCATGTCCCTCATCCCGTCTGTTGACCCCCGGAACTCATAAAGCACGTAGTAGCCGAGCAGGTCGTAGGCAACAACCATATCCACATCCTGAAAAAAGCACGAATCATAAATTGTTACCAATAAAATTAACCCCCTTTGAAGGTACGTAGGTAGGTAAAATTCAAACGACAATAGTGTGTAAGATGTGTTTGTGATTAAGTATAGCTGAAATGAATTGGTTCTTGAAAACAAATAGAACCTGCACATTTTCGAGCTCAGCAAAGATGCAAATAACATGTACCTACCTAGGTAGGACCTCTAAAGAGGGATGATTTGATGTTATAAAATAAATGTCCAGCTGTTATACTTACGAGTAATACCACAAGTCTCTCCAAAAAGTTGCACATGTCCTCAGTTTCAGTTGTTTTCAGTTTGTCATCAGCAGCTTTGTTGGCATCACTCCGGTGGAAAACATTTATGCCGAGATGAAGTTGTCTTTCGGCTTTGTCCAATTCATATGATACTGCATCTTCTGCAGAACTCACAAACGATCCCGTTATGAGAGTCCAAACATCTTTATTATACCTGAAAAAACAAGAAAAATGCAGTAATTGCAATGCCACTTGCCACAAAAATAAAGACAATCGTGGCCAAATTTGAAAAGTTTGAAGAAATTACTCACCTAATGCTTTCTCGAGGGCTACTTTCATCACCCATCGTGATCTAATAAAATGTGCACTTGCTACTAAAAATTGTACAAACTAAAAGCCGTAAATACTCATAAATGCACATCGAGTAGGTGGGTAGATAGAGACAAATAACTTCAAACGTTTATTTCACCTTTTAACCTAACTTTCCCTCACTAACCGCGTCGAACTCGAGAGTTTGCAATTTTGCGCTCAGCTAGGGCGACCGGACCAGCCACAGGACAGAGCTACCAGTGGTAAAACACTAAAAGCACCAGACAGTGTCCAGCAGCTCCCTAGCAACGTCGATACGGAAGATTATGCAATAGTTTTCACCTCTGGATTAACAAACGTTTTCAACTCACACATGTGTTGTGTAGTTAGCGGGGTGGGGTGTGTAGATAGGTGAGTTGCCTGCCCGACAGCCGACACTGGCAGGCGGCTGAACAGGGGCTGGGCAGGGGGTATTATAGCAGTGTTATCTTCTGTATCTTTGATCTTGACTCTCGTCCGTTTGTAGACTGTCTGGCACGCCGCTCTCGTCGTCTGTCATCGCAAGCACTTGTCGCCCCTCGTAAGGTTTTTGGTATCAAGATAAGATAACAATAGGCGATAGAAGTGTACTGTCATAGAGTAATGAAACTCTATGATACCCTGTTATAATATAATATAGGCGTGAATTACCACTGCGTCATAGACTTTTTATAATAATTCGTATTTGACGTCCGTTAGCTGACACTAAGTAACCTACAAAATATTTCTTCTTCAATCAGGGCCACTACGGGGATGACTATGGCGTCAGCGATAGTGGACCACTTGTTCGAAAATGTTTCTGGGGTAAGTGTGTTCCTCATACATTTAACCTGCAGGAAATAGTTCACTTTGCATAATGAATTAAGCCCATTGTTGACATTACATTGGCATGGATTTTTGCAGACCCCGATACCTCATGGAATCATGGAAGCGTTCCTTGTTATATCGCTGTTGTGGATTATATTTAAAAAGTCTTATGATCCACGGGGCACTCCAATTGTTGACATAAACGATTTGGTAAGCCCATCACAATTTTTTAAAATTAAACTACTCATGGGCCCAGCACTTCCGTAACTTTTGTTTAAGTGTTGACAAAGATGGTTTGATGCTTGCTAACTGCATTTCCATTAATAATTTACTATCTTTTTTACTGTAGAAGGTTGCAATGATGATCAGTAATTGGTCCCCGGAGCCACTGGTGAAGAAAGTGAATATGAGCCACCCAGCCCTCAAACCAAGGCTTGTGACAGGAAAGGTTAACCTATTTTGTATAATTTGGTTTTAGTTAGGAGATTGGTTAGGTAGGTAGGTAGATATATGCCTATACCATTGATAAATGATACCAAACCTAACACGGTTTTTTTTATCAATGCCTATACCATTACCTATACCTAACCACCTGCCTAGAATGTACATAAGTAGGTACCTCTCATTAAAATCTAGATGCCAATTTCATGCTTTATGTTTAAAATTATCACTTCTTCCTCAGGTTGGAAAGTATATTGAAATAAATGGCATGAAATGTTTGAATTTGGGATCACACAACTATTTGGGATTTCTTGGTAATCCTGAAATTGAAGAATGTGCAATAAAGACTGTTCAGAAGTACGGCGTGGGATCTTGCGGACCGCGAGGCTTTTATGGAACAGTGGGTAAGAGAATGTTTCAGACGTCTTCGGGTATTAACTCCGTGGAAAACAACTTCCATTTATGTTTCTTGTTGCCTGCTGGGTCCAAATCTTTTTGCAAAATGTCTATCCATATTTTATCACTTTGCAGCACCAGCGTTGTCACGTAAACACGAATATTTTAATTTGCAAAATGGAATGTTGTAATTTTTCAACTTGCCCTGACCCACTTCTACATTGTCTACTGCTCACAGCTTGCATTTAAACAGCTTTCTGTGCATTCTAATTGCCAAGTCCGGGCTAGGAGTTAAGGATAATGCAGTAGTACGCAACACGCCAAGTAATTACGGTTTTAAACTGTTTGATTTCCACGCAGATGTCCACTTGACACTGGAAGAGCAGTTGGCTTCATTCATAGGAATGGAAGAAGCAGCCGTGTACTCTTACGGATTTTCTACTATTGCCAGCGTGATTCCTGCCTACGCGAAGCGTGCTGATGTCATCTTTGTGTAAGCAACATTACATGGTGCCATGGTTGACTTGTGAATGGTGATCTTAGTTGCTCTGTTTTAAGCTTTTTTTTAGAGAACTTGCCATTCCAGTTTTAAGCATGTTCTTACAAATCCTTTTTTTTTTAGTGACAAGGAAGTAAACTTTGCAGTTCAGAAGGGCTTGGATGCTTCGCGCAGCAGAATCGTCATATTCAATCACAATGACGTGCAACATTTAGAGAGTCTGTTGAAGGAACAAGAAAAATTGGACAAAAAGGTATGTTGATTCTTAGATTACAAGTACAGTAGATATTAACATTAACAATCTTACCATTATCATTAGTAATCTTACCATGGCATTACAGCTGCTCATTGGGATTCCACAACCCGATCATTTGCATGCATAATCGATAATGTACACAATAACTACACTTCAATATGTAAAATATCCCATAGAAAATCCACGTCATTAATTAATTGTAGTTAGACACAGTTTGTCAATTTGCAAATTAATGAGAAACAATGAGCCAATTCAGCACCATGATTTCATCTGTTTATTAAGTGTAATATAAGTTATAACTATGTATTGCATACTAGAATCGTTACTGATCGTATAATGCTTCCTGTCAGAATCCCCGCAAAGCTTCTGCCACAAGGCGTTTCCTTGTAGTCGAGGGCATCTACATGAATACCGGAACCATCTGCCCTCTTCCCGAATTAATGCGCATCAAAGAGAAGTACAAGCTGCGAATTTTTATCGATGAAAGCATTTCGTTTGGTACGCTGGGAGCTCATGGCAAAGGCGTAACTGAGCACTTTGGTGTTCCGGTAAGTATCCAGCTACGACTTGGAAGTTGACCAACAAATTATTCAAATTGTGAAAATCATAATCTTTGTTTATGAATGGATTCAGTAGTTTTAAAAAGAGAATTCACACCATAATCTCGACTACAGTGAGTCCCTGCTCTAGCTAACAGTCGTATTCTATGGAACAGGTGGCGGACGTGGATCTGATCATGGCTAGCCTTGAGTGGGCTGTCGCTTCCATTGGCGGCTTCAGTGTTGGTTCGTCGTACATTGTGGAGCATCAGCGTCTCTCTGCCTTGGGTAGGCTAGTTTAGTAGATCTTTTGTAATGTAGCACTGGAAAAGCACAATTGTTGCTACTATAGATTGAAATAGGGATCAAAGATCACTTAAGAAACTATCCTTAAAAGCAGGGATCCGAACCGGAACCCAAAAAAAAACACTATTTTCATGGAACCAGAACCGGAATCAGCTGCGTAATTTAATGTTTTATGGAACCAGAATCGTTATTGGGATCGAAAAAATATCGGTTCCTCCCAATTTCATAAAGGCTCCACCAACTCAAAACTGCTAAAAAAATCTAGGTTATTTCATTCAATGGAAAAAAATAAACATTTCAGCCGTCTGTGGCTTAGAGTGAGTGAGTCGAGGTAAACAATTTTTAATCCATCATGCTACTTTTGCCACTTAAAAGAAGACTGCGTTCAGTAATGCGCCAGCACCTGTGATACAGTGTGACCTACAGTGGGGGTGTGTCATTTTTTGATCTCTAAAAATGACTAATAAATCCCCAAACGAAGTTGCTTAAGACATAGCAAGGCAGCGACAGATATAATCATCTTCAGCAGAACCGTTACGGGTACCGTAATTTAGAAATTGCATGGAAAACTTCAAAACGTTATTTTTTAATTGGAACCTTTTTAGAACCGTTATTTTATTGGAACTGATATTGGCACCAAAATTTTAATCCATGGAACCTGAACCAGAATCAAAACCTGAATTCATTGTTTCAAGAACTGGAACAAGAACCAAAACCGTCATTCAAAATGTCATGGAACCAGAACCCGAAACGTTATTTTAAATAATTAAGAGCCTGAGCTTGATTATTTTAAAGAACCAGAACCGGAATCATCATTGACTTCAGTTCGGATCCCTGCTTTGAAAACATGAATTCAACAGCCTATGGTAGAATAGGGTTGACATAGATTAAGACACGGTTTTTCAGTGGCACGTTAAATATCTTTGTTATTTGTAATGAAACAATAACTTGTTATTTGCTTAGCAACGTCCAATAAGAGCCTTTAATTTTCTTGATAATGGACCATTAGTTTCTTAACGGGCCACTGAAAAACCGGCACTAAGCCTATTGTCCTTAACAGGGATGTGTGAGGTCCTGACTGTTAAAATTCAACCCAGCCATGCACCACACTATCCCTTAAAAATTAATTGCTTTTATAGTGTATTGTTGGCAACCTGCAGGGTACTGTTTCTCGGCATCGCTCCCACCACTGCTTACCACTGCTGCCGTGACTGCTCTCGGGATGATGCAGCAGGACCCGTCCATGTTTTCCAAGTTGAAGACTAGGTGCCTCCTTGTTCACGAGGCTCTAGCAAATGTTCCTGGGATGAATCTCCACGGTCACCCACATTCGCCGATCAAACATCTTACCATTAAAAATCCGATTGTTGATCTTGATCTACAGAACGAAGTTCTCTCAGAAATCGTTGATTACGTGAGTTGCACTTGACCGAAGGCTCAATAGCTTCTTCCTAGAATTACTTTCTGTGCTTCAGTGAAGCTATTGGCTATTCTTATAAGTTAATGTAACTTATATAGATTCTTGTGTGAAAACTGAAAGTCCATATTACAAACAATTTACATTTACACAACATGTCTGTAAGTTAGTTGTGTACAATGTTTGATGTGCATTGTTTGGCGGTTGCAGTGCTACGCGAAGGGCCTGGCAGTGGTGTCCAGCAGATACTTGGAGGCTGAACGCTTTCCGCGTCAGCCCAGTCTTCGCATTGCCGTGAACAACATGCTGGAAGACCTCGAGATTGACGCGTTTGCCAGTACCCTTCAGGATGCTGCGAAGAAACTTCTTTGAGTATTACGCTTACCAAACAGCATTAGCACAATCCTGTGTGCTTGCTTAGGCTTACTACATTCCTATCAGCTAAATACCAATTAGTTTGTAAGTTTCTTCTATTAATTATGGTGGGAATAAGTGCTAAATTGCTAGTTATTGTCTCACTGCACTTAAATCTCCTCTTATCTCACATGGCCTTTTAAAACTGCCAAAGCCCATTTTTTGGATGCTTTTATGGCCAATCATCACAAATATTGTGGGTAAAAAAAAGCTCCAGTCTGCCTAATGCCATAGTCCATCAGCTACATTGCGTTTCTCTCGAGCCCTTCCTCCGAACTTGACCTACATCCGTAAATTGCTTACAAAAAACAACATGATGGGAGCTTTATCTCGTGGAGATCAATATTACGAGTTGGAATTTACTAGTTTAGAAGAAATTGATTAAGTGGATATTATTATGGTTCCACTTCCAACACACAACAAGACAGGACTTCTAAGATATTTATGATCCGTCAGATTCAGAGCAAATGGCTAACTTTAGAAGGTGAAGTTGTTGGAGAATGGTAATTATGTATGACAATAGTTGTTACGTATTACATAAATGATTTTTGTAATAAAAAATATGTTTCACACTTCGTTTCTAGGCTGTATTAATCAACTCCTTCTCATAATAAGCGCCCCCTTCATTTATTTTCTATCAATATCCCTATCAATAATGGAGTAGTCTGGTCTACAAAAGTTTGTGGACATATAAATAAAACATGAGTTGCTTTTTGCAAATGTCTATTTGCATGAATTTCCTTGCCTTTATAAAATGAAACAACAGCTGACTGCTGCTGGCCCCAGCTGGCCTGGCCCTGTGATCTTGTCGATTTACCATCGATTTTGAGAATGACCTGAACACATGAAACCTTTGGAACCTGCCTGGCCAAAGCTTTACGAGGAGAGATGAATAATGATTGATATATAATAGAAACAATAACAAATAGAATAATGAAGATTTATAATAATTATGATGGTGGTTGAGTTCAAAATAGAAAAACATCTATGGTATAAAATGAAACAATGGGAGGCTGTATTTTGCGCAGGTTGCCGTCGAAATTGCGGCAAGTATAGGCATAATGGCCACGTCACAGTGTGCCTTGGTTAACCAGGGAGCATGCATGGATCGAACTAGCTGTGTTATGGGTTAATAAATAAAGCAGAATCGATTAACAGTTGGTCTAGTGCAACAAACATAGCCTATTTTACAATATGACCCAACTTGACTAATTATTAAGTATTAACAAATGTAACACTGAAACTTTACACAAACATTGTAACTCGTTGTTCAGATTAATATAACACAAATTAGTAGTATCACAATGACAATTTGTACCCTAAAAATGTCATATGAAAATAGGCAAATAAAGAATTATTGCAACTCGAGGCTTGAGCTTGCCTATCTTGCAGATCCGTCGCTAGCGTTTGCATACCTTCCACCTGTGTATGCCCACCATGAGGTGTCGGTGGAAGTTGCTAGGCCTTGCTAAGTCCCGCTAGGCCCACAAAAGCCACACGCTCCGGCACTATGCTCGATACTAGCAGCCTGCAGCTGTGTAATATGTACATGTTTATGGTCTATCACTACTGTGCAGCTAGAAATGCCAACTGCCTGTTGGCATTTGCCATTAGCTAGTCTACTGTTATCTCAACTATCTCCAGCCAGCTATTTTCAGTACAGGAAGGCTACGTTACGCTAACTATTCTTTCGGGGCCACGAATGCTTTTCGTAGCCCGAACACAGCCAGGCATGGCGAAATGAATCGTATCGATATTCTATAAAAATAAGCAGCGTCTTCATACTTTCTGGCTGTAATTTGGCTATTGCCGACTGTGTCGTTAGAAAACAAAGAAATGCTCTATAAAAGTGGTCGTTGTGGTCTAGCTTTACTACAAGGTAGGTTTTCATATCTAGGTACTATGTACTTAGTACTATCGTACTATGTGTACACTGAGTAATTATTTTATTTAATTGATTATTGAGCCTTTTGTTCAAACTGACTTGTGTACTTCACTTATTTGCATCTTGCAGTAGGTTATCATCAACAATGGGTATATGTAACAATGTATAACAAGTAGCTATAATATATCATTACGTTTATTATCAAAAGTCTTTCCCAGTTGAATAGGTAAGCTAGTTCCTGGGCATCATAGCTTGTTTTGCTACCTAAGTCTCCATTTAGTCGCTACCATTTGGCATAGTCGCTGAAACTCATCCTCTCCCCTCCCCCCCCCTCCCCACCCAAAAACCCCCTGTGACTGCCTCTTTGGTAATAAAGTCTCCTCTGCGATCGACTCATTCAATACAAGAGCTTCAGCTGATGGCACAAAATTCATTCGCGGCCAAAAGAATCACGAGACACGAATGCCGTTGCATAAGGTATGCAGACTAAGTTCAGCCAGACCGCTTCATGGCGGTCTCATGATGGCACTGTTTCGAAGTGGAACGCGAACGCAAACAGTCAAAAGCGCTCTCGACTAGCCAAGCTCGCCGCTCGTTGTTCAATTCCGCAATTCCGTCATCTACTCGCTCGATACCTAAGCTAATACCAAAATGTTAATTTATATTATTAATTAGTATTAACTGTAAACTGTAGAATATTTTTATGTGTATATAAAAATAACAAACTTTAACATCTATTAAAAACCACAAAGCTCAACTTAAAAAATTGTTAAAATATATCACCGACTAATGAAAAACTATTTTCTAGTGTAATAAAAAATCCAATCTGCATTAATTTCAATCCAATGGACTATGCCAATCGCATCTAGAAGTGACGCGGCTCTAAGAAAATCCTATTCTTGGAGCTACGGCTTCGAGTATTCAGCATCGAGCTGGTATCTTCAAGCCACGTCAGATGGGCTGAGAAACGACTTCTCTCGTATTTCGTGTAAAATACGCAGCTTACATATAAAATTGTGAAGGCTAATTCATTCACAGCAGATCATTTATAATGACGACAATGGGTCGGCCTCGTGAAGACCGACTCAGTCATGTCGGAACTCTCGAAATGCCCCCCTTACTATAGCCGCCACAGCCAAGCTGTGTTGACATTAAACAACCGAATTTCAACAGCTCTTTGGTAACAAACGAAATCAACCCACGTCTCGGCTATGTACAAGATTCATCGACATCTCATCCTACGTTCCTCCGCCCAAGGGAAGTAACTGACAGAGATAGAGAGAGAGATAGATAGGTAGGTAGGTAGAGAGAGAGAGAGAGAGAAAGAGAGAGAAAGAGAGACTACGGACCAGACCACAAATACACTCACACGCACACGACACTCAAACACAGAAAGAAACAAACAAACGACAACAACGATTTGAGCAAAACCTAAGACTGACTCCCTAAGCCTATTTCTCCGTTCCGTTCCGCAATTAGCACCATAGCGATGGGTTGCGGCCGGTCGGGTCGAACTAAGACGGCTGAGACTTGGTGGGTGTTCCCGGGCCGGTATTCGACGTTCGGGGCGTAGGGGGCGTGTGAGCGCCGCCCCCTGCCCCTCCCGAGCCGTGGCTGCCGTTCGAGCCCGGGTTACCCCCTATCTGAGACGCATCCATGCTCTCTCCAGAGTGGACCACTGTGTTGAAGTACCTCTCTGCAGCAAAACAACAGGGCGAATACGTCAGCGAAAACCGTCTCGAGCTGGTCACACTCGTCAACTCATTTCAGCGTAACCAGGTTGTTTTTTGTACCGTCTTCCATGAGGGCTCCCTGATTGGGCTCTGTGTTCGCCACCAGCGGAGTCATCATATTGTAGTCTTCGTCGAGACTGATGAACGGAGCGGTGTTCCAGCGAGGGATCGGTGTGGGCCGGGCGCCGCCGCCGCCGCCTCTCGATGCGGACACGGGGGACGTGAACAGGCTCAGGTTGGTCGGGCTGATTACACCCGACATGGCGCCCACGGGACTGATGCTCGGGTAACTAAACAGCTGCAGATCAAACGGACACAGTTTGGTTTGAGGAATGATGTATATACTTGAAATATGATTCAATTGCTTCATTTTCTTCTAAAAAATGTGCATCTGCTCGGAAATCGAAGCGCATTGCTACAGAAATTTGGTAATTGTTTTAGCTTTCTGGATAGTTTAAGTTGGTAAAATAGAACCCAAATTAATTTTAACCATATTTCAATTCCCCCCCCCCCCCCCCCCCCCAATACATTGCAATGCAGTCATTCGTTACAGATGGGATTACTGATGATGATTGCAAGATACACATCTAGGCATCACGTCTGGATTTAGCTCTCTCATACATGACAGCTTTTTGATGGTTGAGGACATTGTAGCCATAGGTATGACATCAAAGAACCATCATATATATATATGTTATACCTTAGATGAAGTAATGTTATACCCTATTTCAGTTCGACCCTTCCAAATCTGTAAGAATAGGTACCTAAGTACCTAAGCTAAAATTTGCAAACTATATGTGAAATTTATAATCTGAAATTATAATTTTGAAGTTTGACATGTGGTGAAATAAGATTTCAATTTATGCAAACAGACTATGCATTCTGCATCAGGGTGCTTACTTTTTATGGGTCTTATTTTCTACTAAGCCCCGCTTGCTCCATGACTGGTTAAAGAAATAACGTACCATTACCTCGTTCTACAGGCAATCAAATGCCTTGACGGCAAGTAAACGGACTGTTAATTCCTTAACTAGTCATTGAGCAAGCAGACCTCAGTGGTCTTTTGGAACAAACGAGACATGTAGATGACAGCAGGGTGAACTGACCTGTCCGGGCACTCCAGCTTGGTTGTGTATGTGGGTGAAGGCATATTCACGGCTGGCCGAGAAGGGGCTGGTGACTACGGACCGGCCGGACGGGATGGCTTCGATGGAGGCAGCGCTAGCAGGTGGCGATGAGTCGCGCGAGTCTCGTGAGTCACGCGGGCTCTCACCGCCGCCCCCCATTGGGGGCGTGCCAGCGCTCACTGGCGGAGAGTTGGCTGTCGACACCGTCAGCTCTTCTGCGCAATACCAAGTGCAACCTGATTTTAGGTTCAAAGAAGAAGCTCTTTTTGGATTCGTCGACAAATCAAAAAGATACAATTGGGTGTGTGTTTTAATTTTTATTGTAAATGATTTGGTTGTTTGAATTGCTAATAATGGTATAAAATTGGCAATGGTTGACATATATGATTTTAGCCGATTGAATTTTTTAAAGATTTATTTTAACTCCTTTATAAAAGTGCATGAGTCTCTCAAGCACTGAGATTCATAGCCAGTGTAAGAATTAACATTTACCCAGATAAATGGCACAAAAGAGGGAATAAATATTACGGGGTTCATTTATAATTCTGAGAATCTCTTCATCTAAATTTGTGTAAAAGAACCAATCTGACATCATTATGTTCTCGCATTTGGATGCGTTGAAATTGCAAATCAGAAGACAATAAGAGTGGAAGGTTCAACAGTTGGCATTGTTGATGTCCAATTTCATTAAATTATTTTGTTGAAATTTTTTATGTAACTTTCATGAAACTTTTTGGTAAGTTGGAAAATTTTTTTCAACGGAATTCTCAGGATTTAGGAGTGGAAGTTAATTTAGGAGCGGATTGGACGATATTTTGAGGCTGTCAGCCACTGTTGGAAGTAGAATTCCAGAGAAAATTGCACAGAGCAAGAATATTGGAAGAGTAAATTTGGTACCTATATTCGAGACAAGGTGCGGTTGCAATGATTGAGTTGGTGAATGAGGAGCAAAGACTCTAAGGACAGGCTTATTTATGCAAGGGCTTTCATTTGAAGAGATCAAAGTTAGATGGCCAAGAAAAAAGGGAAGAGGCTAGATTGCTTTAAAACAAAGGCAGAGTACCCATTGAAAGTACTATAATATGATAAAGTATGGAGTTTACACCGATTTTTTAATGGCCTCACACTTTTTATGCACTACGTATACCTACTCAACAAAAATGAGCAGTCCATTATTGACTGTATTATACTAGGTTGTGGTTGCAGTTAGTTGTTCGGTAATTATACTTTTTATATCCAATAATCGGCACCAGCCATGGTGATGAAACATATTATTATGATCTCTAGGCTCTTGTTAGCCTCAGGAGCTAAGTAGGAGTAAAAACCAATAACAATATTTTATAATCATGATGTTGAATACGGAAAAACGCACTGCCAGCGCAAAAAGATCAATGAGGAATTGGGAGAGGGTAAAGGCGGCTTCCTCCAGTACCTGTGGACCGAATGATGGCGACAGGGCGAGCCATTGGGGGCGGCGGCGGCGGGGGCAGCATGGAGCTGGGGTAGTACTGGGACATCTTGGACGGACTTCTAGAGCTGCCGGCTTGACTTCCCTGGCCTGTGTTTTCGGCTTCTTGGCACACGAAAGTGACAAAGTCGGAGAGCGTGTCATGTCCGTTCTCCGGGTACTTGGTGGGGCTGTGTTCAGGGCCGCCCCCTGCCCCACCGCCCCCGCTCCCTTGGTGCTGGTAATACGTGGCGCTAGCTGCGCTGCCCGAAGCCAGCGATGCCACCGAGCCGTGCTGAGATGCAAGGCCTGTGGAAAGTGATGCTGGTAAAATATGTTCCAACACTGGATCTTGCTCCTCTGATTATTTTAGAGATACGTAGGAACTGGACAGATTGACGGCCATTTCATTCCTGTTAGTCTTATTTGTTTTGTTCTACATTACATGGAGAGTTTAATTCTGTGTCAGAATTTTACGAGCCCTTCTGTTCGGATAAAAAGAGAATCTGACCATTCACTGTGAGATTGGCAGAATATATTAATTGGGGTTGTGAAATTTTATATTCAAATGGCATTTCCAATGAGAGATTTCAGATCTTGATAGTACATTATCATTGGTCAGCCAAGTTAAGTTGCAAGAAAGACATTTATTTACAAAGAGGCATGAGGCATGAATCAGATTTCATGTATTTCACGCAATGAGACCAATTTTTCAGTTTGGTCTTTCATGAGCTTCATGCCAGATTGCACATTATTGATTAGGTGGGCCTCAGGCCCAAATGGTAGCAGGTTGGGGAACATTAAGTAGCATGCACAAGAGGCCAGATCTCTGGCCACATTCACTGCTAACAGTTAGAGGGGATGCATCTAGAAGCGTTCCAAACAGCGGGGGCCATCAACGTAACAACGTAACATGTAACAGTGATAACCAACGGAGCACGCTATTCCTAGACATTGGTGGACACAGACACAGAAACACGCAGGGTCGCCAATGGGCCAGAACAAAACAGGAAGAGTGAACACATGCTAACAGTTGTAGCCATTCCCATCCAGTCGGTTAAACAGTGTCAGTGATTACACGTGAGATAATTATACGATTAGGTACAACGAGCGTGCATCTCACACGAACAAAGCCTCGTTGCATACAACAAAAACATTGCAATCAATCGTGTATGAACAGGAACTATTGTAATTACGGAACAACGTCTGTGGATACCCTATAACAGCTAGAAGAGACAGACAAAGATAGAGGTAGTAGTATAGTGTGTGGCCAAGGTGGCTCATTGGCAGCAGTCGGCCAAGAGATAAGAAGTGAGAGAGAAAGAGGGTGACAGACAATACAGAGAGGGAGATAGCAACGCAACCGACTGAAGTGACTGAGTTGACTGTTATTCGCATTGGGATTTCATTTTAGAATGATCTCTCCACTGGCATAGAAATATTACACAGCCAAGAGAAAAAACTAGGAGCAACGTAAGATGATTTGTCGAAACAAAAATCAGTGGCATTATTTGCATGGGTACAGAAATATAAAGAGAGACAGAGAGATAGAGATAAAGAGATGGTTACTTAAAAGATCTAGTATCGAATAAAACGTGTTCGAAAGAGGGTTACACACTTTGAAAGAACGGCAATGTAGTAACGTGAAGGTATAACGTGAAGTAACATAGCAGGCCGGCATTTATGAAGAACATCGAATGGAGACACTGAGCGATAGTACACTGATTACACAATGAACCAACCAGTCAAGAAGTACCTGAATGTTAACAGATGAGCGAGTCATCATGCAATATGGAGGGTAAGACTGAAACAAACGATTCAGATTGGTTACTACATCACATTTATTAACCAGACGAGAACGATTCTGCATCGATTGCTGATGCCTCATACTAGAAGACAATGTTAATCGTAAGTTCGTATACAACTATCTGTTGCTTGCTATCGGCTACTATCAGTTGACACACGTGGCTAAAAGTGCTAAAAGAAACAGAAATGTTTTTGCCAAATGATTGTCGATGGCAGGGCAGCAAAGTAAGGGCATGCCGGCACAGGTCTAGCACCCATGTTAGGCCTCAGACACTGTAGAGTGTAGGTTTTTGTGTTAGTGAACGAACAAGGCTTTTCACACAGGTTTCCACAAGGCTTTTCATTGGCTACTAACTAAGTACAGACAGGGAGAGATTAGTGTAAGGTAAACTTGCTATTCTAAGTCCTAGCCTAGAAAGTTTTAAACCTTTTTACTATAAACTAGGTGGTTCTAGTAATTTCAATCACTTGCATGTGTTGAAAATGACAGCAAGGTAAAAAAATTGCGGTACGTAATCATCTCTGTCGGAACGTTAGTGAACCGAACTGTTGGCTTGGATCTATGGAGTTTATCACTAATTTTGAGCCTAGCAAATCGGAAATATCAGACTCCCTATGTTGACATGTGGTATCTCAGGCAGCAAACGTGACTGCGGCAGCAACTTAACGCCATCAGCTCCAGACAATTTCGTTAATAAAAACCCCGGTACTAGTCGTTATTGCTGCTGTACGGCATACAGTTTACAGATGCAATGAAATGCTGATCGTTAGTATAACAACATCACACTACAAATGCCAGAGAAACATTCACGCGGCCGACGACAGAGTCGAATCGAGCGGCGTGTAAGACACCACCGTGCAGCGGCTGCATCCACGCCGGCTCAATCTGGGGCTCGCCGCAAGGCAGCACTCAGCGCGGTCAAAAGTGAATGGAGTCGGAGTGCAAACCAGCACATGGCACTGAATCGGCTGCATCACTCACCGTGGTCTACGTCTGAGTGCCAGCTCGCCTGACTCGACAGCGATGCAGGGCTTTGGCCATAGTAAGAGACGTCGCCGCCGCTTTTGTCGCGGCCTGAGCCCAGCTCCATTTCGTCGTCGGCGGAGCTGAGCCGACGCAGCCGTTTGTTACGAGGCTCGCCAGGACTCTGCGAGCTCCGCGGAAGCGACAGTGGGCCTGCGGGGAAGCAATATGCAACGTTTTCAGATGACAAGGCTGCAGAGATAGGTTCACTCTTGTAAATGTCATCAGGCAAGTGGTTCATGGATTGACATTGAGTTATTACTAGAGGAAATTGTAAATATATCTTCGTAACCTTATTTTTGTAGAATCTACAGTAATGGTCAGGATAAAATATAACAGCTCTGTTTTGTTAGGCTTATATACCTACTAACAAATTTGGCCATGGCTCATAGAGCTGAAGTGAGTGTCCTATAACATTGTAGATATAAGGTCTAGGAAAAGTCTAACTCAACAGCTACTTTAAACTTGAAGGAGCTAGCAACGACGACGAGCGCTCACTGTAAGTGCCGGAAGTCATCATGGAAGTGTGATCAGTCGCAGGCGGAGTGTAGCTGTTGCAATAGTAACTAGGGCTCTCCAGCTTGATGGTGTTCACCGGAGGCTGCATTCCATTTGGGCCCACTTGCATGATCGACGCTGGAAACAGAAATAAACGAGGCATTAGAACGCATCTCGAAATGTGCACACAAGCTAGAGAAAAGGTCTACCAAGCTTTGCCAAAGAATGTATAAGTTATTTTGTCTGTAAAGAATAGATGCTCTGTACCATTCATGAATAGATTTGTCCCAATGGTTTTACTCCTTATGAATAAGAAAATAATAGTTAGTTATCGAGGAGAAACTTTAGTCAGCACTGTTTATGTAAGTGTTAGGGATGATGAAATGAGGATGCGTTGAAATAGAAGTCGGAGAATGAACGCATTCGACGAAAGTGAACGGAAGAATCTAGTAGGTGGATGTCGCTATCCATCAGAACTTAGCATCGATCAGAGTATAGGTACCGACAAATTACTACCGTCATGTCTCGAGCAGACAATGGATTTGCAATGGCACCAATGCAAAAAAACACTTACCTTTCGAAAGTCTCCAAAGTTCTTTCGAAGAGAAGACGCCTGTCGCTAATATCGTATCGTTGCATATTACTCCGTTGTATGGATTGTGAGTGTAGCCTGTAAGATACAACAAAGAGATGGAGGGCGCACATTAGTGGCAAGTGAGAGCAATGCCTACCTGTCACTGTCAGCCAGCAGGCTAGCTATGGCTAGTGGCTACAGCATTTAGCTGCTAACACATCATGAGTAATTGGTCCAAAATTACCGTGGGAAATCAGTGGAGCACCCTAAAGGGGTCAATGAACTGCTCAGGGTGAATAAGATGATAAAATACGAGGGACTGAAGGTATTGGAAGGGATTGTCTCTAGTTTTCTCCCTCCTTCTCTTGGTATTCATCTACACAGGCTACATTATCACAGCATTTGATGCCAGTTTTGATTACTTTTTACTTTCTTTTGTAATAGTTACGTATTATTCGCGTAGTGGGACTGGCGGCCGCCTCTTTTCTTGGAGTTGCTCGGTTGGTTACCCTAGCAAACATCTAGAAATGCACGCAGAGATAGTAGGTAGATAGGTAGAGGTAGGTAGGTAGGTAGGTAGGTAGGTAGGTAGGTAGGTAGGTAGGTAGGTAAGTGGTAGGTAGGTATAGGTATTAGGTACTGTTCTCTCTAAAGCATACTGGTAATTTCAGGGATAAAAAATCGAGTCAAAAATCGAGAGCCGGGTCGCTCTTTTTTAAGCGTAAGGTTATAAATAAAATAAAAACACTTGCGCTTATTTACAATCAAGCAGCATTATTCGAATAATCTCGAGAAGAAAAATATTACGTGCAAGTAGGTATAGACATAGATGAATATAGACCATAATATAGTGTAGACTTCGAACCGAGTCAGGCTGTTCGGAGGTCTAAGATAAGGTGTTAAATCAACCCCCTTAGCATTCTTAGCAATAAAACACCCCGGCGACAATGTTGATAGTGGCCAGTGGCAATAAATTATTGCATTTTCTAGTTGCATTTTGATTGCATCAAAGCTTGCCGACCGGGAGGCATTGATGCGTACATTTTGGCTCCTATCCAAGATGGGCCAATAGACGGCAGGGCCAGGGCCAGGCAGTTGCCGGTGCTTGTGCCTGGGCTGGGGCTGGGGCTGGGGCTGGGGTCTGCGCGACGCTGAAGCGGGACCACGGGCTGGATGGCGGCTGCCGGTGCCGCCACCCGCCACCGATGACATACTGGGCTCGCTTCCCCAATCCCGATGCCCTGCTCAACGAATTATGATGGCCAGTCGCCGGGGCTAGCCAGTCCACATGATATTATCTAGTATCTGCGGTAGTTAACCCCCTCAGCGCTATCCATGCTAACCCCCCCCCCCACCCTATTCCAGCTTCCCTTTCCCTTGCTATGACTACTTTTTGCTCGAAACGCGTCTTATGTGCTGTTATCGACAATAAATTACCGATAAAAGAGTGCTGCCTAGGGCCCGGCCGGACCATGGGAGGACTTCCACTGCTTTTGTGGTAGTGCTCTCATTGCTCATCCATAGATATCGAAAAATGGCACAAGATTTTTAGCTCCGAGGTTAGTTTATGGCTGTAAGACTACATAATCTTGCAGCGGGTCGCATGTTATCGGCGTGTTATCGGCGTGTTATCGACATCGGACAAGGTTATGATTGCCGGAACTTAAGAAATAGAAGTTGAAGAGGTAGCTAGACGCCGAGTCAGCATGGTCAAGCTGGAACAGATGGGAGCGTCACGTCTCAGGAGTCCTGCACAGGCGCTTGGCCACGTCTTGATCGAGAGTGCGGAGCCGGTGCCTTAGCCTGTGCCGGTGCCTAAGCCAGTGCCGGTGCCTTAGCCTGTGCCGGTGCCTTAGCCGTGTGCCGGTGCCTTAGCCGTGTGCCGGTGCCTCAGCCTGTGCCGGTGTCGGTGCGCCCATTTGCGTTCGAATGCACTGGATGCATTGAGGTCAAGTGGAATACAGAAACTGGAAGACTAACGACTCTTCGGGTAGGAACGTGTCTAGATTCCAACGGGAAAGATTATGCCCTCGATTGGATCTGATCGTAATTAATCAAGACGAATGTTATTTTCGACTGGTAACATTCCGTCTGTTATATTATCCCCACCCAGTCCAAGTGTATCAATCGCGAAACCCGATGCTGAAAATAACAGCAGAGCATATCGCTAATAATGGAAGGGTAATCGGCATGCGGCCCAGCCCATAACACGCGTTCATACATCAACAATCTGTTCCCTCCACGCCATTACGTTTTGGACAAGACTAGTGGCACCGAGGCAATGCATCTCAACGCACCCACCACGTATCACATTCCCCAAACCCTATACTGCATAGCACGAACGCATGATTAAAACAAACCCCTAGTGCTGGTGCCGCTCCGCGCTCTAATATATCAGCGCTCGCTGACGCTCTTTGACTCGGCTGCTGCTGTGGGTGGCCGTAGAGAGAAAAGCTTTGCTTCACTTTTCTCGGGCGTCGAGCAGGCGTCGGCCTAGGAGGGAACGGGCGCCGAGCGGCGGGCGCCGACGACCTATCCGCACTCTCGCTACGGAGCCGATCGACTATACTCGAATGAACAAACGGCGTCTTTCGTATTTATTGCGTGCCATTAATCTCCACACCAAACCGACACCAAACCATGCGGCCATATGACTTCCGGGCGGCAGCTATGCTACATGCAAACAAGCTCAGATCAAACCCTGCCTGAAGGACGAAGAGCTCCACATCCTCGTTCGTTCTGGACCATTTTCGGCCTCCTCCGTTTGTTTTTCACGTACCGGGAAATTGAGACAAATTCCGGCTCGCTATGGGGTATTTTTCTGGTCATGCGGACGGAATCAGAGAATATAAAAGTGCCTGCAGTAAAAAGCATTTTTTGCGTTTCACTTGAAACTGAACCGGTGGTTTACCTCGCGGCCGGTTTTAAGAGTATTGAACTATCATTCTTAGTTATCAAGAAAGCTTAGTTTATAGATGAACAGAACTGAACTGTTATCCAGTGATTGGATACAAAGAGCATTGTACCTATACCACGTGCCTACAGGGCAACAAACCTAAATTGTGGCCAGCAACCAGCGACGCGATAGAACAATGATCGAGAGGGTTGGTAACTCTACAGATACACGCGGTACACGCCAGTCGAAAAAGAGCGTCACTCGAAGGAGGGTGAAAAGTTCGAAGGAGTTAACAGGAGTAGAAGGGCAAACTTACGATGGCCAGAACATAAAAAAACGGAACTTACCTTTAACTCCCCTGTCATCGTCCTTATCATTGTTGTTATCGCAAATTCCACTCAGAATTTCTGAAACAGACCAAACAACATTCGTGAAGGCCGGCGCAAATGTCAAGATTGGGGTGCTGATGTTGGGAAATCCCGGGGATTAGCAGGAAAATTTTAAGAAACTCTTTCTTGTTCATGTAAATAGGTATACTTTCATGGGCTAGAATCACAAAACATAAAATTCACAAGTGGGTATATCATGCACAAATAAAGCAAGTATATTTCTAACACACCCTAGTCATCGGAGGTTGATAAAAGTAAAACATTCGTTGGTCAAAACCTGTCAAAAGGATGTCATAATTCCGGGGAAACCCACGGGAACGTTGCAAACAAACAACAAAAAATGTAGGAAAACTCAAGCGAATCAGCGATTAACAAAGGAAAAGCGTTGCCTTGACTAAAATAGAAACATTGAATATCGGAAAAACGCCGACAATTGAGTAAAATATGCGCAATGTGTTTATGGCTAACGTTCCCACAGCCTTCTAGAAATAATAAATGCCATATAAGAGTCAATGCGTAACAGCTCCAGCTAGAAGGCTGTGCAATGGTGAAATCAAATAAATTCTACTGTAGAAATTGCTGCTCACCATGGCTAGTGTTGATGAAGTTTGCTAGGTAAAGGTCGAGCTCCCTGACAGAGACGTTGATGTGGTAGGGGTTCACGCAGAGGCCAGGGTGCGCACATTCGGGGGCCTTCTCCAGCCGTTCGCCGTCGGTGCTTTCCAGAGGGATAGCTTTGAACAGGATGACCATCACCAGGTCCAGTCGCCACACCTGCATACAAATACAAACACACACGCACATGAAAGAAACGTGGGTTTTCAATAACAAAGTCCGCAAGGCGAGTAAGATGTATGAAGTAAACGAACTAAAAAAAACACACACATCTCCCACAATCAAATTCATGCATTTGCACACCGTAAAAATTATTCCACAAAATTTTAATCTGAAGTTTTGTCAATTTGTCGCTGCAATATCAAGTTTATTTGCATGTATATTATGACGTTTGGATCTAGCATGAGTTCATGTGTGAGTTTTTGTAAGTTGCAACTACAAGATAAGTTCCTTCATACATCTTCAAAATTTTGTCTAGCAGCGGCTGTGCATTTTGATTTTTGAGAGCATTTCATGACGACATGAATCTAGTTCGAGTGTGAAAATCGGTAACAGGATCGACCCCTGTGTGCTGTGACTACATTAATTGCATACATATATACAGATTTTCACTCTGCTACTGAGGTCGGTGCTACGAGTGACTGTATTAAAGTGTTTTACGACCTACGGTATTGGCACCAGCCTTTTGGCACTGGCCATTTGGCGTCACTTAGGAGGAAATTGATGGTGATCCTTTAACATAGGTAGTATATAGGCGGGAAACGGGTGCTCACAGTACTGCTAGTATACCTAGCCTACTTTCTGACCCAAAGCAATTACGGGATATCTGAACACAGGTATGACCTTGAGGACGACCGTTAAATCAATTGTTCTGGTGGAACACCAACTACACTTCTGTTTTACTTGTGTCTACGCAAATGCCACGCGATTTCTCCTGTATGCAGCGATCACAACTGGTTGAAACCTGACAAGGAATCCCTTCCACGTTTCTTTCTACTAAGTCGAAAAAAATTTCATTAACTTGCCATGTGACGTTGAGAACAAAAGCTTTTTTTTCTTTCATTGAACCTCATTGCAAATCCATCCAATTGGCAGGTGAAAATGTTTGAACTAGCTCAGCTGTTCGTTTGTGGGATCACAGCTAAGGGAACTTACTGCAAGTATGTCACATTTTTGTGCCCGTTTTTATCTCCCACTGTCAGTAAGTGTCAAACTTTGTTAACCCTCCTCTCTAATATTACGTCACAATAAATCACCAATTGAATTTTTTTATGGAATACTGATTTTTGGGCTGCATGCAAAGTTTACAAAAAAAAACCTACTGTAACAAAAATTGACCATTATTGTGGCCCACTTCACTTAACAGAGTAGCAAACAGAAAACTATGATTTCCAAAGGGATCGAAGCATTATGGAACAGTAATATCTATAAATAAGTTGATGTGACAATAAATTAAAACTGTTGATATCACAAACTGTTGACATCACAAATGTCCGACCCCCCCCCCCCCCCCCACCTTGTCGCAAACTGTCACACGTTGCAACCCCCTATCCTTGAAACGTTCCCTAAATAAGTTAAAAAGACAAAAAGTGTAATTGTCAAAAATTTGGCACTTGTTCTTGACTTTCCCCTTTCCCTTGAAGCAATTGGGGAAATAGTGCAACTGGACGCGATTGCCAAGGAAGCTAAGGGTTGAGTTGATAGTTTGTAGTGTATTGCAATGAGTTACGTGACCTTGCTCAGGAAAATCATCCGGAAGTGGCAAGTAGAGAGCCTATAAAAACAGTAGGATTTGGATTCATGTAGAATTAGCTCGCACACCACTAGGTCAGTTGATGAGTAGAACAACATTGCACTACGTCCTAGCACTTGCCTTATCAGCCTGGCGTAAGCAGTCAATGCGTCTCATCTTGCCCTTCTGATCGGGGTTCGATAGCACGCACATTGCAGGTTTCTTGCCCGTAATACTAAGCACAAAATCTTCGCGGCACTCCTGGGTGATGTCCTTGCGGAGCTTGCCCAAAAGCCGCGACGCCCACTTCTGTTTCACCTCCACCTTCTCGTTCTGTGAAAACAAACGGTCATCTCGTTAGACTTAGATACAAAGATACAATACAAGCGTCACTCATTACCAAACGTTATCAAACTTTACCGAAGATCGTGTCACTAACATTTGTAGAGAACATAGCTGTTTGTATTGTCATAAAGTTTCGTAGGAGCTTTCTACACGAATTGTATGAAGTTTATACGTCCCCGGGAAATTCCTTGTTTTGGTTGTGAATGCGATCAGTAAAAAGTTGCGCATTCCCAACAAAGTCAAAGCATTAGAAAAAAAAGTTGTAGAAATTGGGAAACAGAGAACGCCCTTCCTTTCTCTTCGCTTCCTTCCTCACACCACCATCTTCCCAATGTGGGTAAAGTGCATAAAGAAAATCTGACCGCAGAATGAAGCAGTATACATATATAGATATATATAAACCACACAGCGAGGAGATTAAGTATAGAAATGCAAAGGGTATCCTATAAAGAGGAAAAACTTCTTTACCCCAGTTATTATCGAGGAGGCATAATAATGTCAACGGTCACGAGCCATTGCACCGCACACACGCATACTCACACACACACACACACACACACACACACACACGCACACACACACACACACACACACACACACACACACACACATCAGAAACCCAGATACATAAATGTATTTGCGGGGTTTGATGCGAGTGTGGGGAAGGAGTGCCACGGGACGGGATGGGGTGTGGGAAGAGGGGGGGGGGGCTGCAATTCAGCACGCGCAAATCAGGTCCGATCCAGCCTGAAGGGTCACCCTTCCTTTCGGCAAGGGCATTCTAAGTTAATGTCTCAGCACTGATACCCCCCACCCACCGACGATCCCAGGGCGCCTTATCATATCAGCGCCACAGCGAACCCTTTCCCCGGGCTGAAAGCTGAAGGCATCGTGGCGTCGGCGTCGGCGTCGACCATCGGTGCCGACTAAGCGTCCTTGCCATTCAAGAATTAGAATCAGCATTTTTGCCATGCGACTAGATTGGAACGTCCTAACTAAGGGGTGACCCCCTGGGTTGCCACTGGTCCCAACCCCGGCCCCGACCCGACCCGGCCCGGCCCCGGCGCCCCACGACGTCGCTAGCGCCGGGATGTTTGCTTGGCCCGGCCACCTCACAATCCCAGTGACGCTGCCAAAAAGCTACGAAGAAAAGGAACCTTATAAAGAAGAGATAATAAAGTTTAGGGTCGACATCAAAGTTTCGTTTACAGCTATCATTTCATTGATTTGCCTGCATTCCAGCCGCCCAACTAGGTTCCACTGGGCGAGATGCACTGAGATGTGCAACGTTGGAATCTTGAGGAATGCGCTGGAAAGGAAAGTATATCCGGTTTTGAGCCTGCTGTAGCCGGCTTGGCCCAATGATTGACAAGCTGAGTGATTACTGGATCCAATCGCTGTAATTGTTTGTATTTATGTTGCAGCTGAAGGTCAGTGTTGAGCTTGCAGAAGCCACTCAAATTTGGGCAGGTATCGTGATAATGAATTGACGTCCGATCTGTAAGTCCATTGGTTTATTATGGTATATTGTGTGTAAAACGCGTCAGTACGTGCGTCTGTGTACCTCAGGAGCACTCGCCGAAACCTCGCTGAGATAGAGGTATGATAGGTAAGATATAGCGTAAGATATAGGTAAGATGGGCTAGTGCGGAGGAATCAAGAGAATAAAAGTGGCAAATTAATACCTTCCCTCCGCGGGAACAGATTGAAGCGGAGGAATTTTCCTTTTCTTCCCGCGCTAGTCCTGTCAGAGACAGTTTTGTGGAGAAATGAAGTGGCTGTAAGCTATAAAGATTGTAACCCCCCTTCCCGTTTCTATCTGCCTGCCTTCAGTTCACTATACCACCCTCCTAGTGCAATACCGCCACCCTACAAAAGAAAAATGGTGCATGAATTTAATAGCGCTGAAATGAAATGGCTTCCTTCACCCATTTGCATTCAAATTCGAGCCACCACCGCCGCCGCCGCAGCCGCCGCCGTCACCGCCGTCGCCACCGTCGTCGTCGAAGCTGCAGAAGAGAGAATGGCATTGCTTATAGAACTGCGATCGCGACCAAAGGAGCTGATGAGGGTAACATGCCCACGCCACCCCCAACCCCCTCACCCTTTCCAGCCGCGTGAAAAGGGCGGGCGTAAGTCAACTAATTAAAATCCGATAAATTTCCGGTGTAAATGGATTTGAATGTTATCAGAGCGTTTGCACAAAGTGCCCGAATAAGTCATTTGAAATGGTCACCTGGATTAGGGCAGGAACGTTAGACAGCTAGCTTCTGTCGGCACCGTGTGCTCGCCTGGAAAGGCTGGAAGGGCTGGAAGGGCTGGCTATGCAAATATATAGCCACGATCTCTATCCAAACGTGTGTCCTCGACAATCTAGGAGGCGTGCACGGTTTGTTATGAGGCGCATAAAACAGCAATGGAATTGTGAAACGGAGAAGATACTGATGGGTGCACGGAAGAGAACTAAGACATCCGGTCCATCAGCGAATGGCAATTAATCTGGTTTATTGTCTACGTTCGATTGGGCGCTGTGAAGCGTCTAAGGAAATAAATATCGGCTTAATCCAAGTCGTTTCATTAAGGAAGCCTCCCTCTTCTTCTACTTTCTTCCAGCGTTAGCTTCTACTTGGGCAACACGGAAGAAGAATGAGACAGCGAACAACAGGGTTCTCCTTGCAGCTTTATTTGGTTCTGCCTGTTTCGTGCCGGATTCTACGGGTTCTACAGCACAGACAGAGCCGACCAACGCTCGCAAGATCACAAGGACCGAGGACTGGGTGCTTCCGTGAGGCTGCTAGTGCTAATCCTAATCGCAATTAATTCTAGAACTCGATTGCAAGAGCCAATTGGCTGATCACTACATCACACCAAGTGGCCTGTTCGCGTCGCAAGCTTCCTGGGCGATTGCGGCAATTGCGATCAAGTGTCCCCAACCCCCACACCCCCCCCCCCCCCCCAATCCCGCCCTGTTGGTTAGAGCAGCGTTTCAATCGGTAGCTCGGGCCCAACTTTGAAAATTGCAAACAAAAAAGTGTGTTGACCGATTGGCGATCCCGTTCTTTCGATGGGTGAACCTGAAGTGAAGAAAAGAGTGCACGCTGCAACATGGTTCCGCGCCTTGCTGGACAGGATGTTCACTTTGGCTTTGGACCCCGGCTATGATCATGCCAGTTTCATTAGGTTTCAGGCGTTTCAGGCGTTTCAGGGGTTTCAGGCGTTTCAGGGGTTTTTAGGCGTGATTGCTGGTTTATCATGATTTTTTTTTAATTCGGTTACAGATGAGATGTTCACGACGACTGAAATTAGGTGCAAAACACTTGATCAAGAACTGATGTAACATACGGCCAAAGCGTTTGCAGAGGAATCCGCTGGAACAAAATATTTTTGTCACAGACGCCATGGGAAATTGGATGTCATCACCTACATAAGATACAAAAAAATATCATGCCCCCAATTTGAAGAGATTCAGCCGACCACACCTGCAGCACAGATTTCCTCGCCAGCTCTCATCAGATAGCGCTATCACCTCCACGGACAGAGCAGTATAGAAACCCAACGCGGTCACAATCATCATGTGCTCGCCGTCGCCGTCGCAGTCACCCCCCGGGCACGGGCACGGGTATGGGCACGGGCACGGGCACGGGCACGGGCACGGGCACGCGAACCAAGACCAACCAAGTCCCACCATGCTCGGGGCAGCTCTGAAATCCACCAGCCAACGTATAAATAGTGCTCCGACGACGACGACGACGACGACGAAGACGACGAATCGCCGGCCGAGAGTTACGGAATAATGTAGAAATTGCGATGTCTCCTTTTTACTTATGTCCCGACGCTCGCAACCGCCGCCGCTGCTGCAATGGAAATGATTTCACAATTGCAAACAAGCAAACATTCGCGGCTGACTACAAGCACGCGCTGACAATATTAGTCTAGAGCGGAATGGCGATTTCAATTATGGATGGTAGGCAGCAGGAATCTATTTTCGAACGTTGCCGCGTGGCGACGCCGCAGCCGCCGCCGTCGACGCCGCCGCCGCCGGTGCAGGGACCATCTCGATTCCGTCGCCGCTTCCTAATGGGGCTGTGTTAGCGCCGAGTGTGTCTGCTTAGTGCATAGTGCTACTGCAGTACCCCGTGGAGTGACACCAACACTGAAACCCTTTTCTAATTCGATTGGATTTTTATATGGTTACAGTACATATTTTATACTTTACGGGATTGCGACAGCTGAATTTGAGAAAAACGCATGTTTCAGCCGTACACGTGCAGTCTGTTAGAAATTGGAATGCAGTATCACTCTAAATGAGAGCCCATCAATTCCGAATTGAAGCCCAGTGGGTACATACTTTCTGGATAGCTGGTAATAACTTCGCCTGCTATTAATATAGAAAAAGTCAATCTTTAGCATTAGATATTGTAGATACCAACAGTGGCATAATACCTTAAATGTCTAACAAAACGAATAAGATATGAAGTCCAAGCAGAAACGCTCGCGTAGAATCTAAACATCCGATAGATGGGGATGTTAGATGGTGGGTTCCGAAGGGGGGGGGGGGGGGGGGAGTTCCATCTTGGCGTATTTGGGTTCAGACACGGGCATGCTCTTTGGCACATACCCATACATCCCTCGAAATACGGCCAACAAATAATCTGTCCATGCATGTAAAACTCGTAGTAAATAATTAAATGAGCTTGGTATTAGTCCGAGCTTATAGCAATTTGTAGAAGAAATATACTCTCGATAAATTGTAGCGGACATTTTTGGTGCAGATTTCGAAGGCTTTGCAGGCTGAGAAAGTTAGAGGCCTCGGGCCATGGCGGAGGAAATCCCGAAGAGAAGTAAGACGCTGTGCGGGAAACGGGATAGGAGATTCTATTGGCAGGAGGCAGACCGTGATGAAAACTTTGCCCCTTTTCCTCCACTTATTACGCGACATCGAAAGCACGCAGAAATGATCAGATTTGGGATGAATACGCTACTCGCAAGTCATTTAAGTTAATTTCTTCGTTTGATTACTTACTTGCTTGCGCTAGGTACTTTCAAGTTATAATTTAGATATCGGTGATGTATAGTAGTGGTTTTATATAGTTCCTGTGACCAGGGTTCCTGATGGGTTTCCCACTGAAGCTTGATCCTTGGTTTGTATCGCATCCTGAAGCCATGCGTAACAGGCATCGCTGTCAGAGTGATGTATATTCGATGAGTGTATAGTAAAGGGGGCTATAAGTATATGTACCTAAGTACGTAAATCTCCGAGCAGGGTGAGAGACATGAGAATTTCATGCAAAGGAAAAGTAAGAAATTTACCTACATAACCACACTTAATTAACATTTTGGCACTTCGAAATCCGTAAATAGAGGCTCAAGTCTCAACTACCTACTTATACATCATTATGACAAAATATTCATTGGTCTCTCTATTTTTAGCGCCGCAAGCCCGCTTTTCGCGAGCTCAGCGGCAAAACATTGAACATATAAAACGACGGCATGAAACTAGTGGCTCAAGCGCATCAAATGAACGGTGGAAGACTCGAGCCGCATCTCAACACTGCCGTTACCGACCACTTGGACAGGACATATAGATTCATCGGCACAAAATTACTGAGTCGAAGCGTTACAGAGCTTACATCAAAGTACGGAAGCACCCTAATAAAGTTACGACTAAAGTGACATGAAGTTACAGCTGCGCGACAAGTTGCGTAACCGCTGCGGCTGCCGCAAGAATAGCGAACGCAAAGAAAATGATACGAGTTCCCTCGAGAATAGATCGTCTCGAGTAATGTTATAACATGTGCTGAACGTCTTTGCTGAATATTAGCACTGAGAGCAGAGCACACGCTCTTGCGACAGAGCAAAATTGAAACGTAACCGTTGAAAGATATAGAAAGTGCGCCACGACGTCGACTTAGTTAGCGGCGTCGACGTCGGGCGTCGGGCGTCGGCGTCGGCGTCGGCGTCGGCGACAAACAGACAAGATGAACACTTGCTTACCTGCAGCTCTTCCTTGCAACGTCTCTCTTCCTCGAGTGACATCCTCTTCTCGTGCTTCTTGAAGTATTTGCGTTTGGCGGCTTGCAGATTGAACCAGGTGTACGAGAACGAGCGCACGTAAGGCAAGAGCGCCTCGATGAAAGGGTGGAATTCATCCTGAAAACAGCCAAAATGACACTTTGTTCAATTGTGACGTACAATTTTTTTATCTACACTCTTCGGGAAGCAAATCACTGCAATTACGCGGCTAGAGCGACCAACTGTGAAATCAGTAATATTATATCAGTCGAGTTCTTCCTATCCGCCAACTCTCCCGTTCAGCAAACTTCGTTCCACTCTTTCCCTCACTGCAATGCATACTGAGGCTGAATGTCTACCAACTTTGACTCCCTTCCTCGCCAAGATTTTATTGTGAGTGCGCCATTTGGCAAGACTTAGAGGCTGATGCATTGCGAAGACACAGCCAGTAGAGATGGCCAAGCCAGCAGCGTACTGGCAAGTGGCAAGCTTGTTCTCATAGGGCAGGATGGCACATGGCAGTCACCCACTAACACCAAGAGCCAGCCAGGACGAAGCTATAGACGTAGACAGGACATGCGGCGACGAGAGCAAGAGAGAGCAAGACGTATCAACTCATGCTCTGGCAGACCTTACTACACTGCCCCTGACCCTATAGACGAGTTCCGAATGGTCTGCCCAACTCAAACATGCTTTCTTCATTCACCAATTTTGCCATACTAGTTTTATAGTGTACTGGCAGGGGCTACGGTTACTTTGCGAATTCGTTGCCAATAGAATTCGGAAGCAGTTTAGGTCTCGTGAGGACACTCACTTCCAAGTGCCACTTTTTGGCCAGGTTCGCTTGTAAACAGAGTTGCAATTACTTTCACCGAGGTTGGTGCCAGCTGGAGTCAAGGCACCTCCACCGGGGCGCCAGGCATTGCGATTGGGGTGTGTTTAGTTATCTCTTAGCAAGTCTTGTCTAATAGAGCGAAGTTGCCATTAGCAGGTGCCTAGATGCCAGGTGGTAGACTTAGCAAGTGCACGCATGCTGTGAACGTGATATTGTGACACTCGACCCCTGTGTCGTGGACAATTTCAATCAGTGTCTGTCTTCGATGGGACAGAGTAAGTACAAATTAATATAATATGATGGGAAAAATGATGGATATGGGATCTGTACTTTAGAACTTCAGTTATCAGCAATATGTTATAGTAGGTACCTTCCGCAAGCGGTATAACGAACATAGAGAAAAGCAACCGTGACATATAGGTACGTAGGACAAGTAGATTGCGTTCCTGTGATGCAAGTGCAATCAAGGTGAATGGAAGTCAATCAAGGGGCACACGTTGGGGAGATGCTAAGAGAAGAGCGTCTTCGTGAACGTCGGAAGCGGTGTCGCGACGTCGCAAGCGAGTAGCGAGTAGCGACTAGCGACCGTCGGGCGGCTGACGGCAGGCTAAACAGCTGTGCAGACCGCGGTGAAGGCGATGGTGACGACGACGACGACGACGACGACGACGACGACGACACACTCGAAATAGCGACAGAGCCAAGAAAAACTCGAAGGAACCAAGAGCGAAATGAGGAACAAGGGATTGGGGGGGGGGGGGAGGCTGCAGGAAGACTACACAAGAAACAATCTGATGGGAGCGTGGATGACGATGACTTGGTGTTGGTTGCGCAAACCGGTGATCGGGACGTTACTGAGTCAACGGGGTATTGGGCTGCAACCTCGTTATCAATTTGGAGGAACATTACTCTTTCTGGAGTTATTCTTTTCGTATTCCTTTAGGTATAAATAGGGCCTCCGATGTCATTAATTTAAAAAAATATGGAACGAATTTCAAACTCGCCCACTGATGGCAATGATTTTCGAAATCAATAGAATATAAACCAGTAAACCAACATATTTTAAAACGCTCGTGATTGTTTCTGTAACACTGCTGAAACAAAAAATATTCGCACTCGATTTTGGGGCTCTCCGCGAAAATACGCCATTTGAAATACTTGTCGCGTATTTTGATTGGAAACTGTGTCTCCTATTTCTGCACTCGCTTAGTCGATCGCTTATCACGCTTTGTTAGTAGAGTCACATTATTAAGACGATCCCGTATCGAACATTACGTCTGCACCCCCCCCCTTCCCGCCACCCGCCCAGTGCACCGGTCCCATGACGCCCCGCGAGGAGACACTGGGGACGGTCGCCCTCGAAACATTCACCTGGAAGAGATTAGCTCCCGTTTCATTTTATTTATATACTATCTAATATTCAGGCCAGCCGCGAGAGATGTGTTTCTTACCGTGCAGCGGATATATCCAAGAATATATAGACGCTGCACGTGAAACGAGATGTGTCTGTGTCATTCGCCTCAATACGCATTGTAACTATTCAATCCTAATCTGATGTTACTCATTCTCATTTTTATTTGTGTCTGTACTGATATCTGTGCATGGTGATTGATGGATATCTGATCGCTCGTAAAACTTATGCGTCCTCTTTTCTCTGCGGTATAGAGTGGGGGGATGGGGGGAATAATGCAGATTGGTGACCATGCCGGAGTCCCATGTTAACAGTGTGCCCCAAGTAGTCCGAGTTCTGCCGCCAACACCCGTATGTGTAGAATGCCGATTGGCGATTGCAGAGGGAGACGTGCTTTTCTGCTCGGCAAAACCAGCACATCTCAGCGACCCGCTCCGGCGGGAGCGAAATGTCGACATCGGATTCCGACTAATTCACTGCACCGAACAATAGTCCATACATTTTTACAGGTCTTTCGCTAAAATCAAATCGCGCTGCCGAATAAAACATGATACGCTAGTGGAGAAAAGGCAGTGTATTATATAACTAGCGATCAGCACATAGCACACGTAAGCCGGTTCAAATCCACACCCGCTTGCAGCTGGGTGGAACAGTATACTAGACCGTTATATAGCTATATAGTAATGTGTAGATTGGGGTAACTCCCTTCCAGTGTCTCGCGAAAAGAACATGCCAGCCTTTCTCCTGCTCAATGCCTCTCTTCCCGTCCTCATCGGTCCCATACCACTTGACTGCACCACCACCGCCACCACCACCTAATTAAGCACACCTCACCCCCGACAGCGTCCCTCCAGCGTACATCGCGCGGGCCAGCCGCTTGCAGATGTCCGCGCCGCCCCCTGCCTCCCCCCCCCCCCTCCGCCCCCACGCGGGGCCCTGGCGGAGAGGGCCCCTGCCGAGGTGGGCCCATGCATGGGACATATGCTCCCAGCTCCCGGCCCTCGGCACAGGAACACCGTTCAGGAGGGAACGCGTTCCCCGAAACATCTATCAGACACCGTGCGGACGTCCTACTGCAATCCCTGCAAGACTTGACCGTGTTCAGGACAGATATAGCTATACGAGCTATATTACATTTCGCGGCGATATACCCACCAACACACTCACGCAAAACGGGCACCGTATTCGAATAAAGCACACGACAATTTCCATATGGACGCAATTTTAACGGCGTCTATTCTACTTCGATTTAAAGTAGCTACTTGAGAGTGTCGAAAACACCGGCAGAGAATAATGCAAACCTCTGATACGGTCCTTGGTTTAAGTGCAGTAGCTACCTATAGCTAATCTGTACAGAAAATTGTTAAAACTGATAGCCTTGATTGTGAACATTACATTTTTGTTGGGAAATGGGAAATATGGCGGACTGTAGGGTATACAGTCTCACATGCGGGGAAATAATGGTGTTGTTTTTGATTTAGCGAGATGGTGGTATTGGGTCGAGATGCAAGTTTTGCAGATGAGTTGATCGAGACAGGAGCAAAGCCGAGCAGATCACAGAGCGTACAGCAGTGGGTACAGCATATAGCATAGAGCTATTTATTCCTAGCCGTGGTAGCCTCCTTCTCTGCTAACCGAAATAGATCCGACGACGATGAGTTTCTCAAGGGAATATTTTGAAAATCCAGCTTCCACCATACTGGCTGCATAGGTAGAGCTCATGGACCACTTCACACTCCGTATACATCTTGTACAGACTCTCACTTAGCTATTTCACCCCCTAAAGGAACGTACTTGAAGTGTCTAGCACATTTGGTGACTGCTACCTACATGCCGTCTAAATTCTGAACTTTGCATCGAAGTAATTGTGCGGTTTATTTACTATGAGAAACGAATTTGGCATTTTCACAAAATGTGTGATAGCAAAAAACGGATGTGTGTAAGTCACGTTTCTGTGTATTTAGAGTATCGCAAAGGTTCGCCAAGTAAAAGACACGTGCCTTTCATACACTTACCTATCGGTTAATATATAGCACAATATGATTAGCAACACTGCATCCAGCATCATTGAAATGATTTACCTGGGTGTGTGCTTTGCTTGATTGTACTACTTGCTCACTCGCTTGTTACCATATTGATGTTATACCTACGTATTTGTTTGCGTATGATTGTATTTTCGGATTTATACTATTTCAAGTGTGACCTCAATGAAATACCGAAGTTTTGGAGGCCCATCGTTTTATTCAAGAATTAATTCAAATTTCAAAATGGCAGGTATTTCGTTTGTTTGAAAACCGTTGATATAGGCTGAACCTTCCAGTAGCAACTGGTAAAATAATGCCATAAAGATTTACCTTACATCCTCGAAGAATGTGACTTAGACTAAGGTATTCAAGACAAGAGTGAGTCTAGTTTTCCGGTGGGTACCTTTGAGCGAAGGGCTCGCGCCGTCCACCCGTCCATAGCGGAGGCCTGCAGCGACCGGCGCCCGACCAACTGCATTCTGCACCAGTGTGAGATGAAGGAAACATTGCGTTTCTTTCCGCGAGAGTCGACACCTACGACGGGCATGCACTAACGGTAGGTGGCCACGTTTGCGGGCACAGGCCAACAGGTTTCAGCATAAATGGCGTCATCTTCTTAAGCTCTTAAGTCTTAACAGTCCACGCCGCTAAAGAGCCACAATCACTACAGCAGCTGATCATATCTCGCTATTCAACTATCAGGTGGGATCTGTCTTCGAGTCAGAAAGATTACGACCATTGCGGTCGGTTGAGAATTATTCGAAACGCATGGCGTATTCGGGTCCAAGTAGAGAAGACGAGTTATTAGTTAATGCTAACAGGTCGTTTGGCAATCGGTTATCAGAATCAACTAAGTTTGCTCATTTCCATCCGTATGTCAGTCCTCGAATCAGCACTGAACCGTTGATATTTTGGATGCGTGCTGGGAGGAGATATTGGAGGAGCAAGCCGGGTAAAACTCGACTTCTCTGGCCGGATCCGACTGTAAACATGAGTTAATGAGAGGCCGGTATGAGTAATTGACCAACGTCCTAGGAATCTGGAGCTGTGATTCCGGAAACGCAGGCTAAGTGTCCGTTAAGAAGAACAGATTGGCGATCAGTGCATGTGCCCACCGGCAAGGTGGCTGAGCACCTACTGTCCAGCTCGGAGATAAGAATAGTTTGAATGCTGTTAGAAAGTGCATGATGGCCTCAATCTGCACTGATCAAGTCAACCTGGGTGAGCATAGGTCGGGTCACGGGTTCTATCCTGCTGACTTGACGACCACACCCACAAACTGTATACGCTGACTGCCCGCTGAGTGTCCATCGCTGCCCATCGCTGCCCATCGCTTGGTGCACTTCTTCGCTGCTAAAAGTTAAACTCGTAACTATTAGCAGCTGACAACTTCTGACAAACTACACGCTGACAAACTAGATCCTAGGCAGATATCACATTTTTACCAGCAAGGGTGCAACAGAGATCAAGTTTTGTCCGCAGAGAAAAATGATCAACAAGGTTTCAGTTCGAAACGGATTAATAGAATCGCGAATCCAGAGCGAAGTTGGCTTGCGGTGTCTACGAATGTGGAACTATTGCTGGCTGTATTTCTTCTGCATGTTAACAGGAAAAGTCTAAAAGTTCACTTGCCGCTTTCAGATATATATGCAACGAAACATGCGGAGTGTGGACGATGGAAATGTCGCCGGCACAGTTTTCCAGGGCAAGCTATACGGGCAATCCAGTATCCTGGTGCACACATAAATATCGCGTACGACGTACACACATTAGCCGGGCTTCCCCTTGCTCCACTGGCAATAGGAAAAACTTACTAATTAGAGTTTCGTGCACTTAAACTGTCAACTTGAAACTTTCGGCAAACGAGGAAAAATTATGAAAAACATTTACAGCGCGAAACGAGCGAAATCGAAACCAGGGAAATGAAATGAGGAGCGTTAATCAGTCGAGAGGTGAGGCCGTTGAAAATATACCCCCGCTGCATATTATGTTATATCCTGTGATTGTATGGGTCGCCTAGATTCACATTGATAGTAGTGGAATGAACCGGATTGATGCGACAATTTGATATAATGTTTTTCATTTTAAGCAGAAATTTCTCCAAAAAGATCCCGATGGCAAACTTGAGGTAACTGAAGCGACTTGCTACGATGCCGAGTGTAGTGCTGCTATTTTGTCAGTATATTTAGCAACAACTTAGACGGTTAGTTATTGTTACACGTGTTGGAATGGTACACAACTATGAAGGATACAGATCCTATAGTCGCTATGTAATGTTGAACCACTGGAGAATCTATTTCATTATAAAAGACCGGAAGCTAATATTCTATTTCCAGTACATGAAGAGCTATAAGAAATCGCGCATCTGAGCCTGCAGCAGGATTTACAAGACAAGATTTTGTCACCTTAATAATTCTCTGTCTCAGAATATGTTCGTTGCCTAGAAATTCATCTGGCAATGTTTCGAATGTTTGATTGAGCCGACCGGGATGGGAGATTTGACGTAGAAACCGGCAAATCAAGCTACTCTCAGGGTGGTTACTGGCATGGTCAACTATAAGAGAATTGGATTTTCTCGCAAACCTGTTTGCGACACCTCGTCAGATACGGAGCGAAAAATCCCACTTAAATGAACTAATTGCATGCAACTAGAGATGACACTAACAAATTAGATGCAGAAGCAGTCACCATGTAAAAGAGCAAAAGTATTTCCCAGATCGCCTAAACGAAGCCAAGTTGAATTATCGAAGCTCTTTAGATTATAGGTAACTAAGTTGGCACTCCAATTTATTAACGAAAATCCCGCTGTGTTATTATCTGTGTGGATTTGAAAATTGTATACGAGTGACGGTTGGTATATAATTTATTCAAACAGATGCCCGAAATTGATGCCATAGTGTCTGGTGGACAACCAATCGGTTCTTGCTTTACTTATATTTATTTATATGCAATTGATTGTTATATTTCGGCAACGCATCTACAGTGGTTAGTTTATGGTGCACTTTTGAGGGCAAGTCGAACAGCATGGGCCCAGTGATGGTAACTGCACCACTCATGGGCACATCTGGCCACATACCGTGCACCATTGCACCGGAGTGCACGGCATGATAATGCTGTCGTTTAATGTACCTTCGTCGCTGTTACAGTTTGTAGTCGACGTACTTTGTGGTGCAAATAATAATCATTTGGCTATTTTCCACGAAGATATATAAAAAATGTGAACAAGCCAACACACGAGGTTCTAAGCCACAAATTGTTTAATTTAATGCGTTTGTCGGTGTTATTTGACTACTACGCCTCGATAACAGACTAAACTATGATCCGAATTAGGGTTAAGCGAGGCGATGACTCATTTATAGGAAAAATGTCTGAGCGTTTAATGGGTGGTAATACCGCTTTCATGACTATAAATTTTTAAATTTATGCTTTAGACGCAAAGCAATGAAGTTTTCTGCATTTCAGACAAGTGTTTGTACGGTTCTGACCGATGGGTATGTGTGATGTCAATGTTTTTTACACCTGTGAATATATTATTTTCGCGGATGTTCTTGCAATGCTGGAGACCAAAGAAGTGACGGGAGAGCGCAGGAATTTAAGGAAGGATCTTGAGTTAAACGGAGTCCCAAGTAACGTGCTCTGAGGTACTGTACGTCACTTTCAGGATGGAGGCTGGATCACCTGAACGCGCCTAACAACCCAAGACATAAGCCAAAAGCGACTGTTCTACGCTAACCAGAAGACCTATCGTAGCAGAGCGTCTCTCGTAAAGTCTGCAGCCAGTCAGTAAATAAATAGAACTGGGGCCTACCAGGCGCATTGGACACGTGAGAATTCAATTTTGAACGTAAGCCATAAAATTTCGGAGGTAATCCCAGATCTGTCCACGTAGATGCAAAAACCGAAATCTAGTAATCAGATGTGCATTAAGTACATATTTCGTATAAATTTTCCAACTACTATAGGCAGGAACATAAATAACATAAATATACCCTACATCTACGCGGTGACCTTTTCTAATTATACTAGAAGATCTGGTCTGGGTGGTTGTATTTTTAGCGCTTGCAGCTCGCGGGTCTGCTCGTATACCTCCTCTACCGTTGCCTTAGCCCGCGAGCAGGACTAACATTGACAATACAATTCGTGAATTGACTCCAAAGATCATCCCAATTATTATCTGCTATCAGCTCATCAGTCTCCCAAACCTCAAAGCCAGCACATGACAGCCACCCATTACTGGGACATGCCAAAAAAACCAAAGCCAAAAAAAGTGAGCGAATCTCATAAAGAGTACGTGTGTGTCCCACCTGGCCTGATGACGGCGCCTGTAGATAAGTTGACACATCAGGTTCCACCATGCAGCTTCGTAACGTGTCGGGGATAAACATCAGATGTGTCCAAGAACAATACCGTCAACCGACGTCGCCGCGGTCCGGCGGACGTCAACCGTCGATACCTAAACGGAACACGCGCTAGCCGGCAACCAATCTACCGTCCTCTCCAACGCGACTGCATCCACCAGCAGCCCACCAGCAGCCCACCGAAACCCGCGATCTGGTACCACTGACAGACGCAGGTGACAAAAATGTTTGTGCGACCTCCTACTCAGATCTGCACTCGACTCGATCCACGCGACGTCGGCGACGACGTTGTCGACACATATGCACTGTCTAGATGTCCACGCTCGCACTGGCCTGCTTCAGCCAAGCTGACAAACACAACGACGTCGACACTGACGGCGACGGCGACGGCGACGGCGGCACGACGTTACCGAACTAGCCGTCTCCTCTTCTCGGTGGACACACTAGTCGGCACGCGTGATACGACAGTTACCGAACTAGTGCCTGCCGCTGCACAAAACACACTAGGAACACACTACGAACAGACGGCCCGAGCCGCGGATAGACCGTGGTCCGCCCTCGGAGCCGCGAGAGGGACGCGGCGTGCGGGAGGGAGGGGGGGACCGAGGCGGAGCTCCACTTTGTTGATGCGTAAAGATCGACGAGTATAGTGTGCAATGAGCACATTTTCAATGCACGTCGCAGAGACGCGGAAATCTCGCGTTTATGTTGTCTCGGTTTGTACACAGGTGATATGACGGGTGGCTGTGTTGGATGGGGGTTGGGGGTTGGGATGTCGGTGGGTGCCGCTGGGCCAGGGGGCGTTGGGCAGGGAGAGGAGTGGGGCGATAGTGTGCATGTGCTGAGCCGAGTGTCCGGTCAGCATGCACCGAACACGTGCGTGCACTCCCCGCCTACCTTGGCGCTCGCTGCGCTTGCAGTTGCCGCCAACCCTGCTGGTGTCGACTGCCGACTGCCGACTGCCGACACTGGCATCGCCGGCATGGCACGCGCAAGGGTGCTACAGTGCGCTATACATTTGTAATTAGCTTCAGCTATAACAATTTACACCAGTCTAATTTTCCCCTAGTCAAAAATCGTAATTACCGGTACAGCGATTTTCCTGTGGTTTTCCTCTTTACATATTGGATCCATATACTCGGGAAATCAATGTGCACGTGGCACAAACTCACTCAGGTCTTCATTTGACGATTTGGCTTTTCGTACTTATTAACACTTTTCTGTAAAAATTCAACGACAATTTGCTATTTCCCTGGATGACTTGATTCACCCGTGGGCCAGATTCACCCGTGGGCAAGATTCACTCGTGGGCAAGATTCACCCGTGGGCAAGATTCACTCGTGGGCAAGATTCACCCGTGGGCAAGATTCACCCGTGGGCAAGATTCACTCGTGGGCAAGATTCACTCGTGGGCAAGATTCACCCGTGGGCAAGATTCACCCGTGGGCAAGATTCACCCGTGGGCAAGATTCACTCGTGGGCAAGATTCACCCGTGGGCAAGATTCACCCGTGGGCAAGATTCACTCGTGGGCAAGATTCACTCGTGGGCAAGATTCACCCGTGGGCAAGATTCACCCGTGGGCAAGATTCACCCGTGGGCAAGATTCACTCGTGGGCAAGATTCACCCGTGGGCAAGATTCACCCGTGGGCAAGATTCACCCGTGGGCAAGATTCACTCGTGGGCAAGATTCACTCGTGGGCAAGATTCACCCGTGGGCAAGATTCACCCGTGGGCAAGATTCACCCGTGGGCAAGATTCACTCGTGGGCAAGATTCACCCGTGGGCAAGATTCACCCGTGGGCAAGATTCACTCGTGGGCAAGATTCACCCGTGGGCAAGATTCACCCGTGGGCAAGATTCACCCGTGGGCAAGATTCACCCGTGGGCAAGATTCACCCGTGGGCAAGATTCACCCGTGGGCAAGATTCACCCGTGGGCAAGATTCACCCGTGGGCAAGATTCACCCGTGGGCAAGATTCACCCGTGGGCAAGATTCACCCGTGGGCAAGGCAAGAGCGTCGCATTTGCGCGAGTTAGTGCTGAACTGGGATAGTCACTATACCACAAGGCACGGCGCCCCGCCCACACAGTCACACTTCAAATACGCGATCAAATCATATTATAGTTGCTCTGGAGTGAACTGTGTTGGTAAGGTATTAAGTAGGAGCAGTATCTACACAGTAGCAGCTTATCTACCGTAAAAATATAACATTGTGCATCTTATGTGTGATGTACCGACACAGTATCGCGGCAAGTCCCTTAGCACAACGGTCAAAAACGATGCGGAAAATCTTACGCTATACAGCCGACCCCGACCACTGAAAATTAATTTTAGCGTATACATGGCATTCCATATAAAGCGGATATCGACCACTACGAAAGATATCTCGCAAATAACAATCCTTTTTCATCGGCAAAGAAATGGTATATTTATTTCTGAATTCTGATACGAAGCGATATCTGCTGACGCTAGCAAAAATCGTGCCTTTGCTCCATTGAACGCTGCGAGCGAAACACATAGTATTGTTTCGAGTAATAAGCCATTAATTTAATAGACCATCGGCGGCGGGCGGCAACGGCCTGTTTTTTTCGCAGCCATCGACATAGTCAGGATCACCGACACCGAATGAGGTCTTGCCCGCAACTTGAGCCCAACAAAAACACAAGAAAAACAACAACAAAAACTATAGTCCACGAGATTTCTCAAAAATGATTTTGGTCTGGTGCTCTCGGATAATGTGTTGCCAGAGCAGGCTCCCAGTGAGATCGTCATATAGCACACGGTCATAGCGTGCAGACGCTAGTGGACCCGCTAAACTCTGAAAGGCTGCAGACGATATGCATATTAACTTCAACATTGCCGCTGTTATTATTGCGATCTGTTATTGGAATATTTCCGTTGTCTCTACTTCTATAAATGCAATAAGCTGGGCCTTCGCCAAACTTGTCTACTGCATTGTAACGGCCATATAGGCAATACGAAAGCTTGCTACTAGTGCCGTGGTACTCGTATACAGATAGTTCTCCAGTGTCAGTGTCTGATTTTTTTAGACGTGGCGCAGACTTCTGCAATTTCGCGATTTCCTGCAATTTGTAATCATGTTGCTATCCATCAATGCATCAACTATAAGCCATCTGACGCAGAAGCCAGTGTCGACCAGCATCCAGTGGCCTTGAACACAGGACTTAGGACTCAAGACTCAGGACTCAGGATTCAGCATTCAGCATTCAGAATTCAATGTTCAGCAACCCACGAGAAGTGTAAGATTGTATATGTTGTCTGCTGCCTGTTTTCTGTTGCAGTATAGTCTGTTACACGCAGTGCTCCAGAAGATGCTGCATTTCATGAAAGATAATAGAACCGTCGGCAAGAGCAACCAAAGACCACCATTGCAATGTACACATAAAAGGAAATAGCCAGAAATGAGTGACTAGCTTGGGTATTATATGAAAGAAATATGCTCTTTTATACATCACATTCCCAAATATACATGGCAATGTTCATTCTTGTTCGGATACGAAGAATATTTCGAATTGCATGGCTATATCTAAATCAGTTTTATTGCCTTCCTGACATTTATGTTTGAACAAAAATGGAATCTACGTATTAAAGGTTATTTTAGACTTATTTATTAATACATACGTAATTTGGTTTGAATACGAATTGCAATATATAGAATCAATCGCGGTGTCCTTTGGTTAGGCCGTGCCGTTGGGCGTTGACACCCATAGTATCTCAAGCACTTGCACGCATTTAAGATCGGTTCACGGCTAGAGTTGGTCCATACCGGAGAAGAATCGAGGTCGGCGCTGCACCATGGGATAAATAAGGGATAAATCCGTAGGTTGAGTTCGCCCGATGAGCCTATATAGCCATGCCTCTTGGAGCAAGCAAGTACTAGCAATGGCATGGGGGCGGCGGCGGCGACGGCGACGACGGCGACGACGACGGGTGGCGTCGGCGGCGAAGGCTTTAAGGGCTGGTGAAGGAAAGACGCCGGAGCCAGACTCGGCGGCGTTCACCATTGCCGTCGACGCTGAGCAAACTTTTTACTCGGATTTATTTCTGCAGGAAACCAAGCAGAAGCAAGTGTTTGGCTAAAGACAAAGATAGGGACAAGCAAGCCAAAGGGCTGAGGGGGTGGGAACATGGGGGGGGGGCGGTCGAGCTGGAGAGACCAGGAGTGGAAAGGGTTAGTGATCCCCTCTGTTCATTAAACAAATTATTAATTAAAAAGAAAGCAAAGTCGAGCCGAACCGACCGTTGGGACCGGTTCTAAATTGTAACTGGATGTTTACCACGCGAGGGATGTTTTGTTTTTCGGATGCTGAACTGGTTCGGGATGGTGCTACTCCACGCCACCCCTCGGGTTCAGCTCTGAGGGTCGCATATCGCGGGCGCGGGCCGCGAACCCGCTGCTGGTGGCTACCGGCGCCGATTGTGGGAAGAAGGGCTCTCACTTGCACCCGACAATACAATCCCTGCTACTGCGTGCTTTACGCACATATATAAGCATCTTTGCGCCCGAAAAGTAGACAATGAATAAACAATCCACGCCGCTAAAGCTAGCTGCTTGCATGTCATTATCATAATACGTTCAGACGGAAAGGAAAACGCGCTGCAATTTTCTTCGTGGATCGGGAGGAGAGGCGGTGAAATTGCACCGACCGACGCCTTGCGTGGCGCGACGCCGACGCCGGCGCCGGGCAGAAGTACAGAGACTCAACGGCCAGCCATGCGTATTTCTCACGAGGAGGATGATTTCAAGCCTTCGGGAGTGTGAAAAAAGATGCACATGACGGTTTGTGCTGAAAGGTACAGAGACTGGAAATGTGACGAACAATTTCATATGACAATTTCAGTTCGATTCGAATAATAAATACCACATGACTAACACTGCAACAACGAAATAGAGACACATACTTCTAGGTACACCACGTCTGTCTGTAGTGAATATGTATATGAAGTAAGAACAGTTGGACTGGTCAAGACGTGACATCTGAATCGCGATGTCCCTTGCCTATCGGCATTGCCGCGGCAGCATTGCAATACGCGTGGACATTCTCATAACCAGTGGCGGTGCTTCAAACGAAGACGCCACGGAACCACTGTGAAAAATAGATCCCCTCGCTAGGAAGGAAATATAACCAGAAAGTTTCCAACTCATAAAATTTCTCGTGCGTTTCGCACATTAGTTTCTGCAACGTTTTGAAGAAATTCAGCTTCTTATAGAACGTGGACGGTAAGATAAAGAACAGAAGTGTGTGGCAAAAACTAACGAAAGCCCATTTTTCAACACCTTAATTACAGATGATGATATCTGAAAGATATCTGGACGTACAACCCGAAAAGTAGGTACTTTCACGATGTCCAGTTAAAATGAAAGTTGTAAGTTCAGATGAAAATCCGAACGTCTGCTTGGCGTGACCTTGGACTAACCCTAATTGGTGCTCCGTAACTTGACCAAGGAGTCTGGTCCCACCAGGACCTGGGTCCTTAACAGGAGGGTTACGATGTCCCCAGGGAATATATTTTGAGTGCAGTTACATTTTGTGTGCGTTACATTCCGTGCGCAGCATCCCGTTATCAGTCATCAAGATGACAACGATTCCCTGGGATTTGCAGCCCCCTTTCGAGAAACAATCTAGAGCAAACGCTGGGTTATATTTGCCCTGGGTTTGATACGCTCTTGGAACAACGAGAATTCAAAAACAAATTATGTTGCAACTTCTGTCACTTAACGTTCAATTATTTCTGAAACTCTTCTTCTTGATCGTTCACATCAACACGGCACTGGCAGTGATTATTTACACCATACATTGATATCCATTTTATGTTCTTTTGACAGCTCTTTTATTGTCCAGTCGGTCCACGAGAACGTATATTCGCCCTGATTGCTAGAAAAAAATCTGCAATAACTTTAGCATAGACAAAATGCCACGAGTTTCCATTCTTGGCTGAGACTGGCTGCTATTGGCTGAATACCCCATGACATAGGCTCTATAGAGACTGGTTGGGTTTCGCATCGCTTCTGACCAATGGCCGCCCATAAATGCATGCACAATTCGCCATTTAAGCCATTTACATTGGCCATTACAGACGTATAAAACACTCCGGCGTTCTCATATAACAATTTCCCCCGGTCGATAATATTCTCTTCTAATTTCGATTACCCTTGCCTAAAATTTAATGCTATTTTCCAGCTAGTTTCGCCCAAAAATGCGAACACGAGTCGTATTTTCTGTTCTAAAGTTGTCGCAGATTTGTTTCTCGCGCCCGGCCGGCCCCTGGTCACACTTCCCCGTGGACAGACACGTGCGAAAACAGTGTAAACAGACCTAAACAATGCGTGTGGCTCTCCGGACCCCAACCGCGGGCATACGCACGATGCACTCCACTCTGCCCTTTGAGAGAATATACCTTCCGCTGCAGCGCTATATAGTGTAGCCCTAAGACAGACCTAAACAATGGGTGTGGCTCTCCGGACCCCAACCGCGGGCATACGCACGATGCACTCCACTCTGCCCTTTGAGAGAATATACCTTCCGCTGCAGCGCTATATAGTGTAGCCCTAAGACAGACCTAAACAATGGGTGTGGCTCTCCGGACCCCAACCGCGGGCATTCGCACGATGCACTCCACTCTGCCCTTTGAGAGAATATACCTTCCGCTGCAGCGCTATATAGTGTAGCCCTAAGACAGACCTAAACAATGGGTGTGGCTCTCCGGACCCCAACCGCGGGCATACGCACGATGCACTCCACTCTGCCCTTTGAGAGAATATACCTTCCGCTGCAGCGCTATATAGTGTAGCCCTTTCCACGCCTTTTGCCCGTCCATCTTAAAGATGGTGACCCTTCCTGTGACCAGACGTGCAGAAGAGACACCAGCGCTGCAGTGGAAAGTATATTCTCTCATGGGACAGAGTATATAAGTAAAGTCCTGCGCTATAGCTCTCTAGTTACGCCACTGGATAGCCACTGCTAGACCGTCTTTGTCACAGAAGTCACCGGTGGCGATGGCTTGCTCTCACCATAGTCTCACGCGGCGAAGACGGTCTCACCAGTCACACGACTTTCGCACGTATTGTCCGCCACCTAGCCTATAGGCCGCTATGCACTGGCTAACGACTCGTTAGTATTCGGCGTTAGTCCGCAACTCCCAGCCTTTGCTACCGATCCCAGTCCTGGTAACTCCGACACGTTCGCCGCTCAGGTCAAGCATTGTCAACAACCATCATTATTGATATTGTGTATCTTTGAATAGTAATTCGCAGCTGAGACGCAAGCAAAGAGAATGGCGCGCAGAAAGAAGCGTGTCACAAACGAATTTGTTTGGTGTTTCTGTGCAGCTGAACCCGTGGCCGAACGTTCAAGTGCTCTTCTTGATGAGAGGGGGTAGGGGGTGGGGGCAGGGGAAGTCAACTTTTGTGTATTATGTCACATATAGTTGCGAATCTTGCTGACACGTAACGTACACGACAAGGAACATGAATTCTTCGTCTGAGTTTCGGAATTGGCCAGAGCTGCGTGAATGCTTTTCACGCACTCGATGAGGGATAATCGTACCATTTTGTATTTTACGAATCGTGTCAAAAGTGAAGTCAATCTCAGGGAGAGTGACAAGTCGGTCAGTGGATATTGTATTGACTTCGATAAGAACGATTTCATAAAACATCATTTGTAGTGCGTTTTATTGTGAATCAGCGACCAGCTTCACAAAAAATGGCATCGAGAAATGCGAATAAAAGGGAATGAGAAATGCACGAAAGTATAGGAAATCCGAAAAAGAATGCATTTTATACGAAATAAATGTATTTATAGCATTGGGAGTTCTGCATTTACAGCAAAATTTAGTAAATTCTCAATGCTGTACCGAAATAATATGTCAGGAACTAAGTTTAGAGATATTGAATGAGAAAACAATTTAATCAAAATCTGAGCAATCGTTGGCCAGCACAGCAGAGAACGCACAAAAAAACATGTTTCATATTTTCCGAAGCTCTGGGAAAGCGAAAGCCCCTACATTACTCTCACACCAATACGTCACACTGATAATACACAGACGCAACCGTGATGATATTTTAGACATTTTAGAGCGAAAAATTCTTCCAACAAACTTTATGCTAATCGTTATCTTGCCCCCTCCCTGCCCAGCCCCGCCCCACCCCACCCCACCCCGGAACGTCATCCGATTGATACATGGCAATTGAGCGGAGACAAACGCAGACTGGCGTCTCCTGGACTCGTTCGAGATGAATCAGAAAGTCGGAGGATTCCGGCAAACTGCGCTGCACAGCGGTGTCCGCTTCCTCGGCACTACGCAGCACTAAATTTTCTTAATTTTCCTAGTTTACGAATTCTCATTAGGAGAAAGGGTAAAGTAGAGAGGAGAGATAGTAGTTGAGTAGTGATATCAATTAGAGAATTAGAATGCGACTCTGGATGCTGCTGTTATTCTTTATGCAACTGGAGGATTGCGCTCCTGTCGCCCTGGCGCTCCCTGTTGGGTCGGTGGTGGGGGAGGGGGGAGGGGGGGGGTCGTTTCAGCCCGCGGCTAGGCTGCATGACCAGTCGCTCCCCATATCGGTATCTCTCTTTCTCTCTTCTAGACCCCCCACTTTCACGGATTTATGGTAATAGAGAATTAATTGTTGTCGGAAGGAAAATCTGCAGGAGGGTGGTGAAAATGTCGACAGGCGTTTGACAGGATATGGCGAGTCGTATAAGGGAAGCGGGAAACCGGGGAAAGGGTTAGCCGTCCGGTGTCCAATGCTTGGGGTGTCCTGCTGACAGTCTAATGCCCCTGTGCAGTGTACAATTCGCACACTGTACACTGCACACTGTACACTGCACACTGTACACTGTACACTGTACACTGTACACTGTACACTGTACACTGCACACTGCACAGTGCACGTGTCATTGTGGAGAGCCGTTAACCCCTTGCATGATCATAAACGCCACGTGTGATGGGGCAGTCACTTTATGGTGAGTCGCGATCGTCAATTTACTATACGATGCCAACCTGTCGTTTTAAGGTTACGGAGGTTAAGACTTAAGAGCCAAGATGGTGTCGCCACGCGAACTTACGAGGTGTTGACTGCGGTTGGCAAGTTAATGGTAATAATAGTGCGTTTCAGTAATAGCACATCGCAAGTATATCTTTCCGTGTTAAAGTGAGCATGTCCATTCTAGTCCACAGTGTTTTTAAGATGAACTTGTAATGAATCACTTACATCATCACATTTATTGACTATTATAGGTTGACCCTGGCTTTTGGAAACTCTCTATTTTCTATTCACAGATTTTCCCGGGATTCCTCCTCTCTCACAAGCGAGGAAAGTGGTTTACGTATAACCTCCCCACGCGGGAAAGCACCAACACTCTTTTATTGTTCCTCCTTCTAAAAAAGTGTTAGCTAATAATAGAATCAAAAACATATAACGGTTTCACTTAACATCATGTGCGTACTGTTCCTAAGAACCGGAAATCGAAAAAACCATAACAGCTTTTTCGGAAACACCGAAGTTAAGTACCATTGCGCTGAGCTGAACACTGAATTGGTAACCATCAAACACATTCCAGTACTGTTCGGAAAAACTAGTGGGGACAGGGGGGAGGGTATTGGGGTTACTTTTTAGCCTTTAGAAAGAACCAAATGGTAGGGCCATGCTGCTCTTGAAGTTCTAACGTCCTTCGGATGGTGATCCCGTCGGAAGTTGTTCGCCAGGAGTTTGGCTACGTGCCGGGGCGTGGTACACTGAGTTTTCCCACCTCCAATCCACAGCCTTCATATGTCCATACTCATAATCATCACCACATCAATCATCGCCACCCAGCATTTCACCAGTCATCTACACCAGATCAGTGTCATTCAACACACAGGCACCTTACGAAAACAGTACGTCATTAACTACCCGCACACTCATTGAATGGAGAATGCGTTAGCCACCATCCCGGCGACATGAAACTACACGTGTATTTACGGCGTTTGGCGACTCGCTGACCATGTCGATCATGTCAATCTACATCGCGAATGGCTACGAGCCATAGAGTGGGAAAGAGTGGGAAAGAGTGGCTGGACCTTATGGGGCCTTACGGGGCCCTACGGGACGGGCGTCCACGTAGCACCTAGTTGGCACAGACCACGGGCAGACCAGTAGCTGTAAGCCGAAACTTACAGCCTAAGCAAACAGCGGCATCAGCAATACAACCCACGCTAACAGCAAGTTGCCACTCCGCGGACGCTGATAAACGTATACAAAAACCAGCAAACAAATTGAAGCAGGAAGAATTAGCCAACATATCTGCAGTCATCAACAAACAAGCGTCTACCAGGATAACAGTTAGCAAGGAAAATTATCAATTCCTTTAGTTCATCCTAGTGCATTCCTTGCAAGCTTCAAGCAGCAAGCATGCAAGCAGTAAACATATATAGAAGCAGCTACGCTTCAAACTTCAATTACAAACAAATAAAAAGTTCGCGAAAGAAAATAACAAAACACAACAACAGTATGTTAAAAGTTTCAAGAATAACAGCAAACTTTAAAGCTTACAGCAGCAAACAGTATTTAAACACGATGCATAAAGCTTCAATCCAGAGAAAGAATCAAGAGGGCACTAAGCAGCAAGTATAAAGCATAAAGCAGGAAGAATTAAGCAGGCAAGAGTAAGCAGAGCAATAATCTGTGGCTCGCCGCCCACTGCAAGCGTCTGCTCCGATGCCAAAAGCTGGCAAGTGCAGCGACCTTGCGCGATCCCGCCAACCAGCACAGCATCAGTGCATCACGCGGTGCTCGACTCGCCAGGGCGCAGGACACGGAGCACTGGCTGGCGATTGTGTAAACTTATCGAAGAGTTATCGATGTTTGTCGGTAACACGTCCCATTGAAATAAGCAGAAAATGTTTAGCGATCGATCGGTTACCCTTAGCTACCGATCGATATGTTTTTACACAATCGCTACATAGGACACAGGACACAGGACACGGAGCACAGGACACAGAACACAGGGCTAAGGAAACAGGACACAGGACACAGAGCTTAGGACACAGCTCAGGACACAGGACACAGGACTAATGACACAGGACACAGGACACAGGACACAGGACTAAAAAAACAGGACACAAAGCTTAGAACACAGGACTAAGGACACAGGAAACAGGACACAGAGCGTAGAACACAGGACACAGAGTATAAGGCCATGACTCGGTACATCAATGGTGCATCCTCCGCACACACACGATGCATCACACTTCCGGCCCACTTAACGAGTCGCAGACAAGCTGACACCATTTTGTATCATTATAATATAAGTTTAGGGGGTGTAACAGTATTCCCAAGATTCCTTTCGGTAATGCCCAAAAGACACTGCAGTGTGAATCGCTTCCAAAAGTATATTATTCTTAGCATTTTGTTGTACGTTTTAATCCGGTGATGTTTAATTTCCTCATTCCTGATTCTCTTATTCCTCATTTCCTTTTTGTAGAAGGGCAGACGATGGCTCGCGAAACTGGGATTTGATGAGGGTGGACATTTCTAAGGGAATTCATGTATACCTACACGGAATAAAGTAAGCCAGCAGTCTTAATCGACACAATGTTTTTAGAGAGGTCTAGTCGGTCGAACAAAATAAAATCATCGTGTTGATGAGAATGTAAATGAAGCGCTCAGAAAACGGAGAAGGTGGAAGGTTGACATGCAGCCGAGTTGCTTCCAGCCTCATTAGCCAACTAAAATTGGTAACTCTTTTGATAACCACCCACTGGATGGTCCAGCGCATGAGATTGTTTCACTGCGGATGATCTCACGCGATCACAGAGCAGCTTCGAAATAGAATTGTAGCCGGAGGTATACCTCCTGACCTGATACTGACCACCGCATTTGACGTGGCCGATAATTAGGGCCTGGACAACGTTTAACTACGTGATTCATGCGCGCAAATTGGCACACAATTCCGCAAGAAAAGCACATACGGATATTCGAATCGGAACCGCGAAGAGCATGTGTTTTCGCGAGCCGATAGCCCGATAGGATCGAGCAGGAGCGTGGTTAGACGCGATGTGGCGATTGTGGCGAGCGACGGCACACCGCAAGCAAAGGTCACCGCATGGCATTTCCACTGAAGAACGGGGCAAGGAAATGTGACAAACTAATGATTGAATGTAGAAAATAAGGTCATACTGATCTCCCCCTGGCACATCACGGGACACCCGCACATGCAGATACGAACATGAGCAGGTTCGAGAAGTGCGCAGACAAGATTTTCTAGTGGCACGTGTTTTCTGCAGAGTGGCAAGTTACTAGTTGGCCAGCTGATGACATTTGCGTTGTTGCATTGCACCACAAAGAACTGACAGAAATCTTCTAAGTCCAACTCCATAAGCTGCATCATGCAGATTTAGAATCACAACTTATACTTCCTGGATAGCCACACCTGCATACCTTATCCAACTAGTTGAAATGAGAAATGGTGAGATGGTGTGAAAACCAGTTCTTGGTTTCAGACGTCAGTTAGCCTCTTGCTATAATATTATTGCTATATAGAATACTGCTAATGTGTAATCTGCTGCTAAAGATTGAATGGTTCATTAGGCAATATATGCATATCGGGCTGTGATAGAGGATAATGAATTAAGCAAATAGGAAAATGCTATGCGACGGTAGAAACCAATGAAGGGTTGGGTCGAAGCCTAACGATGGTGAGGGGGCTGGGGAAAACGAGAATCTGAACGAGCGTCCGATCGCTGTAGAAAACGGAAGGCACAGGCAGCATCTGAAGCAAGAAAAACCCAAGAGCACGCGGCATTCAGGTTTATATACTTTATTATAGCGTTCCCTTTGCCTACACTTGCATGAAACTTGCAAGTCGCCGGCTAAAAGAGCAGGTAAATAACAGCCTCCAGTTAACATTTTCCGCTCATTAATCGGGAAAGTCCCAGACTAGATCTCACCGATGAGATTTCGCTAGAATATTTCACCGCGCGGAGCTCCCCCCCCCCCCCCCCCCCCAAGGTTTTCACGCCGCTAGCGATAATTGTCTCGCACCAGACACGTGCTTAGTGCCCCCCCACCCCCACCAACACCCACCCACCCACACCCAACCGACACGAGCGTGCCACCCATCAGCAGGCCGACGAAGCTAGGAAGTGGTAAGTGGCAATTGCATATCCATGCGCCAGCCCCAATGGGCGAATTATTTAAACGGTTTACCAACAACCGGAGTCGGCGTCGGCGTCGGTTTTCAGTAATGCTATTATGTTATCACGTCGGGCTTCTAGCACGTTTGTCGTGGAGAAGGCTACGGCTGCGGCGACGACGACGACGACGACGACGACGACGGCGGCACCTCTATCGGCCTATGATCAGATAACACCGAGCACCGGAGAGAGGTGGCTACTATACATGTTGAAGGCTGCAGGCATGGCATGAAAAAGTTACGTTTCACGGTTTCGAGCTAGGATTTGTAACATCATTAGCTAGGTTTACCCCCCTTAATTACCAAAGGATGGGTGCCCATTATCCAACCCGCTCCTATGTCTCCCGAATCCTATGTGTGGAGATAAACGTGCTTTCTGCAGCGCTTTCTCGTGGTGGAGAATGGTCCAGCTCTTTAAGGTGCATCATGCACATTCGCAGGGTATGAAAAACACGTTGAGCACAGAATCTATGTTCTTCGTCAGCAGAAAACTAGAACCACGTTGTCTGATACGATCACCAATAACGGGGAAATTTATTACACTTTGTCAAAAAAAGGGAATACTCGTGGTGCATATAGGAGCGTTTACATCAGCCTTAGGATGGGTGGTCGGCCTACCGACATACGCGCGATGGCGCCCCCCGGCCCACCTTTTCCTTTATAACTTGTCTGTCTCTCAAACTGAGATATACAAACTCACCTATCCTTTACAATTTACACCTATGGTGCAGTGCAACAATAGAATGCAGTATGCACCAAGTCGATCATCACACTTCGTGACTTCAGCATTCACCATGTGAAAACCCAACACATTTAATCAGATATTCGTCAAGAATTTCGCGGCCGCTATCATTTACAATGTTGATCACGTCGATTTCCCCCACTTGGCCACTGCACTACCAAGTACTAATCATGATAAAACTGTTCTTTATTCCCGGCACTGACAGCAGCAGCAGCAGCTATCGTGAGCGCACCAAGAAATTACCATCGTCACATTCACACCCCACGCACCTAGCATTAACGAGAGCGGGATAATTTTTATGGTCGAATGTCTTTTGCGTGTCGCCGCGTTCGAACGTTGAATAAGTGGCAATAAATTTGATTGCTAGCACGATCCCTTAAAAATGACCCTTCTGAACAGGTCTGATCGTCGGCAACGTCGTTCTGGCTGCAGACTTTGGGACGGTAGCACTTCATCACATTGCCCGCGACCGCAACGCGCTCAAAACGGGGAGTCTCTTCGAAGGCTTGCCGCCGACAATACTTCATGTAAAGTGCAAACACACTGCAACCACACATCAGTTCGCGTGTGCTCATGAGAAAAAGCTACGTGCGGTGCCCCTGGCCTGCTCTGCTTGCTCTGCCAGTACTCCCATTCGTTGCATCCCACTTGAGTAAGTAATTACTATACCTTCATCATCTCAAGCAATTAGCGACATCTCCTCGCGGGGTCGTAAATTGCTAGTCGCCTATCTGCCTCGCGCCGTTAAGACCGTTTAAATGAAGTCGAATTGTGCGCGCGGCCCGCGGGGTGTCAACAATTCTTGCCCCCAGTCGCCCCCAGTCGTCCCCAGTCGCCCCCAGTCTTGACTATGTAGTCGCCCGAAATGCCCCGACCGGGTCTTGCTTTTCGACAGGCCACTGTCTACCACTCAGTGATACGGCCATACCAAGGTGCTGGGAACGCGAGTCTATAAATTAAAAGTTCCCAACTAAAAACATTCCAATTACTGCATTAATGAGAGTAGCTCTGGATAAAATGTAATCAGCGATCGAGCCAAGTGCGAATATGGAAGGGGTAAAGGGGGTTCCGGTGCCCCCCTCTTCCTCTCTCTCTCTCTCTCTCTCTCTCTCTATCTCTCTCTCTCACGCTCTCGCTCTCGATAGAAGGGTTTGAAACGTTTCAATTCGCGTTGATGGTAGAGACCAATCCAGCAATTGAGAAAAGATGCCTTGCAAAAATCTCTTTCATTCCATCGAAGTCCGTTTGGAGTTCGATGAAGGTGACAGGGTGAACGCCGTTAGTCCGGTACGAACGACAATTCGTGCGCCCTGCCGTTGCGCATATTGGGAGGTCGTATTGCGACATCGTATTGAGATGTGCAGGTAAGCGATAGGTATACGAGCAGAGAATAGATGCCGCATACCGCATGAGAAGCAAGTAGCTAAAAGAAAAGAAGTGTGCGGCGATCCGACAAGACGATTGTCGCTCGACTTGTGCGCTCGTGCGGTTGCCAGACAATTCCAACGGGGAATGTTGCACGAATTAACTGCGAATGTGCTAAAAAGACAAATGGAGACAACCAATCGAACCTGTTTCACAGTCGGAAAATTAACTGACAACACAATTCAATTGTTCAGCTAAACAAGGCAAGAGGTAAAGTTGAATAAAAAGAACACCTATAAACCGATCAGATTGTCGTGTATTGTGTGTATATATCTATATATTAGCACTAGCTCTAATTCGCCGTCACTTCACGTGTGATCGTTGCGTAAACAAAAACAACCAGCACGAGCATGAGCAAGGCCCAGCGACTGTCATCACCCGTCCGGTGTCCACCCAGCTGTCAATTGACGCGCTGCGCCGCGAAGCGCCGACCAGCGCCTGGCGCAGCCAACGCTGGCCGATATTAAAACCAAACGTAAAAACTTGGCGCGAACAACGTCCGAAGCGACTCCCCCCAACGAGAATCCACCGGTAATTGGCCACTGAGTACATGTCACAGAAAATGTAGTACGACTAGCACTGGAAGCAGCGCTGCCATGTGCTCATGCTTTTACCACCTTCAACTGCTAAGCAGCATGGGGTGCTAGAGCTGACAAAAGCTGTCTGTCAATTCCGATCCCGATGTCATTGCTAACCAGTGGCCATATGATTGTAAACAGATAATTGATCGGTCGCGATCCGGACGGATTAAATTTAGGCCCGTGGTGTGGACATGATCCAGTGTCCGTTCACGGCATCGATCATTGTTTGGACAAACAAAGGCGATTGCATGTTTCGTCGTTTCATCGTTTCATCGTTTCGTCGTTTCGTAGTTTCATCGTTTCATCGTTTCATCGTGGCATCGTTTCAATGGAAGGGCTATCTTTCTGTGCTCGTGTTCTTGTGAAATTCGACCGATAGTGACCGCCAGGGGGGGGGGGGGGGCAATGCCAGTCGGTATTTTCGGCAAATGGTTTGTGCTAATGTAGAGCGAATTACATCCCTTATTGAGAGGTTCGTACGGTGTCTGACGGGCAGTTCCATTCCAATAAGCACCATCTCATAAAATCTTAACTTAGTCCCTGCAAGAAAATCACTGAACGGACCTTGTCTTTACCTTAGTAATGACCAATGATATTTACAAGTCGCTACTTGCAACTTGATACTGAACACCAACGGCACGCATTATTTACCGGCAGTCGGTCCCTGGTCGACTGACCACTATACCTAGGCTGCAATGGGCTTCACATGCAAAACTCACAGATGCATGTGATTCAAAGTGCAGTAATGATAATAAATGGCCTCGTGGCGGATGGCTACCTTTCGCCTTTTATACCATCCAGTGTGGCAGCTAGGAAGAAATAGGAACTGCAGAACGGCTTGTCACTAAGATTATAAAATGATACGCAACGCAACGCGTTACTTGTCGCGCTTAGAGAGGCTGCCAGTGGTGAAGTTATCGAGTTATCGAATTATCGGGTTATCATCAAGGCCTATGCTGTTGCAGTGGTGACTGGTGAGAGGCTTGCCGTTTTGCCAGCAAAGGGAAGGGAGGGCAGAGGTATTGCCAGTTACCAGTATGCCAGGCAACATGACAACTAACTGGTATAGGACGGCATAACAGCAGTCCAGTCCAGTCCACCTTGGCCAATGCGAATGCAACGTACCCACGAGGAACTCGAAGAAAGATTACCGAAGGAGATAGACATGTACCTTTTTTTCAATAATAAATCTTACTGCAAATTATCGAGACAAGGTATATGGCGGCGCGATACGAAGATTAGTCATACGAAGATTTGTCACGAAACGCGGAAAATAGATGTTAAAAGTCAATCTCCTGTAAATTTGTTCGATAATTGAATAATTGCGCGATTGTTTAGAGATACGAATGCAGTTAAATGCAATTCAAGGCCACTGACGCGATAGGCGTTTCACTGTGCATAAACGCGCATGCATGCAGCTAGCGCAGCTCATGCAACAAGCTTGCCTGTCAGGCTAATAATAAAGTGTGTCTAGATGACTTAATGACTAGCGAGAGATAATAATGCATTTGCAAATAGCTTGCATTGGAAACTATAGTTTACGATGAAATTGCTACTCGGATGAGATGTCATGTAAAAATATCCGAGAGGATGGCATCCCCGGACGGCGCAACCCTGAAAGTATATATCGCGCAAAATGACTGATCCAGTTGTATACTATAATATAGTTTAGGCAATGATCTCGGATATGGCCTTCAGCGTTCTAACAAATATTAGCGATTGTGTTAAGCATAGTTTGTGCGTTTTCTCTCGATGCCTGCAAGTTAGTATGTAAAAATGTTTTTACCTTTCCGACGATAACTCCTGTCTTGCACCGTAACATCCCTGAGCAGTAACCATCTGTCAATGATTCAGCTATCGCTGATTACCATCGATAGGACACACAGGGAAATGCACCAGGCACCAATCACCTTCCCAAGCATGCCCTCCTCTCTTTTGATAGTTCATACGATTATATATTTAAACTGGTCCATTCGTAAAGAGGAGAGACTGAAATAGAAAAGACATCTTCTCTCAGCTCGTTTTAGGTCAATGGCCTGTGTTTAGAGGCATATTCACAGAAGCCTGCGCCGTCTCCCTCTGCAAAGGTGTACCTCTGGCAACACTAGCAAGGTAGTTCACTAGCATGGCACCTCGGAGCCAGATTCTCACCCCATTCGCATTGTAAAATGTTAAAATTACCTCCCGAAAACGATTGCAAGGGTGGCGGAACCATCGAACGGTCACTCATAAAGCTAGAAAGTTTTGGGTAACTACTGTTGAGGTGCGCAATCCATTTGGTTCTGATTTGGAACAGTAAGGTACTAAAACAACACAGAGTGGGTAAAGTTTTGTTTGTCAGTTTTAGAGCATCGCCATCGGCGTTAGGTGGATGGAACGAGCGAAGAGTACGGGTTGCCTAAAGGTGCAGGATAAGTGTTGCCTATGGCACAGCACATTTCATATTGATCACGAGACACAGGCAGTCCTGCAACTGCCTTTTTCACGATCATGCATCTTTCTAATTGCATTTAGGTACGTTCAGGACCTAATTACGATAGAAAACAAACGCGCGCCCAACAATACTTCAATTGAGAACCTGAACAGTTTCCACAGTCAAACATCGCTGCCCACAACATATCATGAAAACGTACACCACACAACAGACTACTGCAGCCCTTTATTTTATTTACAGTTTTAGTATTCACCCGCAGAGCCCTTCTGTCCGTCTAGCTTCATCAAGAGACAATATTATCTCTCACCCACCGCCCACCGCCCACCGCCCACCGGCCACCGGCCGCTCGCCCCCCAGCCGCTCGCCCCCAGCCGCCGCGCCGCGCAGTGCTGGATGCGAGGAGCTATTTCCGTCCAGAACTTCCATGTACCGAATCACAGAACGCGTGCTGTACGGCCACGGGTTATTAAGACAGAACAGCTGTACGCTGAGGTTGATGCGTGCACGCGGAACCATGCAGAGCTATCGGGTTGCTCTAAGAATGGACGACGACGACGTCGACGTCGACGCCGACGCCGTCGCCGCGCGTCTTCGACGTCGAACGCGACGTCGCTTGTCAGAAGATAGACGTGATCACGCTGCTCTCGTCGACTCGCGGCGGATCCGCAATGTTTTCCGATTGCTTGTCTTCAGGATTACTTGATCGTAGGCAGCACCTATCATTTCAAACCCATGTCCTTATGGCGCTTTCTAATAAGTTACATTTCAGATTGGGTGAGTAGAAGCGGATCAGCCTCCACTGTCGATATACAGGGTTCCACATTTGTTATTTTTGTCGCCTGTCATTTATGAGTCCAAAGCACGGTCAGGCCCCTGCCTTACCACGTGTCCTCTGGAATGAGTCATCCAATAAGGGAAATCAAGTCGGCGAAGATGCAGAGGTGATATAGGGAGAGTGGTGACACATCCCCTCAAACGGGGATCGGTATACCTAACAGATATTTTGGTACACCACCGATATGTGATTCGTGATCTGTTGCGGTTTGCGGTAAGGCCGGCCGAGGGCATGGGCCGAAGGCATGGGTCGAGGGCATGGGCCGAGGGCATGGGTCGAAGGCATGGGTCGAAGGCATGGGTCGAGGGCATGGGCCGAGGGCATGGGTCGAAGGCATGGGTCGAAGGCATGGGCCGAGGGCATGGGCCGAGGGCATGGGTCGAAGGCATGGGTCGAAGGCATGGGTCGAAGGCATGGGCCGAGGGCATGGGTCGAAGGCATGGGTCGAAGGCATGGGTCAAAGGCATGGGCCGAGGGCATGGGTCGAAGGCATGGGTCGAAGGCATGGGCCGAGGGCATGGGTCGAAGGCATGGGCCGAGGGCATGGGTCGAAGGCATGGGTCGAAGGCATGGGTCGAAGGCATGGGTCGAAGGCATGGGTCGAAGGCATGGGTCAAAGGCATGGGCCGAGGGCATGGGTCGAAGGCATGGGTCGAAGGCATGGGCCGAGGGCATGGGTCGAAGGCATGGGTCGAAGGCATGGGTCGAAGGCATGGGTCGAAGGCATGGGTCGAAGGCATGGGTCGAAGGCATGGGCCGAGGGCATGGGTCGAAGGCATGGGCCGAGGGCATGAGTCGAAGGCATGGGTCGAAGGCATGGGCCGAGGGCATGGGCCGAGGGCATGGGTCGAAGGCATGGGCCGAGGGCATGGGTCGAAGGCATGGGCCGAGGGCATGAGTCGAAGGCATGGGTCGAAGGCATGGGCCGAGGGCATGGGCCGAGGGCATGGGTCGAAGGCATGGGCCGATGGCATGGGCCGAAGGCATGGGTCGAAGGCATGGGTCGAAGGCATGGGTCGAAGGCATGGGTCGAGGGCATGGGCCGAGGGCGCTAGTCGCGCGGCACTGGTGGAACGCCAGCACTCGAACCGCGGTAGATTGGATGCCGGCATGGTGACATGGCACGCCTCCTCCATGCCGGCATTTCGCTTGATATGAGTTTAATGTTGTGTAACAGAGCGCGGATTAAAGGCAATCATTTCAACCGTGTCCACTCAAGTGTTGAGTGTGCACACAAGACAAGGCCATCAGGAAGAGATTCCAGTTTTCTTAAAAACCCGCTCGCGCTGCTAAGTTTCGGCCGAGTCCCAGAGGTGTCAGCGGTCCGACCCAGGCCCAGGCCCAGGCCCAGGCTCAGGCCCAGGCCCAGTAGCTACCTTCAACGCGGAGGACACACATTTGTCCTGAGATGAGTTGCCCCCCAGTTACTGGGGGCGAACTATCACCGGTCAATTATTACCCCCCGAGGGACCATTCATCGCGAGGAAGTACGAACGGACTGCGAAAAGCGAATCGTCGCCTGCGAAAACCGACTGCCGCGAATGAAGAAATGCCCCGCGAAGAGCATGGCTTCGAGATAATCGGAATCTTAGCTGTATAAGCTTGTTATTAATAGCGCAAAGTACTAAGAGTAAGTTATAGGATATCTGCCCTATGGGGTATTCGAAACAAGAATAACTCGTCTCTGCAGCACGAGAAGGCCTACAAGGGGTTGGGCATAACTCCAACGTCCAACCATCCAGCGTACGAGCATCGGGGCAATTTGTCTTGCATGCACAACTCAGAAGAATAATTGATAGGCATAGTCGTCTTATCGTTGTGTCGTCATATTGCTGTATTGTCCTGGGCATTTGAAACCATACAGCAGGAGAAAAAAAGTTGGGCCGTTTAATCTTAAACGGGAGAAGTAATTGTAGAGAGGCGAGGGTCCGTTCGGCGATGCTTCGTCAATAAGTTGGCAGAAAACAGATGAAACTAATCGGCTGACGAAAAGACTCAGAAGTAGCTTTTATCGGTGCTCTGAGTAAAGAGGTCACTATGCGCCAAAGATGATTTGTCTAGTCTAGGGAATCGACATCTCAGAATTATGTGAATTGAAATAACAAAATGGCATAGAAACCAGTAAATCAAACGACACTTTTCAAAAATCCGCCGTGTTAGATAAAGGGAAACCATGTTTAAGACGGCAAATCTCGAACATCTGTTCGTACATTGACGTAACCATCCATCACGCACTTAGATGCCGATAACTATAGCCTACTTTTCACTCCGGGTTTTCTTCGTCGCAAGATGGCGTCTTTGACCTTGAAAGCACCGGTGCACCTCCCGTGAAATCAACCATTGTGAGCCGAAAAAATATAAACGGAAAACATCTTCAGAAAAGCTACCCCCTTAGGGAAAATGGTGATCGACGACGCCCTATTTCACGAATTTGCCTGATACAGAAGGCACTTCAATGAAGGTTCCCGCCAAAATCAGCCCTCAAAATATGATCATTCACCAACCGAGCTCTGTATCTGCATGGCTCATCACCATTGTCCACTTGACATGTTTACGCTCACAGTTCAAACGTTTGGCAGTTGGAGACAGGTCGCAGATGGATCACGACAGATGAATATTGCGAATCTATAATATGTATTGACAACTGACACAGAAGCGGGAGGGTTAAAACGCAAATAAAATTCCATCCCCTAAAATGTCAACTAAATGTCAACTCACAGCGTGGGGACTATTGACACCGAACATCTATATCTTACCATTCATCGTGAGTCGTGACAAGTGTTCACCAATCCACCACCATTGGGGCGGGCGGGTGGCCTGCCGGCGGGCCGGTCATTGTTGCACGGAACATTTAGCTGGCCCATCAGCCCAAATGACGAATGACCATGTTCCGATTGATTTATTGACACGATCACCATGGTAATTATTCGCCAGAGAACACGCAAGTGGGCTGGATGGTCGGCCCTAAATCCTGGCGACTACCGACGACGGCAGGCAGCAACGCACACCCGATGGATGGTACATGTGCACGGCCAGTCCTGCGACGGCGACGCCGACGCGGACGCCGACGGTCCTTATGCCTATTGCCTAGGGACATCTTTATAGCTTCCAAGTGATACGTCTTAAACGCACATTATCTTCCTTGCAGTGGCCGCTGGTAACACTTCTGTACCGGGGGACAGGCGGTTTGAGGCAGGAATAGACACACAGGCTTTTCTCTTGGGCGATTTTATTTTAGTTTGGGCTGACCGTACCAGAGGTCATTTTAGGAATTAATGGTATGAGTGATGGATAAAATGAAGACAATTGGTACTGATGTATGACGCTACACTCTATTTGTTGAAATTTTCTAGGACCCAGACTGCACCACACCTCTAATTCGCAAATCCTCCAGACTTTACAAAAAATACATACACCTTTTGACATGTTAGCCGTTCTAAAAGTAGAACCATCAAAGATATCGAATTTCCGAGCGCCAATTGCAGCGCTATCCAGCAAGTAGTCGTTCGGAAGCAACGGGTTCGAGACCCGCCCCTATGTGCAAGGGCCTCTCAAAACCCCGCGAGGAGATCAGGATGTCAGTTTCATTTGCACACCTGAAATATTCAGGGCACACATCCGTAATGGGCCCATACACAATTGTAGATACAAATTCAAAACACAAAAGTATGTATTATATTAATAAAATAAGTTAAAAACAGTTCGCTATATAGATGAAGATTGTATATTTAACCTTCAAAGATGCATCAAGTATTATGGTTGGGCATCTCGTATATTTCCGGGCACATCGAGATTGCCCGGATTTCTGGGATTGCCCCGGGAACGGAGTGTGAATCGGGAGATCGAGTCCCGAGTCCCGATGAAAGGGAGACCGGGAAACTAGGGATAGTTGTGGGGGGGGGGGGGGCGAGCGCGAGCGGAAGGTTGGGCGGCGGCGACGAGGGTGGTGTTGGTTTGAATGAATCCGAACGAAGATCTGGGAGCGATTGCACCCCTTTCCTCCCAGCGTCTTGTCTCCCCTAGCCGACGGCGACGGCGACGGCGTCACCACGGCAAAGCCAAGGGTTGGTTGCTTGTGTCCGCTTCACAGACAATTAGCTCCGTGAACGAGTAGACCAGGAAATGTGCCAGGCCCATGGCGCCCCCCCCCCCCCCCCCGCCCCCGCCCCACCACGGCCATCACCCCACCCCTGGATCTGGGCCCGCAGATCGCCGAGGGTGTGAATAAAAAATAAGAACTTTTCGCATTCTTATAAACATTTCTATTCAAAAAAAGTATCGGTTCCCACTTATTCTGGTATTGAATTACAATCGGTGTATTTTGGGCTGATGTGACCAACTCCATGCAAGGACCCGAGGGCAGAATTATAGCGATCATGCGGCGCGTATATACTGTTTAGTATAGTTGAGATGTTGAATTGGCATATTCTGTGCAAGACAATGCGAATATTCCTTGCACCTCTGCCAGTGAACCCAGCGCGAGATTCCAGTAACACAAGCATCAAACGTATAAAATCCGAACTGCAAATTGGATAAATTATCGGATCACGCTGTACAAATACAGTACACAAAACCCCTACTTGTATTTTAGCATTTCGTGGAAAAGGGAGTCGAACTACGAATGCTTCCCATGTTTTTAGGTATATCTGCGAAGAGTTTTTTTAAGTGTGCAGTCTGCATATCCGTATGCATCGATAGTGTTTTCATAGGGTGAAAGCTGAGAGGACCGTTTTTGGATACTTTATACCTAATGAACACTTTCGTTGTGTACGCTTATTATTTGGAACAGCTATAAACACCTCATGTACGTCAACATATACTATAAGGATTTCTCTGACAGGTCCCCCCTCACAGACTAAGAGTTCAAAGTTCCAAATCACATAGGATGACTATATTATTTTAATTTTTGAATTGGCGAGGTAAGCTTTTTGCTGGTCGACGGGGCATGTGCCCCGTCATTTACATAGTTTTGGACACCTATAGAAACCAATTGGTCAAGCAACTAATTAAAGAAATACGCTAAAGTAATGATATTAATGCGAATAAGAATATATCGGAAAGCGTCAAGGTCTAAAACAGTTATCAATGGTCTGTTTCAGCATGCTTCACATTTCAGTTAAAAAATTTTGTGTAAATATATAAACAAATAACAACTATCTGGCATGAGCAGCATGGGAAATAATAAACCGGTTCTGAAAATTGTTGTTATTGTTATTCTGTTGAAAATCTTTGGAAATATGATAGTGAAAAATCTCTGAGGTTTTATCAATGGATATCACGACAGTGGTCCGCAAATTTAATTCGGAAACTGATGAGCGAGTGGAAATATACAGGCATCAATAACAAAACTCTAAATGAACTGAAATATAAGTTATATATCTTTCTGGGATTAATGTATTCAAAGGATTCGCTTTGCTTACCCAAATATTCAAAACGCTCACTATTGGCATTACGATATCAATACGGTTTGTTCGTTTTTGACCCGATGTAAAATGTGTTCGTTACCGGTTCGGGCAACTGGTGCAGAGCCGTTCGTTATACTTGTAAAAATTACAAGATTTTATAAAATTATTTTTATATTTTGCAAAACAAAATTGATTTTTAAATATCACAAAACAGTGTGTTCCCAAAGTCTCACACATTCTTAAAAACAATCGTTATCAGTAATTTTCTTTAAAAGTATTGCAACAGAACATAAAACGCACGAGACTTTCCTTAAAGTGTCCTTGACCGGTCCTTTCACACTTCGAAACTTACCACAATTCACAGCTTAGTTAGCTCCCCAGTGCCCGGTGCCCGGTGCCCGTACCCGGTGCCCAGTGCCCGGTGCCCGGTGCCCTGTGCACTGTGCCCGGTGCCGTGCCCTGTGCCCTGTGCCCGGTGCCCTGTGCCCGGTGCCCGACGCCCGTACCCGGTGCCCTGTGCCCTGTGCCCGGTGCCCTGTGCCCGGTGCCCGACGCCCGTACCCGGTGCCCTGTGCCCTGTGCCCGGTGCCCTGTGCCCGGTGCCCGACGCCCGTACCCGGTGCCCTGTGCCCGGTGCCCTGTGCCCAGTGCCCTGTGCCCGGTGCCCGACGCCCGTACCCGGTGCCCTGTGCCCGGTGCCCTGTGCCCAGTGCCCTGTGCCCGGTGCCCGACGCCCGTACCCGGTGCCCTGTGCCCGGTGCCCTGTGCCCGGTGCCCGGTGCCCGGTGCCCTGTGCCCGGTGCCCGGTGCCCGGTGCCCTGTGCCCGGTGCCCGGTGCCCAGTGTCCGGTTCCCAGTGCCCTGTGCCCTGTGCCCTGTGCCCAGTGCCCTGTGCCCGGTGCCGTGCCCTGTGCCCTGTGCCCTGTGCCCTGTGCCCTGTGCCCAGTGCCCTGTGCCCAGTGCCCTGTGCCCAGTGCCCTGTGCCCAGTGCCCTGTGCCCAGTGCCCTGTGCCCTGTGCCCAGTGCCCAGTGCCCTGTGCCCGGTGCCCGGTGCCCTGTGCCCAGTGCCCAGTGCCCAGTGCCCTGTGCCCAGTGCCCTGTGCCCAGTGCCCTGTGCCCAGTGCCCTGTGCCCTGTGCCCTGTGCCCTGTGCCCAGTGCCCTGTGCCCTGTGCCCGGTGCCCAGTGCCCTGTGCCCAGTGCCCTGTGCTCTGTGCCCGGTGCCCTGTGCCCGGTGCCCGGTGCCCTGTGCCCGGTGCCCGGTGCCCGGTGCCCGGTGCCCAGTGCCCTGTGCCCTGTGCCCTGTGCCCAGTGCCCAGTGCCCTGTGCCCGGTGCCCAGTGCCCTGTGCCCGGTGCCCAGTGCCCTGTGCCCGGTGGCCGGTGTCCGGTTCCCAGTGCCCGGTGCCCGGTGACGTGGTGCCTGCACCTCGCCGATGTTGGAGTGGATTGTGTGATGGATGTTGGACAGCGAGCCGCGCACAACCGAGTTCGAATCGAAGAATAGTTCTCACACAGATCACAATGCGAAACATGTGTCTACCGAACGCACCTCAACTCTTCGCAAACTGTCACCTGTTTGTCATTCACCCGGCATCAGATTCGCATCGTATTCGCATCGTATTCGCATTGAATTAGCGTGAATTCAGACATCGGCATGAATGCGTGATCGACAGTATGGACATGACACGACGCTGCCTTCGGTGCTATCGGTGCTATCGGTGCCATTGCCATCGCACGTGGGGTGCTTGCAATGTAATTGCTTGCGTACAGCGTCTTACTTTAGTCAATGTCGAAGCCAAAACAACACTATAACACTTAATTTCGTGCATAATATATAGTTAGAAACTCATCACGAACCTGAACAGTGACAGATATATTTAATCATATTATAATTATCGATCAATGTGTACCGGGAATGAAATACATCCGAGTAGAATTTTTAACAAGTTGTTACTTTCGATGTAAGCAAAAAATGTGAAGATTTTTTGAAGATATTTTCTGAAAAACATTCATAGATTTGAAATATTTGTGTTCTGGTGCATTGACGTTAGTCAATCAATCAACTCGCCAGATAGGAGGGCGAGTGGAATACAAGAGAGTACAGGAAGGTACAAGAAAGTAAATGAACGTGAATGCCATGGCGTGAATGGCGCGAGTGCCGAGAGAAGGGCCGATCCCAGGATCGCAACCAGGACTTCAGGATTTATCACTAGTAACCGCTGCTAGGACAAGTCTCGCGGGAAAATTAGACGATTGGGAAATCGGTTGGCGAAGGTGGGCTAGAGAGTGAACCCAGTACCTCATTTTGGTCATTTGGAACGCATGTGTTCTAAACGATTCACGGATAAAAGTAAAGGCATGAGTTAGACCATGCGGACCAGTGAAAATGTGCACTAATGTGTTATGTAAATGAGCTGTGAGCGGTGAGCGGTGAGCTGTGAGCTGTGAGCTGTGACCGGTTAGCGGTGAGCGGTGAGGGGTGAGCTGTGAGCGGTGAGCGGTGAGCTGTGAGCTGTGAGCGGTGAGGGGTGAGGGGTGAGCGATGAGCGGTTAGCGGTGAGCGGTGAGCGGTGAGCTGTGAGCTGTGAGCGGTGAGCGGTGAGGGGTGAACGGTGAGCGGTGAGCTGTGAGGGGTGAGCGGTGAGCGGTGAGGGGTGAACGGTGAGGGGTGAGCTGTGAGCGGTGAGGGGTGAGCTGTGAGCGGTGAGCGGTGAGCTGTGAGCGGTGAGCGGTGAGCTGTGAGCGGTGAGGGGTGAGCTGTGAGCGGTGAGCGGTGAGGGGTGAGCTGTGAGCGGTGAGGGGTGAGCTGTGAGCGGTGAGCGGTGAGGGGTGAGCGCTGAGCGGTGAGCGGTGAGCGGTGAGCTGTGAGGGGTGAGCTGTGAGCTGTGAGCGGTGAGCGGTGAGCGGTGAGCGGTGAGCTGTGAGCGGTGAGCGGTGAGCGGTGAGCGGTGAGGGGTGAGCGCTGAGCGGTGAGCGGTGAGCGGTGAGCTGTGAGCGGTGAGCGGTGAGGGGTGAGCGGTGAGCGGTGAGCGGTGAGCTGTGAGCGGTGAGCGGTGAGCGGTGAGCGGAAGGGGTGAGGGGTGAGCGGTGAGCGGTGAGGGGTGAGCGGTGAGGGGTGAGCGGTGAGCGGTGAGGGGTGGGCAGGCAATGTCTTTGGTGAACAGTGATCGGCGGTAAGGCAAGACCAGGGTTTCCAGCATTTATGCATGCTGCCGGAGCGGCGTCGGAGGACAAGGCGAAGCGGAACGGTTCATCTGGAAGACGGTGCCGCTCTGCTATGAGGGTCATGAGAGACATCGAGTCAATAAATAAATCTGCCAGCGCGGAGACCATGCGGAGGGTAAAGCAGTGGGCACAGCACAGCTAGTATAGCAGCAGCAGCCATCCAGCATCCAGCTCTAAGACAGCACATCTTCTGGCTAGAGCGGCCAAACCCTCCAAGAAGCCCACGATGTCATCGCAGTCAAGCGGCAGAAACAGTTGTTTACAGAAGTTCTCTTTTCAGTTTCAGATAAACACAAAATCTCATCTAAAATTCTATGGCAGATTAAAAAGATAAATCATCCAAACCAACTATATATCCCCTTTCCCCAGCTTCCGGGTTAATATATGGCGCCTCTTTTAGTCTTTTCATAGATGGCCACTCTCGGGGCACTCGATATGCTCTCTAGCAGAAGGCCGTATAACTCGCGATTGCGATTGCAATGGGATGGGGGGGGGGAGGGGTTGAGGGACGAGAGGGGCCCGATGCCGAATAAGAGATACAACAAACGTATTCTGCGGGACTGCCACCCGTCCCCCCCCCCCTCCCCACAACCATTCTCTCCACCCCAAAACACCCAACATTCCGCCCACGGCAGTGAACGCACTCTGTGATTTCATTTACAACTTCATGTGCTTCTATCAGTATTGCATACATAATATACGCATACCATTAACTTTCCATGTGATTTTTATCTTATATTCTTTCATTTATTTCTCGTTTAAAATCCCTTCCCATTGGTTTATTTGGAGTGAGATTGGATGTTGGACAATAACGAGAGGTCTAACGTGGTTCAAATACGAATCTTTGCCAAATGAGTGCGGTCACGAAATTCGAGAACTCTGAAAATAATAAAGATGCGACTGCTGTTTGTGGCCAATGCCATTAGATTATTATGTCGTGGACACGAGCTATACGATTTGAAAAAATGGCTGTGCGCACGTAATTGAGAGATTTTCGAGTGAACACCTCTGGAGAAGTAATTTATAAAGTAATAAGATTGCAATTTGCAATACTTGCACATACTTCTTTCCTAGAATGCACTAAGGGGCAAAATGTGGAAGCGTAAATTGAATGCCCCCAAAAGTACGCGGTTCCTTTAAACCTTAAAGGAGCTCTCCGAATTGCTTTTAAAAGAACATATAGTGCACAGAATACCAATTAATTAAACATCCCGTTTGAATTTTTCGAAAAAAAAATTTGCGTAGGAATAATCGCACTTTTTCGTTTTGGCGTGGCACCTCCTCGTGACGTATCCTTGGGGAACGGCTACCGCCAGCAGCATGCACTCGGCCGCGCTACGCAGTGTCTAGCATTAGGCCGATAGCTTTCGCGGTCGGGGCGCTTGACAATTTGGAGTGAAAATGGCAGGACCTCCATGTAGCATATGGATCCGAAGTTCTCTCAAACAGAAATCGCGGAAAATAATGTTAAACTATAGCCGAAGAAAGGAGACGAGGAGAGTTATTTGAAGGGCGGACAGGAAATACCTTTTGGTGTCTGTTTTGATTAGCACGTCAATGTTTTTTGTAATTGCATCGATAGAGCCGTGCTCAGTAATGCACTCGCCTTCCTGACACAACGCTCGTATTTGAGATGGCTCTTTACAACAATTCGCTGTAATGTCGCTGTCCATTGAGATGCAATTGACACATGCGTAGCGCATGCTGCTGGCGCTAGCCGTTCCCTAAGGATATGTCACGAGGAGGTTCCGCGCCAAAACGAAAATAGGCGATTATTCCTAGGCAAATTTTTTTTCCAAAAAATTCTAACGGGATGTTTAATTAATTGGTATTCTGTGCCCTATATGTTCTCTTAAAAGCAATTCGGAGAGCTCCTTTAAGGCATGCATTATACCAGAATAACTTTTCCGGTTCCCATGCCATCATTGCCGGTATGCGAGAAACAAATCTGCAATGCGACTCGGGTTTGGTTGCTGGGCGCGAATGTCCGAAACATTGGGAGAGCCCAAAATAAAATGTCGGGCAATTAGTGTCGACAGATTTGGAAGAGGCCATTGGCGGAGCGAATTTTGCCATATGTGTTTTTATAATACGAAATGGCAATTATAAATGGTTAATATGGTGAGGTATATGGATTCAATTTCATACGGTCATTGGCCACAAGCAATTGTGCGATACCCAACCAAACCCAATAGAGCCCATACCAGAGATAGATCCAACCAATAGCAGCCGGAATGCGAATTCCCATCATTTTTTCTATGCTAAAGGTATTGCAGATTTGTCTCTTGCTGCCGGCGACAGTTCCGATTAAATTGGCTTCAATTTCAATGGTTCATGTTGGAGATGGACAGTGAGTAATCGGCGATGCGTACCGATTCTGCGGACTCTGATTCCGCGGACTCTGATTCCGAGGACTCTGTTTCCGCGGACTCTGTTTCCGTGGACTCTGATTCCGCGGACTCTGATTCCGCGGACTCTGATTCCGCGGACTCTGATTCCGCGGACTCTGATTCCGCGGACTCTGATTCCGCGGACTCTGATTCCGCGGACTCTGATTCCGCGGACTCTGATTCCGCTGACTCTGATTCCGCGGACTCTGCTTCCGCGGACTGTGATTGCACGGGCTCGCTTTGGCAGGACAGCTGCAGCTGGTTCTCGCTCTTCGGCAAGTGTCGCGGTGGCGGGTCAGGGCGGGGTGGAGGCCGGCCATTCAACCTGGCACCGTGAACGTCCTTCGCAACGATTTGCATAGCGAGGGTAACAATGCGTGAAACAAACGCACACCGCTGATCGCCGTCCAATATCGGATTGCACCTCATTGAGTGAGATTCACAAGTGTACGTGTGGAAGGGTTCATGTGTGTGCGTAGCGTACTAACAAGATATGTCCAAGGGTGTCACTTGAAAAAATGTCTGCCCTCTCTTTAGCTGCTGGACGGACTTTTAAAAGACGATTCAGTCCACCCAGTCGTTCAAATCAGCCTAGTTCAAAATGACCTAGTCGTTGTTCCCCTTCTCTTCTCGAATTATCGCACACTGTTGCGACAACCCCAAAACGTTTAGAAGTCCATTCTGGCCCCTTCCGCCTTCGTTGCCGCCGCCTACCTTTGGGAGCGATTGAATGAGTGGTCACTCAATTCGGAAGCATCTTATTTCCGAGCCGTATGCTCGCGCCCAGTCGGCTGACGAGGAGGGGAATAGCTACCACAAGGAGGGGGGGGGGGGCGGGGGTGAAGGGGGAATGTGTCGATTTTAAACGTTCAGCAATGAAACACTAGTCGGACTATCATATATACCCTTAATATCCAACATCAACACAACATGAGCACCAAGTTTCACAGACAATGTTAATGAAGCAAATATTGATCACAGCCCTTCGATATTTCGGCCCGACTGCCCCCCCCCTCCCCCCCCCCCTCCCACCGACAACGCCGTGTTTCACGAGCCCGTGGGCCGTGCCCTATTGCTATTCCATGACTAGAACTAGCCAAATGATCATATTGAATGTAAATTGCAGAGATATGAAAGTCGAACTGTATGGTCCGACCCTCCTGAAGGAACGGGTCGTTCCTTATAGTTGGTCGCTCCCGAATGTCACAAATCAAAAATTCATCTCGGTCCATTCATTTCGGCCGAGAGCAAGAGAGAGTGAGGGAGAAGCCAAAGAGAGCGACAACGAGCGACAGAGTGCGGAGGTAGAATGGGAAGGGAAGGGAAAGGTCCGAATGACTTCCGACTGGACCAGGGTGCGATTGACCCTGCATCCTGGATCCTGATCCTGAATACGAAGACGGGGGTAGCGGTCAACCGATGAGACAATTCATATCAGCATACAGACTACTGCCTAGCACCCACTGGCTTCACGCTATTGTTACACTCAGCAGGCTGTGCGAGTTTCACCAGCACGACCGTAGCATTGCGAACGCTGCTTGATATAGTTGATAGGAGAAGGCAGGAGGGACAGCATTGAAGCAATAGCAGATAGTAAGTGGAGCATGAGTCGTTCTAGCCTAGGACGCCGGTCGCCGGCCTAGTAGTCATAGCAAAAGTACGCTAGCGGCCTATCGAGGGTTGGGGGGGGGGGGGGGGGAAGGGGGCCGATGGGGTGTGGGCGGGGGCCACGGGGGGCGGGGGGTGGCTGTGGGCAGAGCGGGTGCTGGCGTCATTTGCTAGGCGACACGACGGCGGCGGCGGCGGCGGCGGCGGTGGTGGTGGAGGCAGAAACGCGGCTGTACTAGCCATAGAAAAGCGCTACCACATAAAGATCAGCCGGGAGTCGAATAGAGTCGACGGCGCTCGACGGGTTTCCCTTGGATGCGAAATAGCGATAGTTTGGAGGCTGGAGCCTGACGACGACGACACGATGATGTCCAGCGTCCAGCGTCCAGCGTCCACGTGCAGCCTCCACGTGCAGCCTCCACGTGCAGCCTCCACGTGCAGCCTCCACGTGCAGCCTCCACGTGCAGCCTCCACGTGCAGCCTCCACGTGTAGCCTCCACGTGCAGCCTCCACGTGCAGCCTCCACGTGCAGCCTCCACGTGCAGCCTCCACGTGCAGCCTCCACGTGCGAGGAACGTGGAACGTGGAGCGTGACCACGCTGGCTGACGATGGCGATTGAATGCGTTGGACGTTGTAAGCGTTGTTTGCTGATGTCGTACGACGGCGAGCGATCCCTCGACGATGTCCTCGGGTTTCAGCTGGGAGATCGAGGATAAAAATCATTTATACCGAAGCACTCCGGGTGCTTTTTAAGATTTTACCTACGCGAAGGACTTATATTGTCTGCGTGCCGTATATTTTTCGCCTAATTTTGTTGTTTGTTTCCAGGAATCTAAATTCAGTTTCATTATCGGAATTTTGTAAATTTTTTTTTGATCTGCTGTGTTCCGCAACTCATTGGAAACACACGTGTTGTTTTGTAAGGATGTGTCAATTGCTTCAACAATAAATAACGACCAGTGGTGTAGTGCTGGAAATAAAGGTGGGTATGCGCAAATTTTTCATTCAAACTGAATTCTTATTTCCACTTTTTCGTCAAATTACCAACACACCCTATTTTCACAAATCAAACATAGCTGTTTGGCGCTTGCGACTATTTTCGCTTGGGTTTCACTAAAACACGTCTACATATCTCGATATGAGCCTCAAAGGTAAATGGATAAATGGGTGGCCTATGGGTGGGTGGGAAATGGGTAAAAGATCACGTGAATGGGTATACATAAAGTGTGAAAAGTTAGTTTCACGTTAGTTAAAGTGTGAAATGTCTAAACACAACGAAACATCCAACCAACTTTGTTGACTTCAAATGTGTCCAAGGCAATGATTTGACAAATACCTAACAGAAATGTTGTCAATTTCGTGCATGCAAGATTGAAAGTAAATCCACGACAGAAATATATTTCCAGTCTAATAAAAACTCTTAGGCATGAGTTACATCGATGTATTTATGTACACATTCCTCAATTAGCTCAAAATGAACATATTATTCTCGCTATCTGACAGCTAGGAGAGAAACATAGGAAAAGTCAGAATCGTCTATACATTTTCAAGTGATCAGAATTTTCGAGAAGGCTATGGTCTGGCTTGGTGCTCCAACCGGCAAAAAGCCACGAATCATACGCTGTGAGAGACCACGACTGAGTGACGGTTAATTATGGGACAGACCTTACAAGTACGAGTTTTTTTATGATCTGGGATCCTCCACGAACATCTATGCCATGGAAACGTTCAAATATCAGCCAACCAGGAAACGAAAACGGACCGCGCCTAGTGTTTAGAATCCTAGCATACCTAGCGACTAGCGGGTTCCCAAACTTTCTTGAAAAGCGGTAACTCTGAAGTGTTATTTTTCTCGGTCGATAACCAAAGTTAAGCAGCATATCTCATAAACAGGGTATGGATGGGTGACCATCGTTTTAATATTAAAAGCATCTAATGCGTCACAAGTAACGATAAAATTTGCAGCTCTCGATAGCCTGGATCGGCGACGGAATGATGGAAGGCTCTGACGGCGACGGAATGACTAAAAAGTTTACCCTCTCTTCCACGCAGGTGTATTATAATTTCTAACATCGTCATTAGGCTAGAGAGATACGTAGGGCCCGACGTCCCGTGAGTGCTTTCGCTACAAACAAAATTCGACGTGGAGTGTGTGTGTGTGTGCGTATGCGTGTGTGTGTGTGTGTGTGTGTGTGTGTGTGTGTGTGCGTATGCGTGTGTGTGTGCGTGTGTGTGTGTGTGTGTGTGTGTGTGTGTGTGTGTGTGTGTGTGTGTGTGTGTGTGTGTGTGTGCGTGTGTGTGTGTGTGTGATCTCTCACCTTACGGATCCAGGTTCCAGATATTTAATTACATTTCTGACTGCCAAATTCCCACCACCGAGATTTGACTTTTGGCAACCACAGTTTAATATGAAGATTGAAGGAGCGAGTCCCCTTTTACTAGTCTAACAGAAAATAAGAGTTGCTGAGAATTTTTACCGCTTCCTACCTTCACTTACCGTCCAACTACCATTTTGTCAGCAAGTGAAGAATCGCCAGCGCCAATTGACAAGATTTATGTTGTGCCGGATTTGCCATTTTCAGAAGTTGGCAGTCGCTAAACTTCTTCGTTTTTCTGCTTTCGTCACTACAAATGCCCATTTACTGCTGTCCGCATTTAAGGCAAAGTTTCAAGGTCAATCTCTCAAGGTCAAAGCGGCTCCTCCAATAGAATTGTCTTTGGGTAGGGCATAGGCCTTCGTGCTCGAACACACTACTAATGCCATACTAATACAATATTTGTAGCAAGTTTCCTTCGAAGAGCAGTACAGGAGGCATTCGACAAATTCTTCGGTTGCTGCCATGTCCAAATGCCAAAGGGAATACAAAACTCGACCTTGAAAAGTCTCAAGGTTAAACTCTGAAGGCTATTGCGGTTTGGGCCAAAGGCAGCAGAAGAAACCTTGAACGTTCATTTTATTTAATCTTGTGAATCAAGTGAAAATTTGCATATTGAAGCGAACCCACCGCTGTTCCATATGCCTAAATTTCAAAACTTTTAAGTTTTAACATAAGACATGAAGTAGATAAAATACTCTGTGTGCAGTTTATAAACTTTTCGTTCACGGCAAACAGCAAGGGACTCCATTCATCCATGCAAAACCCTCTACTTTTTACGACGAAATCGAGTTTGATCACTGAACTTACCAGCCCCATAGATGCTTAGGTGGGTGGAGAAGAGGATGCACAGGTAGCACGGGTAGCACAGGTAGCGCGAGGTGCACTTTCCAGCATCAGCAGGGTAACGAGAGGGTGCCGGTTACGGCAGCCGCACCGCTGATAACTGCACCGCTGATAACTGCACCGCTGATAACTGCATTGCCGGCCGTGCGTCTGAAAGGAACAACATTTCATGGTTTATTAACTATATAATTGCATTAATCCGCGTTCGATTAACGCTTTGCTAATAGTCTGTTGTGTTCTTAGCAGCATGGATGAATGTGTCTCATTCGAAACATGGATAAATGTTAACTTCCAGAGCGATGGAATTTGAGTTTCAATGTGAAACTAAAATTTGACTCACACCAAAAGATTTATGATATAGGCCAAAACGCTCATCCGAATATCAAACCTCTTCAGAAACGTACGAGACGAAATGAATTCGTTTTTAATTTTTAATTTTCTTTTTTGATACGACAGTTTTTGAACCAACTAGAAATTTTCGGAATTTTTTAGTTCTTTCGCAAAACTGCGAAATTGTAGCATTGTTGCGTTTTTATATCCGAAAAGTAATCTCAATGTCTTTTTATTCCCTCTTTTCTGTAACTCTTAGCATCGCAATGATCGCAGCTCCTATAGTGATTTGTTGCTGTTTTTCTCGTGAGGATGAATCATAACCGATTGTTATAAATTATTTTCATGTAACATGCACAACACTGGTTGTCCGTCTCCCTAGCACTCATCGACATTACTCCCCCTTCCTGCCAAACTTCTACTTCAATTCTAAACATAATCCACTAACTGCGAGCTACAAGCTATTCCCCCGACTGTACTTACCTGTGATGTACTTTTTACTACCGAGCTATACGAAAGACATTAGTGTCGTTTTGTTGATGAAGCTTTTGTGAGTTTTGGTTTGTTTACGTTATCAGTGATCCTTATGTAAACATTGGGTGTCTGGTTTCATCAGTTTCGGCTCACTGTCTTGCAAGAATTCCTAGAGTGACCCCTAATCTGACATGTAGTCACAATAAACCTATTTCTAAAACTGTAAAGCGACATTGCTGCAGCTTTTCTTATACTGAGCCAAATTCCGTGACGTTATCACAGTTTAGCTGAGGCTAATTCAGATTAGGATTGTTTACGTTTCGGTCCCTTTGTGTATTATGCAGTTTACTCAGCTTACTCAAGGAGTCTGTCTATTTCGTTCACTTGTAGAGATCCCCAAGTCAGGATTGATGTTGATGGAACCTATCTGAACTTTGGCCCAGTGCCGTGGCGTACCAGTGGCGTAACTTAGGGACAGCAGGGGTGGGCCGGTGGTTGGAATTGGTCAAGATAGTCTTCTAGGGCTACGGCAACTCTAGAGTCTACAGTATGTATAATACGCAGAGCGCGGCTAGCATTATTATGACCCGATTGTTATAAAACAATCTGTGGACAGTAAATCTATAAACAGAAATAATTTCACCGAGGTTCCATATCTATCAATACATTATGAAAGATCGGGGGGGGGGGGGGCTGATAAAAATGCTTGTCTTTCAGAGAGGTCCACTCAACTATGACAAGTCGAATGCGTCGTCGGAGTCGTTACACCAATCCCGGCCTCTCTCCTTCTAGCAAAAAGAAGAGGGCAGTGGCCAAGCCATGCAGACTGCAGCCTCGACAGCTATGTAGGTACCAACTCCTACACTAAGTGGCAAATTGCGCACTGCTCCAGTGCCCGATGCAGTCGCACTCACACTCGCAGCATCCACAACCGAGAACTCTACGAAATGTGTATCGCACTCGCAGGCTGGGTTGATCGGCAGAACGAGCGTGCAGGCAAGAACAGGTAGAGCAGCTTTTGAAGGTGTGGATCAAGCGGTCGGTCATGAATAGTGAATAGCTCGCGTTTTTACGCGCTGCCTGCATGCAGTTGATCTAATTATAAACATCGGAATAATAATATCAATATCACAAATGGCTGCAAACCTTAGTGTGAATTATAAATACGCGAGAAAAACCATTGGCTGTGACGGTTTGATTCACTGTTGAGCGAAAAATACTTTTCTTGAGGTGCCAGAAGAGTCTACAATAATTGGCTTCATTAAAATTGATTTTTGCACCACTTCAAATTAGAGATTACAGGTAATTGCAGTTACCTGTACAAGCATTAAACTAATTATACTACTTAGGCGCGCAACGAACGCGAATCCCCACCTTTCTTGGCAAAAACAAACAAGATTCACACACGTACGATGAAAAACGCGACGAGCACCCAGCTGGCGCCGAATTGCTTGAACACTGCCCGCCACGAGCGGCACCAGAAGACACGCGTGCTGATCACTAGGAGTCCCGCCGCCCACGCGCCGTGTCAAATGTCAATCTTAAGAGAGCGCTCCGTCACAGATCCGATCTCCAGGCAAGATCGCAGCGAAAACGCACCGCGCCGCGGCGCTCATTTCGGCGCCTAATTTATAGCCAAAGATGGGGGATTCCCGCCACGAGGGCTAGCCTCGAGGCTGCAGTGGGGGTGGGGGTGGGGGGCGGGGGCCAGGGAGTGGGGTGGGTGGCGAAATCCACAACATCTACCCTCCGCAACGCGCTACCAGAGCGCTCCACGCGACAAGGGCCCCTGTGGCCGCGGTTTTGGGACGGTAGCGCGGGAAGCGCGGGTAGCGCGGGTAGTTATGTCGGTGATGTCGGTGATGTCGGTGATGTCGGTGATGTCGGTGATGTGTCCTGGTGATCACCAATTTAGTCCTTGGCTTCTTGGCGATACAAAGATAAGAACACTGATCCATTTGCTCGGTAATGATAAAAGGTCTACTAAAGGTCAATAATTATTTTCGAGAGAAATCCAGTTAGTGCGGATTGTAAGTTGATGAAGGGGTATCAGTTATCAGTTATCACCGATTCCTATACAATTTCTATATTCAAGTGAATGATGGAGTGTATTGTGTGAAAATGTTGCAATTAATTAAATTTATTAAAATAGGGCTTTGCCAAAGCGATGTTCACAATCACATCCTCCTAGCGAAGAGCGTCAAGTTTTGTTGAGAGACAGAACAAACAAGTTTGGGAAGTCTAGCATTCGATTCTGATAGAATAAAAAGTACGAGTTGACAAAATTTTCACGAAGCATTTTCATTTTTCGGTCAAATGCGAATAAAAAAAGAGCATGGCTACTGACGGACTAGAAATCCTTAAAATGCTTTATTTAAACGTAAAAATCACAATCACATAACTACTTAAAAATTGCGAATGTAAAATATTCAAACATATGGGAAAATTTATGAAATTCTGAAACATTCCTTACATTTTATTAGCTATGAAATAATTGGGTTGAATTTGCAAAAAAAACACACGGAGTCTAAGTGGAAAACAAAAGCATGTCCTCTTCAATGTTCATCAAAACGGAGTAGCTCGTTCGAACACCCAAACAAAAAACAAAACACACTTCCTTGGGAGGGGGGGGGGGGGGGGGGGGCTAGTGAAATTGAATATTTTGCACGCTACCCTCATCAATTATAGTGTGTGAGGTTAAGTTTATTGGTATCGAATTATAATACGAACGCATTCGCAGTATATGCAACACCTCCATTGGCACCGTGGTAAAAGAATCTCCTTGATAAAGATGGAAGACAGATAAACATTTGATCCGATCAATTTATTCAATTTTGACATTGTCCTAGCGAGTGATTTAAGAGGATGGGGCAGGACTACAATGTGTCCATCCATCTTCCCTACCTAAGTCCCTCGCTCTAATTGTCAATTACTATCATTGCATGAAACGAAAGAGCGACATTATCCAATTCTGAGATCGCGTGCACCACACACTCGTCATTCACATGCATATTTAGTGTTTTCACCTCATGAGCGCCATAATCCTCCCCAGGTGACAAAGTTTTCAGCAAGTATTTCCAGTTAATTGATTGCATTTAATATTAACAACGCATGCCGACCAACTACTAAACAGAGCTCGATGGCAAACTAAGTGCGGTCCGGTCGGGCCCAGGCTTGCTTGTTACACAATTCAGCTCTGGTATAGGTATTGCCAGCAATAGATGGAGAGTCGTGCAAGAAGAGCCCATGTATCAGAGCAAAAGCAATGCATGTGTCGAGATTGTCGGCAGGGGTCGGAAGAGAAACGGGAAGGGAAGTGAAGGGGTGCTACTGCTGGCTGATCTGAACGTGGCTCGGAAAGCATGCTGGCGTCGGGCAGGGGCAAGGGGAGGGAGGGGCGGCCGTCGCGGCGCGGAGCGGCGCCAGTCGGTAGGAGGGGCAGAGGTCACGACGAGTCTGCTTTGCTGGTTTGTGCTATGGTTTGTGCACTGCCACGACCAGCCTGCTATCTCGTAGCGAAGCTTGTAGCGAACCAACTAATGCATGCAGTTGCTTCTCGTTGTTACCAACCGAGTCGCGATGGGTGTCGTGATAAAGCCGTGGAACAGCTGATCACTTTTTAGAAATGATGTTATCATTGAACTGCTTACGATTGTAGTAGCTAAGAAGGGCACATGAGATAAAGTTTCCGACTTTGGGTAGGAAAGAATTCATGTTCAGAATGTATATCATTAATCCGTCTAGCTGTAATGACACTTTGTCTGAATAATGTGCTGATTAGACATGAACACACACATGGTCTGGAGAATGTTTCGGCTTGCAAACGTGGGCTTATGTTTCTATTAGGTTTCAACGGTAGACACCGTCAATAATCAATATTGCTGTCAATCATTGCTGACACGTAATCGTGCCCAAGTCAGGAACCACGTGCTTCGACCGTCTTACCTACACAAGCGAATTTTCAGACTGTGATACCGATGTGAGCGAATACTTGGCCAAACTGACGCACGTGAGATGTGAGATGCTGGCTAGCACGTGCAATATTGTTAGGAAGCAGGTAGACGACAATGCGTCCTAGAGTACCTACCAGAATGTACTAAATCAGTGTTAACTGCCTTAGCAGTGACATTCATATACGCAATAAGTAGGTAGGTACAAGTTCTTGTCGACAACAGTGTCATGGTAAAATTAATATGCCAGTCACATAATTAGACTTACCATAGGTGTCGTTTAAGTCATCTCCGCCTTCAATGGAGCTCTAGATTTCGTTAGTCGAAGTTCGAACGGTTCGCCATGATCGCCCGAGTTCTGAACGTTGCAGACGAGAAAATACACTATTTCAAAACGGATTTTCGAATAACGACGGCTTGAAAGTCTTAGCGCACTGTCTGTCACTCACACACTAGCAAGCCGCTCAGCTCGTGTGGTGTGCCCAGTTGCCTCCAAGTCGACGACGACAACGTTTTGCGTCCTTCAAGTTTACTAGTCGAGCCAGGCCGCTGTCACAGTAACAGTGTGTACAGAAAGGCTACTGTAATTCTATTCTTTCCTGAATTGATGCGAGAAGTGTGGGTAGTGGCGTAATGATAGTGCTGCGAGTATCGCTTTCGTGCCGAGAACAGAGACGAGTTTTAGATGGAGAGGCTGAGTCCGTAAGGAGGCGGGCTGGAGTCAAATCACTCTTTAAGTGTCGCTGTCGCGAACGCTGCGGCTCTGGGTCTGGACCACCAGTCACCAGCACACGACAGATAAACACGACGTCCACTGTCACAAATGAATCTCGTAGAATATGCCGCTGCTGTGGTTGCATCTGACTGCCACCTTACTCCATTGACACACGTCGCACGTGACTGCTGTCGTGATATTGAGCGTAAATCTGTCAACAATTTGCGATTAAATTTTTGCCGCCATTCTGCGCTACAAATTGTAGTTCGAAGGAAATGCAAGTAGCCCTCCCACCACCACCGCTAACTAATTGTTCGACGGCCTGCTCGGACGAAGCACTCCCCCACTCGCGAACGAAAGTCAATAAAATCCGTATCATCGAGTGCAAATCAAGATGAACGAGATGAATAATTAAAACAATGACGATTTCGAAGACTGCGAACATAAGAAATCTAGCCGTGATCGTCCATATAAGGCTAGGCTGCAGGTGACGACGAAGGCGGAGTCTCCTTTTAAAATACTCCTGTCGGGATTCGATCTCGACGTTCCGAGGCGAGCGCACGACGTCGCCGACGACCGACGGAATATGAAATGGTGGCGCCTTATCAGCCTATCGCCTTGCGCTCTCTCTTCGCTCGCACCACGCCTGTAAAGCCCTCGAATTCTCTCTATAGGCAACACGCTACAGAGTGACGTGTATTTTGTCGGTGATAAGCGAATTAGTTTGTCTCAACCCGTCTCAAAATCAGGGGTCATAACGGCATGAGGTCGTAAGTGAGCTGGGTCAAATGAAGGTCGAGATTGTTCGTTCGGTCCGCCCTGTACATACAAATGCGCGCCGCGGCGCTTCGTTCCTAGTTGCTAGTGTCATCTGTTGTGACTCGGCTTTACCCTCTCGGCTCGCTGTGCTGCGGCCGGTTTCACGCACTACACTGCCCTGTACTGTTGCCAGCGGTCACGAGTGTTCCAATTCGGAACTCATAGCACTTCTATCTAGTAGTCTGCAAGCGGACCAAGGTTTCAGCTGGTAACGGAATGGAAGTGATACGAGTTGATTGATAAAGGGCAGACGGGTGAAAAGCGGCTTGCATCGAACGAAAATCATCCCCGTGGCGAAATTTTTACGAGATTGATTGTAGGAAACGGATATTGCGTTGGCAGAGTAAGCTATTAGTCGCTGTCATTGCAAGTGTTGGTTAGAAACTGAAAAGTGTTACGAATAAGAAGAATTATAAATGAACAAAATGGTGACATCTTCGTCGCCAAATATGTTGCGGGTATGTTATTCCAGCAGAAAATCAAGTCCTGATAACTATTTAACCGAAGCGAATGATCTTAATTGACACGTACTATGGTGTGATTCGCAGACGGCTGCGAAACTGCTGACGAGGAGAGCATTCGGGACGTCTCGAGCGGCGAGTGCTTCACAGGTGAAATGCGAATCGGATGTTGGTTTCAAACGCTCCCTCCACCACAGGGTGATGTCGTGCTCTCAACGCTCACGAACCCCTTACCAGCCTCAGACGCACCCCTCTTCGCTTGTTGGTGTATCCAAATTAAATTATTCGCCATTTAGAAAATTCTCTCAATTTAACTTGGTTTACATCGTGGCAATGAACTTATTGCTGGACAGTTTTCCTGCACCAAATTTTCATTTTGTTTTCTTAATTTTGTTTACTGTTTTGCTAGCTACCTAGTTGACCCGAGAGTTTGGTGACAATTGAAATCTCTATTGCAGATGACAGTTCGAGATGCCCTGAATGCAGCCCTGGATGAAGAGATGGAACGTGATGAACGGGTCTTCATCCTTGGCGAGGAAGTTGCGATGTACGACGGAGCCTACAAAGTGTCACGTGGGCTTTGGAAGAAATACGGAGACAAACGAGTCATCGATACCCCGATCACGGAGATGGGTTTCGCTGGCATTGCTGTCGGCGCAGCAATGGTATAGATTCGAGCAATCACTTGACATTCACTTAGTGTGCATCTTGGTTGAAATGACCAACGTATCAAAATTTTATTTTCTAGGCTGGATTACGCCCTGTGTGTGAATTTATGACTTTCAACTTCTCGATGCAAGCTATTGACCAAGTGATTAATTCAGCTGCCAAAACTTTCTACATGTCAGCAGGAAGAGTAAGTTTTCACCAATGATGTTAACGTTCTTTTTCAGTAGAGGTAGAACCGTGTTTTGAGCTTCTAGATTAGATGCATAGCTAATTGGCAATAAAGTCATGCATTGGTACTAAATGTTTGCTGCTGTTGTCATCTGGTTAACACTGCAATTGTCTTAATTTAAACTCAAAAATGACTAACATCCAATAGTCATTTGAGATTGTAAAGTAAATGATTTTTAAAACTGACAGTATCGAGATCGCACCTGAGAAACCCTATATTCGAATGCTCATTGTCTGTTCTTTTTAGGTGAATGTGCCGATTGTGTTCCGAGGGCCCAACGGAGCTGCGTCTGGGGTCGCTGCTCAACATTCGCAATGTTTCGGCGCTTGGTACAGTCATTGTCCAGGACTGAAGGTCAGCCTTTATGTACCCAGTCCATTCATGGACAGAATCCATTAGCAGCTGGAACCAAGATTGTTGTATCCCCATCTTTGTATACATATTGGTTCAATGCATACATAGGTGCTTAGGTTATCTACACAGAAATATTTTTCTAGAACGAAAGTTTTAAACAATCTGGTGCATTGCAAGGTTGTAAAATAATGTGCTGTGAATAACTATGCACCAATAATTCTTGAAAATTATGAAATTAAAATTATTTTAAGAATTGGAGTAACGAGAACCATTGAACTAATTTTACAATCATGTTGTTAGGTAATTTCGCCTTACTCGTCGGAAGATCACAAGGGATTGTTGAAAGCTGCGATTCGAGACCCAGACCCAATCGTCTTTTTAGAAAACGAAATTCTTTATGGAGTGCAATTTCCGATGTCGGATGAAGCTCTGTCGAAAGACTTTGTTCTGCCAATTGGCAAGGCAAAAATTGAACGTCAAGGTAATAATAATAAGCTTGCCACTTGAAATGATAAGTTTACCAATTAATTAAAGAGTGAATATGCTGTTGTAAGCATGCTAATTAGACTGACTGAAGTTTAGGATGCTACTAGCTAAAAACATATATATGATTCACTCATAAATATATTATTTTAAGACTTGGAATTGATACATGCTTTTACAATCATGTTTGCAATGAAAAACTAGTAGGTATGTTTTTATTTATTATCACATTTGTACTAAAAACTGGATAAAAACAAGTGTGACAATAATATTAGCAAAAGTAGGAACAGACATTTTCTTTTGAGTACGATGTTCTAAGACTTCGTGTTACCTATCCTACAGGCAAGCATATTACCCTTGTGGCGCACTCGCGTGCCGTAGAGCTTTCACTCGAGGCGGCTAAGGTATTGGCCGGGGAAGGCATTGAATGCGAAGTGATCAACCTGCGGTCACTGCGACCGCTCGACGAGGAAACCATCGTCAAGTCGGTGGTGAAGACAAACCATCTGGTCACCGTCGAGCAGGGTTGGCCTCAGAGCGGGATCGGTTCGGAGATTTGCGCACGTATCATGGAAAGTGAGTAGCTTCTGTGTGGATGGGACAGCTCTTCACTATTATTTGAAACATAATGAGGTATAAGTCTGCGCGAAGAATAGCGCTATTAGTCACTTTGGCTTTCCTTTTGTCACAATAGTGGCCACCACCATGAAATTCAAATGCCAAAAGACAAGCAAAAGTGACTACTAGCTCCACCATTAAAGCTGCTCACAGATTCGCTTCTAAGAGTTTATGTGTTGTGAAGATTAAGAATCAATGAGACTGCATTAATAGATTTTTTAAAAAACGTGAGGCTTAACAATCGCGCATTTTCTAATGGCGCGAAGTCTTCTTGCGCGTATTCTTCACAACATAAACTCTATAAAGCAAATCGGTGACCTCCTGTAAGTCTCCAAACACCCTCAGCTAGGTGCGCTAGCTACGGATCTTCAACAGAAATGTGAATAGTCAATGTTTCTTTCGTTTCAAATTTTAGCATGCCATCCTATTTCTAAAGCATCGTACTAAAAATCTTTTAACAGCTTAACGCATCCTTGAGTCTTTTTCCCCACCAACAAATTTACATAGTGCAACCTGGGTTAATTTTAGAGTAATTAAGTATAACCCTGAATTATACTTGATTCATTCAAGTGCTCTAGCCTTGTTTTCGGTCATTACTTCAACTCCACCCATGAGTGATCTGCCGCCAAGATATTGGCTAAGAAACTGGGTCCTTTCACTTGTATAGCTACTTTAATTTTTATCGATATAATTTATTGAAAATAATCAGACTTTTTAAAACGATTCCCAACCCTACTTCCATGCTTTAAGTCTATGAAAGCATATGCGGTGGCAAGTCTTGCATGGCCTTGCTACCGAATCACTATTCTTCGATCACTGCTCGGTACGGAATGGGCAACTAGCATGCCGTGCCAGCTTTTACTGCAATCACGATGTATGTTGCCGTTTTACGTTATCTTAAAACTGGATAAACATTAAAACTAACACACAAGGGGATTATTTTGCTACTTCTCAAATTAAATTTATTTATTTAGAATGGACTAGTATTTATTTCCTCTTGTAAATAGCAATATATAATGACATAATCATGGTTATAGAGTTGATCTGACAGTAGATGATAGCTTGTAAGGCCTATACTTACACGTTGCATGGGATACATACAGCGCTGAGCTAGTTGCGTACCCCGGCTAGCAATGGTCGGAGCACTAACATTGTGATTTCGTCACGTTTAGGCGAGGCGTTTTACCACCTGGACACGCCCGTGGTGCGAGTGACGGGTGTGGATGCCCCCATGCCGTACACCAAGAGCCTGGAAGAAGCCGCCCTTCCCCAGCCCAACGACATCGTACGGGCGGTCAAGAAGGTCTTGGGCGTCGCCACCCAATGATAGGCCCTCGCACTACCCCAGCGAAATTACCTTCGACACCCTTTCACCCTTTAGTCACAAGCTCTCCGTTTTACTCTGCGTTTTGGTCCGGTTTCTCTTCGGTTTTCGTTCGACCAGGCAGACCCAGCCAACCGACGAATCAATGACGATTGTTTTATAAATTAAGAATGGCTTTATTGTAGCAGTTTTATTTCATCTTGGCCACTTTAGGTTCTCAGGAATGGAGGTTTTTATTGCTATTATTAGGTGCTAGTTTACAGATTTTTAAAAGTCCACATCTGTTCATTGTTTTACAATTATACAGAAATTCCGATTAAATATGTCAGATAAAGTATATATATATATATAGTTTCATACAAGATATGGCTAAGCAATCCGTACCATAAATTTTGACGCATGTGATGGGAATGTGGAAACCTCTGCTCTCTGGAATCTTAGGCGGCACAGAGATCGAAGGATAATGCTAGGTACTCTACAAAAACGGCTGGTTGCCAAATATAAAGTACAGAAAGGTATTGCGCAACTCTTATCGTTTCAAATACTCAAGTTGTGATCAGTGATGCTAGTTTATGCAATGCACGGTATAACTAAATATTAATTTATAAAAATTGAGAATCGATGAAATTTCGGTTTGGTAGCTAAAATGCACTTTTAAGGTATCGTCCTTAGCTACTATGTGAAAATGTGTAAATAATAGTTTATTTAGCAAATATAAGCTTGTTCTGTTGGCCAATTCTGAAAGAATTCTTGATTGGGTATTGTTTACCACTTTTTGCCTGCTATGATTACTATTAGCTAGCTGGGAGTAGGAGCTTGTTATCGCATCATGAAACTCTCCTCTGGCAATGATGTGCATACCAATTGGAAGAAGAAAAGGTGAAACTGTTCTTGCTCATATTTTGTTATTCATAATTTATTAATCTAGGTTGTAAATAAAGAACTGCAGGTAAATAAATTTAACATAATTCAACAACTCGGACAAATCAGTTGATTACGAAATAACAATATATTCTTTTTCATGAAGCATAATACACATATAAATTCCTTTCCTTAAAACGGCTTAGTGTCAACAGTTTCCTTAATCTCCAATAAGCTGCATTACTTCAATATCAATTAGGTAGTTGATAGATACCAAATTCCATGCGACAGGGAACCGTCATGTGACCAGCTGGCATTGCTAATCAGTGTCAGTGCCTAGCGACGACAGACCCCATCGCCTTTTTGGCAGCCGACGACACAGGAGGCCACCTGTGTCGTCGGTGCACCTTCAAGTGTTTGGTCAAGTGGTCAGAGCGCGCAAAGCGCTTGTCGCAGAGGTCGCACTTGTAGGGCTTGATACCCGAATGAGAGCGTCGATGTCTGGCCAGCTCGTCAGACCGCGAAAAACGCCATCCACACGCGGGCCACGTACAGGCGAACGGTTTCTCGCCAGTGTGTCGGCGCAGGTGCGCTTTCAGGTGGGAAGACTTCGCGTACGTCTGCACGCAGGTGCCGAAAGTGCACTGAAACACTTTTTCTTCGACCGGAGGACGGGGTGCGGTAGACGTCTTCTTAGTGTAATCATGCGACGCTAAAGCCGATGCCACCGTCGTAGACGCGTCGCTTGGTTGGGGAGCAATCGGCGTTGTTTGGCGGTCGGCGCGAGGGTAACTCACGGAGTGGTCGCCGTCGAGAGAGCACAGGTTCACCCCCAAAACGACCAGCGAAGGGGGGTATTGTAACTGCTGGGCGCTCTCACGTAAGAATGTCGTGCACAAATCGTTGCAAAATGCGGTCCTGTCTGGTAGGAATGGTGTTTCAGTGATCGAAGGTATGAGGGATTCGACAGCACTGTCTTCGTTCCACCAGGTGGATGATGTTGTTGACTCTTGTGACAAGAACGATTCTAATTCGGAATCGATTTCGGAGAATTTGTACGGTGAACCTGAAATGAGATAGTATTTTATAGGCTTGATCAGTCGGTGACTCATGTTAGTACCTGCCGAGTTTCTAGAATCAACTAGTCCGTAAACACGTAAAATTACTTTTTGGGATACATACCCGATTCAACAGAGCATGATGCTGAAGATGACGCGCTCCAAAAATCCTCTTCCTGACCGGCTAGATAGAGAGGCAGAAAGCCCAAGGATGGAAATAAATAATTGTCCATCACCTCTGCCGCTTCCGACCTGGCTGCTCGAAGGAAAAAAATGTTTAATGACATTAACGATTGCGGAGTATCTACAGATATATACCTATATTCTGGTTGATTTAAACTTTGGTTTGTTGAAAAACTTCGGTAAATTGACGTAATCACCATGCTGATTTTAGTCTTCGTAATGTCATGCCAGTCACTGCAATGGTATTTTACAAACTCCATTGATGACAATATCAACTAACTTGTTATGTGAGGTACTTGATCATAACAAAGAACGGTCCCGTCCCGTCCCATCCAATCCATTATCCTTTCTCTCTCTCTCTCTCTCTCTCTCTCTCTCTCTCTGTCTCTGTCTATCTCTCTATCTCTCTCTCTCTCTCTCTCTCTCTCTCTCTTCTATGTTCTAAATCATCTCCTTGCCATGCAGCATGCAATCATTATGTCATAATCTCAAGTCAGAGACCACAACTAACTATTGTGGTAAGTAATGCATAGTAACTCACCTAACCGATGGTAAATTTCACACCTCTCTACGCGAGGCTTATTCACTGTCAAAATTATTGCTTTTTATGTTTTTGATAGCGGCTGACAATGAAGTGAGCAGATCTTGCGAGAGTATCTGCACCAAGCTGCAACCCCTACTGGTGTTGGTGCAGTGCAGCCATAGTACGTGTTGATTACCCAGCAAGGACTTCCTGTCGTTGCCACAGATAACTCTAGACACCCGTTGCTGTCTTCTTATCACCGTTCACAAAAGCTTGTCCGATGCCGTCGCCGCATGGATATGTGATGGAGCAGGCCAATTGGATACTACTGTCGTCCGATCAGTGCAATGACTGTCGGCGCCGACTCCAGCCGTGTCCCGCCACCAAAGCTAAGCGATACCATCAACAAGTGCGTACCCCTAGTTGACTACCAGTTATCACCCCGAACAGAGTGGCCAGCACCCACTGGTACAGCTCTTCACCAATCACCAATAGCCAATCACCATTGCCGCTGTTATAATATGTGCTGCTGGCTCTGCAAGATCATATAACACGATAATCATCAGCAAGTCCCTAGGGAGGAGTCATTAACACTCTTCTAACAACCACTCAAGATTAGAAGAGTAAACAGTCGGCACATTGTGACCCCACTCATAGTAATCAATCAGGCAAGAATAATAGTCACATGGCAGTCGCTTTCTGGATTTCTTTTGAACGTCGCCGTGAAACCAGGACTGAATTCCCGATGGTACATCCCGAATTAAACAACCACTAACGTTTTTCTTCTGACAGAGGAGAAGAACGCTGTTAGTGTCCTACGACTTTTCTCGGTTATATCGATTAGGTTTAGACGAGCAGTTTAGAGTAATTACTATGCACAATTACGTCTGGTCAAGGTTTTTGCAAATACAAACCAAGTATCAACAAGTGTGCTGCTTCTGCAATGTGTTTACTGCAATGAAATATGATACTAATGAGTAACGAGTAATGACGACTATAGAACCGTATTCCCGGTGGGACATTTGGATCTCGTCAGGCTTGTGGCTGACGCCAGGCACGGACCTCTCTGTGGCAACGTCCCTGACTCCCTGCAGACCTGTCGAGTGTCGACCACCTAATCAGATCAACCATGGACAGTGTCATCAATCTGTGACATGTGCTCAATTCTATCAAAACCAGAGCCCTAATATCACGTCATTCCCAGCGGGCTCTTAAACGTAATAAAATAAATTTCATCGCAGATAATGACGCTGAATCTATGTGTGGAGACGAAGTTGATCGATGCTGTTCATACGATATCAAGGAAAGGATGCAAGTGCGAGGTGCGAGCAAGTTGATTCAACTCGGTGGCGCGTGTATCAGGTGAAATTAGTTCTCGAAGTGTCGAGAGGGGCTCTAGTCGTCGAACTGACGACAGCCGGCAAGTAGCGGACAAGGTTCATGCGTGGTGCCTTCCCGTACGAATTCCAAGTACGCATGTGCCGAGTGCCGAAGCCGAACCGTATCGTTTCTCAGTCATAATCCAACACTCGTGCTGTTCGTGGCGAGCTATATACTATCGTCTTCTCGCTGTGCTCTTTTGGCACGTGAACGATGCAGACAAATGACGTTTTGAACCTGTATCACAGATCAATACCAGGAGGCTGTTAATTAAGTGCAACGAGTGTGAAGAAGTACCGTTTAATACTCGTCGAGACATGATTACCGACTTAGTAACGAGTTTATGGCATTGTAGGGTACAACCTCTTGTGATGCACTGATACATCAATCATCGATCTGCGAGTGGTGTTAATTGATCTGTGATGGCAGCTTCTACGGGTGACAAGACCGTGAACAAAGTGGCATTTTGCTCTGCGATTTTTGCAGGGTTTGCCTATGTCGGATACTCTGTCGTCCGCACAGCGTTCTGTCGCAAATTGGGCCGCCGAGAGAGTGAAGGTATTTACTGTTTACCTACCGTCAGTTAATCAACAGTTCATTAGTGGTCAATGGTCAACTTAATTCGTTCAAACAGTATTGACAATATTTGCGAGACACGCAGAGGGCGAGAGCCTAGGGGGTTGGCGTCACGGAGAGGGATTGTGCAAGGGCAGGGCCCATGGGTTGACCTGATTAAGGGTGCTGCTAGTGCTATTGCTGCCTTGCTGCTATACGCACACTGTCGCCACTACGCATGGTCGGTGGGGTCAGCTAGCCGTCCCAACCAAGCTGGTCCGATCGATACCGACTCTCACGCTAAGACACAAATGGCACCCCATTATCAAGCTTTGACAATCTAATGATCAGTACCTACCCATATACCATGTCTGCTTAGCAGTTAGGTACACAGGCCATGATGCAACAATCACATTTAATTTTATCATTAAATAAATTGTAGACATCTTGTACTATTTCCTGTTGTAGTTATATATCCCTACTACCATTGTCTTATCTTTACTAGCGTTTTACTACTTTTTCCAGTAATTCACATCACCTCAATTAGGTCCTATGAGTATCGTTTCCAAGCCAAAATGTAAACAAGCACAAACAATGAGCCAGAGCAATCAGATCCAACCTAACTGATAAAGTATATGGAGACAAGACAATTGGCTAAAAACATGCAATAAATTTCAGGTCACCATCACGATGAACACCGCCTTTATTTCCGCCGCCTCTCTCAAACGACACAAACCGATATCCTTTTAGGCAACCTGGACATGACAGGTTCCGGCAAGGTCTTGCTTCGTCCGTTGACCGTGCAAGAACGAATCCGGGACTTGAACCTCCGTGCGAGGATGTTCACGGACACAATGCTCGCGATCCAATGCAGTGGCGGCGGTCCTTCTCCGCGCCACAGTCCTGTCCCGGGCCCCCGCAGCTTGCAATGTTCGCCTTGGAGTTCACCGAGGATCCTGAGCCCTGTGGATGTCCGGCACTTCCTGGCCAGTCGCTCGTCGGAGAACCTTTCGGTGTTGACATGCCACGCGGACGCCGTTGGATCGCCACTTCGCCGTCGGTGGACGCGACGATCGTTGCGGCCGGCCACACTCAAACATCGTGCGGCCGCAGACGGGCGGAGTGAGGCTGATGTCGAGGTGCGGAAAGAAGCCGAACAACTGCTCAGAGATGGCGAGGATGAACTGCGAAGTCGGCTGGAAACGCTCGTAGATCGCGATAGGTATGCTAACTGTGCCAGGCGTAGGTCGTCATTGTAAAACAAACAACATTAGATTTCCTGGCACAATGAATCTGGGTAGATAATTTCATACTCTACCTAGATTCAAAATATGGAAACATTTGTGATTGCAGGGCATGTTGATCAAGATAGTGAATTATGCAGCCCTAGTTTTGGTTATTGTTTGCCTGCACATGGTCGATATCATTGCCAATGATCAAATGACAAATAAAATAACATTATTTTTATTTTTATTAATTGTCGATAGGTACTTAGTAGTACGTTTGCTTTTGCAGAGTGATTACACGTCACGAAGCCAAGAGTCTGGTGGCGCTTTTGCACAGCAATGATGAGCTTCTGTTGGAACGCACCATTACAACAATCGGTAACTGCGGCACCTTTGCTGCAAACCAGGTTAGTATAAAAACTGTCTGCTCGAACATGTCTCTTGTAACGGCATGTGTACTGTAGGGTGACCAGACGTCCCGGTTTTCCCAGGACTCCTGGTTTTGAGGTCCCTGTTCGGTGTCCCGAGAGACACCACCCGGGACGCCTAAATGTTCCGGTTTCCCAGCCATTCGATTTGATTCATTTTATCTTTTTTATTTCAAATAATTTATCTACGTACGATCTTTGTTATTTTTGTGTAGTGCCTTTTTCAAGCAATTGGTTTGTGGATATGGTGTAGTTAATTACAACCCATCATCAAATCCCTTCTGAATCCTTTCGTTCCGACTTTTTTGCTTCAATCTGCCATTATTGTGTATTGGGGTCAGAAAATGGGAGTGGGAGCTGCAAAATTCGATAAATTCGGTAAATTTGACTAATATAAATCATAAATTAGGGATAATGGGGGGGGGGGGGGGGGGGAGAGCACTGCGTTATTTTCAGCAAGTTGCAGTTTCGGCACGTTACGGCCCTGAGTGTATGGGTATATTGACCCCCCTTCCCCCCTCACCCCACCCGTACGAAAATGTCCCGGTTGTTTAGTTCGAAAATGTGGTCACCCTAGTGTACTGTAGCTTACTGAAATCTCATAAACCATTTGCACTAAATTACTGTTGGCGGCTACTACAAACTTGAATTGTATTATTCTGAATAAAGGGGTTAGTTTTACTTTTTTTGAGATGAACAGTATGTGCATGTGAATGTGGCAATAAATTTGAAACTAGGAAAACACCACGCAAAAAGCGCAAATTTACAATTGCCATGAAATGCAATGCTTTGGCCTTTGCTTTCGAATCCCATCTTTACTTTCGAGTGTACAAAATATTCGAAAATTGTATGGATTTAATATTTGTTTGAACTATGCAAGTGTGATGTTAGCCAAGGTGTTTGTGTTCCCTAGGACACTCTGCGTGAAGTCGGATGTCTCTACCGGCTTCAGAATCTCCTCATGTGTCCAAAACCCAACGTACAACTGGCAGTCGTCAAAGCCCTAGGGAATCTCGCTCTCAACCAAGAGAACCAAAAGGAACTGAAAGTGAGTGTGTTTTTACTTGCTCTAGTTCAAAACTAGTCAGCTTGCAACAGCTTTCACCTTGTTAGTAGTATTAGCAAAAGATTTTGTTTATATTATTTATTGTCATTTATAATAACTTATTAATAAGTGGTTCAATAACCCACCAGAAAAGAAAGTGGTGACTCTGTGATCAGATCTTCCCAAGTTTGCATTTGTAAATATACTAAAATTGCAATTTAAAGCAGTGCATTGCTTGCCAAACTATGGTCAGTACTTAAAACTCAATCTGTAGGCTAGCCAAATTGTATGAAAATTAAACTTTGACTGCACAAAAACAACAGGCTGCTAATGCCTGGTTGTACAATGTTTTACCAAGTTTTCTAGCTGCTAGTTGAGCTCCCAAATAGGATACACGTAATGTCACGGCAATGTGTTAACTAGGAATTGAGAAGTTGGCAAAACCTGGCCCAAGTCAGTCTATAATGTGCACTCTTTTCACAGGAAGCAATCCCTTTGATGCTGAGCTTTGTCAACAATAAAGACCACCACCCTGACAAGCTGGTGGTCAGCGCTCTGATTACGTTGAGTAACATTGCGGTGCTACCCGACTGGCACGACGAGTTCTATCCAGTGTTGCACCAACTCAACAGCCTCATTGACACGGGCAGCCCACAAAGCAAGTTGCAAGCCCTCAAGCTGCTCGTCAATCTGTCCTGCAACGAAGATATGGTACCTAGTCTCCTGGCAGCACAGGTTTGTCAATACCTCTTATTTATCAATCATTTATGGATTTTTATGGATTCATTTTTATACACATGCAGTCATGGAGATAAGGGGAAAAGGGTACGACAAACTCGTAAGATGTGGCAGAGTGTGACCTCATAGTACCAGTTAATTTGTATAACTGTCAATTCAGACATGGCCTAAGCATCTGTGACCAAATATATTCTGTAATAATCATTCCCACTGGGTAAATTGCAATTTCACCACGTGTTTAAGTAATTAAATTTAGGAAAATATTTCCAAGCTGTCAAACTGTAAATAGTGAAATAAAATACTGAGAATGGATTGAAACAGTTTAAACACATTACATAGATAGGATTATTAATAATCATCATCAATAATAATCAAATGATCACAAACATACTCGCTCTGTGGAGGAAATTGAGAAACACAGCCCGAGCCTCCGATCTTTCACCAGAGCGGCTCATCTACGAGCAGGCCTGAATTTTGAGTTTAGTCAAAATCTCTAACTAGCATTTGCGTCTTTGTTGCAGGCGCCCAGAAGGCTGATCTACCTGCTGGATCCATCAGCAAATGAAGAAATCCTCCTGAGGGTGGTTACCCTCTTGGCCAACCTGACAACCGTGGCCAAGGAACAAAAGTTAGATCCAACCATAGATCTTCCGGCTGAAGATAAAGCTGCTTCTCCGGACACAATGTATACTATTGTCAAATGCATGGTGCAATCAACCTTTCAATAGATTCCCATGACGAGTCTGTTCCATTTGCAGGTACGCAGCCATATACGGTGTCAACATCCAGGAAAAGATGCAGAGCAAGATATTCGTCTTGATGAACCAGCACAAGAACGAAGACGTCAGATTTCAGGCACGCAAACTTTACGAAGCTATCAAGTCCTGAGATTGGCTCGAGTGGTCAGAGCCACGGAAACCAACAGGAAGAGTGGGATGTGGTTGGTACCCATGTATAGTTGTCACCAAACACTGACCAAACACTCACTGAACATTCGATAGATTGAAGAATAAATGTATTCTGGTTGTGGGGTAAATTATGATTGTGAATATTATGCAGTGTAGATTCGCTGTCAATAATAATTTATATTGTACTACATTCTATATGTTCCAAGTTGCATGGATGTTGCCTTTTCAGAGTTTAAATTATTTAAAAAAGGAAGGAAAAGATTTTAAAAAGTGACAATGGTGGGAGCTTGGATGTTTGTTGGCTAACTGATTTATTTTTGCCTTGCCGTTGGCATAGGTTGTACTAGTACCTTTTGGTACCGCCGATAGGCTGCCAACCAATAACGATTTACCTATGTCGATGTGGCTTTCTGTGTAAGAAATAAAGTGTTTCATTGTGAGATTTTGAAGCCTAACAAACTGCAACTATGCCAAAGCTATAACTCAATGTAAACGCACTGATTTTGATCCATCTTGCATCTAGATGAGTGATTAATGCTGCTGTTTAAAGCCAAAAGCAAAGCAATCTAGATGATAACCATTTATTGACATTCAGCCCAGCTCATATGTAGTGATCTTTTGAATATGAACATAACTGAAACCAGTCTCTGTACAGTAAAATTATTTGTTTTACTTCTAAACAGTAAAATACCTACCAAGAAATACACTAAATGCAATATAAAGTACTATATATTTCAAAAGTGATAATATTTATTGTAAATTATAGCTACATAGCCTAGAATCTTAAATGTTTTGCGTGCCTGTACCTATTGTACAAATGACGCATAGATTGTGGGCTTTGACTAATTAAACACCATTTTATCACAACACTCAGATGCACTTCATATCTTCATGTCAACAGGTGTCTCTAACAGATCAACAGCAATGATAAAATTATAAGACTAAGAATAGAGATCCCACTTGGAACCAACTAATCAGGTTTCTTCATTCCTCTTCAACTGTTTTGCAATGTCTGTCTGCTGTTGTAACACGTACAAGTTCTCTGTCTTTCTTCGCTTTTGTCGCTCAACGTCCCTGGCCACACCTTCGTGTAACTTATCTCTACGGAAACAGTAAATTAGCTTTTCAGGCTGAATGAACAATAATAATTAATTGTGAGTTTCATTCAATAGCTAAAACCATTGATTAACCTATCGTTAATCAATGCTAAAACTGATAGTGGAAAAACAACACCCAAAGGTGTTTTCTGTTCCTAGCAATTATTCTGATACTAAAAACTAGAACAGCTTACAAATCAGTTATCAGATGCCAACAGGCACATTAGCAAGGTTGAAATTTGGCAACTTTAATTTCTAACCAAATCAAGAGTAGAAGAATTAATAGTTTCTTGTGCAAAAAATACATAACCTGAAAAAAATTAGGAGCTCTTACCGGTCGGACTGTTGTTTATAATGCACATATCCTATAATGCCTACGGAGATACCACATGATGCCCATAACGTAATTCTAGATGCACTCGACATAACACTAGCAAGAGATAAATCGTCAGGGATGTATTCTACAATAACAAAAAATAGACAGAAGCGATACCGTCAAACACACGGCCCATAACACTTGCTGTGCACAGCTGATATACACCAACATGCTGACCCATTTCTTGCCCGCAACCCGCGGTGGATTTGAATTTTATTTTAATAGCGTTTCTCAGAGGTAACGAAGTGTATATTTCTCGATTATAATGTTGATAAATATATATATTTGTGATTTAATCATTTCCAGTAAGAAAATTTAGTATCCAAGTTACGTACACTTCTGGTTGAAATAATTTTCTGTGCTCCTTTTGGTTGGGATCCCACTTGAATGCCCCTTCGCCTGAATTCTCAAAGCGGGGTTGTCATTCGGAAACTTCTAATTGTCAAAATATTTTCAAGACATTTTGATTCTGCAAAGGAATCAAGCATCAATAATCTTCCCTCTTTACCAACTTTGTTAACACTAAGGTATGCAACCATACCTACATTCCAGTGGCGCGGAAAGTAGCTCATCCGGTAATCGAGTGGCCATCCTATTCCCGTCCATAATATATTATAAATACCAATTCCTTGTCTAATTTTGAAATTCTTTAGAACCAATTCCCAAAGAAGCCAACATAATATTCAAAATCTTCCTTCACCATTTAAACCATATCCGCAACAAAGCGCTTATAACCAGAATCTTTATATTTTTTCCTGGTTACTACCTAAATCTAGTTCTAACTCCCAGCCAGAACGGAAATGAAAATGCCCAATCTGATATAAAATCACATGTCCTTTTCGATGGATATAGTAACACTTTATAGGTGCTAACTTACCGTAATGACGTGCCTAAAACTAAAATGTGATAGCTATCTACGTAGGTACTTATCCTACAGGTAAAGTTACTTCGTTCAGTGATCAGTTCGCAATGTGTACTTGTATTGTAATGTGTGCAGGCATGTTTAATCGAACGTTTATTTTAATCTAGAACATGGACATTTGCTTTCAAGGAGTGCGCTCCGCTAGTACGTGTATGATCCGGATTAGCTGTTGTGACTAGTTATCAGAAGAAAGCCATTGCTGTCCAGAGAGTGGAGAACTCAGCATTGGACCGAAAAATTCTAGTCACAACGCCATAACTCTTTTACGTAGAAATGACATAGATTTTATGAAACTTTTTAATGCTAACAAAACAGCAAGTCACAATACAGAAACCGAAACCTGGGAATGTCGTGAATCTTGTAGCAATAAATGATCACTATTAAATGCTATACTTACCTGACACTAAATACCTACTAACCTATCCGGCCTCTCTCCTGAGCTAGCAAGGTTGTCTAGCTGTAGTCTAGTAGATCACGAGGGTATATGGAGTGTGCCGACTGCCGTGGTGCCCACCGGAGTGGGCAGCAGCTGCCCCGGCGGGCAGTGGGGCAGCGGACAGCAAGCTATCGGTTAGATACATCTTCTTAGCACGACTATAATCATACCGTGTCAAAAGGTGAATCGCCTGTTCGTGCAGCCACGTATGACCTAGGCTCGTGACCACTTTTGACATAGCTGAGCGCGGACACTCGTCGGGTTCGCCGGATTGTATTGTATAGGTACACTAAACTTTGGCACCTGTGGCATGCACTCTCGTACACGTACATACCTTCCCAATGATATTTCATAACTGTACACCTTGCACTCCTCACGCACTCTATTATTTTATTAAGACACGAGTTTGTAAATTTCACGAGTTTGTAAATCCGGAATTCTTCTTTACACTTTTTTTAATGCGTGAAGGGGCTGGAGAGTGTTGGATGGTAAATTGGGGATAATGAAATGGTCACTGCATTGACTTTTTTTGCACACAACCAGGGCCTTTCAATGAAATTGTTTCCTATTGCTCGTATGGTTCGAATGTTGCTAAAAGGCTAAGCTAAATTATGCATTCAAACAAATACATGCAAATCGCTTCGAATTGATATTCTTAGGTTACTTATGTGTAAAACGGTCGAAGGTAAAACGCATCTCGCGTGTGCTCTGTGCCCACAGAACACAAAACTATCTTTTTACAAATTCCAAGAAAACATTAAAAACGTGAAAAATATCGAAGTCGGATCAAGATACTAAGCGATGTTAGTGGATTTCATCTGAACAACTTTCACTGACCAATTGTTGATAGTCCATTTAAAAATGTGAGCTTTTTAAACCATTGGCAAGATTTGGCTTTATTTATAAAGTAAACAGAAACCAAACAGCCTGCTTACATGCTTGAAAATTAACTCTAGCCAAGCAGTACTCCGCGCATCCTAAGGTGCGTATCCAATTTATCTCCATAAGACTTCCCCATTCCTGAGCATATTCATGCATACCTCATACCACACTCACACATGGCAATCAGCATTCAACATCCAGTAATCAGTAATCAGTGAAGGCATAGAACTATTGTGCACGATATTGCATTATGCTACATGAAAGGAATCGGACTCTGCAGTAACAATGGGTACATCATTAATACTAGCAATCTAGCATAGAGTTACTTTCTTCGAAGAATGTCACCAAGCGACATGAAATAGTGATATCGAAATACAGCTATCCCTTTATTTAGAAGGATGGATATCAACCAGAAATGATTTAAATTGTCCCTCGGTACAGTCATACAGTCCTACAGCTCCACACCGATCAGCCTAGTTTCGTGAATGAACCATTGGCCAATGCGTGCTAGCAATAATAATTACCGAGACACTTATTTACGCACACGCACTTTGTAGCTGTTGCTACGTGCATCGCTGATAAGGGCGACTAGACGCAAAGGAATATGATATGATAGAGGTGGGAGTAATAAGGCGTATTATTATTGGGTTAATTCCGTTATAGCAGGCTACTAAGTTTACCGGTTCATGGTGTGTGTGTGCTCTCGTCGAGGAGCAGTGTACCTACCTATCCACGGTATGAGGTCACCGTCAACCGAAGTGACGGGATTCGGCTTCTTATTGGCGAACACGTTTAATTGTTAAGTCAAGTTTAAGAATGAAATGTAAATAGTAAACAGTCACAGCATTTCGCGTGTACGGGCCAGTAGCACGTGATAGCTCGCCAGAAGACGGTGGAGGCGTCGTGTAATCGACGACAATGGCGCTGGTATGTCGACTAGTGATTGCAATAGCGTGCTTGGTGATAGTGGACGGCGTTACACTGAGAGGCGATTGTACACCTTCGTTCGAGCTCATGTCAGGCATGGTGTATATCGGCTCTGAAGAGATGATGGAAACGAAGCAGGGGGTTGTGAATCTTGCGGAGTGCATCGAATACTGTCGTACTAACGTCTCGTGTCATGCTGTTAATTTTGAGACCGGCCTCTGCGTCTTGTTTGCTGTCAGCCTCGAAAGGCCAGGTACAGAATCCAGCATCCTATCCTACATCTAAACAGTTTAAACATCTTCCAAGTGTCATCTGTCATCTTGTCTAATTATCTAATCAACTCTCAACTGTCAAGTGGATTGGCTCTTAACAACTGCATAAGAGCCACGTACCACCTATTAACATCGTTATTCATGCCTTCGTATGTCCGTACTATAATTTTCGGTCATTTGATGGGATTGTTTTTTTTTCATCTCTAAAGATTAATAATGAATGTTGATGGAGGTAAGGTAAGGTAATGCTAGTGTTGGTGGTTAGCAGGCAATACGCTGTTGAGTCCACACTCCACAGCCTCCGGCTATTTGCTTGCACTTACTCGGTTCGTCCTCCGTTCTCCGTAATTTGAATCGTTTGATTCGGCTGATTCTGCCCGGTGGTTAGTGGATGTTAGTGCCAGTCTGCTAGTGGTCTGTTAGTGTTAGAGGCTGATTAGCACTGGTGAATCGTGTTGACTTGCCCACTCATTGGTAACCACTAGCCATCAATCAACCTGTCAGTTGATGTGTTGGCTAGAGCCATAGAAAAGCATGGTCTAGCAGGCCCATAGTTTACCTACGTGGAGAATTGAACTGGAGAGCCATGATAGAATGAGAGTGTTCAGCTAGGCGTCTGATTGCTTTAAATGATTTAAACAAAAAAATAATTTTAAGAAGTTTAACGTTCATGTTTAGCCATTGTTGGCAATCAGGTCAAGCTCCCAGCAGCAGTGCGGCCTTTCGGAAGGCAAGGAAATCAAAATCCGTAAAGAGACCAACAACAAAATAACATCCTCCGAAATAAGCGACAAAGACCATGCTCGAAGTTGAAACACTAAAAGAAATTGTTTTCAACATGGCGTCTCCGTATACCGACACGTCTAGCCGCCATTGCCCAAAGCCCATGGCCCACCGCTCCTGAGTGCCAGGCACATTTCCACTCCCGGTAGTGTCGCGACTCTCTATTCAGAGGTGAATAGAGTGGCCAGCAGAGGCAAAGGCACACCACACCACAGCACACCACGTACCTTGTGGCTAGCAATTAGTGAACAATGGATAGCGTTGGCCTGCTGATCGACAATATAAACAAGTCACTCAATGTACTGGCTAACTGGATGAGAGGATGAGAGGACGAGAGGACGAGAGGACGAGAGGACGAGAGGATGAGAGGACGAGAGGATGGATGCAGACGACACGCCCGGCTCGCCAAGTCACGGCAGCTAGACATTGTTGCAACCAGCTTGCCATATTAATTAATGTGTTTTCTCGTGTCAAGACAGAGACGCAGCCAGAAAGGAAGGGGGGGGGGGGGGGGGGGGGGGGGGGCACACGACGAGTTTTTGCCCTTCTGCAAGCGCAAGAACTTTGCAAATTTGCATGTTTCATGTACTATCAGCTAGAGTGAGACCACTCTAGCACGTTTTGCACGTGCACAACTCATAACACTCATAACTAAATATCGTATATCGTATACATATATATATATATATATAAACACTGGGTGTCAGTTTTCCTGACGTTTCCAATCAGCGGAATTGCCTGAGGAGGCAGTAGTAATCCCACATGCTGTTTGAGTGGAGGGCAAGGACTTTTCTGAAGGGAAATTGAGATACCAATGCAAACAACAAAATGAAAACAATATAACCTTTCAAAACTCATAATTTCACAGCCCGGCGAGTTCCACACACATAGCTAGCTAAGTGGTTGCCATAAAGTAATGACTTTTCACTTCAACCCTTGTTATAGAAGTTGCCTGGAGTGTTGGTCTCTAACAGAGCTATCCTGCAGACGAAAAGAAACTGTTGGCTCTGTAAAGTGCAGTGGGCTCTCTTTGAGGGAGTAACCCATACGTGGCGTAGCCGGGGGAGGGGGGGGGGGGGGGCAGGGGGAACCTCGTTCCGGACGCCATCGACACGAAGCGCCGGCCGCCCCTATTTTTTGGAGCTGTAAAATTATTTATGTACAATCCACGCCGAACATTAAAAAATTTGAAGCTAAAATTAGGCGCCCTTATCTTTGGGGCGATGTGGGGGATCCTAAACAGCTAAAGTACATTTTAGTTACCTGCATCAAAAATTGTGCAGCAGGCGCAAAATTGTACCCAAATAATGAGATTTCCGTACATAGGGCGCCATAATTTTCTTTGGCACCTTATACATGCCGCATCCTACAAAACAGGGTTATTTTTAGCCCTTGACTAAACGCGCTAACTTTTAGATACATCTTTATTGGCACATAATATTTCAACAATAATGGCTATAACAGGTGTTGAGTGCCTATAGATTATTAAATGTTCATAGATTCTCTTCAACAAATGTTTCGATATCTTAATTTATGGAATTACCTTTAATTTAGGAACATCTTTTTCCCACTCTAATAAAATTTTCTTGTTGACATCAGAATATATAATACGTGCAGTATCCGTAAACATCAATTGTTGCACTTTTCCTATCATAGAAACAATGTGGCGAATATGTATAGTATATTTGCCCGCCCCTCCCCTCCCCCCAGCCAAAAAATCTGGCTTTTCGTCACTGTAACCACACTCCTTCTCTAGATGAAAATGGAAATAAGCCACCCCTGAGTTTTTGTGATGCATTTGATTAAATAATACGTTTTGATATTTCAGGCATGGTGGCCCGATCCCAAGAGCCAGTGTTCACCCTGTTCGCGGAGAAAGTGTGTTTGCCCCGAGCGACAATCGCGGGCCCGGCCGCGGGCCCGGGGCCCGAAGAGGCTCACTGCGATCGACCTTGGAGCTTCGAGGTTGTGTCTGGTCACGCACTGAACGCTAGGCCTCGTCGACGGGTCGACGCCGCGAGCCGGGCCTCATGTATGGCGCTCTGCCTCGACGAGCGGACTTTCGTTTGCCGGTAAATATACTGCCCACGGTGGGCCGATGGGGGTTCAATAGCACATTCGGAAGTGACGGTCTGTTCACTTTGAATATCGTGGCATTTCATTGGTTAAATGAATCATTCTAATTGCTAACTAACGGGTTGATCATTCCCCAACTCACGCGAGTGTGATCGGTGGGAGCAAATGTACAGATCAGGATGTTTCATTGTGAAACTAATTAACAGAAACCATGCATCCAGAAAATCGAGCACTGAGTTTAGTGTGGGAAGTGGTTTATGGAAAGCGAAACCTTGGTATTGTGAATCCGCTCATAGAGAGATCATTTCGTCGGGGAATGTTCCCCCAGTGCCACCAAACATATATAACATGGTTCACCTGACTGCCTTTCGCTGTACTGCAGTAGTCCAGAAGAATCATGGGAAAGCCGACCTCCAACTTGTTCCATGCTTCATTGCTTCACCGAAGGCACAATGGATAACGCTTATTTATGCACACCACAATCATACTGTCTGATCCCACAGATCAGCCAACTTCGACTCCCGGATCGGCGAATGCCAACTCAACGAACTGGACCGCTTCTCACTACCGGCAGTCACATCAGGCCCAGGGTCTGTACCAGGCCCGGACCCCGGTCCCAACCTCCGATACACCCTCCTCGAATCACCAGGCGTCGACTTCCTCGAAACCAACTGCATACACCAACCAATCAATAGACAATGCAACTTCACGAAAATCGACGGACAACTCTTGAAGACAGTAGATTCAATTCACGAGAAAGTGATTGATATTCAAGCTTGTCGGGAATTATGTGTCGAGGAGACCAAGTTCGTTTGTCGCACGTTCGACTTTGGCGAGACAGCATCTCAAGAGTGCCGCCTGTCGCATCACTCGCAGTCCAGCGTTGGTCATCTGTACGAGCCGTACTTGGAGATTGCGACGGCAACCACTTACCAGTTGGCTCCTTGCTACGATGTGACCATCGAGTGTGGGGCGACCTCCATGGTAGCTCGATTCGCGACCAACAAGGTACAACTTAACATCTATAGACGAGCCGAAAAGATGCTGAAAGGTGTGGTTCATTTAAGCTTGATTTTGAGAGGGGCAGGTGAAGCTTACATTGTTGCTTGCTTGATGTGATCGAAAATATTAAAACTCTCGGCTGTCCCGCGCCAGGAATGGGAAGTACAATATTTGAAAATTTGGCTCATGTCTATCGGTATTAAGCACTTTTATAGAACGCCATGCACTATATGTATTTCTAGCCCAATATGAAATATGAAAGATGTAGGTAATGGCGCTCTGATATAAGATATGCCTTTCATTATTGACTGCAATATTGGCACCTTGTTGCATTGGCCAGGCTTGTAAGTATATCCAGTTTGTCCTTAGCTCACTTCACCATCAGGGGTTCTTTTGCAATGTTTTCAAAAGGGTAATACTGAACGACAGATCTTTGTCTATATAGCGTTGGAACTCTCTGGAACCCGTATTAACGACCATTGTGTACGGGGCATTTATATAAAAAAAGTAACAGATCCTCCACTGGACACTTTAAATTACTTTCACAAAAACGCCGATCATAAATTTAAGAAAACTGGCTGTTATATTATCTAAAACGGATAAGCCATCTAATGAGAGCACAACAAATTCCCTCTGCCCCGATGATACGTGTACGATGTCCTACAACATTAATATGAGGTTCACGGTGCCTCCGTTCCTAGGCGTTCAGCGGCAGAGTCTACGCGAAGAGTCAGCCAAGCTTGTGCTCGATTCAAGTGGAGGAGCGCCTGGAGTTCGCCCTCGAGCTGCCCTACCACGAACCCGACTGCGGAGTCCGACTCGAGGCACCAGGTCGATACGCCACGGACATTGTTTTGCAGGCAAGTACCTGTGTACAGAGTTTAGTGTGTAGGTAATCGTCGCATGTACTCGATCGTCATTCGTAATCGTTACGTGTTGTCATTGTCTTGTCGTGGCAACCTGCAAATGAGTTGCGTTCGATTGGCTAATTTGATTGTTTCACAAAAGTCGTTTAATTTTTAGGATTTCCGTTCCAGAAGCGATTCTAGTGAGCCCTTGGTCCATGCAGTTTTGTGTTGTTGTGTGCCTAAAAGGGTTATCAGTTTTAATTGAACGCGTGGTGATCTGAGTAATACAATCGGATATTCCTTGACATCCAACTCTTATTCGATCCAGAACCGCCCCTCTTAAAATATTATTTACAGACAAACTATTGGAGACAGCCCAAAATAAAATAGGTAATTTATCATGCTTCTAAATAAACTATCCGCAACTGGCAAAAAGTAATTTAAGTGTGTTTTTCATGGTTGTGAATAACTTTGAGCAAGCCTACTCACAACGCAAAATTGAAAATGTCTGATAAAATTACCTATGTACTAGCGATTTTGTTTTGGGAAGTCATCTGAAATAGTTTGTAAGCAAAGAAATATATTTTTTAGATATTCGAACGCCAACGGGTTCACCCCACATTAATCACAAGTAATCGATGTATTCCAAGCCATGCTTACCCAACTACGCACGCCACTAACACAGAACACGTACACCTCCCGGCTGCAAAGTGTAGCAGTTAAGCTGGGTTTACACGGTTCAATGTTTCGTTCAATGCGTTGAATTCAAGGTCGAATTCAATGCATTGAACGAAACACTGAACCGTGTAAACCTACCCTTGTGGCGCGTCATTGAGATTCGGCGCTTCTTGTCCCCAAGGTCATCCCAGACCCAAGGACTAACTCAGCGCCTGCGCAGCCAATGCGGCCGTGCTATTTCAATGCTAGTGATCCCACAGTGCTACAACAGTGCTACAACTGTGCTACAGCTTTGCTGCAGCTGTAGCACTAGCACAGCCGTAGGTCTGCCCCGAGGACGCCAGCCCAGATTTCAAAAGTGCTCAGAGCCTGCCAAAGTTCTCAAAGCAAACACGACCTCTGTTAGTGGCTAATTTTATACCCATTTCCCGGGCGAATTTGGGAAGAGTGGCATGATTTGGGCAACAGTAGGAGAGAGAATCAGAGTTACACCTACCCTGCGCGCAGCCTTGCTGCTAACTGCGCCTTCTCTCCAAAGCAGCATCTCCGCTAACTACGCATTTCTTTTCCAGCACCACAAGCTGGTAGTAACCAGCCAAGACGTTGGCCTCTCCGCCCGCTGCGCCTACAGCCTATCCGAACGCAGTGTAGGTCTCGGGGTGCAAATGGAACTACTAGATACAACCCTTGAAGGAAGCAATTGGCAAGACACTGCCTTCATCGAATCGCCAGTAGTCAGCATGCGTATCACTGACCGACAAGGCGGTGATGTCCGAAACGCACAAGTCGGCGATGCTCTCAGTTTGCGTTTCCAAATAGCAGACCAAAATTCCCCTTACCAAATGTTTGTGCGAGAACTGGTTGCGTTAGACGGAGTCGGCGAGAGTGAGGTGCTTTTGATAGACAGCCTTGGTTGCCCCACCGACCCAACAATCATGGGAGCTATCACCGTGGTCGGAGAGTCGTCTGGGAAAACATTGCAAGCACCTTTCGACGCCTTTAAGTTCCCCGGCTCACAGGTCGTTCAGTTCAAAGCTTTGGTCACTCCGTGTGTTCCGTCGTGTGAGCCTGTGCGATGTGAAGTGAACGATCTGTACGGGGTAGCGAGGTTAGTGGGCTCCTTGGGTAGGAGACGAAGAAATGTTTTGGATGGGGAGAAAAGCTTTGTCGAACCAGTTCGGACGTCAACGCAGCGGCTGCGAGTATCAGATAAGCTGCAAGTGCAGCCGACCGTTCGAGGTGGGCGCAGCGGAGAGATGGTGGGCGCTGTGAACGCAGTCGGCAGCGTCGCAGGCGTCGTGCTGATCATCAGCTGCGCAATGTTTCTTGCCACGAGGGTCGCTGCTCACGCTGCGCTTCGACACAAATGACTGCGCAACGCTCGGATGGTCCAAAACCAGCTTGAATCTAAAGAATTGGAAATATGTATGTATTTTGCCTAAGTTATCTGTTCAGTTTCATATAGCAGAAACTTCGAAATCGGAATGGTCCATATATTATTTATGTTTGTTCTTTGTTTTTCAGCCAATAAAACTGGTAAGTGTTAGTCATTGCAAAAATGGCACGCAGAAGAGCACCTTAGCAACCAATGTGCGCTCGTCTGAGGTTACTACTCTCGAGCATAAAATGATCGGCCCACCTTACATATGCCAATGCTTTATCTAAATAATATATTCTCTGAACATATCGTGTCACGAAGTCGTATACATACATAACTATATATATTTATATATAAATGTAAAGTTGATATTTACTGTACAAAGAGAGACCAGAATATATTATAATATGTATACACTTATTCGTATATAAATCACCGTGCTAGTGCATTTGAAAGTTGAGTATACTAAGACAACATCACAAGCCAAACGCTGCACATTAGCATAGCACACATAGCCTGCACTTGCACTTGCACTTGCAGCATATTATTGATAATGATTTAGGAGAGACTACTGCTCATGCAGACTGCAAACTGCAGCTTGCATTGTGCAGGACATTTGATTTAACCGCTCTCTTCCACATGGAGGCGTTCTCCACGTAAAGATCATTTTTCTAATCGCACAAACTCGATCCCGAGCCAGAGACATGACCAGCTGAACACTTTCATGAAAGTAAACTAGCCACAGCAGGCTGTGCCAACGCTGAGCACTGACATCAGGCTGTCAAACAGCATCAGCATACAGCACGCTGAACGAAGCGAATCGCTTGCCGGTAGGTATCACTTGGAACATGAGTGTCAAGGCGCATGCATCCGACTCCGCTGCAGCTGCGTAGGAGGCTGCCCACTGGCTCCAGGGTACCACGGCGTCGTCGTCGTCGTCGCCGCCGCCGCCGCCGCGGATGGCGTGCTTTTTCTCTCCTTGCCCCTTTTGGCTACTTTCACTCCTTTGGTTCCTTTGACTCCTTTTGCCCCAATGGACCCTTTCGATCTGCCACGTTTAGCTCGCTCGTTGCTAGACAAAGCGAACCCATCCGAGGCACTACCGGTTGAGATGGGGGTCGTGCTAGAAAACGCGTTCCCGATCACAGAATGGGACACCAATTTCGGATCTGTGCAGTTTAATTTCTTGAACATTCGCACTGCTCTTTTGAAAGGCTGTAATCAGAAAACAGGTGAAAGTACATCAGTGATAATTAGTTGTAATTCCGCGGTACAGACAGTGCATTGATGAGTAATGATGCACCGTACCTTGGAGTGCTTACCCCATGGCATTATGAAGCTAGGTATAAGTTTGCCATCTCGGCGATATCCCATGATCAAATAGGCGTCCCCGGTGTTTCGAATCTTGTCTTCGCAGCAAGCCTCAGGTGGTTGCATGTTGAATACAGATCGGCGAAGAAGTCGCATCATTTCGCCTCCTCCTTTCAATACCTTCCCTTTCTTGCAGGTTAGCTTTGTTTTACGTGCTCGCCGAATCTTTGTTCTGACGGCTGAAAATGTAAATTGAATGCATCTCATCAATTACCGGCAGTTGCAATCGCAGTTACATGTGCAGCAGAATATGCGCAAGGGGATGTGTCGATTAAATTGAGGAAGGGTTTAAAATTGAATGAGGAGCTATTAAATTTTAATCAGATATGGACCGTTGCACTTTATAGTTATTTACACAGCTGGGTTGGGTGGTGTGGGCAAGGGCAAGAGCATGAGAGCAGTGCCTTCGCTACATCATGTTACAGTTGTGCCAATATAATGGTATCGGCGAAAGACAGCCATGCCCAGCACGGCTAGACAAACATACAGAGCAGACAGACAGACAGACGTACAGACATACAGACAGCTAGTAATAAATCCTTACCGAAATCTGCGCGGCAAAAGTTGTCCAATATATTTTCATATGTTTCGACTTGATTGCACACTTGGCATCTGTCTTCTGCAAGGCAAACATAGGTTCCTGTCATTAAAACATGTGTGACAAACAAATGGCTAGCTCTTATAATCTTGCAATCCACTCGTGGTGACATTCAAGAGCTGCGCTGATCGCTTTATCTCTGTCACCTCAGCCATCAGACCGAGGAATGGAACGTCAATGATTACGAGTTTCGTTTCTGTCTGTTTTAGTTCTATGTGAATTTTGCACTCCACACTTATTATCGCAGCTATAGCAGCAAGAGAAACAGGAAAACTCCCAGCGAACAGAGGTTGGAAGCGGACGGGCTGGGGGGCATGCATTCTATACAGTTTCAAGAATACGGTCCGCTTTAATTGCAATACTTTACAAGACCGAATCTATTTGGAGGAGTAACCTAAAAGGTGACACTGGCCACTACAAAACCTAACACAAAAACAGCATCCCATCCCAGCTTTGGGGCAGCAAAACAATCTGGTCACAAATCACACAGGTCGGATCTGTCGATGATGATCAGATTACGTGGGCTCTCTGCACATACTTTTCATGGCCCAGCCATGGGACAAGCCATGGGTCCAGCAATGTCCTTCTACCTTGTTCACTGCTTTCCGCTTTCTGCTTAGTATTCTTTCAGTGTAGTCAGCTTGCCTGTCCGGGTGGGATAGAAAGGTACCTACACTCTCAGGTGCCATTGGCACTCAGAAATAATGCCCATATTGCGGCTATAATAATCGCCATTCTAATGCACATATTACACGTAAAAACCATACCATTTCCATCCCACACACTTTGACGGTGTATATAGGTACGAAGATCATCTGTATGTAGTGTAGTGTAGTGTAGACCATGGTAAACTCTCATACACATACTTGCTTGGAAACAGGTTATGTATCAGCCGAGCTGTATAATCAAGTATCTTCACCCACCAATGCATCTATTAAAGGTGTCTAATTTTCTAACAATAGAACAGTATATCCGCAGGTGAGAGATTATCTCATTATAGCTTGCATGCAAGTGCTTAACACACAATGAGAAAAAATACACACATTAATAAACACTTAACATATAGTTTTTATTATATTATATTACGGACGTGCAATATAATGTTTCAATTTCATTAAAAACTGAAATGAATCCGGGGTAGCCAATTGCTACTTGAGCTCGAAAGACGTACAAATATTCGCGAATGAATCAGATTAACTTCTGCGAAATGTGATGGAGTCGTCAGTCGCCCGATTCACGGCAATGTGCAATTGAATGCGTCATTTGGTGGCATCTGCATGTGCATAAAGGGCTGTCATACGCTTGAGCCTTGACGCTCTTGAGCACACAGCACACAGCACACAGCACACAGCACACACATCGAGTGCAAAACCCTAGACTATTACTCATCAGTGCACATGTCTTGTTGGCTCTCTTGTGTGCATGCTTAACAAAACCATGCTTTCGCCAGATGTCATATGTACATATGTCGCGTTCGAACGTGTCAGCTGATAAGCAATGCTCAGTGCTGGGAATACCGGTGTGTATGTACACTCAGTACTGGGAATTTTTACTGGATTACACCCTTCACAGTTCAGACACCCGTAGCGTTAATTTTGAGCTATGGGAATGATTTTCTTTGTGTCTGAAATTAATTTTTTGCATTTGAGTATACTTTTCGGCATGTCCATATTTGGCAGTATCTTAAAAGAATCGATGATGCAATTGAAAAATGTCGACGAAAGTAATTTTAAAGATTTCCAATACGCTGTCGCTAAACAAACAGGACATGTATCTGCGCACATGTCGCGCTACTTTTCCCATAGGCACTAGTACAACGCCAATTGTTTTTGCAAGTGTGCCCTGAGCAAACTGCGATTTCCGGCTCACTTCGACTTATGTGCGCGACCGCGCGGAGTGCGGACTTCGGCACAGGGTGCATCAACCGACACTGCTGGAGCCCATGCAGTTGCACAGATTTCTCCTTGGCATTTGCTTGCAAATATTTTGGGCTCGCTGCCACTTTTCGTTTGAATTTTAAGCAAGGGTACTCGTGAGCCCCACTCGATTATTCCATGTTTGTATACCTTACGCCTTATTTGCATATCCACTGTCTGGCTAAAAACGACTCTGAACGCACGGTCATTCTGCGAAAATTTACCGTGTACATCCATATTATACCCAAGTGATCCCAGATTAGATACTTACACCAAGGACTGAACTTGCCAGAAAGTGAGAAGACGCCCCTTTCATAAATTTACAATTACCCACGACACACCCCTTTTTGAAGCGTGTGAAATACACCCAGAAACATAAAACTATCAAATAATCTGCGATGCATTATTCTACTGAGACCATACTCGAAGCTTACATGTTAGTGCAATTCTCTCAGCTGTTCTCCCAATTAATTGCCGTCTGTCTAAAATGACATGATTGCAAGTTTAAATTGTACCAAGTTTGCACAGCAGCCAGCTACACACAGCAGTCAGCAATTATCTCCGTTAATGTCTCATGAATGTGTTTCCTGTAGCCAGCCATGCCATATAACCCGAGAAATATAACGTCAAATAATCATGGTCACAATCTCTTTATATTCTCTATGCAACCACATACGTATAATGACTACGAGTTCGAGAAAAATACAAGCTTTCACAGTCTGTACGCCTTTCCAGTTTTCGACCAGCTCCATTCAGATGCATAGATACAAAGTACGCGACTATGAATAGATATTTGTGTATTTTGGTTTAGAATCCTTTCCTCTCGCTGACATTATGAGCACGAACATTACATTTCAACGCTTCCTAGTAAAATAAACACCAAACATACAAATGGGACCCTGGTCCCATATCTCTTGGCTGGCGAGCTAATGATTCAAGATCTGTTCATATTCTCATGCGGAGGGGCTGTTTCCCGTCATATGTCAGGGTGTTGTATCTCACGTGTACGTGCTCCCCCCCCCCCCCTCCCTGCCGAGAGTCGGGTGTGAGCAACTGTCAGCCGAGCCCGAGTATGCCATGCTGCAAATGCCCGGAGCCCCACGAGGGGTGGGTGATCCCCCGCAAACCGCATCCCGATTGGCACACGCCACAAACTGAACTCCAAGCGATGTCACCGACGTCGACGACTCGCTGTGCCTTGGCTTGCCGATACCACTGCAAGTCTGCATCTGCATCGGCGTGCGGGCTTGCTTGTCTAACGTTAACGCTCTCTCTCACGCATCACGCAGGATCGCAGGATCGCACAGACGCTGTCATACTGACACTCACTTAAGAAGGGTGGTAACGACCTACTAGCAACTCCACGGGGGACCATTGTGGTTATTGTCTAACTTACAGCCTCTGCCAGAATCGAGCAGAGTTCGCCAAAAATAGATCCAGGATACGTGACAGACGACTGTGACAGCTGAAGGAAATGCAAGCTGCAGGAGTCAGGATAAAGTATGGTAAATGTTGATTGAAAGATAGAGAGTGATCGTCTTATATGTGATATTCTGAAAGATGACTTACCATTGTTGTTGTCAACATTAGATTGAGGCGTGATGCACATGTCATTGTCTAACGGAAACTTTTCGCACTTGAACATTTCGGGCCACGGAAACCCGTATGCCTTCATGCGTCCTTCGCAGCCGAGCTTGACTCTGTCGCAGAGGCTGCGGCAAGGGTAGATCGGCCTGTCCAGGCAGACCGGACAAAAGAGAGAGCACAGGAAGAGTTGTGTGTCAGGATGACACCGAACATTGAACAACGGCACCCAGGAGCCGGCTTGTTGCGACACTTCTGCCATCGTGTCGTGATCGAGCAGATTCGGCAGTCTCATCTTAGTGTAGCCAATACCATGGCAAAGACTCATGTTCTTGGGGATGTCCACACACGTGGGTTGTGAAGGACGTCCAGGTCCTAGTAACGTCCAGTCAGCGAAGTATGGCGACGACGCAGCCGGCGACGCCGCAGAGACGCCCGCCACCAAGTTGATGCCAGGCGTCGTCGAGATGCTGATCGAAGAGCACACGACGTAGCACGCCAGACGAAGCAACATGACGACCACGGACCGGGGCGGGGCGGGGGTGGCCGTCCTCGCCGGGGTCACCCTCTACGCTAGTGCCCACTTGCCCACTAGTCCCAGCAACCAGCCACAGTCCCACAAGGGCCAGTGCTTGCCGCGATATTTGCCGTACGGACGAATTGGAGACCCGCGCCTTGCGTTCGCATACGCCGCAGAGGACTAGGAGACACTGCGAGTGTGCTGGTTCGTCGCAAACCTCACGGGTAGCCCAGGCAGCCCAGGCAGGCAGAGGCAGGCAGGCAGGCAGGCCGGTCGGTCGGTCGGTCGGTCGGTCGGTCGGGGGCGGCAGGACGACCCACCACTCGCACTCGCACTCGCACTCTCCAGTCACCGGCACAGGCTAGGGCACAACGCCAACAAGGAGGGGGAACTCCACTGACTTCACTAACTTCACCACACCAGTATCAGGCCACACTAAGAGGAGCAACACACCAGTTTGTCCTATCTTGAAGAGTAGATTACCTTGAGTGAGGAACCGGGCCTCCTTAGCCTATCACCTGGACAAAATGCACAATTACCACCCACTAGTATATTGGCCGAGGGCGGGAGGGGGAGAAGACGGCAGTGACGACGGCTGCGGCGGCGGTGGCGGTGGCGGCGGTGGTGGCGGTGGAGGCGGTGGGTGATGAGCACCCTCGAGGGACGTGAAATAACACTGAACGGCACTAGTAACCCCCACGTGCGCTAGTACGACGGAGATGACGACGGCGACGACGACGAACGAAAGTGACAGCCGACGGGCTTTAGCCCATGTTAGAAAGAGGGAATTAATAATTATCATACAGGGTCCGGTTCCCTCCTGTCCTGTCTAGCGCTTCGCAATCGCCACGTGGCGTGAGTCGCGACAGAAGTTCTCTAGGCTCGAACTGTCTGGATTACGGGACGGGCCTGACAGTCGCGCCGAGCCTGTTGAGTGTTGAAGCACAACTGGTAGGTGAGTGACATGCTACCAGTCGCATCCCCTCCCCACCATGTTGGCACTTGACACCCGGCATGGACGAGAAGGCCAATACCGACTACCGAGGAGGCGGGCGGGCGAACGCAGCGTGGAACTGAGCACGTGCAGCCACCGGGCCATGCTCTCGTGAGCTCTCGTGTCTCAGGAGTCTGCACCCAGTCTCACGCCAATCAGACGCCAAGTGGGCGAGTGACACTGACACTGACAGCTCAGATCGGTCACATGTGCGGCGCAAGAACTGGCACTGCGCGCACGAGAGAGAGAGAGAGAGAGAGAGAGAGAGAGAGAGAGAGAGAGAGAGAGAGAGAGGGAGAGAGAGAGAGAGATGGGCGACGCAGGGGAGGCACCGGTGTCCGGTGGGTTTACCCAAACATATAATATGTTCTGCACTTCGCAGGCAAAGTGGCGAGAGATTTGTTTCTCTACGTGATGGGAATTTCTCTAGTTCTGTGTCCAGAGAGCTTCAGCGCCATAGTCGCAAAAGTATGCAATTTCTTCCCAAATAATCGCGTGTTCCCCTACTGTGTATTTGTCAGTTTTTGGTGGCGCTAGGCCACCCCTGTAGCGTATAGCCCCCATGGGTGCGTCGGAATATGTCGACGCTGTTGAAGGGTCGCATGGGTGCATCAGTGCCCGCCAGCGGTATACAATTACAAGGTATATCAAGTAAAATACGAGCATAGATCGAGGTATCAAGTGCACAGAGTGGAAGAGGCATTCGCCATATATTGTCAAACTCAGTTTCAGTGCCACGACCGCTGGCCACGACCACGAGTGTAATAGTTTGATGAGTACTGAGTTGACGAAGTCCTTGCTTACTAAGGCAGGTTGGCAATTAGGTCACTCCCCGTATTCACAAACTGGGGTTTTAGTCATTCCCAGTCCCCTGGGTAATTTTTTAACTCCTTTCTTAGGCCTCCTAGGCTCTAGGCATTGAACGTGACAAGCGACTGGCTGAACGAACTGTCCAGATTTTTAATCCCCCCCCCCCCCCTCCTTTGTGAATCCTGGCCAGCCGTTATCATCGATGCTGGACACTGATTGAATTATTACATTCTTATGTATATTTATTTGATCGTAGAAAAGCCGAGAAAAGAAGTTTTCATTCGCCACCGTAATTCGTTCGTCGCTGTCAATGAAAACTGGTCTTTGGAAGCTGAATCAATAGAAAAGTGCGATAAATTAATCTTCTATACTTTATGCAACGAACAAACAAAAATATACGTTTTAATATAAACTTTCCAATTCAGTCACGTGCCTATAAAGAAACAAATGGAACAAAGTAGAAAAGTTTAGGATTAGCACTTGTTCGTTTCTGTACCTACTACAACGACTATATAAATACCTTCGTCGCGAACTTCTATAGGTACGCATGGGAACACATTCCATGAAAATATAGAAAACCCATGTCACTAAACCACAACTGAAACACCATTCTATGTCCAGAAGCTGTGAAATGTATAGAATCTAAAAATTAGAGAATCTCTTTCGATGTTCTTGTTCACTCTCCTCTCGATGTCAAAATCAGTCTTCATTCCAAATATGCATCTTTCCACTACCTAAATCGCAGTACCAGGCCAGTCCCTATAGTACAGGGTAACTTTATTGTCTCCATTAGGGGTCACTAGGTCTTGGGTCGCATCTCCGACTCGGACACTAATCCGGAATTTCGGATCCAAATACTTGGCCACGAGGACTGGGACACTTATCCCATGGCTAGATATTGCATGCCAGTTGACAGTTGACAGTCGACAGCTCGATCAGACATCATTATATGTGCAATGCTAACCAGGCAAGACTAACTGTTGTCCACTATAGGCTTGTAGCCACTTAGCTGTCAGACTCAGATCACAATCTACTTCAACTGCTAAGTAGCCAACCGCCCCTTTTTCGCCTAAATTATAGGGTATACTGTTGCCTGCAGTGATAGCGAGAGAAAGAAGAGTGGCTCGCCGCTGGCGCATGGCTGTCTAGCTCTTTTCCAGCTCGTGTGTGATCAAGTGAAGGCGAAAGACATTCGGATCATGGGTTGAGGGACCCCTGGACCCCTGCACTTCTTAGAGGGTTACAAGTTTTAACGAGCCTGTTTATGTTTGCCTCACCAAAAGATGTGCTTGACATGAATGATCACTGCATAATATATAAATAGAAGTATTTACTATAGGCGTGCATATGATTTTCCTTCTGGCTTCAGGCTTATGCCTTACGGCTTGTACAGTTCTCTTATTTATATAACACCATTTCTATTCCCATAAAGATGCCTGAATTTCACGGATAAAATTGTTGTTTAAAATAATGGTTGCCAGTCCAAATGGCTTAGTTTGGTGTTGAGAATACTCCCACTCCCAGATGTGTAAAGCGTTTAGCGTTCACTATAGAAAATAGATATATACCACACACGGGTACCAAGGTATCAAAGAGTACTTAGCACCTACTTCTTAATAGGTAGAGTTTTGAACACAGAAAACGGTCACCTCCAATACTTACTCCAAAAGATTCCTCCACCATGAGCACAACGATGGTGGTCACCTTAACCCCCGGGGTTACGATAACTCAGCCTCGTAAATCTAGGTCTACGGGTCAGATTATTTTTTCAATCTAAGGAAAAGAAAGCACCGAGTTTCAAATTAAATGTTATGTTTGTGATTCTGAAAATTTTCGAAACTAATGAATTTTCTATTATTCTCTTTGATATTTATTAGCGAATTATCTGACAGAATGATATTTCTGATCGCTGCAAGCAGAGCGATCATCAAACCCGTTTAGGGTGGCTTACCCATGGCTTTCAAGTCATGTTGTGAAACTGAACCGGACCCTATCTCAGTTCGATGTGTCACATAGAACTGTTTCAGCCTGTTAGAATATAGCAGTCTGTTTCATCGTCTCATAGTATCACATATACTATGTGATTAGTCGATGAAACAGGCTGCGCTCTGCAATGCTTCGTCGAGGGCCTTTGGACTCAACCGCACTCTCGATTTGGCTCATGAATGGTATAAAATAATAACGAAAGTAAAATTTGCAAAACAATGCATTTATTTCGCATAACTATGTTCCCACTATTTAAGGTGAGTGATTGGAGAGCCGAAATAGGGGATTTGTTAGAATAATTTGGCGGTTGTGCATAGAATTATTGTCGATGAATTCAACTGCAAAACGATGAAATAACGATCATTCAGAGCTCGATCGCTGTTATTCATCAACAGGAACTTTAGTTCTAAGGTTTGGTGAAAATAAAACGTCACGGTTAAATATCTATTTGCATTCTGAAGACTCGGCAGCTTTAGCAATGGAACTCAAACAATAAAAATACCTGTGCAATTTCTTTGGTTTCTGTCGTTTGTAATGAGCAAGTATACTCTCAAAATTATGCAGTAGGTAAACTGATTTGGGGTGTGGTTTTCATGACACGTTGGTTTGACAACGGGCCCCGTGGAACTGGTCGTTAACGCACAGGGTGCAGTAACCTGTCTCATGACAAAACATTTTAAAGAAGATTTGAACAATTTTGTTTGGTCTTCTTAAATTGTTTTAGTTATCATTTCTGTCGACATCGTCAAAATATCGTTTTGACATTTGCGAATAATCATTTGAAAAAAATCTGCAACATAAATGCCAACTACATGCAGCACACTCCTCACTAACATCTACCGTGAGGTCGATGGTATACCGAGGTCAATCGATTGTTTATTCTATTTGCATCTTCAAATGGTACGTCAGCGATGGTTGTTCCCCATTTCGGTACCTATCCTCCAAATATCGACGCTATCGCATCATAACTTATGGCATGATAGCATTTTAACTATCACGGCAATAATAACACCTTACCCTTCCTTGTGTCATAACATGGTACACTTGCGGAAACTTAAAGTGCGCCCGACGAAAAAATAACCAAGTCATTTTCAGGTTCGGTTGAAAACAGTGTAGGTATAAAGCTGCTTCGCTCTGACAAATGACGATCGGAAAGATAAAATTAAAAAAGTTTCTGCATCTTCCCCCCAAATCTAGCATTACTTTTCCATTATATGAGAAGAAGTAGTTTTTCTGGACGTAATTTCATGTGCATTCTTTTAATTGTTTCTCTTATCTCAGAATTCGCAGTTAGTCAAGGTTGTCGATTCTGCAGTACCACAAAATTAAATCTATAATCATTTAAGTGTGTGAGTCGAAAACGACCCTGTAGGTATAAAGGTTAATACGGATACCACGATATAAAAGAGATATTGATAAACATGATGCCAATGTACAAATCACAGAAAATGGGGAATGATTATGATGGAAAATGTAGACCATTACCATTAGTAAAGACTCCGTTGACGGCTCCTAGTTCCGATGGCGAATTCACTATAATACGACGCCCTTGTGGACGCAGCTATCACTCAGCTGGGATGCCCACTGTCCAGAATGCATGGAGATTGGAGATGACGACATTACCGATCTACAAGAGCCTGAACGGCCACAATTTGTGCTCGAGTTATCAGATGAAGGTAGACGAATGCCCCGTCTGCCGTTATACAGGGCGTCCTGCCAAACGCAACATCTTCGCTGAAGAGATAGCAAAATCAGCACTATATGGTACGTCTCAGGTTCTTTTAGCAGCGCCCCGGGACATAGTTAAAGGTACTGCAACTTTGCACAGCCTTTGCTAAAGGTGGCAGTTAATCAAAAAGGTTCGGGAAAAAGGGGCTGCTACCTGTTTCGCAATCAATTTGAGCGTTTTTACGAAAGATAGTTCGCACTGATTATGTGACGTTAAATGCGAAGAATTATTAATCCCGGCAAAAAAATATCTGTACATGACTTTGAAATTTAGAAATCGAAGCAGAATTGAGATCTCGTAAATCACTAGGAATATTATTTTGACGACTGATGACTCAGTTTATTGATCGTTCATTAGATTTTTACAGGTGTGCCACAATTTTATGTTTAATGACCAGGCAGCAAAGACCGCACCGAACCGATTACTGATTAGAAAACAAGTTATCCAGACCGACATCGGCCAACTCTACACAATGGGAGAGTAAGGGGTATGCAAAACGAGTGTTCTCGCGGAAATATAAAAACACTCTGTGGACTTCCGAACCTGAGACGTACTATAGTTCCATGCAAGTATGCCGCACAGGGCTGCAAAAAAACATTGCAAAGTAACGCAATTACATCCCATCTAATGAAGTGCAAATTCAAAACCTTCATCTGTAATTTTGGAGCATGCCAGTGGGAGGGCACTGCTTTCGACTGCTGGCAATCATGTGAGAGTAGTCCACATAGAAAACTACAATCATATCTTGAGGTCAAAATACCCTAAACTGAAACACTTGACTTTTAACGGGGCAAGATAGTCGAGCAAAGTAATTTAATGGATTTCCATGTTCTCGACGGAAAGCGTTACTAAAGATGATGTGTTTCAAACTTTCAAATATTGAAAGCAGAAAACAATGGAGACGAGCTAGAAATCTGCGTGACAACAATGATAGCATTAAAAAAAAATCTTTTGGTTCCTCACGAAGATTTTAGAGAAGTCTGGCCAGTTATGGTATAATATTCAACTTCAGCATGTTGGTTCAATTGGGAATGTTAACGTGATACTATAGCTAAATTATTTTCTTAGTGTGGAGTTTCTTTATAGGAAAAAAACCAAAACATTGATCTATAGAAGCAATGTAGAATAATATCATCGAAGGCCACGACTGTTTGAACGAGGAGTTGGATGGGTTCAGTTTTGTTTTATTTCGCCTTGATTTTGTCGGGGGCATTCGTTTCAAAGTTACACCACTCTTTAATGGAGCATATGAAAACAAATCCTTGGTCAGTACCAAGCCCAAATGACATGCCCAAATGATAATTTGATCGTCATACTTTACCTTTCCCTGCCCATATTATGTTAGTGTTATGATAAAAGTGACTTAAAGTGATTATAGATTTCAGTATAATTATAGATTTAAGTGGTTATAAAAGCATTAAAATAAAATAAAACGTGCAGATGAAAATTTCGTCTTGTATCATTTCATGATGTTAGGGATGGAGGATGATACCGCACTTGCATGGCTTTCGGCTATAACCGAACAGGATTGGGCCGAAAATCATAGAGATTTTTAAAATACAAGCCACTTGGAGAAATTTTTTCAAAATCTGCTCAAGCTGGCAGCACAAAAACATTTAGAACTTGTTTCAGATATTTATAACTTTGACGTTTTGTACTTTTACAAATTCCTTTCTTAAATTATTGTTTACCTTTCCAAATCCCAACTCTTGCTTTCAGCAGTCGGGGCACGGTTATAATCACTGCAGTGATCTATAACCATGCCTCTTGCAGTTCATGTCACCATGCCACATTGTTTATACACAAATTTTAGAACATGAGCGTAAAAAATGCAAAAGAAAACATCGATGGCAATACTGTTTACTTCAATAATAAATAACATGTTCGGTAGAAGCCTGGAAAAGACTGGAAAAACCACATACCTACTGAAAACCCCTGGTTTTTGCCAACCCTGCAGCTTTCAAGCCTATCTGGTGAAAATTTAACAGTGGGGGAGCTAGTTTAGAGATGCCCTGTTGTGGGTACGGTATAATAGTTATGGCATCGAAAGAAATCAGCTACCGGTAGCTGATTTCAATTGAATACCTACAATTGAATTATTTTGCAGGTCAGTTCTATACTAAAGTCACATTAGTTTAATATACTTAAGGCCTAGACATTTATATATATATATATATATATATATATATATATATATATATATATATATATATATATATATATATATATATATATATATATATATATATATATATATATATATATATATATATATATATATATATATATATATATATATGTCAGGATATTTTTCTCAAAGAGGTAAATTCTTCATAAGTTTGATGCCATTTCAGAGCAAATTTTGATGTTTTTTTACACCATCAGTATTTTTTTCTGGAGGTTTCTAGCAGGACTGGAATTTCCATTGTTGCATTTATAATACCAGTGTGATGTAGCTTTACTTTGGGGAACGTACTACTTCCATTACGTCACGCTAGAGGGAGGGTGGAGGTGGCTAATGCGTGACATTTTGTAACAGGGGGGTGTGGGGTGGCCATTCGTAATGAAGTAGTCACACTTTGTTGTAGAAAAAGGCTACCTACATAATTTTAAAATTGATGTCGGATCAAAATATTTTAAAATATCTGTTTGATGGAACTCAATTAGTATGTTTTCTATTCACTGTATAGTGTGTAGAGCAAAGTACACCGCAATTTGGTGGTTATCGTGGTCAAATTATATTAGAGTGGGGGTTTTTGAAAATTTTGAGTGAAGTCCCAACAGTCACAGAGGGTCATAGACCTTGCCGTAAGTTTATGATGGTTCCGGGGGGGAGGGGGGGGGGGAATAGAAAAGTGGCTAACTATGCCATATTTAAGCTCCTAAGTTCCCTTGATTTAAAACTTTTGATCTTGCTACCCCCACGTTTTCAGGGATGCACTTCCATATCTCTATGGCTCCCTGATACGGGACATTTCTGGCCTTCTTGGAATAATATGGTAGGTCCTCAGTTAAATTCTACATGAGATTAGTGTTGGTTAAATCAATTAAAGTGCATCGGCTCAGTGCCGGATTTACTGCTCAGGAGGCCCTGTGCAACTTTGTGTACACGGGGGCCCTGACATGCATATATACTTATTTGAAGGGGGGGGGGGGATTTGATTCTTTCAAGGCTCCCAAAATGGGGGGTTTGGGGGTCAGCCCCAAACGAAATTTTGCGTTGAAGGTTATTTTTTCAGCAAGTCTATGCGTTTCAGGTAATACACGAGACTGGAGCATCATTTTGAGCGTCATTTTTAAAGGCCTAATAATTAAGAAGGAAAGCGAGCGAAGCGAAATCTTCAACTTCACCAGCTCCAAAAAAGGCGCATGTGTGTGATTGTTTGTTTTTTGTTTGTGAGCGCTTATACAGACCAAACTCCTGGTCCGATTTTGATTAAATTTTCATGGCGTCTACCTTTGTTCTCACCTTAGATCTCCGCGTTTTTTCAAGAAAACTCCCATTCCACTCCTCTTCAATTCACCCACAAGAGCACATATCAGAATTTGGGTAAATTTTCACCAATTTCTCTAGCGGAACTCTGGGGGAAGTGGCTTACCACCAAGTATCGATATAGCGAGGTACCTGTTTTAACCCTTTTTCCCAAAAATATCATGTTGGGCGAAAGCAGCAGATTGAAAAGAAAATGAAGATTCAAAAAAAATTCGTATGCCATTTCGGTAACCCAGCGTTCCAGTGAATCTAGTAATTTTCGCGGTTTTACCCATAGGAACTTATAACGAAATTCTCGGGGGCCCCTGAAATTCCCCTGTGCACCTGTGCACGTGCACCGCCCGCACATGCCAAAGTCCGGCTCTGCATCGGCTTTGGCGATTGTAAATGTGTTTGCGAAAAGACGCGAAAAGCTCTTACTTCAACGTCCTTCCCTCATCACGGCAGCATACGATTTTGGCTAGTGCCGAGCATTAAAGCAAGTTCAACAAAAATCTGATGCATGGAAATTTTTTTCCTCCTAGAATTGTTCTCTATTTCCTCGTCTCTTGTAAGGGTAACCTCCCCCCAAATGTGCATTCGATTTTGCCTCACCACACCATAAACTCTCAAATCTTACCAAGAAAATTGGAGCATTTGATTACTGGGATAACAAGGATACTAGGATTACTAGGATAAGGAAAGTGCACCAAATAACAAAATATCAAAAAGAGGCACCAGGAAATCATTTTTACTAAGGTAATTTTATTGTAATTCCGACTTCTTGTGTCAATACAAAAAATGATGACCGCAGCCCGTACCTATTCGTCATTTTCATCCCATGGAACGGAACTCGTTTCCTTATGAAATAGTACAGAGTTTGTATTTAACTGGTTTGCTTACATAAGATACCAGTTCCGTATTGCGGAAACGTAGTAAGAGAAAAAGGCCCCGGGGTAAAGTTAGTTGGTACCTATCTCAGAATTTGGTGCTGTGGCTCAAACACATGCAATGTGCCACTCAAAGAATTGGGAACAAGGGTCAGCAAAATTATACAATTTGAGCATCAAATTTCTTTCACACTTGAATAAGAGTGAAGACAAGAAAAGAACATGCCAGGCAACACCATTTTCCCAACAGAGTTTGTCTTTCATGGCAAGTGCTATGTACCTTTCAAATTGTTCTTCAATTTGTATTAAAGGTACTTTGAAATATTAATCTGGTCAGTAAGTTGCTAATTATTATCATTAAATCTTGGCCAAAACCAAAGTGCAGCAACACATACATTCCAGCTGCCCCAATACAGACATATTTTTTACCTATGCATTTTGTTGGTGCTAAAAAAAATATGACTCATTTCCAACCCGTGATTTAAGGCCATAATTATTTCCATAACCAATTCCCTACCACGGGAACAAACTGATGATTTCAAACGATTTTGGATCTAAAATCTGGTTCTAACATGCCGTCAAGTAGTGATAAAACAGGTTAGGTTATATGGCTCATTATCTTGAAATCTGTCATTGTATGTTTTGACACACCATGACAGACTATAAATGAAAACACTGGCCAGGGCAAGACGTTATACTGAAGTTAGGCACCCACCAATCAGGGGAATATCAATATTTATTATTGTAGACATGGCAAGTCATTTATTGCTCGATCATTCATGTACGTTGCTCAAATAATTTTTATATGTTGGATGGATCGTCAAATTGCTGGATTGGCTTGCTGTTTTGCTCATGCAATATACCTACATGGGTTTTTGATCATTTGCCTGGTCCCTTACAAAACAATATCGCAAAAGTTTTTAATTCTTAGCTATGAATTTGGAAACTCAAACATTATAATTTTCATATCATGAAATCTCCAAAACTTAAATTTGTCACTTTTTTTTTTAAATTGTTCCTGTAAACCTCTGTGTATGAGCATCCATACGAGCAATTGCTTTTATATAAAGGTATCATGCTGCAATTTGCTGGGTAAAGCATAATGTGAAACAGCGCTACATTTGTAGCATAATTTCTTTTCTTTAGTTCTGTTCTCCCGAGAAAAACGTTCTGAGCAAATGATTTCTTTAAATAAATATTTTTATAGCCCTGCTTGAGTGATGGAACATGAATCTTCTTTAATAAGCACAGGAAATTAAGAATGCGTAACTAATTAACGCCACGATTTTGAATTAGCTGGAGCTAATGATTTGGACAGCGCTGCTGAAAGGAAATTCTATAGCAAAGTTTGTATGTTGCACTTCAATTCCAGTACCAATGTGGCATTTTTCAAGATGATTCGTAATAAAAACAGTTCAGCTTATGGACTCAAACAGTAAAGAATTGCAATTTGGCTCAACATGTTAACAATTGCGATTACCAACGACTGTACCCATACCAGATTATCCGACCACCCGACCAGATACCCGATTGCCAGAAATGGCCCTTGATAAAGCCTGAGATACTGTGCCGCGATTAAAGATTCTTTTCGAACAGTTATTTAGAACAGTTAAATACGCATAATGAAAGACTAAACCTGCAAACCAAAGTGTGCCTAGCAAGCTCTGGAAATTTTAAAACATACATTGCAGCATGCAGCGCAGAGCTATTTCGTCAGCCCAGCTGGTAGGGTTCGTGCAAACAGAAGGTCGCATTGGCAGCCATTTTAGTGTAATCCAATGAACGAGTTAAACAGAAGGTCGCACTGGCAGCCATTTTAGTGTAATCCAATGAACGAGTTAAGTTTAGTCTATTATCCCATGTCATAATATTGTGTTTTAATTTGGCACCCGCTACCTAAACTTGAATGTTGCATCTTGCCCATTAGCTCCACACTAATAACAATTTATACAAAAACCCGGGCAGCAAAATACATACTTCATTGGTGAATCTGGTTTCATTAAAAATAAAAATAGTAAAAAAAGTTAAATAGTGAGAACAAAGGAGCAGATACGCAAAGAATGATATTTTACTACACTTTTAAATTTTCTGCTCCAATTAATTATTATTTCATAATGAGCTAACCCATTCCCAGATCTGCCACTAAAATGGCTAATTCAGCAATATTTTTAACCTGAATGAGACTATGCCAATGGCTAAAACAATGGCCAAACTAAAGGTCAAATCGACATGAATTGTTTTATTGCGAAGAGGGAAGATCAATTAATATCACAATTTAAATCAATATTTTCTCCAATAATAATTCCTTCCACTTAGTGCCAATGGGTTGAAAAATCTACTATTTCTTATTAAAAATTGGCTTCCATAAGAAACACTATATGGGAGAAACAGCATGGGAATAACATGGGGAGCTTTTGGAGGAAACCTGTCAACATTACTTATGAAGGTTTCTCCCAATTCTTACGAGAAAGAATTTTCCGGGACAAAAAGCATAGGGCGTTGGCGGACGGTGTATTGGCAATTCCCTAATGGTATGTATTAGGGGTGTGCAAATATTCGAAATAGACTAATTATTCAACTAATTTTTTTTCGAATTATTTGTATTCGAATTTCGAAAAAAGTGATTTTTACACTCTAAGAATTCGTATTCGTAATCGAATTTTTGTTGTTCCAAAAACAAATAATTTAAAAAATTCGAATAGTTTGAATATTTGGCACCACTGATAAGTACTTTGCTGAAAATATTCGCATTTAAGGCATGTTATTCGAACTTTTGGAGAATTTTTCGTGCTCAACAAATTATTTTGATTTTATTTTGATAATTTGATTCAATATTAGACTTTCTCAAAAATATATAATTCAATATTCGATTCAATTTCGAATTATGATTTTTAAACAATTCGATATTCGATTCAAATCAAGAAAACCCCTATTTGCGCACCCCCAGTATTTGATGATTTTCTGTCCTCAAAGCGAAAAAAAAAATTCGATCCGAACTTTGGTTTATTGACGAGCATTTTAACCGAAACAACGTAGGCATCATATTATTTAAGCATGTTCTGAATCTTCATTACATTTCAGAGCTTGCTACAAACACTTTTTGCATGTGGTTTTAGCTGTAACTTGTGTGTACCAGTCCATAAAAAACCTCTTTAAAATATGGTAATATCATTACACTGCCTTGTGTCTGTCTTGAAGTTGGTTCTCGGGTATTAGAATAATAAGAATTAAAAATCTGTCTCTCCAAACAAATGAAAGTCCCACTGCAACAGAGATTCAAAGAAATAAGGTTCTTGCATGAAATATTTTCTTCACCCTGATTATAAGGCATCCCTCTCCACAATATCCTAGCACCGTCCCAAGAGCTGATCGTAACCGAGATAAGTGTTGCCAGGACGCTGAATGCCGAACAGACTTTGGGAGTACAGAGCAGGCAGTAAATTCACGCGGGTGGAGGAAGTGCCAGGAGGCAGAGTGAGAGCAACAAGCCGCAAAGAAGGCCAGCCTTGTGAACAGTCGAGCAATCATCTAAGATGGCAAGGACTGGGTTTGGTCCACAGCTGACTTGCACTCTGTGTGTTCCTGGTATTTTCAATGCAACAGACTTGAAGCATATTCACATTGAGATGTGTTTGTGGGTAATTGTCAACCAAACAAAGGTTTAACATATAAACGTGAAATAATAAATAAAACATTAAGTGATTCAATACCAGAAACATGTTTCGACATCAGATCTAAACGAATATACATTCCATTCCAACACTTTTGACAGAGCCCTGCATTGCACCCCTGTTATAAGGGTCAAATATAAACAAAATACAAACTCAAGTAGTTTGCTCAGCATTCGATGCCGTCACAGATCGCAGCAAACTATGGTATCACAAAAAAACTACTGTTGTAATAATTATAATTATGTTTTTCTAAACAACAGGTAATTCAAATAGCATTATGAGCTATTCTACTTTCAACCTCAGTTACTGCTAAATAAAAAAGGGAAAATTGCTAACCTTCCCCCCATTGACCCCCCCCCCCTCCCTCCCCCAAAGTTGCTTCCCATTTTTGAGTCCCTCCCTCCCCCCTGCCCGCACCCTCGATCAAGACCAAGTGAGCAACTACATACATATACACACACACACAGCCTTCATTCTCCTCTCTAGCAGCACTTCTCAGTGACCTCATTGACTCGAGACTCAGACCATCGATATGGTGACGTTGATACCGAGATTTCCCTTGTCTGCAAACAGTTGGGCGATGATGGTGTCGAAAACGAGGCAGTCGCTGTTCATGATGGCCACCGAGACCCCTTCGTGAATGGAGCGCGGAGTCGCCTCCCAGGTCAGTCGGCGGCGCTGACCGTTCAGTTCCAGCCTGGCGAGGGAAAACACGGTTTTATGGTTCGTAAAAAGATTAAAAGAATACATTATGTTCCTAAAAATACCATCACAATGTCAAGAGCCCTGTATGAGAAACCTGCCAGAGATTAAGTCCCGTGAGTAGTTCCAGGGTGGCGAGGGAAAACACGGTTTTATGGTTCGTAACAAGATTAAAAGAATACATTATGTTCCTAAAAATACCATCACAATGTCAAGAGCCCTGTATGAGAAACCTGCCAGAGATTAAGTCCCGTGAGTAGTTCCAGGGTGGCGAGGGAAAACACGGTTTTATGGTTCGTAAAAAGATTAAAAGAATACATTATGTTCCTAAAAATACCATCACAATGTCAAGAGCCCTGTATGAGAAACCTGCCAGAGATTAAGTCCCGTGAGTAGTTCCAGGGTGGCGATTATGTAAAATTTCGTTTGAGATAACGTTAGTTATCTCGACCAAATAACATTGAAATGCCCTCAGATACCGAATGTTATCCTTAGATACTGACCGCTAAAAAGTTACATGATCGCCACCCAGGTATACCGGACGCAGAGGTTACCAGACGCCGCTACCGTAGTTCAAGGATAGCAATCTCAGGGCAAACTACTGAAAGCTACTCGGCACTCTTGCGTCCTGAGCCAGAGTTAAAAACTAGAAGAAAAAAACCGAAAATGGTCCATGGCGTATTTCAAGGTCACGCATGTTTTCACCCATAAGGTGGCATTTCTGTGTATTCTTGGTCATACTGTAGTCACACTTCTGAATCTGCAGCTTTAAATCGAGATAGGTCCCATTCCCTGGGGTGGGTTTTAAACGTAGGCCTATATAAAATACCTGTAGATGCACAGACAAAGCTTTCCCAGAAAGTTTTAACAACAGAAGCAAAGCAAACGCAATAAAAAACGGTGCTATAAATAACGGTTGTTTTTGTGTCCACTAGGGTGCATTGCCGTTGCAATTAATGATTACCAGCATGAGAAAGAGAGAGAGAGCTTGAGCACTGTACAGCAATGACGGTGAAACAGGTACTGTCTATAACAAACAGCATCTCTATCTTGTGACCACGGGAGCAATCATTAGATTGTAGGCAAAGGTGAGGGGTCCAGAAAGATAACAGATAACGTAGCCACTGTTATTACAAGTACGAACTATCTGTGTAAGCTCTATCTGTCGTATAAGATAATTAATTGCTTACCTAAGTGCATCGACACATAGAAACTTCATAATGACATGCAAATTGTTCATCAAATTTGACAAGAGTGTCAATACGATTCCTGCCTTCATGGAGACTGCCCGCTAAATCCAATCACTCTGAAAAGCCGCTGTTTGTTGGATGCAGTGTGAAAAGTAGAAATATGTATCTTGGACAAAGCATGTGGGAGATGCGATATAATGAAACTACGCAATAAATCGATTGTCATACAGCAGGATTATTCAACTGGCAGCGCAGAGTCCACCTCTTGTGGATCGGAGGTCAGTATCGGCCGAACTTGTGATTCCCGGTAAAACGTTAACTATGCAATCGAAAACTTGAGAGAATTAAAAATGAGAGAGGTGATTTACTCCTAAATTTTATTGACAATAAACACATATTATTATAAGCCATTTATAAATAACCTACTCCTGTGCACAAGTCAAGATGCCAAAACTTCAAACTCATATTAAGTAATCTTCAAAACAGTTCTCTAGCAGTCTTTATCTCTTCCCATATCATATTTTACATCAGATCAGAAGAATGGTAAAAGTTTGTGCAGAAATTTATACCATACCAATAGCCATGTATTCACTATAGGTGCACGAAAATTGATGTGTGCAAGATTGAACCAATAACTTTTTTAGAATTGGAAGATTCTGTTTCAACTTCTAGTATTCGATGCCAGTCTTGCATTACTGGGATATTTATGTTGACCACGCCTGATCCAAAGAAATATGAATCTCCCCTCCCCCCTTACCAATATGTTGTGTAACTAATTAGTTATTACTAATCTTCTTTGCTTTGATGGTAAAAAACTCTTCTTTGAAACACACATGCCACAATGAAAGCAATACATTAGAAACAAAACTAATTGCATCATTCCCAGAATGATGCATGGTGTTGAAAGCACTTGTCAGCAAAAGCTCAAAATACCATGTATTCACTAAAGGAAAGGGACTGCAGACACCAAACAATCATATAATCAGAAAATGAACATTCTTTTGGTCCCACTGCTACCAACACTAAAATTCCAGCTGAAGGGCAATAATATTTTCTGCAAACTGGTGTGTAGTAGCTGTAGCACAATTTGTGCCTTGGACATTCAAACAAGAAAGAGATAAAATGGTAGCTTACCGATAAGCAAAATTAGCAGCTTGTTTGCGAGATCCTATCAGCTGGACAATGGCAAAGAATTGCTGATGGCCATCAAATTTCTCTTGCTTCTCTAGAACAAGCATGAAGTGTTGGCCGAAACAGGACTGCATCATAACCCAGTCGACTGCTCCTGGAAGATTTATGTCTGTAGCCAAGAAAACTATGTCTTCGCCTGTAAAAAAAGTAAATATGTTCCAATTATCTTGCAGTAGTTACTCAAGAGTCAAGACACCATTATCCACTAAAGGGTTTAAAAAATGTTGTAACGGTTCGAGTTCCGGTTCGTACAATTTTCAAGTTAAGGTTCTGGTTGCGGACCTTGATCTCTTTGAATTAATGGCTATTGTTCCGTTTCCAGTTCTTAAAAAACTATGAATAACTGTTCGGATTCCAGTTACATTTAAGTTCCAGTTACATTTTACATTCCAGTTCCGATTCCGGTTTGGAGGGGAAAATCATAACAAAACAGAAAATAAGCAACAAAAGATCTGAGTTTATGGAACGTTAATTGAAGTGAAAACGACAGATAATTTTCGACTCAACTTCTTAGTTAAAAAAATAGGTTCCGATCAGAGTTCCATGAAAAATAACAGTGCTTTTGGGTTCCCGTTGAAATCCCTACCTTGCAGCGTGGTGATAGATTTGTGAGACATGAGCAAATGCGGCATGACGTTCTCGAGGTTGCCCTGCCACTTGCAGGATGCGCCAGGACAAGGGCAGTGGTATGGCCGGAACTCGCACCCCTCTTCGTGCTCCGTCTTCTCCGTGTGCAGCAACGAGACAGCACAGCCACTGGTTGAATACTTGCATGGGAACATTACTGTGCTGGCTACCTTCTCCATGGCCAGGTTCCGGATATTTCCTGCAATCAAAGGTGGGAGATTCTTCATTAACAAGCCAATTTGGGGGGAAAGCTCACTTTTTACAAGCTTTGTTTAAAAAAAGTGGATAATTTGTCATGTTATAAATAGGCAGTGTCCGCAATTGATGAAAAGTATGATACCTTTCTTCGCCTATTTTTCACGCTATCTGAACACCACTTCCCGTTACACCCAACCAGGGTCCGAAATCGGATAGATAAGGATAGATAACAAGACGAAAGGATAGATAACCCTGGCGATCAGGGATTGGTGCGACAACAAAATATCATTAGCCCAGCAAGCTAAAAAAGTTGTCTCGGATCACATCTCTGGGGCACTTCGGGAACTCAAGTACGTCATTCGTGCAGAAATCCCCCATGTCTTGAAGTGCTTTGCTGACAAGTACATCTTGACAGGTACCAACAAGCAGACAGCAGCATGGGAGATCGTGAGATTGCTTAATGGGACAAACAGAGGTGATGACTCGCCGTCCATCAATCTACGAATAGCGGGGATAACAGTTACAAACCAACAGGAAGTTGCATCTCTGCTGAATCGACACTTCCTCTCGGCCGGCCAGTCCTCAGCCCAAGCAACTCTCAAGGTGAGAAACAATAACGAAGACCTTGCCTTGCTGCATGCAGCGCAGTGCCCATCTGCCTTCAGGTGAATCATTCGTCAGTGACAGCTAGAGATATCATGTCTATCCTCGGTGATTTTGCCCCTAAAACCTTGGCCGGATGGGATGGCGTCCCCATGTGATCATCTAGCTTTGCTGTATATGGATTGCGGAACCGGTGACGTACATCTTCAACCACTCGTTTTGTATGAGTATCCTACAAGGTATCCTACAAAAGATTAAGTTGGCAATTGTACGCGCCATCTAAAAGAAAGATGACACATCCCTCCGCTCAAATTGCCGCCCAATCTCCTTAATAACCACGTTTTCTAAAATAGCCGAGAAAATCATAACTTGAACCTCATGAAGCACATGGAAGCCAGCAGCTCCTATCCGGCTCCCAACACGGTTTCAGAAAGCGCCTCTCAACAACGTCAGCTACTTTCGAAATGCTGCTCCGTTACTACCGGTCTTGAAGAGAAAAACAAAGTAGGGATAGTGTCACCACCACACTGATGACACCAGTGCCTTGGTGAAAGGATTGGACATAGAGGCCTTGGACTTAGGTCTGAAATCTGCTCTTAGTGACCAGGCCAACTGGTTCAGAATCAACAGTCACTAACAAACGAGGCCACGACAGAAAATGTTGTCTTCAACCTCCGTGGGATAAAGGCCATTCCAAGGATGTGGTGCCGCAGCTAATGAAACATTATATATTTATACATTTATGGGTACCTATGCAACTTTATTGTTTAGTGTTCAGTACGCCACACGAGACGGAGAGTATGCTTGCTTATTTGAGACAGCTGGCAAAGAAACCGGAAAAGTGTGATGTATAATGACAGCATTTTTAACAAGATACCATCGAGGCCTACTTAAGTATCTTCACTTATAAGTATATTTTGACCGTGACCACTAATGCTCTCATGCAGGTCATTCACTGACCACAATGAGCAGACTGGTTCGAAAAAGCTCGGAATGCTGACGCTGTTTAAAAATTAGGCCCGTAATTGCAAATAAGAATGTTTCATTCATAAAGTCATTAATAAGACATAAAAAATTCCAATTTAATTTAGATGTAATTCACTGATTATACCACCAACATACCACAACTTTTGCATTGCATCTGACAATTTTATGATTTCTAGAATCTCTATAGCCCCATATTTTGTTAGAATTCGGCTGTTGACAGAAGCAAAGTTATGCCAACTTTGCAGCTATAGCTTGGTGTTTGAGTAGTTAATAATTTGAAAGCCGAAAAAAATTGCCTGGACCAAAATAAAACGAGATTTCTTCGAATCTTGTATTTTCGGCTCCATCGATGAAGAGGCTATACCCATAGTATATGGAATAGAATTATACATATTTACTGAAAACATTTGTCACCTCCAAGCGCTGAAAAACGCCCCACGTACTCATATTTTGTTTGATCTAGATCACAATTCACAGCTCTGGATTGCAATAATGTATAAAAAGAATGCAAATTAATATTATTATTACTATATTTACTTGTTTAATGTCTGACAGGGGCCAAGAATGTAAAATGCCCAGGGGCCTTACCTAGCTCGGCCATTTGGAGTGGCTACCATGCGGCTAATTAGCCAGGCTGGCGGTGTTATATAACCCGGACCTAGAGCGGCCATTTCAACAATGGGCAGTTTGTTGATTTCGGAGCACCACTAGCAACCAGTATTACGGTGGTGCTACGATGATAGCATCATCTAGAAGGCATACCTACTGCTTTTTAAACGATCATCATTGTGCAGTGAGGTCAAATCAACCAATCTTATGGCTTGTTACTAAAGTCAGAGTTGATGTGCCCCGGCTATAGAACCCGGCCGTAATACTGCCGCTCTAGGTCGGGGTTACTGCTTGGTGCTATGGTGGTATTAATTAGCCAGGGTAGATTGCTAGTAATCCCGGGACTACAAATGGCCAAGCTAGGTAAGGCCCCAGGGTGTGATGGCACCCCCGCAACCCGGGCCAGTCCGCCCCTGGTATCAAAGGTACCCTTTAAATACATTCATGCATGTTATGTTGCTATTGGTTTGATCAGTACAACAGTAATTTATAACAATAATATAATATCGTGGTGTATTTGGGGGTTTTGCTCTGGTAAGATAAACTTTTAGTCCTAAAAAGGACCCATGTCAACGTTTTGTGGGCGTTGATCTGATAGCAGCTCTGAACCAATTTGCTATCCCAATGATAGAGGGAAAAAAATCATGTTTGCAACAGTAGGTAGGTAGTGTAGGTAGGTACCACGTGTATGTCGATTTTTAACTTGTACTAATCGAACTTAAATATGAAGCAATTTGTTTTCATGCACACAAAAACATTTTCTTTTATACAGTTATGCATGCCAAACATCTAAAAATGTGACGGATCCAGGTTATCTAAAAACATTTTAACGCGCAGATTTGCTTGAAAATTACCTTGATTAGCAAACGTTACCTATGAAGTTCATGCCAAATTCATCAAGAAAAATTGTAATTTTTTGAAGCTTTGCCGTAACGGTTTACCTTGTGCATGCTTGCTCAGTAGAGTAACAAAATCTGGTTTACAGACATATGATGATAAAATTTCACTCAGATATGTTACTCAGGGCTCACAAAAAATTGGCCAATGCTGTTCCAAAACCCATGACCAGTAAGTAAAAAAACAAGTCATTGTAAAATGTAGGGTTGTAATGTAATGGTTTTAGGAGGGGGGAGAAAATGGCAACAGAAATGAGGGGAACGATAGTTATGACTAATGAAGTTATGAATGATCCACATTCTACGATGATTTTTTTGTAATTTTTTTACCAAGTGAAACTCTTGTAGAATCATTGTATCAACCACTTGTAGCATTGTTTGGCTAGTTTAGAAAATATTTATTCAACGAATTTTTAAAGTGAATAGCTCTATCTCAGATAATCTGTGGTTCTATCAATTCCAAAAATACACTCATTCTAATCACGCCACCAGTGCCACATTTACCAGTAGGCAGAGTAAGCTATCGCCTTGGGGCACCGCAGTTTAAAGGGTGCCGGCCACAGCCCGGCGCCAATACCCACGTTGTTTCCTTTTTATTTTATTTTTATAAACATTGTGATTTGCGATGTCATTTGTTCAGTCAACATCGCATCATATAAGCAACAATACCTATTTCTAAATTATGTGCCCATGTATGTAGCCCATGTGCCCATGTACACCTCTGGACTCGGAAATCTGCCTAGTAGAATTTCGGCTATGTGCTGAGAAAGGTTTGTTTGAAAAGAAGCATAAGCAGCATAGGCAAAGAGCATAGGCAGGCCAGGTACTGACCACGTGGATGAGCACATGGTGGCAGGGGATGTCATGATCATTGATCGGTCACAATCTAGTTTTGACAAACCAGTTTTATTATCAGTGCCTGCCTCGCAAAACTCACGAATTTGTTCTCTGGCAAGTTTTGTATCCAATTCCATACACCCCTTCTGGGATACAACACCCAATTTTATAGTTAGAAGAGAAAAAAAAAAACTTCTCGAAACCTCTCTTTGATAGGAAATTGCACAACTTTTTTAATATTAAAGAAAACATATGTTTCCAAATCACAATTTCGTTTTATTTATATAAATTGCTTCCGTTATCTCGATATCAATTGAATGCTTATTACTTACACCCTATACCTTTCCGGTGACTATGCCTCGTCCAGGCGGGCGAGAGGTAATGTGAGATAACAAAAGCAATTATGCAATTTAAATAAACTCACATTGCGAATACCAACTTTTTTGAAAGTACCGAAAAAGTGGTGACACAACTGTGTTTTTCGAACAGAGAAGACGCAGGAAACTTTTTGAATTTTCTTCTAGCTTAAAAATTACGTATTTTAGGCCTGTATGAGAGGCAGTTGCAGCCGGGAAATACGTACTGAGAGGTTTTTTGAACTCATTTTACGATAGGACTTAAATATACAATTGCGAATTCAGCTCCCGAATTCAATTGGCAGAATGACTAATTCCACTCCTGGAAGTTGGAACTATTAATCACTTTTTCGTGTGTCAAATGTTGGGAAAAACATTAAGCATGGAGCACTCCATGGTGCGCTTTCGTTAGCGCTCCTAACAAGGTGCGGGTATGTATTCACCCTGCGCGTTTTTCGGGCATTTTCTTTATTTGTACATTTGAAAGTTACGATAGTAAAACAATAGGCGATAATAGTGCTAGAAAAAAATTTGAGCGGAGCTTGAAGCAAAAAATCTCTAAAGAGCGCGACATACGTCAGCCCTACCATGCCCAGCAGAAAGCACAATGCAAGTATAATCGAAATGTTTTTATTCTTTACTACTTATATTTTGGGTTACTTTACAATACCTGCAAGAGGTGCCTACCAAGTACAAATCTATACTGCAGCCCGTTGTATAATTTCACTAACGAAATCGACGCATCTAAAATTGGTTCCTTAGGCTTTACTGGTTAGCATTGGCAGCTTGTAGAGGCGCCACGAATAAAACTGCCTACTGGCGCATATTGTCCAAGCCTGGCTCCGCACGCCACGGATTTTTAACAGTGCAACAAGAGTACTAAGGCAATACAAGCAAATCGATTTTTGTGTGAACTACCTACATTAATGGTTTTTTAAAAGGCCTTTGAAAAAATAAGAATGTGTTTGTCCATTGAATAAGCTTAGTAAATGCAGAAAGCTCTTATCAAAAAACTCGGTACTGACCTAGCGTCCCACGGCACGTTGGACAGCATGTGAGCTTCGGTCTACACGTTCCACACACCAAATGACCACTTTGACATTGGAGTATCGGTGGCAGCACATAGTCAAAGCACACTGGACATTCGAAGAGGCTAGCCAAATCGTTGGAACTTGCAGCCGAATTTGACTGTGCCGATTGGGCTACTCTTCGTTTTGACGGTCCACCAGTAGTAACTTGGCTATTGTTGCTCATTCTGACAAATCTGGAATTCCTAGAAGAAATTGCGTTTTTTAGGAGAGACATCTCAGGAGTTACCAGGTAGTTAGGTAGGTTACCTACCTACATAAATAGGTAGATTTTTGATAGGGGCATTTAACTTGGATCAAAGAGTTAACTAAAGTTAACGCATCGTTTTATCAAAAGTCGCAAGTTGAACAATTGGTTGTCAAGACTGCCCTAGGCCAGATCATTTAATACTGGGCCTAGATAGGTATATACCACAAATACACACGAAAGTATACAGCTTATCACAATGTATTGCTTAAACAATATTCAACACATTCTTAATATTGATTAAAATTAAATTTGAGAATGATCGGCTCTGGACTGAAATTGTGGTTTTCAAGAAGAGTTTGAAGTAAAATGGTTTTACTTACGTTTGACATAACAAGCCTGATAATCATTGATATCTCTCCTGACTCGATTCTCGCCCATTCGCCCACAGACTGCTGATATTCCTTCCCTCCCTGTCCTCAGACCCCAATCCTGTACCTACTACCTACCCAAAAAAAGTCGACTGTCGACTGTCCAAAACGGACGACCAACCAACGCAGAATAAACTACTCAAGGCTACCAACACTCACAAGTCCGCTAAGATTTGAAAAAATGTTTCCATCGTGATACATTTACCTTTTTGACAATTTTTATTTGACACTTACTCTTGTAGGTTGCAAGAAAGCTCCGTGTTTGACGTTTGTAACATGTGTAGTAAAATGACGGAGTCAAATGTGCTCAGCTTTCCCTCTTTAAGGTTTTAACTGTTGTTTCTAATTTTGTACTTTGTTTTAAATGTGCACTTATAAATGTATAATCCATCAATGTGAACACATAAATAATTGTCACTAAAAAATAAATATCTATATATGTAAACAAATATTTCACATAAAACAAAATAAGAACCAAATCAATTAGTACCAGCATGTGAAGTAGATAACTACCTAATTTAAATTATACAATATCGATAAGCGTAGGTCGCTGGCCGACGACCCTAAATACGACCCTTACGACGACGACTATCGCTGTTAAGAAATACTTAATTCCAACACATGTACTACATGAAGAAGAAGAGCTGTTGGTTTTAAAAAATTACAAAATATTGCAAATATTACACAAAATATTTTAACTAAGGGAGACAGCGACGACGATGCATTGACCAAAGGTACCAATGTGTAGGGGGAGAATATTCTTCAGAATACCTATCTACTTCCCAAACTGGCGAGGCTTAGATCAATAAGCGGAATTTTAAGTTAGTTACTAGTATTTTATTTATTTGGCACTCATTATGCAAAATAGCAACTGTATAGGCATAGTGAAGTTACGATGTGTGTATTTTCAGCCAATAAATGGAGTTCATTTGTATTACGATCCAACTGTGTATCTGACGTCGATCCCTCATTATTTTCCATAGTTTTTTAAAAATTATGAAGTGGTACCTTATTTCAATTTACAAGAGTGTACCTGCCTATTTTGTTACTAAAAGAAATCTTCCAATTTAAAAGAGCAATAGACCTATTGCTATAGGAAATTATTCCATAAATAACTTTCAAATATTTTATTTCAAATTCTGGTTCCTGATTCTTACACGAGGAGCCTTTCCATTCCAGTATATAGAGGCATTTGCAATTTTAAAACCAACCTCATCTTTATCGATTCTTTGCATAAAAGTCATACTCAACATTCATTAAGAGCAAATACTCCATTCTATCTTAAGTTTACAGCTAATGACTAATTGACTTGCCCTGGCTAACTTAAACTAGAGCAGTTTTCGTCTAGCAGTGTTTTGCCTTTTGGACGAATCAGAATGATACGATCGCTTTTTACCACCACTAGAACCTACCTTTGAAACCAACATAAATTTTGCATTCAATTTGTAATTTTATTCTTAATTTCAGGGGACATATTACCTAAAATGTTGGCTTATAAAACGAGATTACACTATAGTTCGCCTCATGTTCTTTTGACAGCGCCTCGGGGCACTGGGCCTATACTATATAACATTGTAGAAAACCGGTTTGTTGCTGCCAAAGAACCTGAGACGAACAATAGGTCGATATACCTATTTATTTGGTGGTGTAGTATACTGTCTTGCTCTTACTGGAGAGACTTGCGGTCCTAAAAAGGATCTTGGTGGACGTTTCCTCAGCCTTGGCGCCGACATCTTCAGGACTGTAATGTCCTGAAGTTATTATAGTTGCAATCCTGTCATTCTCTTTAGCTGGACACAGCAAAATAATTTTGTGTTTTTCTGAGGTATTGCAGAAGATATCCTGGAACCAACTGGAACCAAAACAAAACAAAAAAATGTATATGTATATATATTTTTTTGGTTCGGTATTATATATATTTTTATTTTTTTATTTTTTTTATTTTTTTTTTATTTGATTTTTTTGATTTTTTTTGATTTTTTTTTTAAGTTTACACGGGCGGAAAACTGGGGGCCCTCGCGGTCAAATAGCTCGGGGCCCCGGCGGCGATTGGCGTCTATAGCCGCCCTGCCGGTCCGACGTCAGAGATCCTGCATAGTTAGTCCGACACTGGGTACAGGCAGTTTCCACAAAAAAGGTTTAAGACAAAACGTTTGGCTGATTATATATATCGCCCAAAATGATCGTAGAATTTTCATCGAATTTTCGCCAAGAAGGACGGGGGGGGGGGCGCAACATTTTGGGTTTGCCTCGGGCGCCCACGCCCCTCGCTGAGCCTCTGAACCCGGCGTGTATATTATGTTCCCACTTTAATTCCTGCGTCACCGTGAAAACTGTAGTTTTATCATCCATTGTGCTTTTCTGGGGGTGCAAAATGACTACCTACGAGCTATTACAATTTATTCCGTATATTTACGACCCCCTGTGTCGCTCGACATGTCAAGGAACAAGTGTGCAGAGCAAAATCTTTGTCCCCTCCCCCCCTCCACCCAACAAGAGGTGCTCGTTGATTGTTTGTGTAGAATTTTGGAAATTTGATGAGCTGCTAGGTGGTCACTGGAAATTCCTGGATATTCTCAGCTATTAAATACTAGTGCAAACTTAAAAGCAAATATAAAGGATTCTATGCGAAAACGTTCTATTTACGGGATTATAATTTTTTTCGCAATTTTTCGACATCTTTTTCTGTAATTTGGGCGGTTTTCACGCGAAATTCAATCGAACCCGAATAATGCTTTATCAGTTCCTCAAAGTCAAATTGAAATAACCTGTGTTTCACGTGTTTCCAGCACCGCACCCACTTTTTATGGCAGTAATTCAAATATTGTTTATTGTTTATTTCTTACATTCCATGTACATTCCGTTTACACACTTGCAGTCATTTGCAGACACGTGCAGTCATTCATCGTTTGAATAGAATCTATGCAATAGTAAAAAGCCTTTAAATTGTCTTTTAAAAGAATTTCTATTATTTACAATGCATGCCCCTTAATTTTCTAGGTAGTATGTTATATAAAATTGGTCCTACGTTAGGTATAACACATTTTGTCTTCCCACTGCCAGTAGATTCTTCCTCGGCCTGTAGTTCAGTATATTTCGTGTGTTTTTACAATGTGTCTCCTGATTAGTTCGGAACACAAAATTTGCTGGCCAGAGTCAATATATTGAGTTCTTTAAAGTTTAAATGCTTTCCTACAAGAACCTCTCTTGTGGATATTACCTAAGATCCGGATTGCCTTTTCTATTTTATGAAAACTTTTTTACTATTGGTGCTGCCCCCCCATGCTACCTATATTTATTATGCTACCTATATGCTACCTGTCGTACCTATATACCTACCATATTTCAATAATGAATGAACATTGGCGTAGTAGACGGTTTTTAAAATTGGCCTACTTATTTTTTTCGCCAGTGTTTTCAGCATGAAGCACGCTGTATTCAAGTTCCCCGTTAATTTTTTAACGTGTGCTTTCCATTTTATGTTACAATCCAACTCTATTCCCCAGATTGGGCTGGTGTTCACTAACTTGGCAATTTTGTTTCGTCTTTATATTTTTCTGTCATATTCTTCCCTCTATTATTAAATATCCGAATATTTGTTTTATCACATTAAAGCTTCAACTTATTAGCCAGAAACCATTCGTTTATATCGACTAGAGCACGGTTTAGTTTGACCGGTCGGTTTTGCTGTCAGCTTTAATTAAAATGCTCGTATCGTCTGCAAATAAAAAATCACGTTCCTGTTGTTAGTTAAATGAGCTGGCAAGTCATTAATATCTATAAACTAAACAATATCGGAGCCAGTGGGGCTCCTTACAGGACCCCGGATATTATTGTCTTGTCTCCCAATCTGAATAAATTTCCTGACCGTTATCAGTGTAAATCCCTAGTTGTTGTTTCCTGACCGTCAGGTACGATTTTATCCATTAATACCTACAGTGAAAAATGGCGTTGTCGAAACCCTAGCAATGTGAAATAACGCACCAAGCAAAACCTAATACCATCGTTGTAATACGTAGCTCCAGAGCGTCGCGGCATGGATCTCTGCGAGACCTCCGGGCGCAAGCGTCGCCAGGGGGTGTTTAAGGGTGGCGAAGATCACTGGAGGAGAATACTTTCAGTTCTTCAGTGAGGCTGCGGTGTTGAGGAGGCGCTTGTCCATCAAATCAAACACAATGATAAAAGCCCAGCAACAGCTGTGGACTATTTTGGAGCACGCACAGGAGATCGGCATCCAATCAGATGTTTTAAATTTGCCTGTAACAAGTAAATTGCTATTTAAAAAGAAGGGAAAAGTGCTACCTGCGATTGCTGTGGTAGCCGCTATCATCTTTGCAACAGCGTATTTTTGTGAATTGTACACTCTTCGGGGCTTTACCAGCACTTTGATGAAATGGAAAAACCTCAACGTTTACGACCAAATGGTAAACTATCTAACTATTTATAGCACTATTTACCTATTTTATTTAATTCAGTTCCTATTTAGTACCTGCCGGGTACTGCTGATGTTTTTTCCTTAAAAAACAACTTAAATTGAACAATTTGCATGATTACAGTGTACGGTCCCTATGCCTGACCAAGTGACGAAGATATTTCGGCCACCTGAAAACTGCTCCATCTGCCTTGGCATTAACAGTGTCGAGAAATTGTCGGCGCTTTTCCCAGCGCACTTCGAAGACAAGTGAGTGAAGGTACTCGTGTGACAAAATAACCTACGAACTATAGGCGTCGGCGACTTACAACATTTTAAGCAACATTTTAAGTGACTTTTCAATTACATCTCACTGAAATAGATCACAGATCATACCTCGAAGTAATCAGTTCGTTGACAACTTTAAATTCCGAAGACTTGCAAACGAAATCTCTCTCTCGGGCTTATTTTCCTTTGTCGCTCATCTCATGCCGCCGTCGCAGCCGATGCTGTCTCTGATGAAATGTCCAAATTTAACGAACAATGCTGCCATATAGAAAGAATTTCTAAGAGTAAGTGGCGAAATTGCCAAATCTTGAAAAATATCCTTTCAGTTGTTTCAGAACACTTGATCATTTTTCCACAAAAATTAACAGACATAGCGGCGGCTATGTGCCGCATCTGAAATTTGCCGCCCGTCTTTCCGATTAGTATTTGTTTTTAAGAGTTGACTCAAACTCGGTACAAAAGTATAGCTTCAATATCAGTCGAAAATAATCAACTCATTGGGTAATTAACTATTTGTGGTGTGTAACTATATAGTTATAATTCGATTACTTGCAAATATTATATTGTCGAGCAAAAAGATGACAGATTGATCAATACAATGATCACATTAATAATCAATCAGTCTTGTTAAATATAGATAAACAAATAATCTTGAATATGAGAGTAATTTGCTGCTTCTAGACAGAAATTTGGCGTGGGTCTGCGCACCGTCTGCAGTAGTGGCGTAGCGTGAATATGATGCCCCCCCCCCCCCGCAAAAGTTTTGACGGCGCCCCCAAGGTTTGATAGGGGGGAAAACCGGCCCGGGCATTTTAGAAAAAAAACGGCGCATGAGAAAATTCGTTTCGTCTCCCAAAATTTTCCGAGGGCAATCCCTAAAATAACGTCTCCCGAGAGATACTGAATTCCCCTCGGCGCCCCCCCCCCCCCCGCGCCGCGGGGCCTGCGGGGGCGGTCGCTACGCCTCTGGTCCGCAGTCACGTCCTCAAGATTAAATCCACACGCACATGTTTATCTTGTATCTGGATTTCCGAGATTTTCATTGAGTATCCAGAAAAATTACCAAAAAACGCACTTACCAATTTGTAATCGTTGAAACCGTCATTACAACCAACATTTTAAACACAAATCTACTCTAAAAATGGAACGATTTGGAAGTGATTGAACATCGATCGCTATTTTATCTCAATCACAGCATCAACATATGTATACGTAATTCCACTCTGAGAAAACACCACTCGAATGAATGTGATAGCGAGGAGAGGCATCGGTGTAGTTCCTAATCAATTGCGCACTATAGTACGTCTCAGGTTCTTTTGCAGCGCCCCGAGACATTGGTCAGGTAATGCAACTTTGCACAGCCTTTGCTAAAGGTGGCAGTGGTTTGCTGCTAGCTCCATCAAAAAGGTTCGGAAAAAAGGGGCTACTACCTATTTCTCAATCAATTTGAGCGTTTTTACTAAAGATAATTCGCACTGGTTATGTGACGTTAAACGCGAAGAATTATTAATCCCGGCAAGAAAATAATCTGTGCATGACTTTGAAATTAAATATCGAAGCAGAATTAAGATCTAGTAAATCACTAGGGATATTATTTTGACGACTGATCAGTCAGTTTATTGATCGTTTATTAGATTTGTATAAGTATGCCATGTGATATTATGTTTAATGAACAGGCAGCAAAGCCAGCACTGAACCGATTGGAAAACAAGTTATCCAGACTTCTACACAATGGGAGAGTAAGGGGTATGCAAAACGAGTGTTCTCGCGGAAATATAAAAACGCTCTGTGGACTTCCGAACCTGAGACGTACTATATTTCGTAGGGTGAACAAAGTCGAAAATTGATGATGGAAAATTCTAATACAGACCAAAATTAGTCTCGCTTTTGCGGCTGCACCGTTTAAAATATCATTCTAATATGTTATTATTACCTAAATACACATGTGATGTGTCACCAATTAAATATTGTCTATACCTGGAGAATCAAAGAAATGCACTGGAACTCGTTCCGATATACATTTGTGGTTTATACGATAACTAACATCTATAAAGCTCAGTCTTGAAGAGTAATTAACTTCAGCGGCATACCACGGTTCCCCGGAATTTGTAAACACAATTCAATTTAAATCATTGAATTCGCGATATTTGTTGACTATCATGCAACAATGTTGAAAGCATTGTTATGACATGAATGAATCTATAATTCAGTTCTTCAGTGTAGGTGTTAGTAAGATTAGAGTTATTATATGCCAGATTTACCAAAGCTCATTAAACATGGACATGGCCAAGGCAAGGATATGAGATCCGGATAATGGGGTGCAATGTATCCAGAATTCTAACTATCCTGAATTTAGACAAATGCAGAACAAATTAGACACCTGTGGTATTGAGAACACTCGTTGAACCCAGTCGGGCTGCAGAAGACGCCAGGAAATCCTGTTCGGGGGGTGAGAGCGAAAATTGTGTTGATTTCGACTCACCAAAAATTGACTGCTGAACGACGGTGCGACTCGATGCGTCTTGTAAAAAGCAGTTGTACACGCGGCGCGAGATCCTCCTAATTTCTTAAAACGATGTATGACAGTCGTATACTCAACATTTTGTTTGTGCACAGGACCGTTCCAAAGAAATACGTGCATGGCTTGAGCTTGAGCAAGGGTAATTTGTCATAAAACGCGTTATGTAAAATATTATGTGTACGTGTATTATGTGTATTATCTTACGAAATTACGCCAGGAATACGTGATAATAATGATGCACCGCTCAATAAAAATTTGGGTTTTGCGACCCAGCCGTAAGATTGTTTTTGATTTCAAGTGACATTTGGCGCAAATAGGTACCTATATGCGTTTTAGGGAAATTTTATCCTGAAAGTGTAGAGTCAGAAATTTCAGATCAATAAATTTTCCAAAGATGTAAAATTGGCGTGAGTATGTCAAAAATATTTATCCCGGGCAACAGGTTGAGTGTACCACTGATCTCTGACGTCTTACATCTGACGTCTGAAGTCTTCAATTCAATAATCCACTCCTGTTCGCACTTCTAATATAACCATTTCTACAACCTGCATATTATAATGTAATTGTAATTATACTGTAATTATAATGTTAATTTCGCTAAATGGTTAATTCGCGAACGCGACTTTTGGCTTACCGCAAGAAACAACGAACCGTCACGGTCAGAGATCTGGGGTCTACTGGGGTGCAGCAGGTGATCTCCAGCAGCGTTTCCTGTGATGGCCACTGGTACCTCAAACTAAATCAGCTTTGCTTCATTTGTTATTACGAGAAATGCTGTTTAACAATGTACATTCTAGTGTGGTTTTCAAAGAAACAAATACACCTCACCTGTCACACCAAAGCATCACAACACCCCGGTTAAAAGGAAACACGCCGGCAAGCGGGAGTGAAAAGCGAATTCGCGAGACAGTGCAGTTTATCGAGAAAATGAGTACACTTTCTGAGAACCAATAGACAAAATTTTTGTATAGGTAAAATGTTGTACAGATGAGCGCATCATGCAGTTGGCCATCTGTGAACTACCATTTCTTCATGATGAATAGGCGAAAGATATCTAATTATTGAAAGGGATGATGATAGAATTTGATGTTTTCTTAAGTAATTTGGTAAGTTATGCTAAAAAAAGTGAACATATCCGAATGAAAGAGAACGAAAAGTCATGCAGATCTCAAAATTTCAGAGATTCTTTATTACAGGGTATTCTCTATAAGTCTCTACAGAGTTTCGTAAAAATCATACCAATAGATCGGGGTAAAGTTATAAAGTATGAGAACAAAATGTAGGTCCTGAAAATTTAATCTAAATTAATTATGTGATGGGTCCAGTCATGTAGAGCAAAATAGCGGGGCCCAGTGGCGGCTTGGGACTTGGAAGGTAACCGGTGCCAGCTCCTTAGATCCCGATTCCCACCCACCCCAATCGACCGGTGTGGAGGGGGGGGGGGGGGTGTAATGGACAACTTTTTCTTTTTTTGTAGCAGGTAGAGTTATCAGACGAAAAATAATTATGTTTTAAGAATCTTACAACATTATTTCAATTATGCTTTGATTTGTAGCTTAAACTCACAATTTCATTTGATTCTTCTAGTAACAATAATAATAGCTATGTTGCACGCATCGAATCACTTTTCGCTGACCGAATGCGAACGCGCATTTTGTGACGAGTCCGCTCATGTCTGACAATCCCTATTCAAAGACCAATTATTTTCGTTTAATATATATGCGGAGCAGCAGTTTCGTTAAATGCGTTGAAGTTGCTGCGCTGCTATCCATTTCCTTATCCATATCAAGGCCTTTGGCAATGCCCTTTTCGCAGGATAGAATCTACCTAGCCAACCACCCCTCGACGCCCACCCCAAGGCCAGCCAGACACCCACCCACCATTTGGAAGCGGTGCCATGGCTAAAAATTACCATAGCCAAGCCGCCACTGGCGGTGCCCCCCCACCGCCCTAAAAAATTTTGGGCCCCCCCCCCCCCCCCCCCCCCAAGTAAAAATTTAAGTGGGGAATTGTTTATTTAAGTTCAAAATATGGTCTCATATCTCTAAAAGTCAATTATTTTTACCTGTACCTGTATATCCATACATAACTAAAGTAAATCTAATATAAAAGTGTATACTACAATCCAGCCAGAATGTAACATTTTTCTGCAAATAGGAATTGCCGCCTAAAGGTCTAATTACTTTGGCGAGTAAATGAGATTCTCGCCCAAAGAAAAGAATTGCTTTTTATTTAATTATTATCTCTAACTTGATTGTATTTTTCAGATACGCATACAGCGGCCACCCAGTTGTGATAACAGACGCTCAAGACAATTGGTCAGCCAAAGACATATTTTCGTTTGAATTCTTCAAATCTCTATATGGTGAACACGTACAGTCGAACTGTCAGTTCTTTCCATATGACACTGAGTTTAAAAGTTTGCAACAAGCGTTCAACATGAGCTCGGATCGCGCCAAAATGCGGAAAGACACGAAACCGTGGTACATCGGCTGGTTAGTTGATTCGTTAAATGTACGTCATTACACGAATTCATTTAACATTGGCAACATGAAAACAGACAATCCCCTACCTTTTGACAGGAGCAACTGTGACGACAAAGTGGCGAGGGTGCTACGACGTCATTACGAAAGGCCCTATTTTCTCCCTTCAACTGCTGAGAGCAAAAGGGTTGATTGGATATTTATGGGCAGCACTGGATTCGGCGCTCATATGCATGTAAGGGCTAAGTATCACTCATCATTTATCCAGTCTAAGACGTAGCCAGTGGCAGTTTTGATGCAAAACGATTTTAATTATCAAAATTGCCAGCCAAATGCCATGCACAGCTAACAATGATATTAGGTATTCAAAGTCGAAACATAAGGATATAACTCAGAAGTTCCAGCCCGTGGCTATGCCGCTGTGGATCTCTGCCCTTGTCCATGTCCATGTGTGAATCCACGTCCAATGCTGTTGCTCGCGCCGGTTGGCAGGTGGATAACGTGGAGTACCCCTCGTGGCAGGCGCAGCTCCGCGGCAGCAAGCGATGGGTGCTCCAACCGCCCCCAGAATGCTTCTACCAGTGCCAGTCTGTCGAGGTCGTGGTCCATCCAGGAGAAACCAGTAAGCCAGAAAGCCAGAAGCGCTTTGACACATTCAGTAGTAGTTCTAGAGTTAGTAGCACGTTTTACTCTTCATACTATGTTATGTTTTAAACGCTAAAGCTCTTCGATTTGACTCAGTTCACACACGGGGTAGGGTTTTAGAGAGGATGACTATCAGACCAGCGTATTAAAAGCAACAATTGTTAATTAAAATGTTTTTTTTATTGTTAATAAGTACTTCTTGCTCAGGAATGTATGCAAGGGTTCAATCATAGATATGGCAAAAATGTATACAGGCCATGTGAAGTTGCATTTATTGTGCACAGACAAATACAGGTCCTAGCTCTAGATGACGTTATCCATTCCTGATGTTGATCACGCGGTAGTTGGTTTCTGCAAATCGCCTGCTGCTGTCACTGTTATGTATAACGATATCAACAACGCTAGCGTCGTCGATAGGAGGTCGCTTGTCATGTAGGTGGTCGTAGCAGTCGCGGTGGTCTCGATGGTCTTGGTGGTCACGCCGTTTGCATTTAGAAGCACTTGCGGTGGACGATTCCAGGGCCGGACTCGTCGTACTCCTGCTTCGAGATCCACATCTGCTGGAAGGTGGACAGGGAAGCCAGGATGGAGCCTCCGATCCAGACGGAGTACTTTCGCTCTGGAGGAGCAATGATCTTGATCTTGATCGTGGACGGGGCGAGGGCGGTGATCTCCTTCTGCATCCTGTCGGCGATACCGGGGTACATGGTGGTACCTCCGGAGAGGACGGTGTTGGCGTACAGGTCCTTACGGATGTCGACGTCGCACTTCATGATCGAGCTGTAGACGGTCTCGTGGATTCCGCATGACTCCATTCCCAGGAAGGACGGCTGGAACAGCGCCTCTGGGCAACGGAAACGCTCGTTGCCGATGGTGATGACCTGTCCGTCGGGAAGTTCGTAGGACTTCTCCAGGGAGGTGGACGCGGCAGCAGTGGCCATCTCCTGCTCGAAGTCCAGGGCGACGTAGCACAGCTTCTCCTTGATGTCTCGCACGATTTCTCGCTCGGCGGTTGTGGTGAATGAGTAGCCACGCTCGGTCAGGATCTTCATCAGATAGTCGGTCAAGTCTCGGCCAGCCAAGTCCAGACGGAGGATGGCGTGGGGAAGAGCGTAACCTTCATAGATGGGCACGGTGTGGGACACACCATCTCCAGAGTCCAGCACAATACCGGTGGTACGACCGGAAGCGTACAGGGAGAGCACGGCCTGGATGGCGACGTACATGGCCGGGCAGTTGAAGGTCTCGAACATGATTTGGGTCATCTTCTCCCTGTTGGCCTTTGGGTTGAGGGGAGCTTCAGTCAGGAGGATGGGGTGCTCCTCAGGAGCAACTCGCAGCTCGTTGTAGAAGGTGTGATGCCAGATCTTCTCCATATCATCCCAGTTGGTGATGATTCCGTGCTCGATGGGGTATTTCAGGGTGAGAATACCTCGCTTGGACTGGGCCTCGTCGCCGACATAGCTGTCCTTCTGTCCCATGCCCACCATGACTCCCTGATGACGGGGACGTCCCACGATGGACGGGAAGACAGCGCGAGGAGCGTCGTCTCCGGCAAAGCCGGCCTTGCACATGCCGGACCCGTTGTCCACGACAAGAGCTGCTACATCGTCGTCACACATGGTTGCTGATGAAGCTTGGAGTCACTCTTCGAGTACCTATACAACTTCACTTGCACAGACCTACTCGAACAGCTTGTTGACAGTGACTGAACCTGTTCCTTACTTCGCGTCGCTATCTATATGCTTGGCTCTCGCAATGCCCGAGCCAAAAATATCACCCGCCATACAAGGGAAGCGTTCGCGAAGTCGGCGTCGCCTGCTGCTTGGCGTTGTTCCCAAACGGTCTGCGCACGCCGACGCCGACGCTGCAACCGACGGCGTCCCTCGATTATGTTTGCCATCTAGGGGGCCTAGCCTCTACCGCACTTGTCTTCGAGCACAATTCTTCGTTCTTTCAAATTGCTATTGATGTTGAACAGCGCACCGCAATTCTAATTGCCCTTGAGACACCGGTAATTTGGCGGCAATAGTGCATTCCGACTTAGTATTTCGATTTGTACACGCGTACCTACTCATTGTACAACATCCCATCCATGAAGGTGATAGAAATGTTTATACACGTCTCGGTCTGCTTAGGACCGAGACGTCCTATAAAAAAATATAAGAAAACATCGTGAAATGTTCTAGCTCCCTTACTGGGGGATTGCTGATTCATTGCCGACAGCCATCCAATGATCCAAATATCGAACGATCCCTCTAAGGATCGTGCAATGTTGGATTTAGGATGTACAAGGATGAGCAGGTTGAACGTGCTGATACAACGCCTTGTCATTATCTTTTGCAGTCGTGCTGGACACGAACCGCTGGTACCACAAAACCGTGATCGTGTCTGAGGAGCTGAGCATCACTATTGGGGCAGAGTACGATTGATTCATGCCTTCGGGTCACCCCATCATATCGTTAGTGTTCTGCCGTCACAGCATCCCCCTTCGAACCCGTCATCTGTATTTTGAACCCCTTCTGCTTTCGTCGCTAAAATGGGTCGGAAAGTATTCCACACATACACATTCATACCATATTAAGCAGTTATATATCAATGAAAAAAATACCACAGAGAAAAATACCAATTCCTGCATTTCAAACAAATTCAACTTTATTTTAATTACATTCGAGTAGGTATAGGTACTACCTGTAGCTATAGTCCATGGATTGCTAAAACTAAATTAATTGATTTAAAATGTGTGTTTTTGAATACTGACATTTACAAATTAATTCCACTACATCATGTATCCAGCTCTCGAAGCTTGTGCTTCATCCCAGAAATAAATTTCAAAAAGCAAAACACGATATAGGCTGCAAGGGTTTGACGATTGACTTGGAAGTTCAAACTCATGATATTGTACTCTACTCTTTTACCCTCGAGATGACTAGTTGCGTTAGGATGACAAACTTCTAGTCGGATGAGTGATTCGTTCCACTCTAGCGGGCAGGCAAGTAGCAAGCGGACACATCAGCTGTTATCAGTGCAATGCAGCCTGCCTTTTGTCACCCGTGCCGCATTCGCCTTATCCCGTCGAGCCGCGAGCATTTCTTTCCTTCCAGCTAGCGAAACACGGGAGCTGCATATCACTGGCTCCCTTGATCATACCACATGGTATACTAACAACTACCCAAAACCAAATTAAATAGCATCCTATAATGGTTTAAAAAAGCTCAGAAAACATTGTTCTTGAGCGGCTTAAACAGGATCCAATGGGTTGCAGCTTTTGGAGTCGATCAAATAATTATGTGACATAGCGGATTAAAATTTACTTTCGACTCTTACGATTTGCAAACGTGTTCCATTCATGGCATCACAAATTACAACGCCCATAACGCACTTTTCATAGTCCGAATTAACACTAACATAATATTCCCGGGCGTAGGGGGAGAATCTAAACTAAATTCATATATTCAGTCGTGTTTAGCACTTGCAGAACACATTTCGCCACAACCACGGACCACGAGTTCTGGAAACCGAGACAGTCAAGATCCCATCCGCTCACTTCGCCACACAAATTGGAAAATTATTCAATTTGTCTTCAGTGCGTTCCAACAACGGTACCTAACTGTAATGCACCCAGATGTGCAAGCTCTGGACCGTATGCGGGTGGCTGCCTGCGATTGATTTATACCCAGTCTCACACTCGATGCCCCATTTCAATCCCAGAACAGAGGTGGTCGCAAATCGCAATCAACGACCCAATAGAGAATGCTTGCAGCGAGATGTTCTTTCTATAAATGAATCGCACTCGGCACTGTCAGGAAGCTAGGAATAGGACGCGAACGTTCAGGATTTTGCTCTGGGTTTCATTCACGCATAGCCATGGGGCATACCCTACGCAGGCATCAGATAAGCCGACGGGCATAATAAAAAAATATTATTAGAATGTTTATTAGGATTTCCCTCTTTAGAAACTTCGAGAAAACTACTTGTAACATTGTAATATATTTATTAATAATTATTTAAATAACATGTCATTAAAGCTATCACAGTAAAACACATTCAGCAAAAATAAATATTTCGTCAAACAAAAATAGCATTAAGTAACTATTCCCCTAACAGCTTGGATAAATTAAAGTTCCTAAAAATAGAAACTTTTGAATTAAGTGCAGCAAGCCTTAACATATTCGGTGAACTAAATCATAGTGAGCATACATTACTATGACAATATACTGTCGTCATTAAATTGCTGTGCAAAAAGAACGGCATCCTCGATAGATGCAAATAAAATGGAGATTGGAAAGTTGTTGGTCTCCAGCTGGTCATAAATAGTCACTGGAAAGAAAGACAAAACATTCAAAAGTGTGCACGTGTAATTCAAGTATCTTTGATATAGTAAAAGGAGCATAGATTGGGCTGGAATAGAGGTAAGAAAGGAGTGTGGGTGATTTTAGACCACGGGCTGATTGGAAAAAGGCTTAAAAGTTAAGAGAGTACATTCTGCAATTGCAAATGATCTGGACTGATGGCCTACAGCAGCAAGAAATATTAATTAGACTAATCACAGTTTTGGATATTATTACCAATGCAAATTGCCTGTTGCACATCTCTTTTCATTGCTCATACCATAGTAAGCATTTTGAGCTGGTCTGCATTAGTGTAATAGGAGTAATAGAACACATGGGAATTAAATTTCACTGTGAGCATCTGCATAAGTTACGGAATGTGCCAGAATTTCAGCAACAAGTGCAAGTAGAACAAGTTGGGTTTCGTTTTGTTGGGTTTGGTCATTTTTCGGCATTGGATTTTTTGGCCCAGAAAACTTTCAGTTTCTTGTAAAGTATATAGAGAAATTGGTTCACAATAACAGTTTTAGCTAGACTTTGTGCTTTTATGGTAAATTCAACATACTACACAGTGAGGGCATTGTTACTGGTTTCTTAACCTTGCATCTCTTTATCTGAGAATGGGCATACAGGTCTCAGTGATAGAGCCATTGCTGGCTATGGGGCCCAATCCATTTGTCTCTCATTAAAATAACGTTGAGATATACCCGTCCCATGCACAGGTCGCTTGGCCTTCTGTCTCATCCGGAGATTCCTTTACACCACCCAGCAAAGAGGGAGAATGCATGCCTGAATAGCTCAGATGGTGTAACTCAGACCGGCAATGAGGAGGTTTCAGATTCGTATCCCAGTTTGGTTGCACATTTTTCTAGCTTCATTTCCCTTTCAAACTATACAGTGCTTGAAAATATTTTGTGGTCCACTGAGAATGGCTCGATAAGTCCCAAAAAGAACTCGGGCCCGTTTATTGTGTTTCTGCCCTGATCTGGCCAGTTGAAATAAGAAAACCTGCTAGCAACTTGGCTTGCAGAAATTCTATCAAGAAAAACTATGGAGTGAATACAGGTAACCCAAAGATACCAGGTAGAAGAAACTAACCTGTAGTGGCAGCCAGGCAGAAGATGAGCGACTTCTGCTTGAAATCGTCATGCAAGTGAAGCAGAGCCTTCATCGCTGATGGGTCGACAAAACAGACTGAGCTCATGTCGAGTATTAGGCAGAATGGCTCCTTTGGTACAATGTTTGGTTGCGCACTCCGCATCAGTGTGTCCATTTCATTACTCGCGTCTCTGCTTGTGTTTGCCTGTAAACAGCGGCCAAAAATCATGAGAAATTTTCTCGGCGCCATACCTCCAATTGGTTATTATTGGTACTTATAGATTATATTTGATTGTAAGAAAAAAAGCATTACAATAACTTACAGAGATATAGATACTTTTTATGGGCAACACTGGACATAAGTACATTTTTTATTTTGATCTTTACGGTGCAAACACAAGAGATCTAGATTGCAATGTTAATAAAAGTGTAAAACAGCACAACAGTAGTATAAAAATTTTTGTGGTCACATAAATAAAAAAAAGCGTAATAGTCGCGAGTATCTGGCATCAAGTCGTAATGATGGCTTTAGCAACATTCTTCAAGGATCGAGCAATGTGCAGCTAGATGTACATACTTGGTTGTTAGAAGGGTTGGCTAGTTCTGTCACAATAGCATTTTCTCGCTTCATCAGCTTGCGAATTCGCTTCAATGTTGGGTCACAGTTGGCAAAGTGAAGTCCTCCAGTCAGCTTTACGATGCAAATTCCAGGAGTTTCAACAGCCTGTAGAGAAAACCATCCATTACTGCCAATAGTCAATAGCAAAGTCAAACATAATGTCAGTAGCATAACATAGAAAATTTTAAAAATATAGTGATTGCAAGTACATTTTAAAACAAACTTCTGACTTCAATTTGAACTTATTGGATATAAATAAGGTACTACTTGATGAAACACACCTATAGCTATAGGTAGATAGGAAATCAAAGAACTTAATATTTGTCTGCTCAGCTCTCTCATCACATTGAATGCATTAATTATCATAAACACTCTAACCATGATAGCAACTTTACAATTGGTGCCAACCCCAGGTCCGGCTCCAAAAAACAAAAAGTGTTTGTTGTCTTCTTTTAGCAGTTGGTATGTACCAAATGATGTTCCTAATCTGGGTAAAGTCTCTGGGAACCTAGAGTGAAGTGACTAACCGCTTGATATCGCTGCACATCGAGATACAGCATTGCGTTGGCTGGGACTTTGGCATTGGCGGCCACATTAGTGGGGGCCAAAGCAGGCCCGAGTCGCGCCAGATCCGGTGTCTGTCCGAGCACAAGGATGGAGAGCACGGAGAGTGCGATTCCCACTGCCAGGCCGATTTCGATGTCCACAAGAACGACAGCCGAAAACGTGCCTAGCCAGACGAGACCATCCAGCCGCGACTTTCTCCATGTGCTTGGAAATTGCGTCACTTGCATCAGCATGCTCTTCAGTGCAACCACAACGATTGATGCGAGTATGCACTGAAAAAATGGAGGATTGGTTTGCTGAATAATCTTTGCATTCCATATAATACATTCAATATAGTTACATTAAATTAAATTTATAAATGTACCTATTGCATATCTACAATTTGGTTAGCATATTGTGTAAGCTCGCTCAACCCACAAACTGAGAAAACTTAACCACAGTGTGAAATTGACACAGCAAAAAAATTTTTTTTTAAATCACTCCCTGATAAGTTGCATTTCCTCTTTATTTACTATTTTTCAATTAAAAAACCACACATTAGGTAGTGGATTGTAATTATATACATATATAGTAAATTTACCTAATATCTGAAGTTGGATGTCTAGAGTAAATTCTATACACAGATGCATAACCCAAATAAATAGGACCTCAGGTCCGGTTTTACCACATTTTTCAACTTCTAGTTGAAATCCCAACTAGGAGTTCACTGAATTCAGCAAATCACATGCAGCAAAATCAGTTGTAACTACTAGTTGGGGTCTCAACTAGGAGTTGAAAAACTTGGTAAAACAGGGCAGGTGCATTGCATCATATATTGTAAATTACAAGCCAGAACTAAATGTGAAAAAGACAAAACAGTCAACATTTTTTTTTAAATCTTTGGCTTCTCCTTTCCTCTTCCTCCAAAATAAAGCCTAAAAATGTAAGTACTTAAAAGACCTAAGGGGCTCACATTAGGTAGAGGCTCGAAAAAAGGCCCGATGAGCAGCAAGATGAAGAGTAGAAGAGTGCACGAAACAACGCTGGCCAGCTGCGTCTTGCCACCTACTGTCTGCTGTATTACGCTGCGCGAAAGGGAAGCCGCAAACGGCATGCAAGAGAAGAACGAGCCGAACACGTTTCCGCAGCCCTGAAACAAGGACGAGCCACTGTTACATTTACGTTGACGTAGGGCCCTGACTAAATACTATCAGTTTAACGTACATTACGTACTATCAGGTCACGATATTTCAATTTCCAAAGAATATTCAGTTCACAGGTTTGGACTTTAAAAATAACCAAGCCCAAAATTCTACAATTCAAACTTGAAAAAACAATTTTCTATAAAATCTGCAGAACCACCAAATAGACTTCTTAAATCACAGTGCAAGTTTTTGAGTATGGAATGTTTACTCACAGATGCAATCAACTCCTGGTTAGCATGAATGCTGTAATCCAGTTTGCGTGAGAAAATCGATGCCATGGACATGTTCACGGCGAAAGCAACGATGGAAATTAAGAAACCATCGACCAACAAAAGTGGCATCAGAGGGAAGGGCGGCACAGCTGGGAGAGGAAGTCTGAAACAAACATTGACATTTTTTTACACGTTGATAGCCCATGTACATAATCTATTTCATTGAATTTAGCTATGGACGTACCCTGTAGGTATATCTCCTACTATTGACACGGAATATTTTTCGTTCAAATTAGTCGCCATCGACACAAGAGTTCCTGTTATCACAGCTATTAGTTCCATAGGAAATGGTACCGGAAGCTTTTTGCTGATACGAGGCTGAAATCACAACAACAATACAAAGAAAAGTTGTGTTGAACATAGAGCTCAGACTTGGAAAATGTGCAAAATTGTAAAGTCACATACTTTGATTATTTCATTGTAGAAAACCAGAATAGCAATAGTCACCGCAGATATCCCCACAGCCACTAGGTTGGATTGGCTGATATTTTTCGTTATATCTACATAAGTCTGTAAAGAACCAAGACACTGATTAAAACCCTTACCTACCTATCTACTTAATACCACTTATAGCATGTAACACAAAAATTCAGCTTATTTAGTTGAAACTTACATATACTATCTTCAGAGGTCCACTGAATCTTGTTACATTCAGCCCTAGGAGGTTTTTCACTTGAGAAGTAATCACATGAATTGCAGCTCCAGTAGTGAAACTGCTGACTAGCATCTCAGAAAACAAAACACTTAAAATGCCCAGTTTGAACACACCGAGCAATATCTGGAAATAAAAGACACCACAAAGAATATATATTGAGATATTGTACACGTTTGCGGACTTGCTAGAAACTTCCAGATTAATAAAAAATCCCAATATGTCTTCCTCACTCCTGTCTTTTTGCAGGCCAGACACCAACAAAACATACTAATTTCTCTCATGCAATTAAATAAAAATGTATCACTTTGATATCACAAGGCACAGTAATATGGTATTACCTGCCAAATGCCTACAACAAAGCATACGGCCGTAGCAATTTCGATCGGTGAATACACACCAACTGGCCACGTATTAGGGCTATGAGTCGGAGATGTATCGTTTGTAGGAAGACTTGGCTGAGAATAGTGTATCACTGGATTACTGGTCATCATGCATACCACAGCAAACGTTCCTTCAAAGATAAGTTATTTGTTGACAAAAATTCAAGATACAATTACATTTCAAACGAGAAGAGAATAGTAAAACTTACCCATGGAAATGTGCCTCGATGTGCCCATCAAAACGTATATCAGGACAGGAAAGAAGGCCATGTAAATGCCAACTATCGGAGCTACTCCTCCCAAAAGTGCATATGCCATTCCTAGAAAATGTTCAAGTTATGAATGAAAATTCTGAGGATTAATAATTAATGTCAGAAAGAAAACGCCAGACGTCGTGTTGTAGCTACGTACCTTGAGGTATGTGCATTATGGCAACAGTGATTCCCGATACCAGATCATGGGTAAAGTCTTCCTTCCATTTGTAATTTGGAATCCATTTAGCCGCAGGAAATAAGTGATAAAGGGTGCGGAGGGGTTGGCATTTTAGCTTTTCTCGTAGAGTTTGCTTAAGGCCTGAAAGTGTTAACCTTGGGTAAGTTGGAACAAATTCTGCAACAGCCTGCTGTCAAACAAAAATAAGTACCATCTAGAAACCTACCGGGTTTAGCTGGTTTAATGTATCGATGTATTTCATTGAACTCTGCTTGTATGTAGGGATGCTTTGAGCTGTTGACAGGAGTTTGAGGAGGCTCCATTCTGTAAACACAGGCAAGCAAAGCTTATGATAACTAACAACTGAGTATAGAAGCATGCTAATAAGTTCAGTACCACACCATGAGACCTACCATTTCCATTGACATGTAAGGACTGATAAGCTTTTGTTGTTGTTGCAATAACAAATGTTGATAAAGAGTAGTAGAAGTTAGTAGCCTAGTAGGTACAAAGTAGAATATAAATGGCTTGAATTATCAAGTACCTACCTACCTACCAATAACTGTCAAGAGTATTTCATTGATATGAAGAGCAGCAAAAAAAAAATATGTTGAGTACCTAATGTAATACAGTATATGATTGGAATCTAAAAAGTACTGGTAGTTATAACTATAGAATGTTTGGTTGCAATTTCTACACTGTGAACCTAAGTTACATCACTTGGAATGTGTGCTTGAATGAAATTTCAGGGTTGAGAGATCACTGCAGCTTGTATAGTGGGTAGATCCTATATTTATTTATTTTAATCTTTCACTGGAAACGGTAGTAGATACTTTTGATGAATTCAAATTACTCTTGCACGAAGTGCCTCACAATCAATGTATTTTCTGTGCCAGTTCCTCAGTTGGTTGCATGGTCCAGAGAATGATATATTTATCTGATGCAATTATATTAAATCGTCAGAATAAATCAGGGATTCGAACCTCCATGACTAATGGGTGGGTCCTGATTCTAAATTTTCCAAACTACTATTCAGGTACTTTAAAATTAGAAATACAGGCTCCGGTACCAATTAATAAAAAGATTATGATTATCGGTTCAGATTCTGGTTCCATAAAAATAACAGTTCTTTTGGGTTCAGATTCCGATTCGGATCTCTGGAAAAATCATACCAAAACAACAAAAATGTAACAATATCTCCAAGTTTATGGAACCTTTATTACACCACAACGGAACCGGTATTTTGCAATCTAAGAGTGTGTTCTGTATTTCGAACCAAAGCGACCAGGCTGATCAACCGGTTTATGGATCACACCGACCAATACAAATCGAGGTTCACTGTGATTTGCGACCACATGTAGGTAAACCAATGGCAACCGGACCAACACAGCCAATCATTTTGGAACCGACTGAAGTCAACCAGAACAGCATGGTTCGAACACTACACTCTCTGGTTCGAACCAATCGCTGTGGTTCGAAATACACCCTAATTAATGGTTCCGGTTCCATTAAAAGTTATTCTTTCGGGTTCCGGTTCCAGTGCGGATCCTTGGAATATAAGTAGTAATTTGGTAGGGATATATTATTATCTATTACAATCAATGTTAATGTGCCACCAGTATGAACATAATGTCATACCGATAGTTACTGATGGTAGTAGAGGTAGTAGAGCTTCAAATTCAACAATGGTAGTAGGTAGGTGTACCTACCAGGCTAACTTTCTTCCTAGGTTGAGCGCTAAAAATAATTATTCAAACAATCTTACCTGCTACTATTTTGAGCCATTGCTCAAATTTACAACAATTCATTGAACAGACATTGTAAGTAGAGTTTTGTATTCCCCAACAAAAACAAATTATTCGAACTTAAGACATCTTCGTCAGCTGACGGCCTGCTGACTACCAACCAAACGTCATTTTGACGTTTGTGAGTCGAAGTTGTGCACTGCCCCCCCCCCTCCTTTTTACTCCAGCAGTGTTATTCCAGATTGCCCACAGAGCAACCGTTGTACGCGGTTTGATACTCGTCAAAGCTAAGGGGCTACCGTAGTTACGTCTAGGAATTCCGATCGTCGATCCAGGTATGTTAATTTTGTTTCTAAAAAGTTATTTCCCAATTTCATTGCTTTTCGGCATTAAATATAAGTGAAGACAAATTATTACAAGATGAGTTTAGACCGTTTGCAGTGGTACAAAATCGGGACAAATCCCAGACTGTCATGGCGTGTAATACAATGCATAATTAACCCAATAATATTATAGTGATTACTTTGACCGTAATATAGAAATACACTCCGTACTTTTATTCATTAGATCCGTTTAAAATCTGATTAATATTGATAACTTTGATGTGCAATATGATATTAAATTGCCTCTTTTGGGAAATCATTAAACAAAATCTGTTTTCCACAGTGGGTTTAGATAATTTTACTTCTACCACCTCTACCATTGAGTTCATAATCTACCTAAGATGGAATTAACAAGATCATAATTCTTCAGCACCTTGCAATAATGGAGATACTATATTATGTAGATCTTGTTCATAACCGTAGGGGCCTGCTAGGCGCCGAGCGCGTAATATTATTTTTCTATTTTGTTATTGTCATTGTGTGTGTTATTGTGTTTGTTGGCATACCACTGCTCTTGTGGCACTGGTCTATATTATTGTCATTGAAAGAGGAGTTGTCATGAATCGATTGTACGCACTAAAGGGTCAATGCTTTTATTTTCTTGCAGAGAGAATGTCCCTTCATTCTTTATGTACAATTCCTTTTGGTGGGTGTGACCCTGCATAAGCAGAACACAGTATTAGGTAAATTGGGAACTTTGTCATACGTCGGTGAAAACAGTTTTCTTTGGGTGAACTAGAAGATTGCCAAGAAGCTTGAACTGAAAGCGTGCAATCTTATCAATTCCTACATAGATCTCGTGTGAAGGATTTTTACATAGTAGTCGTTCATAGAAAAATAGGTAGTAGGTACTTCAATGATCCTATTACGGTCATTCGGAAGGGATGTCACCGGTGTAGCTGGCCCTTGGTGTACTCGGCAGGTGTAGAATGCGCGCAGACTCTTGTTTTACATCAGCAGGCATCTTCTGGGATGGCTGGGATGGCAAAACTAAATCAGCCTTTATCCATTGGTATGCAAATTTAAAATTCCTTTGAATACTGGCAGAACAACAGTACGTAATGAACTCTTCAAAATTTTCATATTTGAAACAAAACAAATCAATCAAGGATGCCTTAAAATTCCAATATATTAAGAGCTGGAATTTAAATCTTGAAATAGGTGACGACGTGTAGGGAAGGAGTGGGGGGGGGAGGCAATCTAAACAAGAGTCACATCATTGCTTGTAACGGTTCTGTTATAGATGAATTTGCATGGAAATGGCTCCTACCCAGATGCTTCATAACTATTCCACATGCTAAACCAGTGGTTAATTTTTGGACGGCTATTTTGAAAGAGTACTCACATGTATGCACATTTTCTTGCTCTATCATCCACCAGTCTATGAGTTAAAACATAATTTTGGTCTATGTCAGAGACCCAAAGAGACATAGGTGTTGTCATAGGGTTGGTGTTCCTGTTTGTCATTGGAAGAAAAAGATTATCATCTTTTTGAATCGGTTTTAATATGTAGCTTTTCAATTTAATTTAGATTACGGAGAGCATTTAGATATATATATATATATATATATATATATATATATATATATATATATATATATATATATATATATATATATATATATATATATATATATATATATATATATATATATATATATATATATATATATATATATATATATATATATATATATATATATATATATATATATATATATATATATATATATATTTTTTTTCTGTTGGCATTGTTTTGTAAGATTTTGTCATATTAACTAAAAAGTACCCATAATAATGGTAAAAACCTGTAGATTCACAAAATTTTGATGATAGTTGTGGGGGTTGAATAACCTAAACGCCGTTAACGAAAGCTGTGAATGATTGCATAGTAGACTGTCTTCTTTCACCTCATTATTCTTAGGCATAATATGATAAAGTGACATTTCCTTATTTATTTGTCTGACAAAATGTAATGCATTTGTTGCAGGTTTGTTGCTGTTCCTTGGGTGCACTTGTCTGTTAGGCCTGTTTGGCTGGAAGGTTTTCTTTGAAAAAACTGCAACATGTTTAACCAAGATTATGAAAAACGCCTTCGAAGACAAACAGTTCTCATGTCGCCAACGGCCAACAGCAGGAGCTGGTCAAGTGCACAGAGCAAGACCATGGAAATAGTAGAAATGTACACCACGCCAACAAAGTCGCCTAAACGACCAGTAAGTCATTTCAACTAACACCTACTTGTTATATATGTATATATTAGTTTATATATATTTTAACATGGTTATTAGCTTACAATATAAATTCTTACTTTCAGTTGACTTATACCATGGGTAAAGCAAGTAAGGCCGGCTTTACCAGTGACAGATTTATACCATCTCGATTAGGAAATAACTGGCAAACCAAATTTGCAATGATTTCGGTAAGTGCGCGTCTAATATAATATGTGACTATTTACTTGGATCTACAATACTTTTCAGGTCAATACAAGCAGGTCTGTTTAACTTTGGAATTGCAGGAGGGAAGCAGAATTGGGCAGACGACGAAGAAGGCCCGAGAAAACGGGGAAGGAGGCCGCGACGGGCTGGCGTATTCCTGTCTCTTGAAGAACGAACTTCTTGGTGCCGGGATCGAAGATGTCAAAGGTCAATGCGACGAGCGCAGAGCTCTGATGCCCGTCGAGGGAAAGAACTTGTTTACAGTGAGTTTGGTAACCTACTTTGCATGTAGGCCACAATTTTAACTTTTTGGGCATGTATAAATAAGTAATATATGCTGGTTGTGAGAGTTTGCATGTTACCTTGGAGGAGGCAAAACATATTTTTAGATTTAAAGATAACTTTTTATTTTCTAGTATTCGTTACCAACCAAGCCAAATGGCGAAATCTCAGCATCGTCCTATTCATTATCGCCAGTGAGTGCTAAAAGCCAGAAGCTGCTAAGGTCTCCTCGCAAAGCGACTCGGAAGATTTCTCGCATCCCATTCAAGGTAAATTTCTTTAATATTTTTTTGGAGTGCCTACTAGGTTTTGCTATGCTCCACAAGTAGGAAACTCTTTTGCATCAACTTGTTTTTTAGGGGATTACACCACAGCAAAGTTACATAAAAACATGTGTCTTGTGAAAAGTTTTTTTTTGACGTGTTTTGTGCAAGCTGAAAGTGCAGACATTAGATGCTGCCTAGTCAAGACAAGCTACATGCACAGTGCTGTGTCTAGATCTTAATGTGCCAATTAAGTGAATACCTAAATAATGTCTTGTGTCCTGGCTAGGTCCTAGATGCTCCTGAGCTCCAAGATGACTTCTACTTGAACCTGGTGGACTGGTCATCGCAGAATGTGCTCAGTGTTGGCCTGGGAAGCTGCGTTTACTTGTGGTCTGCATGCACCAGCCAAGTCACTCGGCTTTGTGATCTTTCCGGCGATGGCAACTCTGTCACTTCGGTAGCATGGAATGAGCGGGTATGTCGCGCTCATGCTGCAAAACTCTTTTCTGTCTCACAATATTTGCAGTTGCTATGTAGTCTAAAATCAAGCAAATTTTATCAAAATATTTGAATGGCAAAGTTTGCTAATTTTAGTGTGGGTATTTTGGGATGGTAATTTCGGAAGCACAGATTATTTTGCAAGATAAAAGCCTCACGTTGGTGCCAATTATGTTTCTCTTAGAAAGCGAAAACCAGTCAGTTCTTCGGTGTCTGTACGCTGAGCAGTAATCGGATTACCCACCGTGAATTGAAATTGGTTAATTGCTGGACATTAAAATTTTTTTGCTAATATTCGTGACCAGAAACGCTAGTTCACCAAATGGCAAAAAAATGAACGAAATTTCTTCCAGTTATGCATCCTCCAATAAGGACTCAGCTGCCACGTACATTCTCTGCTCAAAGCCTTTCACCCAAACAAACAAATATCCTGTTCTATCAACTTTCAGGGCAACCTGGTGGCAGTTGGAACCCACCACGGTTACGTCCAAGTGTGGGATGTTGCCGTGAACAAGCAGGTGAACAAGATGCTAGGCCATTCGGCCCGAGTGGGCGCTCTGGCGTGGAACGGAGACGTCCTCTCTTCCGGCAGCCGAGACCGACTCATTCTGCAGCGAGACGTTCGCACTCCTGGAGTGGTGCCTGAACGCAGGCTCGTTGGGCACCGACAGGAGGTATGTTCTTCCCCTCGGAGGCAGATGTCGACAGCTTACCCGTGCATTGCTATCATTCGTGTAGTTGCATGGCAGCATCTTGGCTACGCATACATGATCATCTGTTTCATATAAATCAATCGTTGTAATATGGCTGCATTCTATGTGTGCTCTCGATTTCTTAGAATCATTCTCGGGGCGGTGGCTCCGTTCCAGCTCCTCCCTCTTGCGTACTTTGTTGCAAACTTGTCATATTGTCATACTTGCCATGTTGTGTCAATTTGAAAGAAATATTTCTACTTACGCACCAACTTTGTGTTGGATTGAGACTGCACCGATGGCCCCAGTGGCCGAAGGCATAACATCACAACGCAGATTTTAGTGCGCACTCGTAACAGTCCTACCAAAAGGTGATGAGTACGCCTAAATAAGCTCTTTGAGATTTTAACTGTGTTTTAATTTGTTAAAATATCTTTCAGGTGTGTGGACTGAAATGGTCTCCAGACAACCAGTACCTTGCTTCGGGTGGCAATGACAACCGGCTGTATGTTTGGAACCTTCACTCAATTTCGCCTGTGCAAACGTACACAGAACACTTGGCTGCAGTAAAAGGTAAGTTGCCGGCAAAATCCCTGCAAACTCGTGGATACTTCATTGATAGAATCTGCATTTGGCTTTGTATGCTTAGTACCTAACTTATTGGTTAGTTAAAATTACCTGTCCATTTCTGTTATTGCTGCCATTTTGTCAGTAAGAGCACAAATTGCCACTTGTATTTTCAATCTCTTTTAATGATATGTAATAATTGAATATATCAAATTTAACATTTGTATATTACAAAGAGCTGTTTGCCATTCTGAATGAAATCAAACCACCAAAAGAATCAAATAGAGTGATAAGATATCTAAAGTTATGTCATAATGTGCAATGTGTAGCAATTGCGTGGTCGCCTCACCACCACGGACTTTTGGCGAGCGGAGGAGGAACGGCAGACCGGTGTATCCGTTTCTGGAACACCCTTACTGGCCAGCCCATGCAGTGCGTCGACACCGGCTCGCAAGTCTGTAACCTCGCCTGGTCCAAGCACTCTTCCGAACTCGTAAGTCGTACAACCAAGTTTCCAACCCATTTGGTATTTTCCCTTTTTTACGTAGAGATGCAGATAGTCTATCATGCACAGCAAAGAATATGTGGGGGGGGGGGGGGGGGGAGAGTGATTGATGACACTGTAGCATGATTTCCTGTAGCCACTGTAAACATCAGCATGGACCATCATTCTGTGCCTTCCCTCCTATGAGCAATGGTAGGTACTACAATCTGAGATAAACAAGACAAGAGATGTAAGACAAAGGCTGAAGGGTGGTAATTTTGGTATGGATGGCCTTTATTCATTGCAGGTTCTTGGCCATATTTATTCTGCACTCATGCCTTCTACCTATGCTATGCATCATTGTAAACTTTATCTGCATGAATGTTGGATAGTTGGCGCAGAAATTTTTGTTGTTGTGATTCATCTCTGAGCACCCTCTCATGTACTTGCATGCAGTAATGGTACTTTGATAGTTTATGAGTTGATTGACTTGTGCCTAGGAAGACCATTAATTAAATGAGTGTGATTATTATATATTTAGATGTAATTTCAGTATTTAATTCTTAGTTCTTACTATGTTAGAGTTTGAAAAAGTATAAATTGTCAACTCCAAGATTAGACTCTGTTATTTAGTTGGGTTGAAATTGTGGCAAAACCCAGCTTTGAGAAAGCTACCTGATCACTATCTTAATCTTGATCTTCCATCTGTAGTGCTTTTAGTAGTGAATATGTTCTGAACTGTTAAGGAACAATGTACTGAATTAGATTAGAAATGCTTGTTACATTGTTGATATTTATGGGGCTTTCAAATGCTCTGATGCAAGCAATGGAGTATCTTTGATCATTGATGGCCTTATCAGATGCATAGGTTTTGTCACTGTCCAAAATGATGGGCTATTATTGGCTATGTTAGAGTTTAATTCCCATGATTCCTCCTGTTGTCAGGATTTCCATTTTCAATTTCAACTTGCGCAGGGATTATAGTGGGAAATCTCCGAAAACCACGATAACTTAAATTGCGATTCCCAGCCATCCCATCATAGATCACCCATGTAGCTGTCGATGATCTGCAGCAAAAATACCACTGGTTGATAATACCCAATTAAGTGAAAAGCATTTAGCTAGCCTGTAAATTCTGATAATGCTGTCAGCAGGGTTGTATACATAGTAAACTCAGCGTTGAAAATGGGTAGTCTACGCAAATTTTTTACCCAAGAAAAAGTACTGTAGAAAGCAGTTCTCTACATGCAGAAAATTATTGCAGAGGCTAGGTATTGTTAATGTTTCTTATACAGTTAGTATTAGTATGCAAAGTAAAAATTTTGTTTTACTGCACATTAAATCATGAATTGTTCATTAATTAGGTACTTGTTTTACCATTACAAAAAAGGATAAGCATAAGGATAAAAATTGCAACATTTCCCCCCGTCTTTTTTGCCGTGGATTTTCCTGTAAAAAGGAATAGCCTTTTTTAATGCAGAGTAAATTTTTTTTAGCGAGTGAAAATGGCCCTGCAATGTAATAGATCAGACAACCCTAGACGAATTCTATCTTTACTTGCTTAGCTGTGCTATCAATCTTTGGCAATAGAAACATTCTTTTTCTTTTAGCATTTTACTATATCCCATAAAGATTCCTTTTTAGGCTCTTTTCTGTTCCCGTTTTCTACATTTTCTACCTTTTATGGTTTTCTTTGTCTGTCAAAAATTAATTTTCTACACGTCATTACCCAACCTGGGCTGTCGGTATTGTTGATCTTCAATTGTCCATCATGGAATGAGCTGCTTTGTCCATAGCTCAGCACGTTGTTGCAAAGTTAATAACTACAGACATTTCCTCCCTCAAAATTTTCTGCCCTGGTACAGTTGAAACTTGTCTAAATATGGGCACAAAGTTAAGCAAGGGCGAGTTGTGTTTTGCACTTAAAACTTGATGTGCCTCTTTGCAATGTATTTGAAGTTCTCAGAAAAAATGCACTGTAATTAAGCTAACAATTTATTGGTTGCGTGTATGTAGGTTGTGCTATGTTGTGATCAACACGTGATCTTAAAAAGGATCTTGGTCGGCCTCGGCGCTGGCGCTGAAGTAACGTCCGCCAACGTCATTTTTAAGAGCACACTTTCATCACACCAGAGCACAACCGTCGTCTGCATAATTTGCTCGCTGCTAAGAACCACTCCGCCGTTCTAACAATAGATTTTTTCTCATCAGGTAAGCACGCATGGTTACTCCCAGAACCAAATCCTCGTGTGGAAATACCCTTCGCTGAGCCAGGTGGCCAAACTGACTGGACATTCATACCGTGTACTGTACCTGGCGATGTCACCCGATGGCGAAGCCATCGTGACGGGTGCTGGGGACGAAACTTTGCGCTTCTGGAACGTCTTCAGCAAAGCACGGTCTCAAAAAGTAAGTTCACATTAGTGACATTCTCTAGCACCACGGTGCTCCGTTAAGGATCATGTATGTGGATTAGTGGATGAATATTGCAGTTCTATAGAGATACTGCCTGTGCATTACTGAGCATTAGGAAATGGTCTTGTTTACGTTGTACTGTCCTTCAGAAAGGGCGTTAAGCCTGTATTCATCTGGATGCTCTAGACAGGAGTATGCTGCATGCTGATTTCCCCGCTGTCTTTCTGGGCTAAGTTTATAGTCATCAGTCATCACCATCCACATTATGCATCATCACATCATTCACTGAAACCATTGGGACTATAGTCAAAAGTCAAAACGGACTGTTTTTATCAAGGGGTCCTAAACTTGTAACGATCCCGATACCAGTTCCAACAAAATTTTAATTTCAATTCTGGGTCTTTAAAATTTGAAATACGGGTTCTGATTCCTGTTTCAAGAATATCATAAAAAACCATTTCAGGTTCCAGGAAAATAACGGCTCTTTCGGATTCCGGTTCAGGGTTGGGTTCATGAAAGTGTCATACCAAAAGAACAACAAAATCCAAGTTTGTGGAACCTGTATGGAACCAAAAGAAACCATCGTTGAACCGAAAGGAATCATTATTTTTCTAATCAAATAACGGTTCCGATTCCAGTTATCTGAAAGTTATTAGTACCTAACACTAATAATAGCCAATCTGATTCCATAAAAAATAACGGTTCTTCTTCAGGGAACCTGTGGGGATTCCTGTTTATAAAAACAGGAATCCGAACAGACACCACAAATGATTTCAGCGGATTATTTTACTGGGCTCATAGTCCATTTTAATAATTCAATATCCATCTATCGGCGAAACTTTCAGCTTGCGTCCTCTCGGGGTTTGATATGCTCATTGCTATGGCGTGCATTGGTAAGACATGTAGTCTTGCTGCAAAACCTCATTCAATTAATTGCTCATCAAAATATGTGGACGGCCAATTAGGGAAGAGAATTGGCATTTGATCTTCTTGTGTCCTGTTACCGTTAGCATTAAGGCGATGCCTTACGGTACATCGCAAACTATTCCGCATCAGTTGACTGCGCTAGTGTCGATTTCCTGGAATTCGTCTCAAATAGTGCTGCCATTTGTATTGGGATGGCGGTTTTACTGAAGACTGAAGTACTGTTTTACTGAAGTACATGGGCTATAAAAAATCCTCTTCTCAGTGAGTGACGTAACGCAATGAGACCCACTGAGTTCAGGTTTACGATCTGTTCCGATCCGATGTAGTTCGATGTAATCGAATTTACAGGCCCCACGTGGGGGTCGATTACATCGCCCACGCGCATGGAAATGACACTAATTTCGAAAGAAATTTGTTCCTGAAGGTTCAATGCATTAATTGTTATCTTTGAATTTGCCAAGTACATTATTTCACCTTGTAATGCACCATTGAAAGCAGTGCACTAATTTGGTGCAGTTTTGTAAACTCAAAAAAGAAAAACTGAAAGTTGGAGCAAAGAAAACAGTGTAGATTAGTGTGTCAGTGCTTTATCTATTAACATATAAAAATGAATACTTAGTTATGAAAGGAAGGGAGGCAAAGCTGGAAAAATGTGCACCCGAACCGGGATACGAACCCGGGACCTCCTGCTTGCCGGGCAGGTACTCTACCAACTGAGCTATTCGGTCACACATTTTCCTGCTTCGCCGGGTGGGACAGGGGGATCTCCGGGGAGACGAGAGGCCGAGCGACCCGTACATGGGACGGGTAAACGGACTCGGCCCCAGGACGGCGATGGCGCAATCACTAGACCCTTTGTCCCTTTCTCAGATAAAGATACACGAGGTGGATGAGAGGTTCTATGAAAGGTTCTTGAGATAACGACCCCCAACTAATTGCAGGATATAAGCAAACTTTTCCTAGCTTTCGTGGAAAAGCTGAGGAACTGTATGTTTTTAAGCATTGCTTACCACATCTATTTAAGAAGAAACCAAACGCTAGTATTTCGTCGTACGCGCAGGTTCACGCGGGAACTTCTCCTGGCCACAAATACTAACACAGAGTTTTGGAAAAAAATACATCTGTAGTTGAAGGGTTGTTCGATGTCGGATGGTGTGTTAGGTTATGTTACTTTAAAAAATGACAGCGGTGTGCATTTTCAAAAAGTGCCTAAAATTCCTTTTTTACGGCATTTTTACGTAGCTCGTATGGAAAAAGCATGTCATAACTTGCATTAAAAACTACCACCCGACATCAATTGGTTCTTTCTCGGCCTACGGTTTTTTTTCCAGATTTTAACATTAATAATTGTGGTGTAGGAAGTTCCCGCGTGAACCTGTTGTCCGACCCCTAGCCACGCAGCGTGGCGTGTGAATCCAATCGTTGCAACGCTCTTAAGTGCATAAATGGGTGGAATTCCTTGTAAACAGCCATGATGCTCCACCTACAGCCACAGTTTTTAGAATATTATTTAGGTTTTAAATTCCAAAGTGAGAACCAGCCGCACAATCCCTTCCTATTTACCCATTTTTACAAAGTTGTTTTAAGCTTAATATCTTTCGGAAAAGAATAAAATGACTCGTTTCAATTAACGTTACAGTAACTGTTGCTCTCTGGTATACAGCAAACCGTTTCTCGACCCATAATTAATTGACGGAATTTCATACTTGTGCGAGTCTTCCCGGCCAAATAATATGGCCTGACAGCGCGCGAACTTCAAGCCGTAACTAAGTTCTTGGCACATTCAAGCCCGTCTCACAGAGTGGCGCTTGCGCAGAGAATTTTTAAATTGGCTATTGTTTTTTTGTTAATTACGTGGCGAGGGAAATTGTCTGAAAGGCATTCTATTCCTAGGACCTATCATACTGAGCTATGTGAATCTTTTAGAATTAATGGTGATCCTGTACAGCTAAAGATAAGGGTGAAAACTCAGAAACGTTTAAAAAACAAAGGTTTGTCTTTGTTGAAACGTTTAAAAGGTAAAAGACGAAGTGTTTGTCAAGGTAGTTGCAGTTAGTGAATAAGATCTTCACATCTGGCATTTTGATCAAGCCTTTGCTCTACACATTTCTGTCTTTATTTTGTCCTTGTGATCCTCGAGTTAACTTGGGAAAACATGTGTTACATTCATGTCGAACCCTAACACTAAGATGCTAGGGTTAGATCTATATATACGTTACGTTATCTCTTTATAATCTTATTTAAATTACGAAAGCTCGTAATTGGCTAGTCATTTTATTTTTATGTACACAAATTGACTCTGGACCATACCCCCATGGGGACATTCAATTCTCACCCTGTGTGCAAATTACTTCCCTCAAATTTTGTGCCTATTTAGCTCAGCTGGTTAGAGCACCAACCGCAAAAGTAGGGTACCCGGGTTCAAATCCCGGAATGGGCAACATTTTTGGGAGGCTAATTTGTGTACATAAAAATAATACGTTACATTATGTTCTTCTAAAGGTTATAGATAATTGAGAAGAACATATCTGTCTTGTGACTTGCTTTATCTCTGCAACCACTCCTTCCCTACTTCCTTTTGTTCCTTCCTGCACTTAGGACATGGCAGGCTCCTTACTGATGGAAAACGCACTGTCCATTGTTACCCTGTGTTCTCCCTTACTCAATCCTGCATCAATTGTGGTCCAGTCCTTGGTCATTTTCATACTTGAGGTGAGTAGTTCTTATTAAGCATGCATGCATACAAACTTAAATGCTTTAATGCTAGTTTTTTCCCGCTCGACTTGTAATTGCCCATCCAACGACCAATCCGGTGTTCAAGCTATTTGAGTATGGAGATTTAGGCCAGGCATTTTGTTGTTGCTTAGACTTAATTTACTTTCCCCTGCTTGTGATGCCTGTGCCTATATTTAAAACTGGAATAAACATTCAGTTTGTAAATTGAGGTTGTAAATTATATCATATTTCAATAATTAAGAATAAGCTTCAATAATCAAGAAATGGCCATTGGTAGAAGGAATTGAATGAATTAACACATTTATTTTGTTTCCAGGAAAGTAAATCCGTACTGAATCTGTTCACAAGCATCCGGTAGTGCCTTCGCCTCTGCTCATCGTACTTTTCTTGTGATCGACTTAAAATAGCTAGGGCTAAGTCTTAAATCTACTGCGTAAATTGCAGGGGGTAAGAATGGTAAACCGGCATCTCGTTGTAGGGTATTCAATTTTACCGAATTGTTCGCGATTATTGTGCCTTTGTCGAGGAACACTATTTTTTAAGTTCCTTATCTGTACCTTCCATTCTTCTTCCCTGTTTTTTACTTTTAGTTATAAGTTACCTTCAATCTCAAATTGTAGGTATCAATATCCAATTGTATTACATACATTGTACAGAGGATGACGCATCTCGTATGCTTGACATAAGGTGGCGAAATGTTATTTTTTGTTACTTTACTAGTCCAAGCAGGCAACGTTGTACAAAGCTGTGTTATAGATTCACAATCATGGCACTTCTGCCTAACATTAGAAGCATTTTTTTTTAAATCACAGACTACATAGAACCTAGGAAGTAAACATAAATGTCTTTGGATCTTCTGTTTCTATGTAATAAAAATAATCTGAATTCTTTTATACCTGCTTCATGATGTGAGAAATTGAATATCTGATTGTTTCATTTGTGCAGATGGTTTATATTTATTTAAATTTTATATCATAAATATAAATATATTATATATATTATTATACAAATATTATGTGTAAATAGCTTCTAGACTTCTAGAGGCATGAAAGATAATAATGATAAAAGAGGCATGAATGATAAAAGTAGAGATTTGTAAACATGGTAGTGAACAGATATGTATTTCAGACAGGATGATGTGTGCCAAATGGCTTGCAAGTTTTAAATAATTGCAAGAGAGGAAAGTAACATCTGTAAATTTGGAGATAAAATCTATTGGACATAGTAACATGGATTTGCATTCATCGTATGTTGATCCATAGAGCTTGCTCGATGTGTAGAGGAACAGCTTTGAGAGCCGAAAATGGTATTGCGGGCTGAGCCCCAAGTTGATTATTATTTTTTATATCATTTTATTGTTTCATGCTGCAGCGTGCAAACTGGATTTGTTTATTTTATTCACCAGTTTTGGTAACTTTTGTATGGGACTGTAAGAAGGCTTGAATGTAACGGCAAATTTGCTTGGTTACACAGGGTACACAGGGCACACATTGAGAGAGACAGCAATTGTTTGTCTTGCGGTAAATTTTCACTGTCCTTCTCTTTGTGTCTCGTCTGTTTCCACTGACTAACCAATCAAATTCACTGTAAATGATATGCATGACTCACGTCCATTCTGACTTTCAAACATTTGAGCAAGTAATTCTTTGTGTGGATCGAATGCAGTTTTCTATCAATTCGGGTAGGTCTACTTGCCCATACGGACTGTTTAGATATTGAGACCACTTGAGCTAGTATATTCAAAGTGTATTTGGATTACATTCTACGTTCTAGTTTTTGAGAAGGTGAACTGTTCTTATGTTCTTACTGACTTTCAAAACTTTGAGACGTTTTGAGCATACACTATGTGTTAGTCATATTAAGTTCGATTTGTGGTTTTTGAGTAGGTGTTCTACTATTCTATTCCCAAAGCTGTTGTCTTATTTAAGCTCGAAATTAAGTGATGGATGAACATAATTTTCCATTGCAGGTAGTGTATCATTGGAAAGTAGCGACTGAATGTGCGGTGTAACCCAACTATGTAAAACTAGCAAAAACTTTTTGTATAGTAAGCTCACGAATGTAAATCTGGTCTCAGGAAAACTAGCAGTAACTTGTTTTACCTATTTTCACCTGTATTTACACCTGTTGTTTTTGAATGGTGTAACTGGCAGCATCAATTTGTGCTCTGTACCTGTGTTTATTCTACCTGTCTGTATGATTGTGACATTCATGGATTGCTCTTTTCAAGACAGGATATTTAAAAAAATAATTTGTACCATTTTTGTATTGTTGCTGGTGTTTAATACCAATTCAGCCCTGCTCGCTGCTCTTTTTGCGACTGTACATAGATAAATCGATTTATTATCTAAATACCAAAGGAATTACATTTTCATGTCATCCACATGCATCAATTTATTATTTAATCATAAATGATATGATGTATTGGTTATAGCCAGAAAAAGGCATGAATTGTGCAGTCTGTAGTCTCTGGGCCTGTATTCTCCAAGCGTTGTTTAAAAAAATTGGGTCTAAATTCGGGCTTAAATTTTTAAAAGTCAATCAGACTCCTCATGCATTGGACGTCAGTGGTTATTACTATGGTAATAAAAAATTACCCTCGTGGTTATGGTAACCTCGCTTCGTGAATCAAGGCCCTGGTGGGATGCGGATTTTCAACGGAAATATGTACCACTGACTTTGAAGTTTTGCCCTCACAGGACCTGGAATGGGAGTTTGCCACTCGTTGCCGATGACATCGAAGCATTTCGCCTGTCAGCTGTGTACTGACCCTTGTCAAATTTATTATTTTGCATTTCACCTAGGTCTTTACTCTGTTGATTGTAAACTGTATATTATATTTTGTATACTTATATATACAATAAACGATTTCGTGGGCATCCTTTATTTTATTGCATATCCAGTATCTGCCGATATCAATAACTTCATAGGTTGATCAGATTGGGGGGCATGTATGCATGAAAAGAATTGTTCTCTTATCTAATGATAAGGGTGATGGAACTGAATCGTAATGTTGATAACAATATTTAGTTTGTGTCATTTTGTTATTGATTCGAGAGATACAATATTGCACTGTTAGGTATAGCTGTAGTTCTTCACTCAATTTTTTTAAATTCTTTCTTTTGTGCTGTTAAAATTTCTAAATTTCTAGGCTTCTAGGAAGGCAAATTGGACTAGAGGGATTCTTGACGATATTAATGAAATGAAAGAAACACCAATGGGTAAGTAACTGCACAACATGTACATTATTCTGTATCCATCCTGCCCGTCTCTTGACGTCAGTAAGAACTATTGTTCAGATCAGAACTCCTTATTTTGCTATGCTAAATCCAAAATGTGTCATCACTCAACAATTTTTTTGGAAGATTTCACGCCGTCTTTAATTTATAACTCCTAAGAAATAGCGCCAATTCATGCTAGCCAATTAGAGACTAGCCGAGAGGTGACGTAAAGGGACGAACGACTTCGGACGAAATTCAACGGTTGGAACTTGGATGGTGAAGTCAAACGGCGCCGCCGCGGCCTCTGGCTGATCCGAACCCTCTTATTCCCGACCCCGCTCCCTTGCCAAATACAGGGTATTGATCTTACAGCCCACTCAGTACAGATGTCATGACCACGGATCTTGATCAGCTGTGTGTGTTTGCCAAGAAAATGTTGTTCGCAAATTTGTTTTTTTGCTAATGGTTGTTAATGAGTGGTAGTGCCAGGCAAGTAGATGAGTAGAGTTGCATACTACTTTTGAATATATTGGTGCTGGAAAGAGAAATTTTTCTGTTTAATGCTATATGGACTGTCAATAGAATTTAGTGCCAGGTAACTTAGAAAAACTGATATATAATTTTGACCAGGTCAATGCCAATCAAGTGGTCACGAACAAGGTCTCATTTAGCAGACCTCAAGTGACAGCTTGAGGGTCTCCAGGAATGTGATGCAAGGGTGGTGGTCCTGGTTTGAGCCGCAGCGAGTCCCGGCAGAAAGAAGTCCCCGCTACGAGATGGTCTCTTTTAACATAGACCCTCAATGGTGCGGACTTCTCTTCTCCATCTACTGCCGCCATGAGAAAGGAGCTGGTAGTTTCATACCTGGACTCGGAGATGCCGATGCATTCGCTTTCTCTGTTGCTGGACCTCCCCTCGATGTAGACCTCATAGCTTGGGCAGGTACCTTTGGCTTTGAGGTCTGTAGCCTTTCAGCATCTTGTGATCTCATTTTTGCATCTGGTAAGAATCTTTAATCATAATTTTACAAGGACTGTATGTTACAATCTTGATATTATTTCATTTATATGAAAACCGTATCTGATTTTAGTTAAAACTACAGGCGTCCTCATTTTGCTGGGGTTTGGTGGATTTGTGTGCTACAAGCTACTTAATGTACGATGGCCACGCAACTGGTCAGACTTAGTTAGTAAGAGACCTGATACACCAGACATAGTGGCAGGTCATGAGGATTTCATGCATCATGATATCAAGGTACGTACTGAATTAACTTCGGAAGACGATCTCAAAATGATCTCAGTTTCTTTACCTACCTACCCTTGTAGAATAGCAACAGACACTTTGACACATTATTTTATTACCTTTGCAGGGAAGATACTTCGGCCCAGATCTTTCAAAGGAGGCAAATGAGAATAATTGTCATCCAACACACAATAATGAGAGCGACAGCTCGTCAAACTCAGTGATTGATGTATGTGTTGCTCCGAAGACTCCATGCTGTATCCTGGATCTTTATTTGGCACAGACTGAATAATTTCCCATGTTTTATATACAGAGTGGTACTTCTGGAGAAGATGAGCCTACTAGCAGCGTGTGCAACCAAGTCTCTCCCCTGCGGTCGTTATCACGCCGCCAGAAGAGCATGTGGAAGCGTTTACGCCGTGTCAGCGCTCATTTGCCTTCATCACGGGTTCCTGCATGGCTCGCAACTCGCTTCTCCAGCATGATACATTCACCCAGTTCCAGCGAGCAGATGGTAAACTTGACAAATATATACATATATTTTTTTCATTTGATCGTTTAGCCGATCACATCTGTGGGACGAATAAATGCCCTAAGAAATATATTGAATCCCACACTTAATTGGAGTCTGCGATTGCTATCCACATTACACTACTTTTCCTACCATTTCAAAGTGTTGAAATGAAATGCAAATCTTATCCAATTGTTCACAAAATTGAAGCCTTCCAAATGCAGTCTTTGACTTTATTGATGAGCTTAGCGAGCGAAGCGAGCGAAGCGAAACCATCAATTTCACTACTGCTAAAAAAAAACACTTGTGTGTTTTTTTGTATGTGTGTTTGCGCGTGCTCTACAGGCCAAATGCCTGCTTCGATTGGGATGAAATTTTCAGGGTGTCTACTTTAGTTCTCAACTTAGACCCCCTGCGTTTTTCAAGAAAATCCTCCACACCCTTCACTTTCAAAGCAGAAAAAAGAGCAAAATTCGACAATTGGGCAAGTTTGGAAAAGTACGGAAATTTTTTTTAGAGTGTGTATTGTTTTCAAATTTTCCCAATTTCGATTTCGGCATGGTGCTCCGTGGTTTTCGTAGTAGTTAGGTCTTCTACCATCCTTCTACATTCACCTTTTAATCTGCTCTACAAATCGCTACGCTCATCTTCAACGCAACACAAATTGCGTTCGCCCTAGTATATTACAATATAATATACTATATAATATAACCATCATAAACATTGTCATTGTTAGACCCGAACCTAAGCATGTACCAATGTTTCACCATTTGTGTTACCCATTAACTTTTATGTGTGCTTGTTGTTTTGCAGAGCTTATCAAGCAGTGAGGAACGAGATAAAGAACGAGCAGGCAGCAGTGATATAAGACGCAGTCGCCTTCCACGAGATGAATCCTATGACTCTCTGGGCTTCTCCCGTCACATGCCTAGGGACGGTTCCTTCGACAGCACTTGCTCTGAGCTCAGCTTCGACTTCTCACTTCCCGAAGCCATTAATGACACCAACACCATCATCAGCCTTGACAAGCTCCAACAAGAGATAGATTCGCTCAAGACAAACTGTCTTATGATGGACGAAGAGTTTGAAACGATCAAGTGTAACCGAAACTTCCCAGGGATGTCTAGCCTGATGAAAGCCAATACTTCACGCACAAGTCTTGGAATACCAGAGGCAAGTGCCAACCCAGAGTTGTGTGAGAGCATGAAGCAAGAGAAAGCTCGTGCATGCTTTGCAGGACTTTATAGTTTGACTACCATAAAAAACAGCACATCCTCGGAACTTTCTGACTCGTTTCCAAGAGGTAGCCTGGGATCAGCTGAGTCTCTTGACTGGGATTCACCTAAGACTGCAGCTAGTCCTGCCAAGCCAGCTGGAGACTGGGATTCGGCTCCAAGAAACGTGAAATTTCGGCTCGGCCAACTTGCCGAAGATCCTGAATACGCTGACGCACGAAATAATTTGCAACGGCAAGTGTCTACCGGCAAGTCTTTGGATGCCAGCGACGATGAGCTCATGGAGAACCTGCAGTGGGACGAAGAGGAAATGGTGGCATATTCGGACGTAGAGGCGACCAAGGGCAAAAACTTTGTTGAGGCTGAAGATAGTACTACAGACTTAGCATTTCAGAAGATTGAGTCTCTTAGTAGAAGCTGTACACTTAGCCCATTCACTGAAAGGTATTTTCTTATTTATAAACAGTTTCAAACCAATTGATATTCTCTGGGAGCAAATCTGGTGCTTTGAAAGTGTATACATATTAGATGAGCTTAGCTGTCTTTGACCCTTGATTGCTGTTCTTTGCTGGGCAGGTCATCAAAGATGGATAGCAGTGGATTTGGCAGTCAAACGATGGATGTGTCGCATGTAACGAGCGACTTTGAACAAGTGGCAGCTCCGTGGGCTGGATGGAGCTCAGAAGATTCTAGCTGTCTAGAGTGGGATGGAATAGGCAGCTGGATTCAGCCGTAAGAATGCTCAAATACCTATTATATTATCCTCTAGTGTATAGGTGTAGATGGGACAGAGGAACTGCGACTAGAATGTGTCCGGTATAATAAATTGCTGAGCGTAGTGAGCAAGCAAAATCTTCAATTTTACTAATGGTTTGAAGAGCGAAGCAAATTCTCTCACTTATAAGAGAACATTTTTCAGACTTTGGGAAAATTAGGAAAAATATGGAAACTAAGCAAATATGAGAGGTTTTTTCCAAATTTTTTGTGCCTGTTTGGGTGTGTGTCCAATCTTGGGGCTGCAAATTAACACACTCTCTGTCATGCAATCAAGCTAAAATTCGGTACATCAGCTGTTTATGATGTTGCATATTCACTTTTTTCTACTACAAACAGCTTCGCTCATCCTTCAACGTGAACACTGGGGCAGCGTTTCCTAGTTACCTTTTGGATTTAACTTTTTTCATCGATTAGGAAGATTTTGTAATGGTCTTTGGACAGTAAAAAAAACTTCTTGGGTCCTCGGCCATCCGAACGGCAGTTCCCAAGGTCTGGGATTTTCGGCTTGGGTGCTTAGAAAACCAATCTCCATAAGGTTCAACCCATAGCGCTTTTTCCACCCCTAGCACCTAGACAAACCTCTTGTCAGATAACATTCAAATAATTTTAGCATAGTCCTCCATCCTTCCTCCATTTTGAAATAATTTGGCTCTTTGATAAGACTATCCTTTTAGCCAAGGTAAGCGAATTCCCGCAGATATGTTATTAGCATGTTGCAGTGCCGCTCTGAGCGTGCCGCTCCGAGCCATAGCTGGAGCGAAAGCGCTCGTACAGGAGATTCGGTAGGGAGGGGATAGAGTTTCTGTACAAAGAGAATCGTACTCATCTCACAGATCGAACCGTGCGAAAAGCCAGAAATTGTTAATTAATTAGAAATCCATATTTTCAGAAAATTCTTTTAAATATGTCATTTTATAATCATATTATAGTTATGAATCTATGGTAAAAAATTAAAAATTAATTTCAAGTGGTAATTGGTCCTTTAAGAAAAATGTGTGAACCAATATATTATAATATGGCTCTTTTCTCTAAAATAATTCACCGAGTCATTGCGATGCCAAGGCGCTCTAACGAAATTGTTTTATCATCTATGTATGTGTGTATGCATAATATATGTGTATATGTAGCTAAATATGTGATTTGATGATTGGTCTGTTACAGAACTCAAGATGCCAGCGTTAGCAGCATCAGCGAGTTGTCAACCCCTGCCGATGAGTTCTCCTCCTTTGGCAGTGCCGCGGGTACTTTGGAGAAGCAAAATGCACAAACAATAAACATCGGGGAGAAGATAGAAATCCTTCAATATGCAGCTTATGAGTGGCGCGGCAACACTTCAACTTCGAAACTTATCCTTCAAGTAAGAATAAGTTAAAGACCCCGCGAGTGTCTGCGTTGGACTGCTAAAAGCCGCTTTAATCGATCATTATAGTACAGATAGAAGGGCTACCCAGATTATCCACACCTATACTAAAGCAGCTATAGGGAAGCCCTCTCCCCCCGCAAGATTCACGGCCTTCCCCTCACCTACAAGCTGAAGTTTTGCCAGCAATTGCAGCACCAAGGTAACTAGAGCCACTTGCTGAAAATTGGGTCCCTTGATTATAATTGACCTTGTGCCATGGCCTGGTGGATGATGTTAAAACAGTTTGCCAACGCACCACAGTGACTGCCGGCGAAGTTACTGACATACATTTCTTGCCGTATCCTTACCTAGGTAATAGAGATGACAGCGGGTACCCGGATACTGCAGGCATCCGGTTCTGAATTGGGACCCATGGAACCCGCATTTTTTACCACGGGACTGTACAAATCAATATATTTGGGTTCACTTCATTGTACCTCTACCGTGCACTCCGAACATGGTCGAGCTCATCTCGCAAGGCAGGCAGAGTGTACAGTGGCCTAGAGCCATTTCAACCTGTCCAGACATGTCTCTTTGTTGGTTACCTCAATTCTAGTGATTTATTGGCACAACTAAGTGATTTCTGCCAGTTTATTTGGTACTAGTGGATCATTAATGTTAGGACGCACTTCACAAAGGATAAAGTGAACAAGAAGACCCTGGAGCCTTGCAATTAGCAGTACATTTGATTTTGGTGCAAAATAGACCTCCAGCTCATTAACTTTTTTGGTATATTGTTACTGCTATTTAAAAAATATAGTTTGATTACTAAAAATTGTCCTTCATCTCCATAGAGTACCTAGTGGGCTTAAGAGAATGTGAAGTTTTTTATTTTAAATTTGTATTGTTGTATTTTTTGGTTTTCGAGTTTTGTGTGTACCGGCACGGGTATCCGGGTACTGGTCACAGATACTTGTGTCCAATTTTCTCTACCAGGGAAGGAAAAATATCTGTGTAACCCTTCTATCTGTGATTATAGTTCTGACACTGAGATAATTGGCTTTTAAACTCAAGTGCCTTTGAATAACGGTGAAATATCACTATATTAAGGGACCAAACTACCTCGCTAACGCGAATGCAGAGTCTCACGAGTATGTGCTTTTTTACTAAACCCTAATAGATAAACTATTGAAGTAAGCAAGGATGTTGTAGATAAAGAATCAATCTGTGTCGGTAATGGAGCGTTTTTCTCAATTTTAATCTCCTTCATCTCTTTATCGATTCGCAAAAAAGCGCAAAAAATAGCAAAATACAACATTTTTAGAAGTGGTTTCGGCACTTTTAGTCCCAAAAATGGAAAACGGGTTCGTTACCGACACAGATTAATTCTTTATCTACAACTCCCTTGCTTGCTTCAATATTTTATCTCTTACGGTTTAGTAAAAAAGCGCTTACTTGTGAGACTATGCATTCGCGCTATCTCGCAGCTGCTGCGAGCGAGCGAGGTAGTCTGCGTCCTTAAGTGAGATTTCTCATAACAATTGATCATAAGTTAACCATGGTGAATATTATGGTGAATACCCTTTTCAATCTTTGTGAAACATTTCTGTCCTGTTCTGTTGATCTTTTATTAGGTAGACTGTTTTTCACATTAAGAACGCTAGCGGTGTTTCACTGTCAAAGAGACTCCCGTGCTGTTAGGCAGGAGCCAGAGGTTTCAACATTCGCAGGCTAAAGGGTTCGCAAATCGCAAGTAAGGGTCTCCTGTCCTGTAACGTGAAATCTATTGTTGATACTTGTTAATATCTCTTAAACGCCTTTAATGAAGACGTTTTACACAAAAAAAATTTCTGTATTTTATTTGGCTGACCACGAAACTCTTTTAATCGAGTTTTTTGGGGAAAAAATTTGCATTTTACATTTTTACCAACGTTCACAAAGCAAGGTACTTGCGCATCTACCAGAAGCAAATAGCCCTAAAATGATGATCCAAACTGATTTATGACCAGCATTTGCAGCAAATACATTAAATAGTGTACTATAACTGGATTGAATATGAAACATAATTAAAAATATTGGTACATAACCATTCATACTTTGTATCAGATCATCAATGTCCAGTAGCGACTTCCTCTTCCTCACATTTTTAGCATGCAAAACACTTGTAAACATCCGCACAACCCGGGTGAGATGGTCTGAGCATTGAATAATTGACAGCACTCAGTTGGGATTCTGTAGAATAATACTAGCATTCAGGCCCAAAATGACCAAGAGGTTGACGCGCCTTTAAAACCCACTATTCATTAATTCAATACTAGCATTCTTAACGTGAAAAACAGTTTAGTTAGGAATGATAAATCACTGAAAATGAAGTTGAACAATCTGAATATCCCAGAACTGGAACCGTTATTTGAATTTTTTTGGAACATGACCTGGAATCACAACCTTTATTGATTTTGGTTGGGATCAAAGCAGCACATACTTTACTTGTAAATTGGTATCTTTCAGGGCTACGGGGAAATTCCGAAGCTGTTGAACTTGCGGTACTTGCGCAAGATACGAGGGGACAACTACTGCGGCATTCGAGCAGCACTTTTCCAGGCACTGTCGCAAAGCGTTACCATTGGGTTTGTAACAACTTACAAGTTTATGCCATGTTATCGTTACAGTACAAAACCAGGAACCAAATCTAGAACGTTACCCTTGTTTCTTGAGGATCAAACCAGAAACCTTTCTAACTGAGGTGAAAATCTTTCTGACTCGAAGATCTTTTCCAATTTGCATTGATAATTTTTTTTAATCTAAAAAAAGTGCAGTGGACAAGATTATAGTAATTATAAAAAAGAGATACCTAGTAACCATACACTTCATTAGAGCTGCCAGGCACTTTTGGCCTGGGTTTTCGTGCCCGTTTGCGGAGAGGGGGGAGGAGTAATAGAAATTCATTGTTAGGCAATTATTTTGAAAATATATTTTGGGGTTGAGTTGGGGTTGAAATTCTGTCTGAAATATTTGACTTCATATATCTGCATTCATAATCATGCCTTTTACGACCAAATAATGTAAAGTCTTCATATTAGTGTCGGAATTGAGTAAGTTTCAGTGCAAATAGTGCGATGAAGAAACTGAGTGTTATACAATTTGGACGGCCCCGTATGACTCCGTGCCAACATTGCAGATCCGGGGCACAGACGTTGCAGTGGCTTACGGCCGCCATGGACCACTCGGACTTGGCCTGGCTGAAAGACTGGAGTTTCGCTAATCGCCTTCCTTACGCAGGCAACAACGCCGCTTATGGAATGCAATCTTGCATGGCACAGCTTGACCACACGGTAACCTTTTCAATAGTTCCTACTTATCATTTTTTAACTTTAATAATATTGCTCCATGTGACTCATAAATCATTACGTAGGAAGACCAATGACAGCACTGGCAGTTGGTTTAAATGAGAATATCAATATATTATTCTGGGTGTCAATTAATTTGATTATGGCACCAAAACAATTAATCGTACCTTGGAAAAAATGTTTAAATAGCAATTTTAAAAAAATCATGAAAATCATTAATTTCAGCATTTTTTTCCAAAGAATTTTATCTGTTTGTTGTTAAAAACATTAGCACTGATCATGCTTGAGCTGCATTACTGCTCTTGTTTGTTTTCAAGAAAAAGCTAATAATTCCATAATCCCATAGCAAACAATATTCCTTATATTTCTTTCACTTTTGGTAACTCAGCTCCAGCTATGTACATGCCTTGCTGGAGGGGTGGGAGGGCAGTGCTTTGAACACTTATCAGAAATAGTTCTAATAGGTTCCAAAATAATTCACAAAACATTCAAGACTTGATCCTTGATCCGTCTGGCCCCATATGAAGTTTGCTTATCTTAGGTTTGTTTGCTTTATTTTCAACAAAATTGAGGGAAAATCGATTTAATCAATTTAAATTTAAAATCGATTAATAATCGATTTTCATTTTTTGGAAATTTTGAATAACGTATCTGCCAAAAATAAAGCATTTGACATCCCTAATTAGTAATTATAATTGATACAAAATTTTCATCCAAAAGTAACCTTTAATGTGAACCATGGATGGTAAATCCCTTCATCAATATGAAAATCTTTCATCAGAATCAACTGTGAGACTGAACTTTGTTGTTTTTTGCAATTATTTGATACAATCGTTTGCATTTGTCTACAGGTGGCATTCCTTTCGACAGTCGAAAGCTGTGATCGGGCAGATGTGTTGGCTGACCTTCTCAACACCGACCCCGGTCTTGACTTGCACCTAGTCGAAGCTATCAAGCTGCAGATGCTGGAGAAAGCAGTTCAACTCCACCAAGAGAACAGCACAGGCCAAGATGTGCCTATTTTTGCGATGCTGATGTTCGCCAGGAGCTCGTCTCAAACGCCTAAGGATTTCATGAACAACCACCTTCACAACGTCGGCGACTCAGGTGGACTCGAACAGGTAAACGCGTGCCGGGTTAGTTCTTGAACTTTGCTTCCATTTGCACAAAATTTCAAATTAACATCAAGTCTTGGTAATGCTGCAAATGGCTCGCAAGTAGTAGCATAGGTACCTATGAAGATTGATGTTAACCATCTGGAACATGGCGGCCATCATCATAACTTTTGAGCATTGAAGATGGTTCTTCAATTCTGACGTTTTTACTTTTCACTTACCTAGTAGGTATTTGCCATTGAAGAAACTTACACCTATATTGAATGCGTATTGAATGTGCATCTGTAAAAGCATCTGCAATGTAAATTATTGACGGAGCAATTGTGTATTTTAACGGTGGTTGCTAACAAAATGCTAACTCTTTCTCTCTTCCAAACCTCCAGGATTTGGAAAAAGTGAGTGACATCATAACTGATAGAGGGCCTTTTAATAATAATTTACACGAGAACATTTTCTAATGCTTCCGACTATTTTTTTCAGGTCGAGATGTTTCTCCTTGGATACACCCTGGGAGTCAACATCCAGGTGATTCGACCAAAGGCATTTGGCACACAAGACTTTGTCTGCAGCTTCCCGGACTGGAACACGGCAATTTGGCCGCAGGTGGTGCTTGTTGCCGAAGATGATAGGCATTACAACATATTAGTCAACTAAACAACTGGTCCGAAATTTCTGGTCCTCCAAGAATAGTTACTGTTAAGTACTATGCCCGGGTTAAATCACATGCTCTTAACCTCCTCTAAACAATGTCATGTCAATTTATTTATTTATGTGGTGTGATGATTTGTATTTATTTACTACACATGGGAGCCCAAAAGAGCTGCTGCTTGTTAGTTAATAAGAACACCCTAGCAAGCACCAGCACATGCTTCGCGTTCTCGCTAGGTACCGTTAAAATTGTGATATTTTTCTTAATTGGATGATGGAAGGTAGGCTTTGTGCAACTTACTGAGCTGGAGGAATGAAGCACGTATTTAATGATGTGGCTTGAGCCTTGTTCACTGCATAATATGCATTAGATGTTTATGAGATGATATATTATGTAAGTATTAGTATCGTTATTTTCTATCGCCCTACATGGATGGAGGAGGCTAAGTCTGCCAGGGCCTTTGTACTTGATGTAAAATTTGCCTTTGAAAATGTTACTCAAATATCATCAAAAGAAAACAAATTGAATTGAATCATATTGTCGAACTGACGGAATTGTAGTATGGAAGAGAAATTACATCTGTATTTTGATTATTCATTCCCCGTGCTTACCATTCGTTAGCCTTGCATTCACCAAGTTTCGAGTGTGCTTTTACACGCATGTAGCAGGTTGCATTGTAAGCTTTGTTGAAAATAGCTAAGTAGGTGCTAGTTGAAACTAGACTGTTCTCACTGACATTGAAGAACGTAGGCCAAGCAGGGGGAATGAATAATTAAATTGTCATTAGTAGGTATGTACTTCATGATTGTTATTCTTCGATGTTGGTTCAGTTGCAAATGGTTGCAAGTTGTGACTACTCATCATGTCAAGGTTTAATCCTACAAGTCTATAAAGCAAGCAATGCAATATGGTCAGGCAATATCAAGTATTACGATAAGCTGTTCAAATAATATGTAGAATGTACTATAGAGCTGCTGAAAGCACATAATATACAATGTTATGCTGATGAGACCAGTACAATAAAGTATAACAAACTAGATTAAACAAATCGATTCTTTGACAGTACCTTATCTTAAATCATAAATGAAATCTATGCTTATACCATTTAAATTTGGGAGGATATTTATTTATTTATTTCAATTTCTCTTACAAGTGCACTGTTAAGTAGTGGTGGTAAGGTAACTTAATCCAAGTATAAGTATAACAACAGTATAACATGATGTAGTGATAACAATAATACAGTGATTGTGATAACACCAATATTCCAAATTCAATGCTTATACCATCGATAAAGAAGTATCTTATCCTTTATCGATGCTTATACCTATGCTCAAGCTCAAAGTAGGTACAATATGACTAATAAAATATGGATCAGATGAGAACATCAAAAGATGCTATTATGCTGCTTCATCTAAACTTCATGCCAAATACTACAATATATATATATATATATATATATATATGGTCATTTTTAAGAAGTCCCAGTGGCATAGTGTGAATATGATGTGCCCCCCGCAGAATATTTCTGGAAACAAGCTAATTTACGCTTCAGAAACCCCGCACCATTGGGGGCTGCTTCTAATTTCGACTTTGACCTCGCTACAATAGAACACCACAGGAACCTCGCTTGTTGCCGCAAAATTTTGGGGTATGGCCTTGAATATTTTAGGGAATAAATCGTCCTGTGGCGCGTTTTCGGGTGTCCCACGGCAACTCACGAGCCCCTGGACGTCGAGGGTGATCTGCCAGATAACGTGGTTGGTGTTTCGCGGGCACGGCCACACCTGGTACAATTGAGGATTGATTTAAAGAACCGATAGCATACGCCCGACTGTGCTGGCGGCTCGGGATCAGGCTTCGGCGGATATGATCGCCCGAGGTGGACCGGTGCTAAAGCAAGTGAATGCAAGGGGGCTGCGTGTTGTATGGCAGGGAGCTGGATACATTGAGAAACTAAGTACCTTGTAGATGTATAAAGTATACATGAGTTCTGGCGGCTTTCAATGCAGCTTCGGACGACCGGTGCTTAAGGCACTTGCAAGGAAAGACGGTTCACTGTCTTACCGGGTGTCAGAGGTGCTGGCTCCCAGGTGAATGGGGCGCCTCTCGCTGTGAATCGCTGAGACGTTTTAGATCCGGGCCCAATGTCAGGCGCTTGACGCCAAATGCCTCGCCGGCGTCGGGGAGCCAGGAAGGTCCCGGCGCTGCGCCCTGGCGCCCCCTGGAACTAAGCATCCCTCTGCACCATGATGGGGTCGGCGGGGCGGTCGCTACGCCACTGAGAAGCCCACCAAAGCCAAGCCAAACAGTGTTGCATCAGGATTCATCTGTGTAAGTACCTATCGTAGGTAGGCTCAGGAATTTTCAGACAGGAATTTTATGAGAAGAATCTAGTGGCCGAGAGAGTAGGGGAGGATATGAATTGTCAGTCAAGAAATAAATGCTTTTTTGACCCATCTATGACTTTTTTTCATTTAAATATCTCATGGTCATGAATGCTCAATTAATAGATTTTGTAATGCGGTGCTTTTTTTAAATTTGCACTGTCTTTAAAAACATTTATATGCCTCAAACTATTTTCTTTATCTGCACTGGACCAGATCATCTATTGCAGTGGTACTGATAACTCAACATTTTTTTGCACAGGGCTAAAAGAAATGTGTTAGGTACCTCTGCGGGCCGCAAAGGGTAATTTGACATAAAACTTGCAAATCGCAAGACATAGCGTTGTATAACATTGTGGGCCATTCTCTTAACTTGTACTTGCTTGTACTTGATAAATGAAAATAGAAATTGCTTACAACACAATGTGGGGGGTTGGGGTTTCAGGGACCGTGGTTTCAATCCCCAAAAAAATTTTGATTTAGAGCACTTTTATGTTGCAAATCTATTCTTTCAGGAAGTTTCGACCTTAAAAATAATTACGCATGTGTTAAAAGGAGGTTGTGGAAACTTCAAATTAATAGATTCTCTATGGAGAATGCATGTTAAGTTGGCATTTCAAATTTAATCAAAATTTTGAGATGGACCACAATAGAAAAGCGCCGGGCCGCGTGCGGGCCGCAGGTTGAGTAGCACTGATCTAGAGAGTATCACATTATCATAGGTTTTTCCAAATCCGAGCATGGATCTCTTAATACAAAAAATTGTATTTATGAAAAGTGTTTTCATGTTGATAATTGATATAGTGCTAAGCGCGTGTTTATGGAGGCAGGAAAGTACGGAAAGTACGAAAAGAAACAAAGAGAGTACAATAATTGAGAGTGCATTATTATGTGGACTATGAACAGGAAAAATTGAAATTTTGCTCCCAAATTTGTAGCATGGTAGCCCGCTGAAAAACAATAATACCATCAGAGACTATTATTTTAAATCTTTCAGATTTGGCTATTCCCACGCAATCCGCCGACTCGGAACGGAGTTCGGTTTGATTCGGTTTCGGTCGACAACGCCAACGTGCAGAGCTCTAAATTTTTGGCGCGTTTTCATTCCGGCTACGTTCTAGCATTTGGGGATTTAGAGATTTTGGCGCAAAATGTTTGCGGGTTGTGAGAATGAAGCTTGAATTCTGTGGCCGAATTCTTGGTTGATCTGTAAACGCACATTTATACGACAAAGCTTTTAGTATCAGTGCTCAAACTCTAAAACTTGCGATTAATTGCTGTATAACAGGGTATAATGGTATAACCTAATCACTATAGCTTGGACTCAAACATAACCTAGAACTTTAGATCGTTGCGTCTATATATAGCACTGGTTGTATTGTCTGAGGATGAACTTCGACAAAGAGCAGCTTCGATTAAGACATGAGTACTTTCTGAATAATGGGGGGAGGAATCTCAGTACCGACAGAGACATTGTTTCAAATAATCACGAGCCTTGCCCTACCACAAGCTTCGGCTCATTTGTCACCAACGAGTACGCTCTCCTACGCAATTTGTTGCGATTTTTATCGTGCGGAGATCTGATTCAATCAGCCCAAGTCTGCAGGTAAGCTTCTCAAAATAAAATACAAAAACCAACGAAAAACAAGCATAAATTTAACAGCATGGCATATGATCATAGATTTATAGCAGATGAGACAGATCATTCGCCGGGCAGGATAAGGGGACTCCGAGGGAGACGGGGTCCCTTGAAGCTCCCCTTATCTCACCCGGCATAGCGGGAGAATGCGTTCCCGAATGCAGTTAAGGAGGTCTCAGGTTCATATCCCGATTTGGTTTCAGATTTTTCCAGCTTTGCTACCCTTCCATCAGGATATTAGGTAGAACCATAGAATTTAAAGGCTATAGAAGCTCAGCGCTTCTGTGCGGTGGGTCACTTGGAATGTGCTGTAGTTGAGACGAAAACGATCTATATCTAGTGCAGCGCTACTACTAGCTACTACTACTAGTGCAGCGCTACTACTAGCGCTGCACTAGATACAGATCGTTTTCAGCTCAACTACAGAACATTCCAAGTGACGCACATAAGCGCTGAGCTTCTGTAGCCTTCAAATGCTATGGTAGAACCATAGTCAATCTTTTGTGCGATTGCAGGAACACGCCTAGGCACAAATTATTTCTGCATAGCTTTTGCTTCATTTGATAGATTAGATACCTTTGTACCTGTGGTTCAAGCCAACAAGTTCCCAATTTTGTCTAAAATACGCTTTGGGAGGGGAGATGAATGATTCCAGCTTCCTTAAAATGTTAGGTTACCTACTTTTAGATTCTTGTTCCCGTCTGTTTCCCTGGGCATGTGGGACTTAAATTTTGCCGGATAATATAACCGTTTTAAGCTCTTAAAGCACTTTATGTAGGTAATAAGTAATCACTAAGTTGTGCAGGTGTATTTTGCCTTAACTTTCCAGAGGATGGCTGCATGCTGCGGAAATGGAACTGGCTTGCCGTTCCTTGGCTGGTGGTTCGGCTTGGGCTGGTTTCAGGACTGTCTCTCCGATTTCTGCATTCCAGCAATGGGCGGATTCGATCCTTCACCCGACCATTTTGTGCATGTGGTTTAGTAATGAACCACTCGATTTGTTTTGGCTCCGAAATGGTGACTTTTTGCTGTTTATCTTGTCTATCTCGTCTATCTCGTCAGTCGGATGAGCCAGCCCACAGTAGATAGTAAAAATCTGAGTCTGATTATAATAAAAATTTTTTTAGTAAAATTTTTAGTCATACAATATTGATATCAGTGATGCAATTAGATTTTCAATTTTCCCAAATTTTTTATTAACTTTGTTTCAAAATGCACAACTGGTTGACAATCTATTTTTTAAACATCGATATTTAACTCGGAGAAATAGTAGTAGGTTAATCTATTTAGGAAAGGAGCTAGATTATTGAAGCCAGGATCACAAAAAATGCCATTATGTTTGCATTTGTGGGGGAGGGATATTAGAGCAGCCTCTTTTTAAATTAAGCATGTTGAATCTTTATTCTCAAGAATATATTGAGTACAACATACTGTGAATGCTGTATATTGACTATGTTTTCTGAATTTAGCTGACAAGAAAAAATTCCCTCTGATCGACAAACTAAATGAGTTTCTTTCTATTCTGAAAACTCCGCTATTGTCCGTTGTTTCGGATCTTGGTATGATTGGAACCACGAGCGACCTGGTGGAGATAAGTGAAGGTGAGTCCAGCCGAGATGGACCACGCAGTCCCCACTGGGATACCTATGCATTTTGAAGCTGTTTGATTTTGTTTCTGACATCTCTTAGGTTGGTTCACATATTTATTTTTTGCAGGGCCAACGTTTGGCAATACGGTGAAAGGTTATGCCAGCTTGCTCACTATTCCCAAGATGCAGGGCGTTGAGGTTCACCAATTCCGTATCAAAATGATCCATGCTCGAAAGATAATGGAGGTAAGCAACAGTAAACAGTAATTGCAACATGTTTTTGACGTCTCCATGAAATTAAATATAGATATCTACTATAATGTTAGGTATTTGTGATTTGATTTATAGTGATCTAGTTTTTTACTTATGCATGTTGAGGGCTGTTTTATGTTAGAAAAGTAGCTCAGATAATCGTAGAAGGCACTTGTGATTATTGCAGCTCGAAAAACTTAACTTTTTGTTCAGTTAAACTAGGGCTTTGCGAACGCTATCTGTGTTGTGTTGAAAATGAGCATTGCGGTTTGTGTATTGTGGGTAAAAAGGTGGAGGCAGAAGGCCGATGAAAACCATGGAGCACCAAGCCAGATCGTTGCCATCTCGAAAATTCTGATCACTTAAAAATGTAGACGATTCTGACCTTTCTAATTGTTTCTCTCCAAGCTGTCAGATAGCAAAATTATGACAGATATATCTCTCCAATCTAATAAAAACCCTTGGAGATAAATTTCTTGTGCGGATTTACTTTCAATAACTTGCATGTACGAAATTGACAAAATTTCTGACAAACTTGAAGTCAACTAAGCTGGTGTGATGTTTCGATGTGGTTTTGATGGTTTTGAAGAGAAATATTTGAAATTTTGAAAATTTTGTAAAATTACGTGCTTATATAAATTTCAGCACTTTTCCAAATTTTCCCAATTTTGAATAGTGCTCTTTTCTCTGCTTAGAAGGGGAGGGGCATGGAGGATTTTCTTCAAAAACACAAGGGGTCTAAGTTCAGAGCAACAGTAGGGACCCTGAAAATTTCATCGCAATCGAAGCAGGCATTTTTTGGTCTGTAGAGCGCGCTCAAACACACATACAAAAAAACAAAAAAAACACAAGTGCTTTTTTTACCAACTTAGTGAAATTTGAAGATTTTGCTACGCTCACCAATTAATGATGTCAGAGTGCAAAATTTTTTGAAGTGAAATAATTTAGTTGTAAATGTTCATTTCCAGATAGACCACAAAGCACGACCACACTGGTTGCTAAAGCGAATTAAGGGTCCGGAGAAACCAATTCGGTGCATCTTATTTTACATTAACGAGTGTCTGCCCATTGAACCAGGGATAATGTTTAAGGCCCTACAAAACAGGTAATTTTCACACTCAGGATGTTAGTTTAGGTAACAAACAGAAAGACTATAGGTACAATTGGGCATTAGTCTAGCGGTTGACTGTAATTCCATGAAACGCTTTTAATAAAGTATTATAATGGATTGTTTATAAAATACTTGGGATTCAAGTCAGGTACCAGAACAGAAGGTTAAACATTTACGATAATAATAACATGTGCCACAAACACAAACACAATCACATTAATGGTTAGAACCAGGGCTTTGAACCGAACCGAAACTGATGACCGAAAAAACCGCAGTTATCAACCCGAACCGGAAACGAAATAATGAAAAGTGGCCTGAACCGTAACCGAAACGAAACCGAAATTTTATAATGGTTTTTTTCGGTTCTTTTCGGTTCACGATTTGGGGAAATTTGCATGTAAAATAGTTTTTTCTCTTAACCATAATAGATCCCAAATCATGGTACTATATGATCCCAAATAACTTATTAACCTTTTTTGGATTACATACGTATATTTTGTATACTCATTTCTGATTTCTGACTGAGAACTTCCATCAAAATGTATCTCTCAAACAATGCAAAGACACTACAATGACAAAGAAACGATCAAAGGAAGCTCTGATTTTTGCCAAATAATTTCGCTGTGATGCTTGCAATCAAGAGACCATTTGCGTTTGGTGGAGTGGGCATCGGATGGGTGGCCATTGTTATAATGACAAATGGGTCATGGTGCACACTGAAAGTACACTCATGTCCCTAGCTTTCTGATCGTCATATTAGCAATATTTCCCACTTAAAACACTGTTTTAAGAACTTGCAGTTCTATCTCTTCTTCATTTGGCAATTGAACGAATGGCAAGTGACGACATATCGTCAGAATTTAGAAATATAATTTAGTTCAGTGCAGCCCCACCGCAGAGATGCTATTTTGGGTGCCTACACGATAGGGGCAAATTTTCCTTCCGAACCGATGAAACCGAAACGAAAACCGCAAAAAATAGAGGTTCGAAACGAAATTATTTTTTTTGGTCGAACCGAAAACCGAACCGAAATAGTTCCCTGAACCGTAACCATAACCGAAACGAAAAAACATTTTGGTTCAAAGCCCTGGTTAGAACACAGAAATGTTAGTTCTAAATTAGGTATGGTAGTAGCTAGGGTGCAATGGGACTGGAATCCTAGAAATGCCAGGAATCCTATGGGCTAAGGGCTTTTACAAAGCTTAGCAAGCTTTTGTGTGGCCATGTTAACATTGGAGTGGATAATATGTGGTTTGAGCTTATGAAATAACATCAATTTAATGCTCCAGACCAGACTGCCTCCTAATTATAAATTTAGAGAAAAGTTTCTCATCAACTGGAAACAGTATGCAATTTAGGCTAACAATAATTAGAAGCATTAGTACAAGTTAGGTCAAAAAATAATTCAAAGGGTTGCCAAAATTACAAACAAGATAAAATCTTTTTTTTAAGCTGGTCTAGTTGTCTCCAGGCCTTAATGAAAATTACAAACAAGATAAAATCTTTTTTTTAAGCTGGTCTAGTTGTCTCCAGGCCTTAATGGTAGATTTAATAATCGAGCAAACAACAAAGGTCTTTCCTAAATGTTGCGTATGACTGGTTACGTGGCCAGTGGAAATAAAACGAGATACCGAGAAGGTAAAAGTTACACTTTCAAGGCCGTGGCATCCAACTTATAGCAAAAAATCACTTTACTCCGACTTTCACTTTACCAATGCACTGATGAGTTTGCTGATTGACTGGTGATCTAGGCAGACTGAAAAGCTGGTGATCGGTGGAGCTTTCATCATGCCGTACAAATCTACAACCATTGATAAAAAGCAGTTCGCCATCGTGGGCGTTGCTTTCTACGGTGAGAACGTAGAAGCATCGTCACTTGCCCTCACCCTTGGCCACAAGACTCCAGAGGCGGTAGAGGAACGTATGCTAAAGGTAATATCAACACCTTTGCAAATTGACTAAATGATAATCCCTCGTATCAAATTTGTGCTGTTGCTGTTAGTGAGTTTTTATTACAGTTAATCTCGCTTTTACGGGGAGTGGATTTGCATCTCCAAATGGGATCCTAATGCAGAAAAAAAAAGCACATGGGTGGTTTAGAAACTTTTGGCTCATTTAGAGCTCTTTAGATATGCAAATTGCAATATCCTTCGGAGGAATTTGAGCATTCAAGCATTAAGTACTATTCAAGGACAGAGAATCAGGTTTCTGTCGTGACTAAAACTTCTGATTTATCAATAATTGTCTTCAATTAACAATTGTGACAATGTTTCGATGTTGCGTCCTAGGCTCATTATGGACACGACATCTCGATTTACACACAAACAATTGCGGTAGTCAATCACGCCATCGTCTCTCATTAGATCTCATACCAACAAAGGTTGGGTCCTGTTGAGGTAGCAGTTCTAACTTCTAATTGTTATTTTGATGAGTGCCATTTATGAAGATAGGACTAATTGTTTGGTGTTGTTGCAGTTTGCCACGGGGTCCGTGAGAGGTAAAGTGAACCTGGCCTTCATGTTCACGTGCTGCGGCCGAGGCCAGGCATGCAACCGTGCAGTTGACCGCACTAACGTTGATTCACAAATATTCAAACAACATTTCCCTACCACCCCTCTCCATGGGGTCGTTGGCCTTGGCGAAATCGGCTGCGACTGGTTCCCACGTGAGTTGAATTTTTGGATGCTCTCACAAGTCGCAACGCTGAACTTTGTAAATGTTTGCACTTTTATTTGCTGCTGCATGCATGATTTCTTCTTACCCTAGAGTGGTTTTTACCTTGATTGCATAAGCATTATTTATTTTACCTTTGTTACAAAGTGGGTCATTGAAGTTAACATTTCCCATTATTAAGGACTTGTACCAACTCCTTTACGACCATTATTTTTTCTTAACTATACCGAGACAAATGCCATCTTATGCTTCCTTTGTAAGCCTTGCATCTAGGTAAAAACAATGCAAATCAGTTTCAAGCTACTCTGCAAGCACTTGGTTAAAAAGATGCTGCACATTAAATGTATCAGGTTGTTAACTCGAATATTCCGATCTTTTAATGTATTCAGTCTGGGCAGGCTGCCACTAGCATTGCTACTGGCATTGTCATTGATTGGTTTAGCATTGTCTTTGACTGCCTCCTTGAGAGTTTCTGTGCTCAATCTAATGCTAATATCAGCTTTGTTTTCAGTGGAGAATGGGATCGTTCAATCAAAGATCACCGACAGAGATTGGTTGCGTACGTTCGTGGAACAACAGTACGCTACAGTGATTATTCACCTTGCCTTTGGCCTTGATTCATACGAAGAGCATCTACAACCACCTCACATTGAGGCCAATCTTGCCGTGGCTGCTACTTTGGAGTCCCTGGAAGAATCTGTCTCAGGTGAACCTTCCAGTGCCCCACATGCCGGACTTTCCAGTGTGCCTGGCCTTGATTCAAATGAAGTGCATCTGGAGCCACCCCATGTAGCCGTGACTGGGGCTTTGGGGCGCCTAGAAGACTCTGTCCCTGATGAAGATCCTGCATCAGAACTTGGACCCACAGTGGAGAAAGTCTTTAAACCAGCGGCTGAATCTTGCAGTGCTCTACAAGCCAGACTTTCCAATATGCCTGGACCTTCCAGCATGCCAGAGCCTGAACCTTCCAGGATGTCGCAGGCATTTTGTGGAGAGGGCACTTCTGGGGATTCGAGACAATAGTCTACGCGGAAAGATGAAAAAATAATTAACTGTCTGAAGAATCAAAGAATTAAGATGGTGTGCCTTATCAAGCCGCATTAACACTTAGTACAAAATAAGAACGGGAAATTGGTATCAACTGGCAACTACTAAAACGTAACAGCAACAAAACCAGGCATAGGTATCGTATTGTATATGTTTTCTGGCCATATTTTCTTTGGCCAGGCTGCTGCTGATGCTCAGATTGGGCTCTTCGGTTCCTTCCAACAACGGTGCTGACTGATGACTGCCGGTGCCCCAAGACATATCTGACTGCCTTGTTTTGAGCGTACTTCATTGGGATTTACGTTTTGTTTTACTGAACTGCACTTTGTGACTGATGGCTGCCGGTACCCCAAGACATATCTGACTGCCTTGTTTTGAGCGTACTTCATTGGGATTTACGTTTTGTTTCACTGAACTGCACTTTGTGACTGATGGCTGCCGGTGCCCCAAGACATATCTGACTGCCTTGTTTTGAGCGTACTTCATTGGGATTTACGTTTTGTTTTACTGAACTGCACTTTGTGACTGATGGCTGCCGGTACCCCAAGACATATCTGACTGCCTTGTTTTGAGCGTACTTCATTGGGATTTACGTTTTGTTTTGCATCAAGTTAACTACACATCACTGAACTGCACTTTGTAACTGAGCAGTTTTACTCAAGGATGGGTCAAACCAAACTCTTATAGGCATGCTCCTTGGCCTTCTGGAGCCTTTTTTGTAGGTTTTGCATACAGAGTGCAGGTTTCTTTTGGAATTTGGTACTTGTAACACCCAGGTACTCTCTATCCCATGAGAGAAAATGCTTTCCACTGCAGCGTTGGTTCCATTTTTGCATGCCTTTTGCCCATCCATCTTCAAGATGGTCGCCCTTACCGTGTCAAGTCATGCAATGGTGAGAAACATTGCAGCGGAAAGTATATTCTCTCGTGGGGCAGTGTACTTGTATGTCGAGGGCTAGATGATTTGGAGCCCGCTGAGGATTTATATTGGTTTCAACACCAACCAGTCTTCTCCCCCTAAAGCTGATGATATTCAGCTTAGCTTATTTAATGAAAGAAATACAATTTAGCTTTAGGGGTCAGTACCATCGTTCAGATCTTATCTTGTATGAAGCGTAATTTGGTAAAAGCTTTACAGATTGCATAACAAAGTTCCTCATAGTCTCTCCAGAAGGCTTGGGCAATGGGGCTCTTGCTTTTCTATAATAATAAGTTCCATGTGTAATTTTCTAGTTTAATTGCAAAGGTAATTTCTCTTACGAATTAATTACTAATTAGGAAGCTAGAGCGTTGTTTGACCTTGTATTGTACAATTAATAAGTTTTTTTCTGTGGTATCAGCTTTAATGCTTGGGCAATGGGGCTCTTGCTTTTCTATAATATTAAGTTCCATGCATAATTTAATTTGCTAGTGTCATTGCATAATGTTTTTTCTTACTAATTAATTACGAAGCTGGAAGCTAGAACATCGTTTAGCTTATTTAGTTTCGAATACTTTTTTTTGTGTCAGCTTTAATGTTGGGCAATAGGGCTCTTGCTTTTCTATAATAATGAGTTCCACATGTAATTTCCTAGTTTCATTCCATTCTTTTTTCTCACCAATTAATTAGTTAATGTTGTTCACTATTGGGTTTGTTTTTATTGCTGCGTTAGGTTTAGAGCCAAGGTTACCATAACTACTTGCCAAGTTTTCCTGACTTGCAGTTACTATTTTATAATTACTAACTAGTAACTACCATACATTACTAGCTACCTACATCATGGTACTGATGTCCAAGTTCCTAGTCATATTGTGTTTCATTTTTTGCTCTTAATTAATTGGTAAGTTAGCTTTAAAGCCAGAACATGGTTCGAGCTAGGTTCAAAGTGTAACATGTTGTTTTCTTTTAGTTGTTTTTTTTGTTAATTGCAAGTGAATTTGCAATTAATTAATACTACCTCAAGTTTGGTTGAATATCAAAGTCACTTTTTTTTTGTAGTATGTTAGTTTGTGCTTTACAAGCTAAACAACCATAATTATTAAAGTTAACTGTTGCAATGCAGGGAGGCATATTTTCTTCTAATAAATAGCTGAAATGAAAATTATTATATATTTCTTTATTGATATATTTCTTTAGGATTCACTAGATATTTAGTGGGTTTTAGTTCTATGCAAGTTCTATGTTCATTTACTGGATTTTTAAAAGCTTTGGTCCGACCAAGAAAGCAATTCTGTAGATTGACCACTTGATCATGATGAAAACACTACTTTTTACTGCCAGTAAATATTTCCATGAATATTAACTCCAATCAACTGACTGATGCATATATTCTATATGGGAACATGTGTCACTTTGATATTAAAACCTGAAAGAACATATTTAAAAGTACAATTTACGAAAAAAATACCAAAATTCAACGAGATAAATGCATTTTAAGTATTTATTTAACTTCAAGTACGGAGCAGTATTGGCTGGAGATATGAACACCAAAATTGTACACTACCTTGCTTACGTCTTGCTCTGTGGTTACCAACAATAACAATGACATTTTTAGGCAATGGCTGTTTCCTGGTATTATCCTGGATTCAAGCAGATGTTTACAAAATTCAGAGGGTACCAGGAAATTGGTAGTATTCAAAGCCAACACATATTGCTTTTCCTCAACAGTGGAGTGACATCATCAGTGGTCACCTTGGGTCACCTTCCCTATAAAAAAATATAATTTACCTTTATAGTCTTAAAATCTATAATTTAGGTGCAGGCATTTCCTACACAGACACAAGTTAAAGCCGGCCAGCCATGCCTGACGCTTCTTGACTCCTGCAATCTTGACCTCTCAATCAGATATCTATTAAAAGTCATCTGATACTTCTCCCTCCTCCTCACATTTACTTTTACCATCTTTCACAACGTATTCACGTCCGACTCTATTCTGAATTCGGTTAGGATGCATAGGTTTCATGTTCCCAAACCATTGCAATTGCTCCCTTCCCAACCTAAATACCATGACATTTCTGCTCCTAAACTCAGAACTCTTGCCTTGTCCATTTTCATTACTCCCTTCACACTTCTCAAAAATTTGGTCTCGGCTGCCTGGCTTTCTTTTTTTCCACCCATCGACCGTGTCACTGCCGTGTCTGTCAATATTGGCAAATACAAAAAAAATCACTGGGGCTTTGTCCCACAGTGATTTCCAAACAGATTGGAAAAATACACTGCTTTTTGTAAGTAATCTTTGTATTACTTCTTTCTCTATTGTTGCTATTTTATTAATTACACTTTCCAGGTATTTGAATTAGTCAGTCTCTTGGAAGCCTATTTACTTTATAGTTATTCCCACTCTTTCTCATAGACATAACACTCACTCTTTTCATGACTCAATTCCAACTCCAACCCCATCTTGTCTCCACATTCTGTATATCTATCTATCTATCTATCTATCATTCCACCTATCATTCCACCTGATTACCTTCTCTTGAATTTCTTCCTAATTTCATCCCATAATAATACACCTGCTACATAAATCATTGTTCTTGAATCTACATAATTATTTTTCGCGATTTGAAAATGCGATTTGTAAAGAGTAAAATGGTAAATAATGGTAATGATAAGAACTTAATCATATTTTGATTCTATTGTATAAGGATTCCCAAAAAGTGGCAAACTCAAATTCTAGTCTACACCTACGCTTTCCCATTCTTTGCCTTACCGTAAATTTAGTGTCATAATATCATCTGGACTTGTTTTACACTTCTTTCACAAACATTGCAGTTATTTTGTAGATATATAAGTTGCACATACTCATTTGAACGTATTTCATCTCAATGCATTCATACTTTCCGCAAAATATAACTTTCATTTCATTGGTCGTAATCCAACTAACCAGAAAGTGTGTAGAAAGCTACTGTAGTATACTTTCTATAATAAAATGTTATTCATAAAAGTCTTTTTTAAACAGTTTATAAAATTAGTACCAGCATGTATTTCAAGCTTTTATTTGTTCATTTTTAATATCTAATACGTGGAATAGACGAATCTATTATCGATCCAAAAGTCCTAGCTTGACTTGAGAGTACATGCTAGATCACGTACTCTCTTCGTGCAAATTGCCGGCCCTTTTACTCAGACGACCGCCATCTTAGGCAGGTGTGTATTTTGTCATACTGGATAACCAGCTTAATTGCGAGTGACAGTTAGGCTGATATTCGTATGCTTAATATACGTGATCTTTAATTTTCCAGGCACCATTCCATACCAATATGTGGCAGTCAATGTTGGAAACTGCGAAGAACAGCCCCTTCGGGAGCCCGTTCAACGTTGCCCATTGCGAGGCTGAAAAGCAGTTGGTGGCTGGCCGTTCCATCGCTGCAGCGGCAACTCCTACAGGGATTATCCTGGAAGGAGGTGAGTAGAAGCGACGTTTTCCTTGTAAACAGCGGTGCTGGAACCCAATTCGTAATTTTATGCGGCCTGTATTGACTGCAAGTTTTTCCTGTCTTCCACTGGGAAAGATTGGACACTGTCAGGAATTCATCATTAGAGGGTATACTACTCTCGCCTCGCATTACACTGGAACTCAAATAACATCATATCCTTGGTCTCTACCTATTAAATCTTTTCATATAAGTGAAAATTTTTACTTAAAAAAAAGCCTAGTTTGACACAGGGCGGTCAGTCATTCAAGTCGATCGTGGTTGCAGCCGCCAGCAAACAAATAATATATCCTTTGCTACATATTCATATCTCAAGATATTAAAATCTGATAACATTTTAAAAGTGGTCTACCTTGGTCTCGTTTAGTAGTTTTTGGGCGAGTCTATTCAAATTTTGCTTGTGTTATACGGTGCACTGTTAGGTTTGCATGTGGAAAATACGGAACTTAAATTCCCTAGCAACCAAATGACATAGACACCAAAGACTTGGGGCATGGCATTTTTAAAGACTAGGTATATGTTTTTTTTAGATCTAATGCTTAACCCGTGCAATCATACCTTGCTACTGCAATCGAGTGTTAACGTCAAGCCATCGTATTGTCGAATGTATGCATAGTGTGGAATGGACAATGGTACAATTTAGTAAATGTACCAACGAATATTGTTTAACTTCACGTGTTCATTTTTAGCGGTTTGGATTGTTTGTTTCGTAGTTGTGCCAATAATTCGCTAGCTACATATGTTCTTGGAATATTTCCAAAGTGACATCACAAGGTTGGCTCATTCAAGTCTAGTATGATGTAAGCACTCATGCTCACCGTAGGAACAATTTGAACTAGATTTCAAGATCTTCATATATACAGTTTGTTATAAGAGCATAACATATGGAGGTATAATTTTGTGTAGCCCAAGCAAACCCTGTTGCCATTATTCATGAGACTAGTCATTTTGGCACTATAACAAATTTGCCTTTAAAATTTTACCATCTTATCTTGAAGTTTTTATTTGCTCTATATAAAGTTAAAACTAAAACAGTGTTAAGTGTTCAAGCAATGGTGGGTGCTTGTGAACTGATAACCGTAATGACTTCCACTGCATAATGATGTGTGTACAATGTTCGTGGTTAATGGCCCAAACTAGTTGTAACTCACGACACATTGCATATAGACCAAAGCATCACACATGCTATTAATTATATTATTTAGCACATTTGCCAGTATACATTGATATGACGTCCAGTTTTTAGAAACATTATCTGCCACTTGTTAGGTTGCAGGTTGCCACCTGCTTGTGTTAATTGCCGCTAACTATGGTGAATGCTCTGTGTTTCAGACAGCTGTGCCTTTGGCTCGCAGAAGTACTTCCTTCTGTGTGGACTTGGGGGCATCCTATCATGCGGCATCACCCACACTATGTTGACCCCTCTCGATCTGGTCAAATGCCGGATCCAAGTGAATCCCGATAAATACAAGTCTGTCGTCAATGGTTTTAGGGTAATTGTCACTTTCTGCATATCTCTTAACTATATCTGGATGACTTTTCTAATGTTTATTTAGCACACCCCTTAGGTCCTCTGTTGGGGGCCTTCCCGGCCCCACCGACTTTACCGGTTGGTTAGCGGCAGAGCATGAGTCATTGGTGTGCAAGAACAATATACCTCCTTGGTGATTACTCTCACTTCATCTCACTCAGTGAAGGGAATAACTTGCCAGGGGGACATACATACTGTGCACAGTTAGATTAAGAGTAGTCAGTCTTCCAGCCTTTAGAAATTGTCTGTTACCAATACTAATCATAACTAGCAAGAAACAATCATTTGGTACACTATCGTCATTGAAAATGTTGCTGGCAAGTTAAAAATAAAATGCACACCCCTTAGGTCCTCTGTTGGGGGCCTTCCCGGCCCCACCGACTTTACCGGTTGGTTAGCGGCAGAGCATGAGTCATTGGTGTGCAAGAACAATATACCTCCTTGGTGATTACACTCACTTCATCTCACTCAGTGAAGGGAATAACTTGCCAAGGGGACATGCAATTTGTGCGTATTGGGAGCTATTACGATTTTTCCTGGATTTTTTTACATTTCCTTCTGATTAATCAACAGTAAAGTATTTTATGGACCAGACCAGGAATATTTATAGTTACATGCTTTCGATAGTTCCACTAATCTAGTCTTCAAGTACACTCTCGATTTCTAGCCTGCAAATGAATAGTCTCTGGAATTTGTGCTTTTTGTTCCAGGTGACCTTGGCCGAGGATGGCACCCGTGGCTTGGCTAAGGGCTGGGCCCCAACATTCTTTGGATATTCCATGCAGGTGAGTCGGGAAACACACCCTGATTCCTGTCTCCTTGTTAGCCAAATGTGTTTTGCCAGCCAAAGTTGCTATTAACATCTGTAAACTATCTCTGGGAACAGATTTTTTAATCATATTAGGAAGATTTTTTTTGTACTTGTTAAAATCACTTGTTTCGTCTGATCAGAAAAATCACTAGTCAGCCCCCAAATGAAACCCTAGTAGTATGTCGTTACAGAACCCTGAAGCTAAACAAGTGACGTCCCCACTAACTTGGTATTGAGATAACTTGCCTTTTCACATCTATCTCCCTTCATTCTGTGAGTTCACGGCAAAGCATGTTTCGAAGTAATGGGTTAAAGAGACAGCACCAACATAAAAGAACTGTAGATAGGACATTGCTTGCTGTTCAGCAGTGGATTGATCTTGCTCTCTTTTTAGGGTCTGTGCAAGTTCGGTCTCTATGAGGTCTTCAAGGTCCAGTACTCAGAACTGCTTGGAGAGGAGAACTCATATTTGTGGAGGACATCTCTGTACCTTGCATCGTCTGCATCTGCCGAGTTCTTCGCAGACATTGCTCTTAGCCCCATGGAAGCCGCCAAGGTTGGTACAGTTGAATCTAAGTCCTAATTTCACCTAAATTAAGCACACCCCTTAGGTCCTCTGTTGGGGGCCTTCCCGGCCCCACCGACTTTACCGGTTGGTTAGCGGCAGAGCATGAGTCATTGGTGTGCAAGAACAATATACCTCCTTGGTGATTACTCTCTCTTCATCTCTCTCAGTGAAGGGAATTACTTGCCAAGGGGACATCAAATTCAATGTAAATTAGATGCATTATTCTTTTCCCAAAAAAATTGTATTTGGGATCCATCATGGACAACCTGATTTAGTGAAGCCTTCCAATGTAGTACTAAGGGCCGGTTTTACAATATTTTTCAACTCTGGGTTAAGCGTGTAACCCTCGGAAACAGATTAATCCCACAGCTTCCTATTGGCAGTTGCAATGACAAAAAACTGAACTCCTACTTTAACTCTGGGCTGAGGCACTTGTAAAACCAGCTTTTACAGAGATAAATTACCAATATATCATGATTTATTATGATACACTAATCTGGTCATGGATGTCTTTGTATTGGTTAAAAGCTTTCGACCTTGATGATATTTTCAATTAATAGAAACAAAGTTAAAGTTGAGGACAAGAGATAATTTGTGGATTGCATTCTTTTCACATATTCTGTAAGAGCATGATGTAAGAGCAGGGCAACACCTAGAAGATAAGGGGTCTGCAGGCTTACAATGCATAGTCTGTAATGCCTTATCTGAGGACTACAATTAAGATAATGGGATGATACTGACTCCATTCTTTGGTTCACATCTTGTTTAAGGCCCCTGGTTACTTCCTCCCTCCTACCTCCTGGTAGACCTTTGCTATTACGCGTTTTTTGACTAAACAATAAGAGAAAACCTATTAAAGTAAGCGAGGGAGTTGTAGATAAAGAATCAATTTGTGTTGGTAACGGACCCGTTTTTCCATTTTTTGGGTCTAAAAGGGCCGAAACCATTTCTAAAAATGTTGTATTTGCTATTTTTTCCACTTTTTCGTAAATCTATAAGGAGATGAACGAGATGAAAATTGAGAAAAAGGCTCCGTTACTGACACAGATTGATTCTTTATCTACAACTTTCTCGCTTCAATAGTGTATCTATTACGGTTTAATAAAATTGCGCGTACTCGTGAGACTGCATTCGCGCTATTTCGCAGCTGCAAGCGAGATAGTCTGGCTCCTCAACAAACAAAATAAAAATTATTTTCAAAAAAACAAAAATACACCCCTCCATGAAACGAATCGTAGTTTTCGAATATGTTAAGTTATACATATCTTTTAAATATCTCTTGAAAGGTTCCAACTTCCAAATTAGGTTTTTTCAAAACTAGTGCTAAAGATAGGACCTACCTGTCTCAAGAAATTTAATCAAGAGTTCGTTATTGACCGTGTTTGCTGTCCACAGGTGCGCATCCAAACGCAGCCTGGCTTTGCCAGCACCCTCCGCGGCGCCCTGCCCATCATCTACAAGGGCGAGGGACTTAACGGGTTCTACAAGGGCCTGGTGCCGTTGTGGATGCGTCAGATCCCGTACACAATGATGAAGTTTGCATGCTTTGAGCGCACCATCGAGTTGCTGTACGCGTACGTGGTGCCCAAGCCACGCTCGCAGTGCACGCCCGGCGAGCAGCTGGTGGTGACGTTCGCAGCCGGTTACATTGCCGGCGTGTTCTGCGCGATCGTGTCCCATCCCGCCGACACCGTCGTCTCCAAGCTGAACCAGGCCAAGGGCGCCACCGCCATAGACGTAGCCAAGAAACTGGGCTTCGCCGGACTTTGGAAGGGTCTGGCGCCTAGGATCGTCATGATCGGCACGCTCACGGCCGCGCAGTGGTTCATCTACGACGCCGTCAAGGTGTACCTCCGTCTTCCGAGGCCGCCCCCACCGAGCATGCCCGAATCGTTGAAAATTAAACTAGGAATCAAGGAATAATGGCAAGCGTCTGAATACTACTCGATAAATAATTAGCTGATTGGGTCAAATTTTAGAACTTCCGATATATTTTTTAGATTATTACAGGTTTTCTTATTTATTTATTATTCGTGTACAGTATTGTAGATGGACCATCTTTGACTCAGTTTACGTAGGCGATTGCACTCACGGCTGGCTTTGGTGTCTAGGCCAGGTTGATATTGGGAAACCTGTGTTCCATACTAGTTCAAACAAATTTGCATTAATGCCTTTGGACAAATAGTCGAGAGTTGGTTATCGAGAATCGAGTCATTGTTAACACTGCGAGTGGCCGAGTGATGAATATAACAATATGAAAGCATGGAAACTATTCTGTTATTTATTTACTGTTTTGTCAATGATCCTTGACTGAAAGTTTTTGCTTTAATGGGTGCACAGAAATTTGATAGGGGGGCATTGTGACAAATTACAATGCCACGAGAGTTTGTTTTGTTTATGGAAAGTACATTGGTCCTATTCCAAAGCCTTCCGATAGCAAGGCCTTCCTTTCTCGGTAGGCTCTTGGTAGCGTTCAGCAGATCTGCGGGCTCCAGTGACGGAAAGCAATACGTGATCTCAGTTCAGCTTGTCTGAATTTTTTTAGGGGGCAATGTACGAAGTTCTCAGCTGTGGTCAAGTGGTCAAGATTTGTTATTTAAAAATTTACATAAAATATGGGATAATAATTTGTCTACTTGTCACTAGACATTCTTTTTCTTCTCTACTAACTAACGACGTAAAAGTAACCTCGCAAGCACCACACGTCGGGTATTTCTTGTAGCCAGTCATTTTGAATTGACTGAGCTTGTGGGATTTATTACTAAGGCCAAAACTCCCAGCCAACTTGGTGGTTTCAGTACAGAGCCAGCAGGTTACGGAACGGCCAACAGGGTCCAGCTCAGTCACTGGTAGGTTTCGGAATGGATCTAGTTAAGATTTTTTACAGCGCAGTTGCTTCAACCTGAAATGCTACAATAGCAAACCTATTGTCGGTTAGAGTGTGAATGAACACCATGAAAGTTCCCCCCCGTAGAGTTTCTGTGCATTCAGTTTCTCCATTCAATCCAATCCTTTTTGGTAAATGGGAGTGTGCTATGCTGCTGTGCTCATATGTGATGGAGCTCAAAAGGAAAGAAATTTGATCGAGTTTCTGCTAATGACGTTTGAATGAGCGATTTATTCCATTCCAGGATTACTGATGTGATGCTGTGCAAATGTGTTATATATGTCCCCTTGCGTGTAAGGAGGTGTATTCTAATCTAGGAGACTGTTCATTTTGGTGTGGTCGAGGACTTGACATGTGTCAGTAAGCCTAGAATCAAAAATACGTGCAGGGGCTTGCAATATAGCAAATAGCAGCAATGCAGGGAGAAGCATGTTGTGATCAGGGGCGAAGCATCCAATGAGACAGTGTTTACCCTAAAAATTACGTGATGAAGTGTTTTTTTACGGATCTTTTAAGTTTATTTAGCGAGTGGCTTGAACGAGCTCAGGGCAAGCTGCATATGCATGCACACTCGCGCGCCAAACTCTGCTGTAACGCGAGCGCATCCGAAGAGCCACGAGTGATATTCCATTCGAGCACCGAGCGAGAGACATAATGGAGATTGTCTCCTCGCATAGGGTCTTGTACACTGGCCGCCGCCCGATGCTTGATTTCCGAGTCCCCGCTGCAAAATAATCGCTGCGTTTGAGACGCGTCTCGCTCTGTTACTACATGCCGTCCTGAAAATATCTGCTTCGGGAACCGCGTCTTCGTAGCACTAGCGCGCTCCGTGGCGCGGGATATTTTTCAGGTTTAGTAGTAGCGCTTACCCAGCGTTGAAAGCGATGAACATTGCTTTCCTGCTCAGCGTAAACCACAGCACATGCAAGCTTATTTCGTCCTAAATAATAGGTAATTTAGAAACGATAAGGTTCAAAGATACTATATAATAACCTTCGATAAGGTTCATATTTCCAGCCAGCATGAACTGAATGAACACAACCGTATGATCGAACTTCAAAACAAAAATTTTAAAGGCACTAAGACTGATATTAATTTAATTTACCGTGCTACAGAGAGATAATGGTACCCCTACGCACGTGCCACTGCCAAATGTACGTAATATTATGTATGTCTCCCCCGTGAAAATGCCCACGCTTCGCCACTGGTTGTGATAATGGGTGACTTATAATCGATGCTAATGGGGAATCAACTAAGCCCTAACTTTTTAGATCAAATTGGTAAGTATATTAATATAAGACCAACTCGGCAGAAGGAATTTTCTTTTGCTCTGACAGTAGCATTGTTAAAAGTAAAGGGCAACAGAGTTTTTGCTTCACATGTCGGCTAATAAACCATATTATATTCCAATACAGTTTGATCCAGGATATACATTTTTCTTTCAGATTCTGGCTCTTGTTAGGTGTTTTAGCATGCGCTTGGTATGAGACTTGTCAGAGTTTCGTACTCTAGTCATTTTTGCACAGAGAGTATATAGTTAGTAGTATATTATAATATAGTGATAATGTAGTAAAACCTGTGTCGGTTACCAGGCAATGTTGCTAGGAAAAATACAATTTAAACAACCATCGGGCTGATAGTATCTTTGGGTGGGCAGGTCAAGTTTTGTTGAGCATTATGCATTACTGGCATTGCAATTGATATTAAGTTCCCTGTAACTGCAAACAAGCAGGAATACAAAGGGAAAATTAGGCAGGTACTGAGTATGAAAACGTAGTGGTATTTATGACATGGATTTATGGCATTCATTGGATTACTTGCATGGTATGCATTCTTTGGTACTTTCAGTGTCTGACTGGCTACCCAAGGGCCCCGGCGGCGAAGAGGCTAAGGCCAAGGGTCCCTCACCACTCGCTTCGAAAAGTCCATTCTCGCTATAACATTCATTTTTCGGTTCAACAAAAGTCCATTCCGTAAAGAAAAGGTCACCGCCTGATTTGGGAGCCCCTGCGGTCAAAACGCTCAGGGCCCCGGCGGAAATCTCCGCCTAGCCACCCTGACCAGTCTGACATTGGGTACTTCCCTATTTCCCATTCCTATGTACCTACTTTAAATCTGCCACTTACTAAATTTGGTGGTCAACATCCTATAACGGGTACAAAATGCAGATATCCATTGGCACTTGGGAACAGTAGGTTCTTAACTTAAGGTTCTTAACTTAACAATTATGCTAATAGGCAGATTACAGGTAAGAGGCATAACTCGGGGGAGGCATGTTCGGTTCAAAAAAGGGAAGAAACTAGGGGAAAAGAGGGAACGAAAACATCCCAGGCAAGACACAGTTTGATATTTTATTGTTGCCCTCTGGTCTAGCCGTGCATCTTTTTGCATCTTTTTGTGAACTATAAGTGGTTCTTTACATTGATTTTTTTTTCACAATATAAATAAATAGCGCGCCCTCCCCCCCCCCCCCCTCCCCCGCCGCTTTATTGGGGGTTGAGGGGGGGGGGGGCAATTTTTTGAGTTCCCGGCTCCCACGGCCCGCGCTACGCCTCTGTTCGCAGGCGTAACATAGCTGCAGCTGTCAGAGTTACGATTTATTTAGAAACTAACCAATGTGTCAATTAAAATATAGGCAAACGCGAGGGTTTACCCAAAAGTGATAGCGGATATCCGTGATCATTGCCGAAATATAGTAGGTTTTTACGAATGGAAATTCAATGCGTTATATGGTTTTACTACAGAATACATATTACTTACTGGTAGGAATTCACAGGTAAGGAAGCAAAGTGCATATGATGTGCAATACCATCGACGCAGGTGGGTGGGTGGTCTATCAAACCTAAATGAGGATGCGTGAGTGTAGACAAGAACTGTGGTGTCCGTACGCGTGAGACTGAGCACGGGAAGGTGAGCGCTCCGCTAGGCGACCACGGACCACTGTAGAGTTGAGAAGGCTGTCGCTAGCAACGAACCAAGAACTCGAACGGCTCGTCGACGTTTGGTAGTGGCAAGACCCTCGGCATTCGCTCTCCTGCTGTCCAGCAGTAGGTTTCTTACGTCCGATCTTGGCAGAGGTGCCGGTGAAAGTGGTGCGGCAAAGTGAGGGAGATTCAAATACGATCGCAAGCGAACTAAGAGGGAACGTTAAAAGTTGATCAAGATATAAAAATTATACGATCATCTTATTTTAGGTAAGTAAGTCTTCTATGCAAGTACCATGTGTAGGTACTGGCTAGTACCTATGATTAATTGATTTTAGTTAACTTTGTATAGTTTTAGTCAGTATTGTTTGGTGTAACGATGTTTAGTTTTAGTTGATGCCTGTCTTATTATGCAATGTATACACACATACCTGTAGGATGTCAGTAATTATTCTTCACCAACTTAGGCAATTGAATAAAGCCACGGAATTATATTTTGTCGGTTTAAAAACGTAAGAGGAAATCAAAGTTCTAAACGATTGGACTTTGATGAAAGATAAAAAATATTATATCCCCCAATTACAGTAACTTATTGCAATGTGTGAGGTATTTGAAACTTATAATCAATACCTGTATTACTTAGTTCTACTTAATTTCCAGTTCCAGTCTTTCTCTTTACCTACGCAAGGTTGAGGAATGCGACGATCGTGAGCCGATGTTACGAATAGCATTTAAGAGATGACCCCTGCACTGGTGCCTTTACACTATGCAGTCGCCTCTCTTGGAACAATAACTTGTTTCTGTTCCCGGTTCGCTGTACCTGGCTGCCGACGTCCCACAGTCTTTACGTTGCATTCGTGCCTACATTATTATTGATTATATTATATTATATTACATTTTACTACAAATACCTGTTTCACGTAGGATAGTTCGAAGGTCGTGTCTAAAAAATTCGCAATTTAAAAAAAATACTTAGACGACATACATTTAAAATATTTTTGGCGGTTTTCTCAAGTCCTAAACCGACTGTAACAATCCAACTCTATTCTTATCCGTAATAATTATCATCAAAACATCTTGAGTAGAAGAAGCGAAATTCCTACATTTTATTTAGTAACAGGGTTAGAGCTAAAAGACTGATTGATGTGGCCCGTTAAAATCTTCATCAATTAAACCCCGATTCGGTAAAAGGCGATCAAGTAGGTAATATCAGTGTTGCAAGACAATTACACCCTGTGGGCTCGGTTACCTCTGATCTCTCGCTCGCACCAGTGTCCAGCAGAAACTAGTTCAGATGATCTCACCTAATCATCATTCTTTAGTCGAATTGAAAATGTAGTTGAAAATATTTCATTTGCCTTCTTCTTCGAGCGCTAGCCTGTCTGGCCGATCTCCATGGAGCGACGGCGATGGCGATAGCGATTGGATTCCGGTCAATGACCTTCCTGCTCCATTGGAAGCAGTGGTACAGCCTCCGTAATCCCATCCTGCTCATCTGGAATCTCCTGCACTTGCGGCGTTAGCTCGGGCTAGCTCTGCTAGCGTCTTGGATTTTCTTCTCTAGCCTAGAAATGCTCCATAGCCATACATGATCTAAGGCATGGACTCCAGGCTCACAGTAGTGATTTTATCACCGTACCACCGTGTTGATGATTTGGGAAACACCTCTGACACTCTTAGGCTCAGGGGCTTAACTAGAGGAGATCAGACATACCAGTGCTCGGGGGCCTCGGGCTCAGGGGGGCCTCGGGCTCAGGGGAGCTTCCGATAAGATTTTATTGGCCCGCAGAGGCCCAAGTTAATCCGAAAAAAAGGCGACGACGTTATTTTTAGCGAATGGATTTTTAGAAAAGTTAATCTGAAAAGAAGGCGAAAACGTTTTTTTGAGGGAATTTGGTTCATTTGAAGCGAGGAAGGTGACGGGTGACAAGAATCTGGGAGTAAATTTTCTCCCGCCGCGAGGGGAGGGGGCCAATTTGCTCTGGGGCCTCCGATTTGAGTTACGCCACTGCCTAGGCTCCAGGCTGCTTTCCGGTGCTCATAGCCTTGCAGTCTGCATACGAGTGTATATACAGACTTGACTAGCTTGACTCAGGCGGCTACTATCCAAGGACGATATAGCAGTATTGTAGTAATTATGTTTACTACCTGGTTCTTGCTTGCTCTTGGTGATGGATCTACATTTTTTCTGGCTTATTTACAACACGTTGACCAATTTTCTTCTTGACTGCATAATATTATTACAAGACTAGATCAAAAACTGCATTCCATGCTCAAGTCAGATTTGATGAACGAACAGAATAATAATTTGTCAAATATGTAGGCAGAGGGTAATAAACGGTACAATTATTTTAATTTCGCTGCTTCTAGCCTTTAGCGAAACAATAAATAAAAGTGCTGTAAAACGCTGTCGAGTGTCACTTAACTTCGTATCGGCTATCGATACTTTTTCGTTCTTTCGTACCTACGTCAATCTACGTCAATCCATTCGCAGTATGAAAATCGTTTCCTTCAAACACCAAAGGCGAGGTAACATTTCACTGAGGATCCGGGAGTTGTGGGAATTTCATGTCCACTCCAAACTAAAAGGATGATAAAAGTTTTGAAATTCAGCATGCTTGGTTCTCTCAAGACGCTCGCTTGATATTTTGTGTTCTCTTTACTGAGAAAAATGATTTCCTTCGCCCTGAAGCAATAATAAAAATAGTTGCGCTGCACGCTAGGGTTCACTTGCCTCCGGTCATAAATAATAGCGAATCATTTTCTTCGCCTCATGTTCTTGAAAGAATTGTTTGATTTGCAAGTCGATAAATAAAGCTAAACTACGCGAATAGAAATTAGGAGCCCATTGGAAGTAGGTGGGTGTCGGCGTTTAGGGTGCTAATTATTATCAATTCAATTGCACCATCTACTTCAGGCTGTGCGGCAAACCGATTTTCCAGCTGGGCTGAGGCTGCAGGCGGCGCGGCGGGCGGGCGGGCTCTTTTGCAACCAAGTGCAGATAGCGATGTTGTGATCTAATTCTAATGCAATTCCCTATCCATACGTATAATTACTATGGCATCATAGAAGTGTGAATCTGAAATACGAATAGTATCGATGCAGGTGGTTATACACAGGGCCGTCCATTAGTGGCGCAATCAGCTCGCGACCCAATACCTATATGAGTGCTGCTGTGATTTCATCTTATTTACACTGTTAAAATGTACAACGCGTCATTGGGTGGAACCCCCACACATGTGTGACAAATGTGTGAGCAAGTGCAATAGAGTCTAGAGAGGTTCACAAAATAAACATTATTATAGCAATGTGCCTTTAACTTAGTATTTGGTATATGGAGAGTGACAGCTTTGTTTTATTACAAAGTTCCGATGGTGAGATATCTGTATAATTCAGGCAACGGTCGTCACGCTTCTTTTCTGGCCCAGGTAAACACATAATAATAATATAATATATCATGGATATAGTAGGACAACTTCCCACTCTTTTCGTGGCCAGGTTTATGAGTGTATGTAGGTGAATACCGTGTAATTTCACTTGGAACCACGAGGAGACTAGTAATAACTATACTATCACATGCGAGGAAAGAGTTATTTGTTTTACCAGCATAACAAATGAAGCATGCTGGCCTACGGATGAGCCTCCGGATAGCGGTGTGTAGCGGAGAGGACCATCTCTCTCGTCTAATGGCTGGGACGGGGTATGTGCAGGTGTATTGTGGCCTCATTGTTGTTTGATGACCCACTCTTTGTCTCAACACTCAATCAATTTTCACAGCTGATGTTGGAAATGCATGGCTGCTCGGGTTGGTGCAGTATCGTACCGTTCACATGCTCAAAGGACCGGCGTCGTCAAGGCAGGAAGGAAGGACAGGAAGGTGATAGCAGGTGTATTTACCGACAGCAAAGAGAGTGGGAAGTGAGATTCAAGTTTTCTCAATCTGAGTGCTGGCTGCCTGCAAGATGATAGTTGATCTCGATGTGTGTTGGAGAGAGTTGCATGCTTGCCGCCGAGAAAGAAGAGACGATCGAATGAATGGTCAGTTAAATGCCTGATTTCGAATCAATCGGTCAGGATGGACAACGTTCAGTGGTGCAGTGGTTGGCTCTGGCCGAGTGTACAAGTTGTGAAGACAATTTGACAAAGTGATATTCATTTGGCGCGTGCCGAGTGCCAAGTGCCGAGTGCCGAGTGGCAAGTGCCAAGTGCCGAGTGCCAAGTGCCAAGGTGTCGAGGGAGACACCATGAACTCGGCAATGTCAGGGCTTGCGGTCCTCAAAAAGCCATTCACCTGGAAATTCGGACAGAGCAAAGGGCAAAAGAAAATGAGACTACAATTTGAGGTGAAAAACTTGCGATCGATTTTTGTTAACATTCGAATTGTATCACGCTGTTTGCAAATAACTGCAAAAACTGGTGAAAACAAACTGTCAAATTAAGGGACTTTGGATATGCCTCCCTATTCCTCGTCTTCCTATAATATAATGGAATGACATATTTGCTGGAATAAAAAAAAAATTAAGACAAGGGAGAGATCACATACGTCTAATCATGGGTGTATTGTACGAGCTTTCGATAGAAGGCACTTTTGATCGAAAAGAAAAGAAAGCCAACCACATGTCGTACCATGGTATTCATCATGACCAACCTTTTCAGGCTTTTGGGCAGAAAGTTGTCCAATATATGCCGCCAGTGATTTACTTAGTGCATTGCAGTAATGGTAGGCTTAATTTGTATTGGTTCCTGTCTTGTGCATTTGCTGGTACCTGGCACATGATGGCACTTTCTGTCAATAAGGGTCGAATGATGTAGTGTTGTTAAACCACATGCGACCCACAAACAAGCCTCCGCGACAATAAGTGGAATCTTCAATCGTCTGTACTTGGATGAAGGTACCGTTTTGTATGCCTGCGCTTGCAGATGATCTCTTCCACTGAATGGACTCTAAGACTCACTCAGCGAACCTATGAGTGTCTCGTCTCTCGACAGTTGTCTTCTTCTAAAATGTCACGTAGCAATACAGCGGACTGACTTGCCGGCCCATGCCGGCAACCTGTCATCATGCATTCGTTTTGCTTTTGCACAAGACCAACCAATATCGTGAATACCGTGAATAATGCGAGAATAACAGTCTCTACCAGATATAATATCTTGACACTTATGTACGATGTTTTCTGCAGATAATGGTCCGATTAAAGAACTACAGTTAATTTATTTGTTTTGTACAATAGAAAGTGCTGCGACATTTTCCGCGAGAACGTGGCTTCCTTCTCGGGCATTAGTAACGCAAAAGCATTTTGCAGATTGATGATTTTTAACGGTGACCAGGCACTATTTTTAAAAATCTTAAATGAAGCGTCGTTGTTTAAACAATCTTTTTACTTTCTTTGTTAAGAACGAGCCGGAGTTTCTCTGCTCGACGAGGCACCCTGGTTTGGAGGTCGGCGATCCCGAAAACAGCAAACGCAGTGCGGCGTCGGCGGCGGCGTCGAGCCTTCCAGCACGAGACGTCTCCTGGGACTTCTGCGCTAAGGACGACGGCGACAGTTCGCTGAACGGTCCCCTTGAGGAGACCGATTCGAGTTCGGACAGCGAGGGCAGTCAGGGCAGCCAGCGCAGCCAGCGCAGCCAGAACAGTCAGTCGAGTGGCGGATACTGCACCATATCGGAGCCTGCAGCGTGCATCTCAGGGCTCTCTTACAAGAACAGGTATACCTAGTAACTACTCCTCTTAATATAGTCGTACCACGTCGTACTGCATTAGCACGACATAATTAGTGAAAAAATATGCACTATACGAAACGTCTTACCTGTACCTACTAAATTGGGGTGTCTAAAGGAGCAAGAGCGTGTTTGGTGTGAAAAATGATTTTGAAATGTTATATTAACATTTCATTCACTTTCACGACGGCCGACAAATTCGACCGAAGGAACCAGATTTATGTTGCTATTTGGATGGGTTAGGTAGCTGATTCCTCAATCGTTTATAGCCGGTTTAATTCTTATCGATACTGAAAGATTGGACAGCAATTTCATGACAAGAAATCACACTTTCAATTCGGCCATCTTTGGGATCTTTCAGCCAGCTAAAGATGCTCTTTCATTATCAAGGGGATGAGGTGATAGACAATGAAGAGGGGTAGACAATGAATACCTTAGAGTAAGTAACAATCCATTGTGTCTTCGTCTATAAGGTACAACTGCTGCAGCTGACTTTGAAAGAACTGCCATTTATTTGGAAGTTTTGACACCAATGCTGCCACTTTTACAGTGGAAAATCTGTTGATTAGTCGATAACTTTCACAATGTATTCGTCGTTAGTTATTGTCGTTAGTTAATAAAATTATACAGATACATGGAAGCAAGTCCGAGAAGTGGGCTGAGCATAATACTCTAGCATAATAAAGGTTAATTTAATCAATATTTCCAACCCTGGGCTAGGCACCTGACTCCCAGAGACAATTGAATTTCACTGAACAATATTAGTAGTTTTTTGGACAATAGTCTCCCGCTTTAACTCAATGTCAAGAAAATTGGAAAACTGTTCACAAGGACACCTAAAAGTCCACATCAACTCTGAACAGATTTCATGTATAGTTGAAAAAACTTCAATTCACAATATAATATTCGATATGATTAGTATTGATCATCGCTGCCGAGGCGATACCCTGCAGAGCAGCCCAAACCGGAGATCATTTTCGGGGGAACATATGCCTTTAGCATGTAGCCTGTAGCCTGTTGCTTGTAGCCTGTAGCTGCACAGATGGCGAGTCCATTACTGAGAACCAATAATATGGTCATCGCAAATAATTGCACTGTTAATTCAAATTTGATAACGGCATCTCGTAGCATAATTAGAACGCGTCACCACTAATCAAGTTCACTCTTCCAGTTGGCTAAAACAGTAAGAATTTATTGCATTGAGTTTGATAGAACTTTTGTGTTTTTTGTTGTTTTTGAAATTGCACCGATTGTGTATGAGAGCAGGTATAATATACGGTCAAGAGAGAAAGAGCAGAGGCTGTGTGGAGATTTGAATGCGCTAATTCGCGGGAATGTAACGCGCACTAAGCTGGGATGCTGTGATCTTCTGCTGCGCCTACCCATGCCTCTCAATGGCATAAGTGTTTCTTCTGCTTTATGGAACCTTCATGTTCTGTTGCACGGGACAGAGAAACGGCCACCACTGTTATATTTTTTCATTTACACCATGTTATTCTCACACCATATGTGAATAAGTTACTCTTATTCATCTCTGCTCACACTATGTGGCTCTCTCAACTATGTGTGTTATGCGATGTGATCGACTTGAGCAGCATATGAAAAACATAAGGCGAATCCGTAAAAAATCGCACCACTAATAGACCCGAGTTATTCGCAGAATTTCTGTGTCTTGGCGATTTCGTATCGAAGATCCAAATAGTTTATCTGACCTAAGAACCATGCCTGCGAGTGTTGCGTAGACCACGCTTGTGTCCACGTGCTTGGTATACGCGGGCGCTGGCTTGGAATCGCGGCGGCGTCACTCTTTGTTGATGCCGGAAGAACATCAGGAGGAGGCTACCCGTACCGGAGCTTGTGCCAGTCAGTTGTTCCGGCGACGGCGACGGCGTCCGGACCCTGACCCTCTTTCGCCGTCTTGTTTCGTCCTATCTTCCTTCGCCGAGCTCGTCCGCGTCCGTTTCCTTCTTCGGATAATTATTTTCAGGCACTTACGTAATTACTAATGACCAATTACTGCTGTCATGCTCCATGACCATAGTGTGGCCACACATCGAAATATCGTCACACAAATTCAGGAATTCCTTTTTTTTTAACTTTCATTACATTTTATGCGTATGATTGTTTATGGGAACTAATGAGAAAACTTTTCTTCGTTTATATTAAATTTGTTGAGAGTTGCTTGAGATTATTTGTTCCTTAGCTCTGGAGATGGGACAGGTAGCAATTTTCTCTTTCCATTCCGAACCCATCCATTTATCCAGGCGGCAGTATAGTTAACTCTTTCTTAATCACTTTTCAGTTTTGACAATGGGGAAAGCGACGTGCCGCTCTACGAGAATGCTGGCTACTCTTTTCCGAGTCACCAGCCTCCGCAACCTCTGTACGCCAATGCTGGCCTTGAGCGCAGCACGCCAGTGAGCCGCCTCTCCGTCTCGCAGGACCTTCAGGACCTCCAGGACCTCCAGGACCAACGAGACCAGCAGGATCCATCGCCCGAAGAGCACATTTACGAAGATGTGTACGACAGCGCAGACGGCATCTACCAAGTACCGTTCGCCACCCCAGTGTCAAGTCAAGGATTGAGTGAGCCAGGATCTGACCTGCCCGCTCCCACCGGCGGATACCAGGACCTCCAGGACTCGCAGCAGGACGCGTTTGTGCTTCCCGAGCACATTGTGTACTCCAGCATCGTGAAACCGAAGAGAAGAAAGCAACGGCCTGCGCTGGCCACAATGCTGGAACTCCACAAAGGCGACAAAGTGACTTTAAATATAGGATCCGAGATGCATTCGACTCAAGACACCCGTGCCGAAAGCAACAATGAGACAGTCGAAGATAACCAAAGGAAAACAACCGTTAATGGAAATGGTTTAAGTGTAAAGGAGTGTGCTAACGATAGTGGATCAGTCATTTACGAAAATATCCAAGTGAAAGAAATGGAACGAGTGATTACCACTGACGATTTAGCGTCGGTCATTGAGATTTCCGATGACGGAACATGGGAGACTAAAGAGCTGCCACCAACAGAGATCGACCAAGCCAAGGAAGAACAGCAACAGGTGACTAACGGTGAACCTGCTGAGTTTCTGGATCCGAATCACTTCCCGGAGACCGTCAAGATCAAACACGCCGCGATGGCTTACGGGTCTCAGTATTATGTGAACACTTATTGTCCTGTAGCCAGTGTGAAGCCAATGAAAAGTGAGCCCGTACTGCCAGAAGCCGAGCCCTTACCTTCAGCAAATGATGATGGCCAGGGTGGTGCAGCCGGCGAAGACGACCGCAACATTGGAGCACAGATCATGAGGCAATACGAACAAGAGCGGGAAAAGCTGAAAGCAAGTCGAAACCTGCCAGAAGTTAGCCTGCTGGACGTAGAGGCGTCGATGGAAGATATTGCCAAGGAAAGGCGACGCATTATTGTTAAGCAAGCCGTCAAAGCGAAGAGGTTTGACTCGTGGATTCGTGACGGTAACCTACAAGAGGGGGACTCATCCGAGCTAGCCGAATTGTCTGAGGAGGCGATCGAGTTTCTTGTGAATCAAGAGGAGAGTGATCGGTTGCGGAGAGGTGCAGACACGGACGTCGATTTGCAAACCTGCAGCGAGGTCGACGTCTTCGAGTACGTTCTTGGTGAAGAAGGTAAGAAAGTGTCAACAACATTAACTTGTTCCGATCGGTTTTGCTATCGGTTTCACTATCGCGACGTGACCGCGACTTAATGGCGTTTTAAAACCATATTAGAATCACCTCTTTATGGAGATATCGCACTGCCAGTCTGTGCACCGATGGACCAAAACTGCATTATCAATCAGCCCATAAAAAAATCATCTAATACATTAGGAAAACGTGGGCGGAAGTGTAAATATAGGGTTGGGAATTTCCTAACCCTGGGTCCAAAACTTTCCTTACGTCATGTCCTAATCTAGGTCAATGTTTGCAATTCTATGAAATTTTATATCTGCCCTTGGTCATTGGATTGTATAACTTATAATATTACGCTTCAGTTGCACCAAGATTTGGTCTGCATTCCTCTGTTCCAACTACCTATAAACCGTACTATCGAGTGTCAAGTATCAAGTTACGCGAATTTGATACCAAACGAATATTGCTGATTCTTGCTCGTTTGAGCAGCGAATACAAACTGTTTGCTGATGTTCCGATTCCGAAGTTCGTTCTACATAGCAGGCATGGGCGTACTTGTAGTGTCGTCGAACACGCATTTCTGTAGAATGCAGAGTGGTTTACTATACTTTATTTCCGATCAACTGATCACGACGTTACCCGCATATCCTGACTGTCAGGATGCCTATTGCTTCGTTCAGTCGAGAAAACGACACAATTTCGTGTCAACCAGGTTACACGATATTTGAGTAGTGACTATGGTTACCTACCTTTACCTACAACTATCACTTATAATCCACATCTTAAATTCTAAACAAACATTTACTCATTCCAATTTATTAGAAACACATTCAATTATGTTCGGTCCACAATTACCAGTATCGCATTGAATACTTTCATAAAGGAGCAGTAGATGAGGGTGATTATAGCCATTTAGATGGACTCTAATAGTATAGCTGTACACTCCTGTTACCACTCTCCAGTCTTGACTTCTCACGAATGTTTGCTTTTTAATTTGCGGGAATTACTTTAAATGCACCCGCCAGTGAATGGGTAAAAGAACTCGGTGTTAATGAGAGCGAGGGAAAGAAGGAGACCGATAGATAATTAGATTGTTTCGAGTCAGTACCGTGGTGAGTGCGAGAGAGCATACTTCTAACTTTTCGGTTTCTGGTGCGTATCATTCATACAGTGCATCACGGTTGTCTAGCGGACAGGTAGCCTGCCTTGATACTGTCTTGATCAAGTCACTATAGTACAAGCTCATCGTTTATCAGCCCCAGTCGTGTCTTCAGCTCTACTCTTGACATTGGAGTAGCTGTCCTCCTGGCATTGGATATGAAGGTCGGGGATGGGATTAATCATCAATCTACTAGATGCTTCATCTCGGGTGTCGTTCTTTAAAAGTGTCGGGCTGAACGAAAGAAGTCGCGTTATCGGAGGTTTTGTCTCCTCTCCGAGTGTCGTCAGCGTGTCTCGAGATAACGTTCCTTTGTGGTGGTGCGACCTTCCGTGATCCATCGCAGTGCAGTGATTTGATTGCAGTGCCGTGGCTCGAGCAGTCGGTGTCTCTCTGCGCAAGATCGGTGCAGCAAGCGAGTGCATAGCTGATTGATGCAATTTGCTTTCGAAGAGGAACTGTTTAAATATCACACGGTGTCGGTTACTTGCTGTTTGAAACTGTAGATCTTTCAAATTTACCGTGTCTAATCACGGTAATAGTAAATTGATTAGTGAACGAATCTGTGGCCTGCAGTGCATCCTGATTCTCATTTGCCAAGCCACAAGCCGCGGCAAAAGTGGGCATTTTACTAAGCCGAAGAAGAACAATTGGCAAATAGAGACGTAAAAAACTTGCTCTCTGCATCAGCTTTTTGCTTCGACACTTTACTTGCAAAATATTTTTTTTTGGAATTTCGACACAGGTTTAATTTGGAACGTCAAAAGTGCAAAAAGCAAGACGATTGGCGAAGTTCTCATTTGGCATCAGCAATTACTTCGAACATCGAACACGAACTGATCATGGCGTTCGTGAGCCGGTGCGAGTTGTACATCTCGGGAGGCGGTCGTCGGAAAGCCAGTAAGGTTTCGTGAATTATCGAGTCTACATTTCGGTATTCTCAATCTTGAGCCAATGGAGGAGATCCACCACCATCTATACCTACTTACACACTTCTTAAATCCTTACGGTTCTTCGTCGGTGACCTTTAATAATGAGCTATTTTGTTTGCTATCATATTCCGAACTTAATTAGTAATTACCAAGCAAAGGATCCATTGTTGCGCGTTATGATATCGCGAAGGGATCAGCTTGTTACAATTCGTAGCTGTGAATATTCGCATCGTCCCTCCGGTCTTCGATTGGGAACGGAAGAGGACGAGACAAAGATGGTGAGTGCATGCCGCATGCCATCGCCGACCGTTCACTTGTTGATGCAGATGTAGCTTCGGCCGAGACGCGAAAAACACCAATATCTCTCACTACAATCTCACACATAAATCTGTGCATCAAATCTCTCTACAGAAGGCACTTACCAGAGCCCGTACTTTGCATGCACCAGTCATCTCATCTCACTAGTCGATTTCTTCCAATTATGTGTGTTTGCTTTGAAAGCGTGTTGTCGAATATCGCGATACTCCCTAATTTTCTCTCGAGCAACCTACGCCGCCGGCCAGTGACCGTCGGCACCACCCATGGCTTTGTCTGTCAAAATTGAGTGACTCAAATGATCTTAGCCTCAATTTGTATTAATCGCTAATCACTAATGAGAATATCGAAGCCGTGATAAAAGCCCACCAATTACACGGACTACGATTTAAAGTATAGGAATTTGTACATTATGTTTATATTCAAATCAGCCAATGATTAGTTACAATAAATTGGCGTTGTAAATTTAATTAATACATTTATTCGTAGTGTGTGAAAGATGGCGAAAGTTGTTACAGGAGAAAGCTTTGACGACCTTAAATGAGAATGAAGCAGCACTATCAGATGAATTTTGAGATAACCCGCAGCGGGATGGAACAAATTCGGGTATGCATTTTGATGAATTTGCTTGAATTTTGATGAGTTTCTATCTACATTGATATGAGCACAGAATCGACGGAAAATGGCTCGTTATGCGTTTGATTGTAGCAACCGACGAGATGGGTGCATCACTCAACGTGCATTGTTTCTTTGATTCTATATAGCTGCCTTTGTTTACCTGGAATTCATTTTCCAGACATGTAGCGAAATAAGTCACTTTTTAACTCGCGAGTCGCGACCTGTCACAAGATTGCATGCGATGCTGTATACCAACTCACTGCATCCACACCGTGCTACGCGATCAGTTTGTTTCATTTCATTTCAAGTTTCTATTTTCTGGTGAGAAAACATCAGAACAGTAGAGTTACTGGTGCCATACTATCCCATGCTTGCATATGTGTACCATAGAAACTATAATGAAACAATGTGTAGAAGAAAAGCATGTTCGTGAGAGCTAGGTCATTGCTAATGAGCCAACTACACGGAGCCACTAGTAGCTACTCTCATCGGCAGTGCATCGTGATGGGTTTTCGAATCTTCGCTGCCTGGTTGTGTTAGAAGACGGCGGTGTCGGCGGTGTCGGCGGTGTCGGCGGTGTCGGCGACGGTGGGCCCACAGCCACTGCGAATGTCGGCTCGTGTGAATTAGGGAAACGGCATTCCCAGGCGATCTAAATGAAACTATTTTATGTCTAGTCTCTTTTTTCTGTTCTCTCCTCTCCCTCGCACTGGCAGTGCTTAGTGTTGGCTAGTCCAGTTTGCAAGCAGGGTGCACGTTACTTAGTGGTGTTCCAACGGTCGGCTGCTGTTTTGTGCTCGGTGTTCGTATTTGTTTGTGTGTGTTTTATTGTTTGTTTGTTTGAAATAACAGTGATTATAATTATACAGCGTTAAAAGTTGGGTCGAGAACAATTCGGATGGATCATTATCTAGTGAACGATCGAGGAACGTTGACGGGATGCGCTACCGGTAAGCTTTAGTTCGTCACTTTTCATTTGCACTCATTTTATTTGCATCGGTGGACCAGGCTCATCTTCAACCGGAAATAGACTAATTTTTTTAAAGTATTCAGATAATGGAATTTTACTCAGCTTGAAACTGCCCACTACCTGTGAGTAACAATCTTTTTCAATTGGGACTGCGCTAAGTATATTGTAATCAAACGCTGAACGACACAGTAATATTCCTAAAGTGCGCTATGAAGATTTTTTGACTGATAAGCGTGGCCGAGTAACACTTTGTCACTATAAGAACAACAGTTCCATTAAACCTCCATTTCCGAGTTGCGAAACTAGCACAACAATTAAATACGCTGTTAATTAAACCAGGTATTCATTTACTGACGTATATTCACATCTTAAGCACGTCACTGTCCGCCCCTTTTTTGCGCTTAAAAAAAAATCAAAACCATGGCTTCTTCTGAACTCCATAAGAAAATGTGTATAAACAATACAACGGGTAGCAGTTGCCCAAGCTTCTGGAGTGACAAGACACATTTGAATCCGTGATGTACCGACAAGTTTTCACTGTGATCGTCTTTCAACGAACGAATATTGTTCTGTGCAAGTTCTCAACTCAGCGGCGAGGGCGACAGAGGATGTTTCGTTTAATACATTTTACGGGAAGTGGGCTATAATTCCTTTTCTAAAAGTCACTTCTTGCTACCTACGTGCATGGATGGGTGACTGCAGCCCGACGGCGTGATCTCTCAAACGGCCACCCTCGCTAGTCGCCGATTCGTCCGCGACGCAGCTACGCCAGGCAGCTGCTGCCTTCCTTTGCTCATGTCCGATATCATCTCCATCCGTATCCGTCAGGATGGGGTTTCGTCCATTGGACACGCGGCTGGTAGACAATCGATTGACGCATCGATCTATGGCTCGGTCGGTCTATGGTGGTAGCATCCTAATGCGTGAAATGTCGTATTCTCTTCATTTTTAACTCTCGGTCAAGTCATGGCAATCTAGTTTTTTTGTGGGTTCTCGAGAATAAAACAGCATCTAGGGGACGACTTTTAAAATTTGCGATTTTTGTACCGAATCACAGGGTTGAACATAAAACAAGCGATCACGGGCTTTGTTATGTGCAGTGCCTGTATACTGCATGCATGGCTCGTTGTTTTCAATCCAACGGTAAATTAAGGTCGTCGATTCCTCGCCCGTGGGACCTATAACGAACGTTCTACGGGAAAAATTGATTATTTGGCAATCGAACCTCAGAGATGACATCATTTTAGAGAACAATATGTAAAATAGTACCAAAACACCAAAATCTCACTCAGATAAACGCAGTGTAAGTTACGTAATTTTTTCCAGTAGACAGGATAATGGCTGGATATTATGATACCAAAATTCTACACTACCTAGCTGGAATCCTGTTCATTTCCCCTGGCTACAAAAAATTTAATTTTTAGCTAAGGGTTGTTGCCTGGAATTATTTTTGTCATCCTCTGCATTGTTTTTCCACAAAAAAACCTAGAACCAAAAGTCCTAGAAACATCACGGGAAAATTTTAAATAGTCCAGGAATTGTCAAATGTTTCGGTCGGTTCGTGGTCCGATTTTCAATTATCTGCTAATAGTAGTAAAAGCTATATATTGGAAAAGTGTTTCACCCGTGAAATCCCGTCCCTAGTGTCATAGATTTCGAGGTCTATAAATGTGACTTGACGGCCAAGCACTACGCGCTCGAATCTTATACCGCATCTGCAATTATCTTTGAAAATTAATGAATCAATCGCAGCCTTTTGCGCGACTCCTATTCAATCTAGAGATGCGATTCAAGCAGAGTACTGATCAGTTTCCAGAGAGGAATCGATTGGTGTTATTGAGAACTTCGAATTTGAAAAAAATACACTTTATTATTTGTATGGAGATGTTTGCTGTGAAAAATTCAGAACTCATAACACTCTGATCTTTTACTCATTGGATATTTCAATAACCCACAACAACTTGGATTTTTTTCTTATGTTTTGTTACGTACAGTGAGAAAGAGGAAAAGCTCATCTCATCCCGGAAAATCTCATCCCAGAGCGGAGAAGTGTCCAGCTTCTTTGTTTAAGTGCATAAAGTTCATCCAGATACAAAAACTACCAACGATATCTCAAGCTTCTTTGTGTAAGATTTTTTCGGAATCGTACATTTCTCAATATTTTTCGTAAATATTTCAATTAGCATTATTTGCGAGTTACAGAAAGTAGGATAAATTCAGCCAAACAATAACTTCGTTACGAAAGAGATCTATTAATCGTCGACGTTCTGCATAATATAGTGCATTCGCATTCTTGGGCCTTACAACGGTTGCAAAACTGTCAAACGAATCAAAATAATACAGGCATTGCAAAATTTCGCATCATTGTCTCACAGTTGCCATAGGCTGTGTGTGCATATCCGAGATATTATCGCAAATTGCTCTTTCGATCTGAATACCAACTAGAAAACTCGGCGATTGTTTTGAGTTACCGACTGAGCTTATGTTGCGATACACCTATTGACCAGCACTAGCATACATAACGGGTTTCTCGAGACGATCGAAACCAGGAGATGACCAACTCCTCGATACGTTGCAAGAAGAAGGCATTGCGTCCTGCAGATCATTGCTGTACCATTACAATTCAAAGTAGCTACGGGAGTGGAGCGCCGGAGAAAAATAGAGAAATAGAAAAATAGAAAAGCAGACATCAGACGAGTGGACTGAATTAATATCACTGACGCTGGCTGAAATATTACGTGGGGTATGCTTTGAAGGTGGATTGCATTTTGTAACAGCTGGCCATAAATATGGCATAAAACTGTAACTTGTTTTTCAGAGACAAAGCAATCCGGCTCATGTTGGCGAATAGATCTACCTAACACATAAATCGAAATTACAACGGGCGGAGGACGTGTACGATCCTGAATAAGGATTTCATAGAAATCCTGAATCAGCGATCTGTTCACACACCTCAGTCGGCCCCATTACTAAATAGTTACCAAAGTAGGTCTTGGAGCAAATCAACCACATTTCCTTCTTTCAGCTCATGAATGCGGTTTTGTAGACAAAACTAATTTGTTTGCATTATAACGTTTACTTCCTCCATTATGTATATTTTTTTCTTCTAAATGTTTCGTTTAATGTTTTACATGTTTAATTGGAGCATCCGTTGCTGAAATTGTGTTGCCACCAAGTTAATGGTATTTCCATGCTTCGATCGTATAATCTAGTGTCCAGTTTCTCTTGCACAAGACGAAGAGGAATATCACTAATTTCGTATCAGTGCATGGAGTTAGTCTGCATTGGTTCTTGATCTGCAACCGCTTCTTTGGCTTTGCCGGCTGTCATAGCACTGAGCGTCTGTTGTCTGGTGCGTGGTGCTTGGTACCGCATTGCCGATGCAGTCTGCAGTCTGCAGTCTGCAGTCTGGTCGCCCTTCGCTCTCCGCTCCGGCAGTTGCCGGCTGTTGCTGCTGCTGTTGCTGCTGCTGTCGTCTGAGCAGGGCTAGCGGCCGGTTGCCTTGGTACCCGTTCACTTCAGTCTCATTCCGAAAGCTCAAGCGCTCGTTACCTGTGGGCTCTGGCAGTGCGATCTGTGGTCTGGCATGTGATTAGTGCACGATGGAGCATGGATTTCACTCAACTTAGCCTGCGCAACTCTTTGACTTACAATTAGAGGTATGTGTTTTATTTTTATGAAGTAGATTTTCTTAAATTGAAGTCTGGAATGACCTTAGCCATGCAGTGAGGTTTAGAACTGTTTGAACACCTCATCCTTTGTTCGATACACTGGTGGGAAGGCGGGAGGTGCACCCTTGTTTGTTGACAATGTCAAGGGCAATTCATGAGTCATTTGCCTCGTAGGTATACCACGGTCAACTTATTGCTCTTGCCATTCAAATCAACATACAAAACTTTTTCTCTCATACTTTAATCTAACTATATAATAATTACCAAACATAACCTATGGGCTATCGTTATACCGATTCACTTGAAACTGCTAATAACAGTCGGCCCTAACCAGAGAATACGAGTTTTCAGTTATCGCTAACAGGTCGTTATAGGATCGGTTATCAGAGTCTTCAACCAGGTTTGCTAACATTACATTCGCATATCTGTCCTGGAATCACCGAACCCTCGGCTTTTTGGCCGCGTGCTGGGAGGAAATATTTGAGGAGCAAGTCGGCCGGAAAACTCATCTTCTCTGGGTTACGCGATCGACTACAGCAAGACGCAAAGCTGTGATAGCATAGCGCCCTAGAGCTGCATTATAGGTAGCTGGAACTCGTTAATAATTTGACAGAAGTAGATGAGTGTGTATTTAATTTGAAAAATAAGCTGATCGCATTTCTGCTGAGTGCATGTGTAGATGCTTATTTGGAATAATGCAAGTGGATGGGGATGTCGATTGTGCGAATTATAAGTACAACGCTGAACGCAACTGACACGATCTACATACGTCGAAAACGTGCATACACGGTTGTCCTCTATCATTAGTCACTTCGTATATCTATATATTGTTTCTTTGCCTAGAAAGGGTGGTACGTAATTCGAATAGGTATTATGCAAATGATTTGATCAACGTGGTACCCACTTTTAACTGATACAAGTCATGAATCAAATCAATCCAGCTCTCTCCCGTGCCATAACTGGGTGGGCGTAGCGCGCGTACTAGGAGAAAAAGAAAACTGTAGTCACAATAATAAATATAGTTATGCTATATGTTATGCTACGTGTTACGGAAAAAGAATCCACCGGAACTAAATTTGTCTCCGCCATATTTGATGAAAACCGATTTCTACGCGATATGCCGATATGCGATATCAACCGACGTAATGACCACTCGTTCAATATTCCACTCGTGCCGCTAGCAATGACATTCTTCGATCATATTTATTAAGAGCAGTACTTTTACTCTTAAATCCAGAATTTCCATGAAAGAAAGGTCGTACATGAGTTAAGAGAGCTGGCGGAACGATCGTGATTAGTCTACTCAATGTCAGTGATCTTTTAAGAATGCGAGCGATGCACTATGCAGTCTGCTCTCTGATTCTTCATTGTAATGTATGGAATAATATTTCGTGCTTAAAAGCGGAATGCTGACACGATGCATTTGGGCAGCTGGTGGTGTCCTTTTAGGCGACCGACGCCTTTAGAAAGCACGTACTAATTTTTCGTGTCAAGATAGTTTGCTCAGCAATCAAAAAGGCTAGTCCAAACTTCGATTCATAGATTTCATCTCGCAGCTAATAGTAATGCCCTTCAAATGGCTGGCCAATGACCAGGCCTCAATAATACCAACTGATAAAACTTTAATGGCAGTCAACAGAGATGTGGAACGGTATCGAAGAATGGACCACGCTTTTGCTCTACAACAATGTAGGTGCCTGTGCTTCGCTTGATGCCTACCTACATATACTCTGTGGCGGGGACAATGGCCGAGAGCGCGTCCGAGATCGCGGCCGCGAGGAACGTTATGACTGGACGCGAGCTGCATCGGTTGAACACACTGTATCGCCATATGGCTTATCCGGAATAGGAATGCTTCGGTTCTAGCAGCTCATAGTCTGCCGTGTTATTGCATAATGAAGATGGTCATTATGTAGGTACATGCAGGTAATAGGTGAACAAACGGACGAAAACTGCCTGATCGCACCTTCTGCTCATTTGTTCGGCTCGGTGCAGGCCAAACACCCTCTTCTCTCTCTCTCTCTCTCTCTCTCTCTCTCTCTCTTCGAATTATACTGGCAAGCACGACGAATTGTCATGCACACAGTCGATTTCCAGAAACGCATTCTTGCCATATTACTGAGAGAAAGATGTGCATCTGGAATGATCCTTTTTATGTACGTGACCTATACACTTAGAAATCAGAAGGACCTGAGACCATGAGTAATACCTACTTTGTTTGGTCACGGTAAAACACGATAATATGCTCTGCCATCGCGTCGGCGCTGTACATATTTACCTCTGTCTACAGAAAATTGATTAAATGACAAGAGTTTTATTTTTTGGCGATATTACATTTAGGAATGGAGATTGTTTTTCGTTCTATTCACCGTGCCGTATGATTAAATTTGGCTGTGTGACGTGATTAAGAAAGGAAGGAGAACCACCGTATAATGAGCGCAAGTATAAAAACACGATTAATTACAGGATGATCAACAGACGTTCAAATTTCTTGTAGTAGAATTGCCCGAAATTATGTTCCTATTCTTCTTCTTCGCGGAGGCTGTGTATTTTTTGGGACCGTTTTTCGCATGTGAATTTACAAGGGGAATACAGTTAGCGTGTCATTAATTATCTTTGATGTGTTAGCTGTATAATATACCCGAGTGATCTTGGTTCCTGCTAGCAGCAGTGAGAGGATCGCTGAACACCAAATCATTGCTCCTTCGCTTTGAAATATTCGAGCCTCAAACAATTCGAGATTTCCTCTGGTTTCCTCAAGGAACTGAAGACCGAACATAAATACCTAGCTATACCGCCGGATGCGGAGGAAGTGGTGAACTCGTCCTTAGCAGAAATCTGTAAACCAGAAAGATCCTCGGAGAACACAATATTTGTGGTGATTTCCTTCAAGCCTGATTTTTACAAAGTGGATGCATGGTGTTATTTGTTCGAAAATAAATTGGCATTTTGTTCTTGCAAAACAGTTTCCTTGAGGTTTTGTTTTATGCACGTAGAAAGAGGACACTAAAGCAAAACGTGCATATTTTTCATATACGGAAATAACGCATTATACCTATATACCTATACATATATATGCATTCATTTTTGATCAAATGGCTAAAGATTTTATCCGTAAACGTGGTCATGACATTAACTGCTTTCTCTCGATATTTCAATGCTTAATCTTATCAATCTAGTGTAACTGAGCGTGAGTTTTTGGGCAGGTCTCAGTTGCGCCCGACTGAATCATTATACAAGGCACCGATTTCCTAGAATAATTCAATTGTCATCATTCAGTTATCATTTTCGGTCTCAACAAACACCGTTGACATTTTTGCCTTGTCACTCTTTTGTCAACTTCAAACCTTGCTCGGCAACTGATTTTTTAATCATTTCGTTTCTCGTAATTACTTGCAATAAAATCAGACAAAAGCTATAATCAAAACGGAAACTGTTCGCGGTTCATCTATAACCGATTCAGCCTTCGAACAGTTTTCTCCATCGAATCGAGTTGCACAAAGTCATCTGAACATGGCGTAAGCGTGCCTTTGCTTGGCTTCTTCCGACTCGGTGCTTCAACTCTGCCAGAAGCAAGCGGTTGTGAGCTGGGACAGGAAACGAGTCGGACGAAGAAGCCCAGAAAGTGCATAGATCACAGCTGGTCGGCCCGCAGGCCCTCCCCGGCTGCGCTGGTTATAGCTCGCTGGTTGCACGCTTGCCGTTGCCACATCCATTCGGTCTCTCGTTCACATGTTCTCTTGGTCTTACTTCCTGACCCGATGTGCCGGCATTACTGTTCTCGCATTGAGCTCAGTTATTCTTCAGCCGCCACTAGTGAACACAACAAAAGCGGACGGCTCCTCGTAGTTCGCTGGCCGATTCCGCCGAGCGCTCGTGAGAGGTTGGACTGGTTTCGCAGCTATCAATTTTATTGATATGCGAATGCAATACTGTTCAGTATGGTACCTGGTCGAATTCACAAGGCAAACGTCATTTGAAAGCAGTGGGCACCGATCGCTTTGCCTTGGCAGTTCTGTAATCTGCTCCACTGGGCCAGTACTCGTTGATTACGGAGACAGTGCGGTGCTGTGCGGTGCAGTTGGTGCAGTGTGATGCAACTAACAACTGCAGTTTAGTGCGGGTCTGTGATAAATGTAAATAATACAAGTTTCAAGTTTGTCTATTGTAATGTGGGTCATCTGTGCGACCGTTGTGTGCAATTAGTGAGAATTTCAAAGAAGATTGGAATCTTGTCTGTTCAGTGTTCTCGAGTGATTCGTGACGAACTGGCATCTGCAAATTGTGAGACTTCTTTTCACCTGGCTGGACCGAAATTACAGTTACTGTTGCCGGAACTTGCAAGAAAATGAGCGTTGCTGCCTCTGTTGACTCCGACACTGTCACTGACTCTAAAGGTAGACTTTCTTAGTGGAGCTTATCATTGCATTGCAGGCCATGCGTCTAATGACAACTGACAATCTATTTAGTTGTCCAACGATTCGATGACCTCACTCCTTTTCTTATTCCCACCCAACTTTAGCAATACAATTCCTAAAAATGCCAAAAGAGGCCGTTCAAACAAATCATAAACACAATCATTTCTCGATTACACGTTTTATATTTGTCATTTCACAATTTGAAATTTACTACGGTCATGACAATAGACTCTAAATTAGACAAACGGCCAGCTAGGTATTACTTGTGATACTTTTTATTTGATTTGATGCAGCTAAAAAGTTAGTAAATCTACATTGGTCGACAGAAAATGCAATTTTCTCAAAGTTCGGTACGTGGTACAGCGAGTACCAACTTATCTCACGCTGGTTATTGGTTACTGGTGGAGAGCAACGTCATAATCCGACCGATCGTTTCTTTTGCGTGCTCGGACTCGATGCACGGTGCAGTTTGCTCCTGAAGGCTGCTGCGCCGCGCATCATCACTCGACGAGTGCAGTTGCATGCCACTGCTGTCTCATAGGTGCTCGTTCCCATCGCAATCGCGTCATGTGTGCATCCAGAAAGTCTCGAGAAACCATTTTAACGAGCTCCGTTCCGTTCTAGCCGAACAAAACATCGGCGTTGGTTTCCATTCATAGTACACAAATAACAAAACGGTTATTTTCATGTTAATCACCGAATGATGTAATGCTAATAACAAAGTAATGCAGGTACCTACCTAATAGCTTTAATAGCAGGTAAGGTACAGATAGATTGATGGTGGAGGCCTCTTGCATGTGCATCATGTACACAACAGGTACAGCGAACCAGCACACAGAAACAACTGGCGTTCCTAATCTGTAACTGAACGTCCATTATGCTACGTCCTTATTGCTACGTCCTTCACACCGAGGAGATGGCAATCGCGGACCTAAATCCAAACTGCGAGGTGTCCGAGAAAATAGTGAACACCTACATTTTTACCAATCTTACCAATGGTGTTATTAGTTATGACCCATTGTCATAGGTAGGTTAAACTTCCTACTAATCGATAGGGAAAAATCGAGGCCTCAAAAAGTTGCAGTACATGGATGGCGACGCAGGAAAGCGAACGATTCACTAAACAATAGAATCGAAGCAGTTAACTAAGGTTTCTTATCTTTGCGCAATGTATACATAATCAGAGGCTCATATCTCATAAAGATGATCAAGATAACAATGAAGAGATTCCGTTAGTTAATTGCTGGCGAAAGAAGAGAAGGGAGCGCCAATTCTCTCTGAAGATAATTAGCTCGGAAAGGTGTGCTGCGGTAAACGGATTAGACAGATCTATTTATCGATATGGCCAGCCGGCCGATATGCTTGATCCGTCCGCCGGCCGCTATCAGTTGTGACGCGTCGTCCAAAGGAACAGGTACGCTAATTAAATAGTGCGCTTTTCCCTCGAATAGTTTTACTGCAACACACGATTTGCAAAATTGCGACGAATTTTTTCGGCTCATCCTAGCGCATGTATCGCTGAAACTTCGTTGATGTAAAAGTGGTCTATTTTTTGCATCTCTGCGTGATATTGGTAGGAAACTAGAAATATCGCAGCAACTGACGACACTGTGTTTTATTATAAGGTAATAAAGTAACGCAATATTTAACGAACGCAACCCAACGTAAGTAAAGTTGTTTGCTAAATAGTTGGCTGGTTCGTGCTGCAGCATGAAAGTCGCATGCTGTTAGTCTCCCATTACCTTTGAAAAGGGCGGCATGGAGCACTGCGAATTCGCAATCTTCCTCTCACGCAGATGCTCTTCTCTTGTTGGCGGGTACTCGCGTTGCACCATGGGCTGATGCAGCGTGCAGCCAGCCAGTAGAGATCATTTTATTTTCAATAACCCCGACTTGTTTAAGAAAATTGAATACTATATCGGATCTTCAGATCAATGTCTTTTCTTCCAAACTAGCAGTATTGCAATACGTAACGATAGATTGTTTTTGGCTTGTTTCAGGAGAGGTAGTGTGCGACTCCATCTTGCAGAACAAGCACAAGACCAAGACCTACTGGGAGCAGATGATGATGATGGCGGCAGCGAACGCGGACGCGCCGAAGCCAGCATTCCGAACGTCACCAGCGTCGGCGTTGCTAGCGCCGGCGCCGGCGCCCAGCCCGAAGCGAGACCTGCTCGCCGTCGAGTCGGCAGACGACACCCCGCCCTGCAGAAGCGATGTCTCTGACCAAGGGGACTTCTTCGACGCGCGTTCTCAGATCTCCCTCAACTCGCCGGTCGACAGTGGACTAGACGCCGCCGGGGCGGAAACTGAACCCGGCGTCGCACCCAAGATCGTCGAGACCGTCGCGAAGAAGTCCATCGAGGTGGACAACATCAAGCTTGTCAGCACCGGCGAAGGGAGCGTGATCGCGCGCGACATCCGCATGCAGAAAGAGAAGGAGGACAACTTCATCCGGGACCGGGAAAAGAGCTACACGGCCAGGCCGCTGATGACGACGAACGATCCGACGCCGGCGCCGGCGCCGACGCAGACGCAGACGCAGACGCCGGCGGTGACGCTGACGCCGACGCCGACGCCGACGCCGACGCCGACGCCGACGCTGACGCTGACGTCCACGCCTACGCCTTCGCCGTCGCCCGCGCCGACGCCTGCCGAGGCTAAGATCGCGATGGAGCTGCGCGAGATGAGGGAGCGGGAGGAGGAGTTGCGCTCGCTGCACCGCAGCCTGAGCCAGGTGGTGGTCACGACCAACGGCAACGCTAAGGATGACGTGGAGGTGACTCTGGTGGACGACTCCTTCAACAGCATCCCCAACACAGACGAGGGAAACTTCTCGGAGTACGGCAGCGAAGAGAAGGAACTCAGCCTCGACGGGAACAACAGGTAAGTGCTGGATTTCACGTTTTTAAGTCAGCTTATCTTATAGTTTACCTACCATTGATCTTGAATTATTGTTGGGATCTTAGACAAACTTAATTTCTCATTTACTTAGGCTGATAGCGAGAAGATATGCGAAGGCAGCCAAATTGTTCTAATTATGCGTTTAACCTTCACATTCATCAGTACTGTGATAAGCATATTTATTTGAGAAAGCTAGAGTCGATCGATAAAGTTCGATTGAGCGTCACCCACGAATTATCCTCGTAGGATCCGTGGGTTGTGGGCGCCCAGGGGCAGGGGCGGGCGGAGAGGGCAGATAACGCCTTAATACCCGCTGCGGCCCAATCATTCTGTGTAATCGCTTACGGACAATGAGCGGACACACGATGATAACACTTTCGATAACGGCGCGATAAAACATTGCGACGCCAATCTCGTGCTGTGTGCAACATGGACATGCACCGAGAATGGGGCGGTTCGCTGGAAGTTATCCGAATCCCCGATTCAGGCGTCAAATCCCCGGCAGTCGGTACACTCGAGAGTGGGCAGCAGACACTCCACTCTCCAGTGATTGACCCAGTTTTGAGCTCCTGCTAAAAGGAAAATGAGGAAAGTGAGCATCGAAATATTCAATGCATCTCTTGAGTCTTGACCAGCATTGTTCAGCACGGAGTTGGAGCAGCACGTGACAAAATTAGCTAACACCGCTTTTCAAATAACTTGATCGATTAACGGAACACTCACGTTAACGATTATGCAATCTCGATCCATCATCGTGAATGTCAAATACTTATATATCTGTTTGTATGTTGTCTTATAGTTTCGCCTTCTTGCCAAAAGCCAATTGTATTTTAAGTTTGTGGCATTATTATAAATAATCTCACAAGTGCAAGTGCAATGCTGAAAATAGGTCGCACCCTCTTCTTTCAACTCTTAAAACCTGAATGTATTCGATAACAAACAATAAGTAACCAAAACACGCACACCTTAAATCGGTTGAGCCCATAGATATAGGTTATGATACTTTGAAAAGTATGACCACACTGACCTTCTCAATTAAGCATTGTTTACCTACGAGTGAAAATCACGGGCTTTATTATTAGCCCCGAACTCGTATTCTGACCGTTAATTATCGACGGACGGATGACAGTGACAGTTGTTGTTCTGTTTCGTGGCAGTCGCATGATGAGCCCTGAGGTGCCGAGTCCCAGCAACTTCCTGCACCAGCGAACGCAGTCTATGGACTCTATGAGCTCTGGCCACAGCTCGGGCTCGGGCTCCGGCCCCACGGACACCTACCACAACCACAACAACAGCCACAACCACAGCCTCAACAGCCACAACAACAGCCACGGCATCCAGGCTAGCCGAAGACGCATCACGGTCAAACCGTACGAGGAGCCGACTGAAGAAGAGGAACCGACCTACATGAGGTAGGGCTCTACTCGCCGTGACGAAATCACTTGCCAAATAGAGGCTTTATCAAATTTGGCCCCACTAGAGAACTCGATACTCATTTTTAACTAAGCCTAAATTGCCCGATTGAAATATTCGATAGAAAAACTTATTTATTTGTATGGATCCTTGGACTGAATTTCAATAATTCCTTGTTTTGATTGATTATGTTAACCGTGAATTAATCGTAAACATCACTGATCATCATAGCCTGAATTCCTTTACCTCATCGATAACGAGTAACATCTAACCTACCTACCTACATAAACCTACATTCGTAACACATACAGCAGCTATTAAATATATCACTTAACCATAATAGCTATTACAAAATGAGAATGCATTCTTATTTCTTATCCACTAACACATCTTGGATTAATGGTTATCAATTCATCGTCGACATTATTTGTTATCAATACATGGATTCCAAAGATAAATTGCGATGTATCACAAATATTCTGAGGATATCGCCATTATTATGGATTCTATGTGGACGTAATCATGGACAGGTGATGAAATTGTGAGCCACAGCAAAATACCACATAATACGCTCGAGGACATCCCACGCTAATACTCTACTGACTTGGAAAATGTTACTTGTTTTTGGCAATTGTTCAGAATTGCTGAGTTTGCTAACTATAATAACTAACTCACTTGACGACTGATAACTGGTTGTACAACTCAACCACAATCATAACAATAACAATAACAATTTACATGTAACTCCGTAAAAGGGGTGGCATTCGTTGGGGCGTACGGCTGAGTTAACAAAATAACTAAGCTAGGTGGTGCTATCGGGAAAGGGGGGTTCGTAACCGTGTAACCTTGAGGGGAGGCGAGGATTTGGACGCATGTGGGCGCGCGGTCTGAGCAGAAAATGGTGCAATTAACACACAACCGGGGCGATGGGTAATTTCGAAACGTGCTCACCGACTTGTCTGCTATTTGTCACAAGGGACCGAGAGAGTAGCGTAGATGCTGGACCACAGATCAAAGTGAAACTTGTAGAGAAGGGCGATCTCGTGAAAAGGTGAGAGAAAATGTCGATATTTTGGGATATTTAGGCAGAGGAATGAAAGGTGATGAAGAACACGTAATTTCTTAATCTAATAACTAAAAAGTGAAGGACTCGTTTGATCAATATCGATGTTATATTTGAAATAACAACAAACTGTGAAATAAATAGGTGTCCCTTTTTATACCAACTTCATGTATCACAAAACAACAAGCCAACATGGGACCATGTAAAATTTTCCACATTCCCATATTTCTCCATGTCAAAGTCCACGTTCGTTTCTTCTTACCTGTAGATCAGTTTCCTCGTGTATTCTGGAAAAGTTACCCACGAGGGGACGTATACGAGAGTCCTTATTCGATATTCAATATCAGTTTGCGAAATGTGTTCGCACAGAAAACACATCCATCAAGCACAGACGTCTCTAGTTGTTTCGCCGCGCGGTGTCACGAATCGTCAATTTTCCAAACGTCCAAACGTCCGAACGTCCCATTTGCGTCCCATTTGCGTCCCATTTGCGTCCCATTTGCGTCCCATTTGCGTGCCATTTGCGTCCCATTTGCGTCCCATTTGCGTCCCATTTGCGTGCCATTTGCGTCCCATTTGCGTGCCATTTGCGTGCCATTTGCGTGCCATTTGCGTGCCATTTGCGTGCCATTTGCGTGCCGTTTGCGTGCCGATGAGCTTGACGAGCGTTTTGGACCGAACAGGGGTCTGAAAGAGACGCCGATCGAGCGCGAGATCCGACTGGCCGCCGAGCGCGAGGAAGAGCTGCGTCGAGAGAAGCGTCAGCCCCCCTCGTCGGGTGCCGGCCAGTCCGCGGCGACCGCCTCCAAGGCAGACCGTCGCCCCCATCAAGACGCCATCGTCAACGACCCGCGCAGCGTGCAGCACCGACTCGCTACCAATCGCATCCAGCAGGAGATCAACGAGGCGACCGAGCGCGAGAACGAGCTGAGGAGTGCGGGGACCATCCAGACCACGTCGGAGGAGACGCTGGACTCGAAGGTAGGCCACTCTCTACCCCTATATAACAGCAGCCGCGCAGTGGTCGGGGTGCAAGGGAGGTTCTCCTTAAAGTGTATACATAATATATGATTCTACCCGAGAATCCAAGCGAATTTCCTCTTTGCATGGAGTTTGATTTATGATGTGGATACTATGAGAGAAATTGGGCGAGTTGGATTGAAGAGATAGGTCTTCCTCCGAATTCGAGGGAGATAATTTAATATTTCGCTACTTACTATTAATACCAAGCAGGTATGAGTTTTGAATAAGGTAGGAAACGGTTATGATTTGTCCCTGATTTGATACATGCCGTATCGGCCTTGCATGGTTGTCGGGAGATTACCTGGAAACTTTTTTCTGGAGTTTCCGTGAACATTAATGGCTTCCTGTATTGCCGAAGTGACGCACGCACGTGACATTTTCCCATTCTGCAACACATTGCAAGCAAAGGAACGTGTCAACGATGTTGTTCATTCTTCATTCGTATTATATTTCGAACGCAAAGTCTGCTTGCTTTGAATTTGCAAACCGTGACTGACCCACGCCTAAATCTTTTCTTCCCAATAGGTGACACGATTTACCGACCTGGCCGAGTACTCCATCGAAGAGCAAGACCGCAAGCAGATGCAGCGCGCAGCGTCCACATCTCATATCCCATCCGACCACTCGACTCCTGTTGTCCAGACGCAGAGCAAACTCCCGTCGAGCCTCGCTCTCAACGGCCACGGTCCGATCTCCGCGCCACGACGCACCAACTTGAACCGCTCAATCTCCACAAACATCCTTTCGCCCAGCCCGCCGAGCGCCAACCTGGGCCCCACGACCCCTTCCAGCCCCGCCCGCCGTTTCGCCGGCGCCTCCGGGCAGAAGGGCATCATGGAACGGTTCCTGGCATCGCGCGGCAAGCTCGTGAACTCGTCATTCGGCAGCTCTTCGTCTGGATCACCGGGACAATCGCCAGTGTACACCCCGGTACACACGCCTGTGCACACGCCGGTGCACGTGCCGGCACACAACACGATGCCGAGGGCAGCCGTCCGGTCCGCGAGCCCCGTGATCCGACATGAGGTCTCGGCGGGCGTCGTCAAGACCAACATCGATGTGACGCCGATCGACGAGCGCCAGTCCACCCTGGAGAGCGAGGAAAGGGACAGGGAGAGGGCCACGCCGCTGCGCAAGGGGTACACGTCCGCCGAGGACAAGATCCAGGCGGAGCTGCAAGAGATGAGACGACGCGAGGAGGAGCTCAGGTAAGAGCACGATTTCGTTGAGCGCTAAAGTGGCTCTAGCCGCATTCTTCACGTTTCCCGCATTTTAGTCCTAACGGATTCTAAATAATTGGATCAATGTTGACTCCAAAATGGCCTCACTCTGCCTAGGTTTATGAAGAGTTGTATTAATGCAGTGGCGTAGCTAGGAGTTGCAGGGCCCTGATGCAAGATTTTTAGTCGAGTCCTCAGTCTGGGATTGTCAAAATATGCGCACTACAATTGGTGGCAGGAGATGGGATTTTGAAAATACTCTAACTACAATTGGTGTCAAGGGGTGGGATTTTCCCTGCGCGCTGAATGCCGCCCAATCTGGCGAGCTACAGGAATATTCTGAAACACCACCCCAAAACATTTCGCCGTCATTCATTTGCGCTCTTCGACTTGTAGAGTTAGAGTTATTCTGAAACGGAAGGGTTCCCGAATATACCAAAACAGCTCGGATAATAATATAATGAAAAGTACTTTATTATAATTCAAAATTGTAGCGAAGGAGCAGCTCCGTTCGCGCTGGCTCCAGGTGAACTAACTAAACGGGACAAGGTAATTAATGTAGTAACTGACCTAGGTTGGGTCAAATCAGAGACAAGTGTCAAGCACATCGTTACAGGCTCAGTGGCGTAACTTCAAAGGCCCCAAAGCAAGAAAAATGCGAGCCCCCCCTACCCCCACCAGTGTTTCCAATTTTGTAAAAGTTGAACCGAAAATGAAAGCCAATGACATGGATTCTTTGAAAGCTTGCACTGGGAAAATGAACTAGATGTAAAAAAGTCCATTCCCTAAAAAAAGGTCGTCGTCTCTCTTTTCGGTTAAACTGCGGCCTCCGCGAGGCCCCCCTTAGCCCGAGGCCCCAGAGCACGCCTGCTCAACGCCCCTGTACAGGCTAAACCGAGTGCCAGCACAAACCTTATACCAAATACTGTCCCTCATTGGCATGATCGTAATTTTCGTCATCTCTCCTATATTTACCAACACCACCGCCCCAGCCACAGAGATAGCTAAACATGAAAACAGCAGGTCCTAACGCACTGATTGATGTGCGTAGGCTGCAGAGGGCGCGTATGTTCGCTCGCTCCCAACCAAACCTGCTGTCGATTGTGGACGGCGACGACGACGACGACGCCGCCGACGCCGACGCCGAGCCAGCGTCCGCGGACGACTTGAACTCGCCGATGTCCATTGGGGGACTACGGGCGTCGCTTTCCAACCCCAACCTGCTGGCGTCGAATTACATGGACGGCGACATCGAAGACGTACCAGAGAAGGTGTGGAGACATTTGTATTAGGCGGTTGAATTCGATTCAAATTCTTGCCAGACGAATCTGTGCCCGTAGTCGCTGTTCGCGTCGCAAATTTAATTAATTTTTTATCAAATTCCGTTAAAAGCCCTTTGATATGGATCATTTACATGTTATGACCTGCTGTAGTTTTGTTCTTGATTGTGAAGAGTGGTTTTCTTCATTTTCCAATCATTTTATATAAATATTACAATTAATTTTATTTGATTACATAGTACCCAGTCATCTATCCCTAGTCCACACGATGAGTTCAATATATGTTCCACATCTTCAGTTCAGATCAAGTAGCATTGTGGTTCAACCCTTAACTTTCCTTGTTAAATTTAATCTATTCTTTTGTTCCAGCCGTCGGTCAGGAGTGCAAGGAAGCGCAATTCCCTGATTGCGCAATGGGAGAATCGGATCCAGCAGTTCACAGCCGAGCATTGATGCAATTGCAAATACACAACTATTTTCAAGTGCTCAACTTAGGGGTTAATGATATGATCAAAATATTGCAACTCGTGTATGTAAAGAATAGATATTTCGCTGTGAAATATGTTGTAATTGTTAATTGATACTAACGTCTTTACATTCTATTCCTACTTTATATTATTTCGTCCTGTGGACAAATTTGTTAAAACTGAAATGAATTGTTAAAACTTGAGATGGGTTTAACCCAGTCTACGTGCGTGCGTTCATTGAAAATCGAGATGATTTTGTTGCAATGCAACGTCTCGAATCTGAATTATTTCCAAATGATAACGAATTAAATGTATCGTATTGTGAAGTCATTTGCTAACAGAAGTCGTGTCGCCGAAGAGTCGAATCAAGTGTGATGACTGATGACCAAGTGCCTAATATCAGAGTGCCTGGCAACGAGACATTGACCGGATCGTAAAAAAATACGATTAGAATGCGCCATTATATTTTGTCTTGTTTGGCTCCTTGAGGACTAACATAATTATAGAAATGATTACGAGAGAATGAAAGCTCAAAGGAGGGCCTAATGTTTATATAGTCGATGCAATAAAGCCAATATTTTTCTACAGGCAGCAAGATTAAGAAAATGAGAGAGAAAAAAATAGAATCAGTGAGGTTTTTAATGTAATATATATCCTATACCTAATATTTATTGTAAAGATGCTTAGATGATAGTTTTGCTGAGAAAAACTTGTGCTAATCAATATTCAATTTCTATTTCCATGTTATTGGACTCAAAAATAGTTAAAATCTAATCACTGAATAAGGTTTCGTTTTGAACAGCAACGATTAATTAATCGGCAATGTGCAACATTTCCTCGTTTGTTTACGTTTTGAATTCTGGTGTTGGTGTCAAATGATAATACTATTAAGGTTCAATTGCCAATCATATTCTTGATAAACAAATAATAAATATAATACAAGTTGTATACCGCCTGCCTATGTTTCATTTTTCCAACACACTATGGTCTAGAATCCAGACTTAATGAGTAGAGATCTATGCCGCTAAAAAATGACCCATCACGGAAAAAAACTATGGACGCCAAAGTATGTGCATGATTCATCAAACAATACAGATGAGCCCAAGTGAGATGTGGAGGTGGCATGCAGTACTTGCAAAGCCAGTGCAGTGCCGGTCGCATGGTGCTTCATCGGTCATCCCTACCACGCAAGCAATGTCATGCGCCTCAAGGGGCCGCTGCGGGGTGGGCGGGGAGGGGGGGGGGGGGGCGTCCATGCCATCCCGTACGATTCTGTGGTAAGCACTGGGTGAGAGAGCACCGGCAGGTAGAGTGGAGATAGTTTCTGATCGGCGAGCGCCCTGCGAACCCGTGCACTACGATCCACCTCTCCATCAACGCAACGACCCTGCTACCCTCCTACCCAACCACACAACCACCCAAACACCACGTGGCAACCGCGGACGATTACTGCTCGCAAGGTAACTGGGGTTAATCACTTGCAATCAACAACTCTGACGTGAGGGCTTCTTGTTAGGAGCTCATGTGTTCGTTGGTATGGGATGGGTTCGAACATGACGACTCGATAGAATCGTCAAATTGTATTTGCGTGTTTGTGTGTGTGTGTGTTTTTATATATTCTATTTTTGAAATGAGCCTTTTATTTCAAAAGTATGTGCTTTCATTCTTGTTTCGCATCAGGAAATATCTCCTACGATAGTAATTTAATAAAATGTTTAGAGATAACGGTTGTAAAGTAAATAGTGCTTATGAAATATCGATAGAAAATATATCTGAGCTCGCTGCCACACCATTGCTTAAAATTTTACAGAAATTGGGGAAAACGGGCGTCGCAGAAATTCGTCGAAGTATCTGAGTGGCTCACGTGACAAATAAGTGTAAGCGACCAATCGTGGAAATCGTGGAAATCGTGGAAATCGTGGAAATCGCGGAAATCGCGAAAATCGTGGAAACCGTGCAGTGCTAGCGAATGCAAGTGACTGCCCGATGGGCCGGCTGGTGGAAGTGCGGGGGATCGAATGAAAAGCGCACTGAATGAGCTGAACTCTGAAGGGAATAGCGAGGAAAGCGATGGGAAAGCATGAAGCGGTATGCGTCCTGGTTGCGGTCTGCGCTGTGATGCGCACCACCAGGGGTGTCGAGCCTACAGGCAGATCCATCAACTTCTTGCCCACGGTACGTGCTTGCATGATTGATTGATAACCACCCCTTGTCCATTCTTGATTCCATTGGCTTTGGGAATAAGGGGGTGACTTAATCGCAGAGTTTTTTAAGTGGTAAAGATCGGTTTTCCCATTGGTGTAGAGATCTCACAGGAAAGAGAGATGCTTATTTCTGTCAGCCCTAAATCGATGTAGTCGATGGCATCGGTCAAATGATTTAGTGTCAGTTTCTTGTGTAATTCGTTTATTTAGCGTGTAATTTTACTTTGCGAGCTCTTTTGTATATCGTAAAACAGTGTACCTACCAGATTTTCATCTCAAATGATATAATATTTACTCTGGTCTTCTGAGATGACAAGCTGATGCAAATACATCCAGTATTCATTATGCGCCTAACTAAATTTAAAAAACGGAATCAGACAGATATACTATATATACAAGATATGAATTGACCGAGTAGATTTTAAACCACCTGAACAGAATCAGATTTTCCGACAGCTTCCTCCTCGAGTGATTGATTTTGTTCGAAATAGGGTCATAGATTGCCCCAGTAGATCTCTGCTGGAGGTCATACGTTTTCCGTCCATCAGACAATAGTTCGATGATGGATTTAGTTCAAGGTTCCATTTTCTTATCTTTCAATCTAGCATCAGATACGACGCCGATAGCATGAAATTATTCGCGTACATAGGCCACTATTACGAAGTCTGTGAGAGGGGGGGAGGGACAGCCAGTGACATTTTGCATAATGCATCGGTCGCGTGGTTGTGGTTCGCTACCTCTGTGGTCGGTGTGCCCATTTACGAACGAGCCTCGAAAAACGCACCAACTCGCGCTCGACACTCCGCGCAGCATGACCGGATATAGATTTAATTGTATGGTTTGCTCGCATGTCACCTTTTTCTCTCACACATTGTTTGCAAAAGTGCAATTTGATATGGTGCCACCAATGTGTTCTAGTCTGCCGGGCATTTCATAAACAAAGCGACTTTTTGCTTTGTTAGATTAACTGTTATTTACCATTTTTTATTCACGAGGAAACATTAATTGTTGACACTGAACGATTGCCAGCTCACGAAACACTCGAAACGACATTCACTTCTGTTCTGGAAATTTTGCAGTCATATCAATCGAAATCCGAATGCTTTTAGTTTATAAAAAGACAGAAATGAATGCTTTTGCAGAATGGTGCACTTAACATATCAAAGCGCGATCAGAGCGATTATACTGTACAGCAATGATACAGCACTGATTATTGAATGCTGCCTTTATGCAAATAGCAGTACTCTGTTCGATTGAACAAATAGGTACAAAGTAATTTAGCGTGCTACATTTACGAAACAGTGCCATCAACTTATAGTTTATACAAAATGGTTTTTTTAAATAATTTTCTTCCAGCAAGAAAATGGCTTCACAAACTTTGACGAGGAGCGACGCACGGAAGAAAGTATCAATAACGTGGATATGAACGGCATCGACAATGCGAGTGTGGAGGGTTCGCGCCCCCCTGAGGACGAACTGTTGCCTGAGCAGAGCTCATATTCTCCGCACCCGTCGACTCCCGGGCCCACCACTCCCTGGACCATCCCCTGGACAAGACCCTCCCAGAGACCAACATTCCCTCCGGAGGCTAGTTGGTCCCCTGGGGCGACCCCTGAGTCGACCCCGGACGGGGCTCAGGGTGGTGGCGGGGTGACGACAGTGAGGTGGACAAACTATCCCACACGCACCTCACCAAGCACCCCACTGGAGGAACGGACGGAGCCTGCATACCCTCCAGACAGCACCTTGTCCACCATTGACCGAGGTAATACAAAAGCTAAAAATATACTAAATCAAAGTGTGGTTAAAAATGTCAGTTGTCTGTAACGTACTAGCCCAAATTTCTACTTTACTTTTAGGTCTAGTTCTAGTAAAGTGAATGAGACTTCATACCCACCTGTTACGACACAAAATAGCAACTAAGTAATCGATTGCTTGTGTTCCAGTGGGCTGCGATTTTGGCGAGTTCCCCGCGCTTAGCTTGTGCGAGTGGCGCAATGGACTAAACACCTCCCTAGTGTGGCGTGCGGGCGCGGGCCGCTGGGCCAACTGGCTCGGTGGACCCCAAGCAGACGCCACTGCCAGGAATGCTGATGGCGGCTACGTCTTCGTCGAGACTTCTATGATCCCGGCGTCGACGGATAAGAAGACCAAGTTCTCAGGGGCAGCTTTCAACAGCCCGACCCTTGGAAGCACTGGCCCCAAAGGGTCGTGTCTCAGTTTCAGTTACGCCATCAAGGGGCTAAGTCCAGCAAGTTTCCACGCTGTACTTGAAGATGTCGAAATCAATGATAATGCCGTCGATGTTGGACAGCGCAGGAAAGGAGATGAGGGACTCGTGTTGTGGGAAGCTCAATACCATTTGGGTGGCGCCTGGCAAGAAACAAATCTTCTGTACAACTACCCCACGCCGCACAGGGTATGCACCGTCTAGTTTGCCACCCGAACCTAGTTTCTTGTAGAACGGCAGCTGATTTCACACACACCTTCGCTCTTACAGCTCGTGTTGGTCGCTGTACCCGCAGATGAAAACCATCCCTCGCGGAAATACCGCGGCCACATTGCAGTTGACAACGTACGAATAAATCCAGGATCAATATGCCAAGGATTTTGTACGTTTTCGGCGGGATTTTGTGACTGGTATAATGAGTTTGGCGACGACTTCGAGTGGACTTTGGTAAGTTTACCAAAGTTTACCAAAGGGGCGACAAACGTAGCGGCAGCAAATGTAAATGTTAGCAAAAAAACTTTTTTTTCGGATTGAAAAATCTTCTCTTTTGACATGTGTACCATTTTCTGTCCGGTAATGTCAAAACAAATGTGTCTCTTCCCCTAACAATGTCTTTTACCGTTACAACATGAGCGTTGAGATGCAAAGTGGAGTACATTGGCGGAGTATTTGTTGTACTGCGAGTGCTTTGGTCTGAGTATACTGAGTGCGTTTTCATTGAGTGCGCTTTGTTTACAGAGCCGAGGGAGCTCGAACCCGGTGACCGGACCAACCATGGACAGCTCTACGCGGCTAGCCAACGCAGGAAGTTACGCATTTGTGGACTCTTCGTTTCCTCGGCGTCCCGGGGACATCGCCCGCCTCGCGAGCTCCGCATTCCCGCCTACAGGTAACCCCCGTTTCCCGCTAACTGTAATCGATTGATCGGATGGTCGGATGATCGGGCATCGGCGGGCGGCGGGCGCGTTTTCTGGACAGGTGTTTCATTTATAGACTAGGGCTTCGCGAACGCAATTTGTGTTGCGTTGAAGATGAGCGTAGGTAGCGGTTTGTGTATAGCTGATAAAAAGGTATGCAGGCAGAAGGCCTATGAAAATCATGGAGCACCAAGCCTGACCATAGCCTACTCGAAAATTGTGATCAATTGGAAATGTGGTCGGATTCTGACGTTCCTTTGTTTCTCTCCGAGCTGTCAGATGTCGAAAAATGCAGATTATGAACTCATTGAGTAATGATACCGTAAATATATAAGACAACTTATGCCCGAGGGTTCTTGTTAGATTGGAGATACATTTCTGACGCGTATTTACTTTCAGTTACTTCCATAAACGAAATTGATTAAACTTCTGATAACTGTCAAATTTATGCCTTGGCCCTAACTGAAATCAACAATGCTGGTAACCTAGGAAACGAAGGATTCCGGACTGTTATAGAATCAGGCACCAAATCACGAAAAAACACTACAAATATGCGAATAAAAACCAATCGGAAAGTCCCACCGATCATAGATTTTCTGTCGTAATAAATATTTATAAGCTCGACATGTGTATAAGTTTTGGTGAAGATATGTAAAGAACTTTGACTTTGACAGAGGATCAAAAATTTGAAAAAATCTAAAAATTTCGTAAAAATTGATTTTTAAAAGATTTCTGAACCGATCTTTTCCAAAAACTTGGAGGATCCAAGTTCAGAACAAAGGTAGGTCCTCTGAAATTTTCATCTAAATCGGTTCAGGCGTTTGGTCTGTAGAGCGCGCGCAAACACACATACAAAAAAAAACATACACAAGTGACTTTTTTTGGGGGTAGTGAAATTGAAAATTTCGCTCCGCTCATCAATAATTTCGTTGTGTTTTATGGTTGTGAAGACCGAATGAATAAAAAATCAGCTGAAATTCAAGACTTGATTCGTTAAATGGCCGCATTCTTAATTTCGAAACGACGCTTTAAAACTTTTCTCGTGGTGATGATTGCAGGCAGCAACTCTCCACTGTGCATGAGGTTCTGGTTCCACATGTTCGGGCCGTCCGTCGGTGTGCTGACACTGTCTTTGCGACGCACGGATGATGCCACAGCACCGCAGCTTCTCTGGAGCCTCGCAGGCAGCGCAGGCAACGCGTGGTTCATGGGACAAGTGTCTGTCTCCTCGACACACGAATACCAGGTATGCACAAACACCTTTGGTCAACGTGTCAACTAGTGCTCTCAATTCTACTTCTGCTTGACCGGCCAACGCCAAGCTAAATGCCAAAGGGACTTCTAGTGAGGGTTTTTACTACGTTCAACTTTTGTCGGAAAATGCTTTGGTGTAGTGCAGTTTTGTTTCTTTGTTGTACTATCTTTCACCACCGCTATTACAGTCGTGTTAACCTTACTTTACCACAGCCTGGTGGACTTCGAAGTAAAGTATCATTTGACTCTTTACCATTTGTAATGAGTACAATGGTAAATAATGGTAACAGTAAATACCATTTTAATGATAATGATAAAAACATAATCATTCGACTCTTTGGTATGGTACTCTATGATACGAGATCCCCAGAAAGTGGCAAACTCAAATTAATTCTAGTGTAGTGTCTCATTTTCTTCACTTTCTTTCCTTAGTTACTTCTGGAAGCGTCTGTCGGAAATGTGGGAATGGGAGACATTGCTGTGGACGATATTACCTTCTCACAAGGACCTTGTCCAGGTAAATTTTGATGCAGTATTTCCACGACTGGTCCAGCCATAAAATGTTATGCATTTCCATGTCTGGCTGTCACCGGGTTGCTTGTCTCTTTGGAGTGATGATTTGCGCAGAACTCACAATCATCAAAAGTGTCCGATTGAAATTGTATCATGGATGTGTACTTTGCTTCTAGTGTCCCCGCAAGTGGCCTCGCCTTGGGCCGGAGACTGCACCTTTGAGGTGGATGAGTGCGGGTGGGTGGGCGGGGGCCACCGCACTAACATCCAGTGGGAGCGAGTACCCACCCGGTCCCAAAAACCGCGCAACCGACGACCTCCTATCTCGGACACACACTCCAGTAACAGTAACAACGGTAAAATCAAACCCAGCACATAACGAAACTGTTTCAAACAAAATAAATATGCTCAGTTCGATTTTCTTCCAGGATAACATTTTAAAAATGTTAAATTTCTAATTCAATTTTCGTTAGAGTTGGTTAATATTCTAAATATTCTGCGCGTAAGCAAAATATTTAAATACCACGTCACTGTCCCATAATATGTATGTTTCAATATTTTATTTTCTATTTATCATTTTCCCCTTCACATTGCAGAGTATTTCCTCGGCCTCGGAGGGAGAAGTCTACCCCATGTAGGTGGGACTGCGCGCCTTACTTCCAGGACCTTCCAGGGATCAGCGCAACCCACCTGCCTCGCATTCTGGTTCGTAAAATAACAGACACACAGCCGCAATTTTAATTAAGCCCATTATAATTGATAACCTGGAAGTTATTTGTGCTTGCATCACTTCCGGCATTCTGTCCGGCCTAAAATCAAAACTAGAATTAGCCAAATTCCAAGCCCGGAAGGAGAGAGTTCACGGTACACACCATGCTACACAGACTGCACTCGGCAGGATGATGTTGATGATTTCGGTGAACCTCGATAATTATTAAAATAACCACCAACTTTGCGTGGTTTTACCTTCGGGCTTTAGCACCACTTACGGCGACGGGAATGGGATTGAACCACGTGCTGAACGACATATCAGTTATTCACTCCTTTCATATGACCACACTACTTTCTCCTAAATACCAGCAAAGCGTAAACGCCAGCTTCCAGTGTCTTTGGAATTCATATTTGAAACAAGTGTTCGCAAGCGTCTTATTGTCGAATTTTCAGATGGTCCGTTACGATACTAACGGATTGGAAGTTGCTAAACGGGCCTCTGAAAAACCGGGTCTTAGTGACACTGCATGGTCATATCTCGGTGCATAGTCGGGGTGCTAGTTTCCTTCTTGACTATAATTAGTAATTACTATAACCTGCAAAAGCTTATCACATTGGCACCTGGACAGTATTAAGAGTATGACCAGCTGGGCGTCACTATATAAGAATAGAGAGCCCTGTATGGGAGTGATTTGTCTGATTTAGAAAATTAAGCGCTCTATAACAAGCACTTATCGTAACAGAGCGGCAAAAATTGGCAGTAAAACAAGGTGCATTATTGTCAAAAAGGATGTTCGAAACTGCAATGTCAATTTAGGCCAGGGTCTTGAAACCTTGAACAGTCCTGCATCGCCTATAACTATGCCATTGGAACATCGAAAACAAAGCGCGTCGTTTATCTTCAGTAAAAACAATCAATTTTGTGTTTATGTTCGACTCGTACAGGTATTTGATGAGCGAGCCGTTCATCGACATGAGCGGCTCCAGCCTGGGAGTTCTGCAAGTGTTCATCACCAGCCAGCGTGACGTGTCCCGGACCATTTTCACCCCTGTCTGGCAGTTGATAAACAACCAGGGGATCACCTGGCGGTACGCGCAGATACCAATCAAGGAAGCAGCAAATTACAGCGTCAGTAAACTTTTCAAAGTGTGCACTCTTCGGCAAAGTAACCGTATAATTTTCAAATATACGTGAAAACATTTGAATTTCAGATCGCGATAGAAGGTTTCTGGGGCCCGAACAGGGCGAGTGGCTCGATTGCAATTGATGACATAACGTTTTACAACGGTGCCTGTAGTAGTGAGTAAAATATTTGAATGTTTTGAATGTGATTTGCCCCATGATTGATATAAAGTTTAAACCTATCGTTGTGAGTTTTGAGGCTTTGGGAGGTTCGAATGAAACACCTTCTTCTAAATACTTGGTTATACCGATAAGATTTCCTTGAATATCGATTTATACGAAATTCAAGGAAATCTATAAGATTGACAATATTATATTGGTTCATTCCACCATTGACCATGATCATCCTCATGATCATTATTGCATGATCCCTCATAAATATCACTCGTCTGTACATATTCATCTTCACTCTGACACCTTCCTCATCCTTATCAACCGACTCCCTTGCCTGTGCCGCAAGTATGTCTATTTATATATCAGCCCCAAAATCAAATCCTTGTTCCAGTGGAGCCACTAGAGGCGCGTGTGCAGCTGGAGGACTGCTCCTTTGAACGGGGTCTGTGCGGATGGCACAACTGGACCCGTGCGAGAGGAGACCACAAGGCAGGAGAAAGACCTGTCTCTTGGCAGAAAGCTTTCGACAATCACAGGCCGTCGCAGCTTCAAGACAAGACGTTTGGCGCAACAGGTGATTTGTTATTGATTCATCTTTTTGAACACTTAAAATTTGAATTGTACTTATTGCTTGCGCTTCCATCTTGCATGTGTTTTTCCAGATGGATACATTTTTTTCGATATTTTCACACCGAACCAAAAGGAGAGCGCCGTGATGATCGTGTCTTCGTCGATGAAGAAGCGTGAGAGCGACGATGAGATCTGCTTCACGTTTTGGTACGCTGCGTTTGGGACCGGAGAGTCTACGCACTTGCTAGTCGTCAAGATTCGGCTACTCGACGATCCCGACAGCTCTTCCAGGGAAACGGTTAGTCACAACATTGACGCAGTCAGCTGCTAAAGTTATAAATTTTCTACACATATTGGAAGATTGCAAGTTGGCCGTTAAGCAAAAGTTCAATTATATTAGGTATGTTTGGTTGTCCAGTGCATAACAAGATGCAATGTAGTTATTATCTAGATATCGGTTTTCGTTGTGACGTCATCATAGGCAATCATGCAGTAAACGAACCCCAGCCTGGACAAACAAACGCAAGAAATCTAGTTATCATCTAGATTTCGTGGACAACCAAACAGAGCTATTGTTACATTTTCTATGTGAGAGATTTAAGGTTGGTTCCCTCTCCCTCGTTTTGCCGCCGGAGCGGAGCGGGACGGGCAAGCAACAGGGTTCGATTGGGACTTGCCCAATGCATATCTCTCGTATCTCTCGTAAATACAGAGCGAAAAGAGGGGATGGTGTAAAATTTGGGCCCATTTGGCCCAGTTGGCATACAGATCAAACTTGGGTTGTTGTAATGGCCACCCATCGCGAGGAAGTTTGCGGGGAGACCACGGGACTTCTATCCCCATTTCGGGGCATTTCCAAGCCTTGGACACCGGCGCCCCTAACGCTTTGAACGGGTGTTGCAGCTGTGGCACTTGACCCCCGTGGGTTTGGACACCTCCAGACCCGTCTGGTCGATGGGTCAGGTCTCCGTCGATGCCAGGACGCCGTTCAAGTTGGTGCTGGAGGGACGGGCCAGCAATGGCGGGTTCGCCATCGACGACGTCAGGATCTACCCTGGAAGCTGCAAGAGTAACTACCGCCTTTCTACTTTGTCTTCGTTTGGAGGAGGAACGAAGTCGTTTCGGCAGTCTTTTGCAAGGCAGCCCTCCCCCTTGCCCAAAACACAAAAAGCTCTGGCTGACGACCTCAGCATTTCCATTTGGATGCCTAACCCTGAATCGGAGTTTCACAGATGGGCAACGAAAACATGTTTTTTTTTGTTTTTTGAGTCAATTGCAAAACAATAACCATCAGAGCTAGGAACCAACCCTTTTCGCTACATCTGCTAAACCAACACCCATTTCTGAAGGAAAAAATACAAATTTAAAAAATTCGATCTCTTAATTTCAGTTCGACCTACAGAAGCGACGCCCAAAGAAAAGGAAGGTGAAAAAGAAGGGAAAGAAACAACCAAACTTTAGTTTAGATAAACGAAACTATTTTGAAGAAGAAAATTGATCTGATATTACCAATAAAAGCCCTCATCTCTATTTTTCGCGCTCCTACTAATGTACGTATTATGATAATATGGATTTACAAATTAACTTACAGTAAAAGCTGCAATAAAATGTACATGTTTGGTAATATACAACATCGAAATTTATTTCAACCCCATCTCTCATGGTCTTACTCCTTGTGAATTAACTTCGTATCTTGCGTAATAAAATTTTATAAAATTATGTATTCAGATGCCTACTTCAATCTGAGGGCTAAAGACAGAAATAATCACAATCTTCATTTTCGCACGCACTCATCCACCCTCTTTATTTTGTTTAGTACAACTGGTATCAATATTATTTTTCTTGGTGTGTCGGAATAAAAACGACCAGTAGTTTTGGAAGTGTTCAAATGAATGACGTAAATTTAATTGGTTGCAATTGTATAAACCAGCAACATTTAAATTCTTTCGATATCTTCAGTGACTGGAATGGCTTTCGGTGGCCGAGCTGGAAAATAAGAAAGCATAAGTTAATCGTGGTTGGTAGTTAACTAGATAACCATCATACCAATGACGCAATATCCATATAAATGTTCTGTGTCCAATTTGATAGCTACATCTAGCTTAGCGAGGGAAACGTCTCACTTTTGCATTCTCCCGTTGAGAAGGTAAGATCGTCGACCGCGAATCCGCCGTTGGTGGCCTGGCCCTCGAGGACGAGCCGGAAGTCTGTCGCCGCCTCGACAGTCACCTGGCCAGGGGTCCAGGCGGGCCTGCTCGTGTCCATGTCCTTCGCCTCCAGGACCCACAGCTGAAACCGGGTGGGTGCACCAGTCAAATGCCAGGTTCGAGCTGCCAAAACTTAAGATCTGTGCTTTTATTTATCTGAGATTCCAGTTTTTGTTTTTGGAACTTGCAGGGCATGTATCTATAAGGCATCTTTTAAAAATGATCGGTGCAATCCCAGTCTGAACCAGACCCACGTCCACTTCAGTCGACACCCTTCCTCCCAAATCCCAACATGGGTATACCATTGCGTGAGACTAAAACGAACAACGGTTCTGTTTTCAAATCTGCAGCCAAATCACGTATCTTAATCCTAGCTCAGAAGACCCCATCCCTGTTTTGCTTAGCTCGTGCGGTAGCCTCAACTCAGTAGATTCGAATCGTTGCTATAATACTGAATATAATACTGATTATGTAGCACGAGGTTTTATACTCCTCCAAATTGTCATACTGGGTGCTACAACCAAACTTATACATTGTCCTTATTGATATCTGAAAGTCTGCATAAAAAACGGTACAATTTTCGAATTAAGTTCGCCAATTTCAAGGTGAATGTAACGGTTATGTGTGTCCTGGGGCGGGCTGGCAGGGGTGCGGGGGTGCTATCGCACGTCCCGGGCTTTTGACATTCGTGGCCGCCTGTCTTTGAAAATGCTTATATTCAAATAATAATTATATAAATATCTGGTTTGTTTATGTTCTTGTGGCAACGAGTAGTGAATTGCAATCTAAAGAAGATAAATATGAGTATTGTTGGCCCTTTGTCGGCGAGAAGAAGGGAAAGATTGTAATGGCGTAGTAAATAAACGTAATTGGATCCTTTATTATCTGCCGATGTTCGCCGCATGTTGACTACGAGTTTCGATGGGTTTACAATGTTTTGATTTGGCCCAGGTCATTATTCCGCTTACAAATTAAGTACCTATATCAAGCTCAAAATATACGAAATACCCTGCCTCTTGTCTAATGTCTGCAGTCGACGACCACAACCCGCGTAGGTAAGACGTATATTTATTTGTGTGCCAACTGTGTATGTGTGCTAACTAACTTGTTCATGGATAACCCAGCATTTTCGGAGCCCTCAAGGTAAGATCAGCACTTGTCAAACGTGGCGAGGGATTAATTGTTTTGTTTACAAACCAACTTCTAATAAGGAGAGCGATGCGTGAGCTTGTATAGTCGAATTAAATTATAGGAAGTATTGCAATCAAGAAGCTTTGGACAATCGGTTAGATACGGCACAGTACGGAAAGGACCAATATGATGGTCACAAAAAGTGCATCGTTGTTCTCTGCCCGTGACCGCGAAAGCAAGTGTAGACTGGCTCGGCAGCCATCGACAGCACATATTGAATTTCTATTCGAGCACACAACCAGGGCCTTTACATGAAAATGTAGCGAAAGTTAATACGAGGCTGTGGCAAATGTCAGTCAAAAAGTCGTTGGGTTTAATCTCGCTCAAAGTCACAGCCACCTGGAGGCATTTTTGCCATGCAAGTACATCGAAAAAAATCCATTCAGAGGGCGCTTATGAAGGTTCCGTCTTATGAAAATTAGCTAATTTCTGACGATGTCATTAGTTCGGGTAATCGAAGCCTAGATTTTCATGTAGCTTATACTTATTTACTTACTATTTCCATTTCAATAAGATGTTGAATAACGAAGCGAGATAGGCACTCGTAAAATCTTAAAAACTGTCTCGTGCTGGATAAATCTTAGAAACGGCTGTGCGTCTGCCGTACAGCTGCGCACGCCTATGGGCCATTCCACAGGTCCTACCTTTAAAGTCCTACCACAGATGGTCCTACTAACAATCGTAAAATATTTCACTGATTGGTTTTTTAATCCATTCAATGACCTATCTACCTTAACTTTTTATTCCTTTCAATTACCTATATCCAAAAAATTCAGTTCTCTAGTAGGACAAGCACACATAAAACTTCGTTTATTTTAAAATCAGATAAATCAGATAATTGCTTATGCCCTAGATCTTATGTCCATTTATACCCAACCTTCACTTGAACGCTGAAGAGCGTTTGTTACCAGTTATTAAGCAAGTGGTTTAAAAAAAAATAATACTGAACAAAAGAGTAGGTATACCAGTGAAGTGTAAAAACTTCACAGCTATTTTTAAAAAAACGCATAATTGGGAGATGAGACTGCGCCTTCTGCAATAAAGCCTACCGATGTGCATTAAAATATTGCGGACCTAACTCGAGCCAGTCCGCCCCCGTGTGTCCTAACCTTCGCCGTGGTTTCCTCTTCGCTGCTCTGCGTGCTGTTGTCTTGTCGCACCACCCTCAATTGCGCCGAGTCCCCGGCGCCGAAGACAGCGAACCAAAAGGTGAAGCACAGCTGTGGGTCCTTGCCAGCTATGATCGTTGGCGACACGAGTCGTGCGGTGTTTAATGCCACGTTTTGATTGAACAGGTCGAAGTAGATGTAGCCCTCTGCACAAGGAACAGGAACATGCCATGTCAGTCTATGCAATAATGTGGGAGATGTACCTCAGTTCGGTATTAGCTGAATTGTGTAAGCTGCTTAAAGATTTTATTGTGCACTGACCGGGGGCACCAAAGGTTTTGTCGGGGAGGTTTGCTGGTCTCCTGGCAACAGTCGCAAGGCGCCAAGCTGCCCCCATTTTGTTCTGCGTGGTGTTCACCCAGTCGCAGGTGTCTCGCTCGAATCTGCACTCCCCTGCTCGCACCATCGCGCCCGGGGGCATAGCTAAGCGAAAAAGCAATTACCGGATAAGTTTTCTGACCCACAGTATGTAAAGGCACGGGAAATTAGTAGATTAGTGGTAAATTGTCAAGTGACTCGTGCTGTAATTGCAGCTGTCCATTCGTATTACGTTGGATTAGTCCACTCTGCAAGCAAAAGCGAAGGCTAGAGCTGGGTTTACAGTCTCCAATTTATCTGACAAGTCCAAAATGTTTAGTGCTGAGTGACTGCTCTAGATTTCATGCTCACTCAAGGTCAGAGTGTCAGATTGAACATTGCCCTGGAGTCTCTTGATTGGTTCACTGCGAAGTCTGAGGGCCAATGTGGACCCTCCAAGACCTAACGTCAAATTTCGAGCATTGCATTCCGGATTGCGGTGTACACGTACTTGAGCATGCCCCATCGAACATTGTGATGTCGTCGAATCCGATGAATCCATTTGCTCGACTGGAGCCCCAAGTGCCTTCAATGACGACCTTGACAGAACATGCAGAACAGGTTTAAGCATTTCACGATCTCACAGTGCTATCACAGAACACTAGCATTACTAAAAATTAAAGTATATTTCTATATACTAGAAAGTTGATCAAGGAAGTATAATAAAAAGTTGACCAAATGGGCCGAAAACAAATCAATGTGGGCATTTTTTGGAAGACGGGTACAAATTTTCCTTGCGACCTCGGGGTTGTCGACTTAGTGTGCCCCTGCCCACTGGTGACCAGCACAAGGCACGTGGGCCAAATCCGAGGTCCGAGCTACGAACCGTGTGGTCAGTGTCGCCCTCGATGAGCGCTTGAGCGTATCTCCACTCGGGGCCTTGGTGGTTGTAGAGCCTCCAGACGGGCGTCATCACGATGGTCCCCATGCTGTCCAGCGCACGGGAGTACACCGTCAGCGCTCCCAGGCTGGGGCCAGTGTTGTCTATGAATGGCTCGTTCAGCACAAACCTGCCGAGGAAAAAAATTAAAACAATGTTTTGTTTAGACAAGTGAATATTCATCGTAAGCCCATCGCGTTTTCATTGCACCTATTCATTCGCTGGGTTTGGAATGAAAGACTTGTATAACAGGGTTGCTTTTATATTAGCAGGAAGGAAGAAAATAAAGGTTAGCGAGTATTGCTACATAGTAACGTTAAGGGCCCAAGGTCATGATCATGAGACTTCGAGCCCGCTGTTGGCTGGCCGGACTGTTTAATATTCGACGAAGTATTAGTACTTTTACCGTTGTGCTTCGGATATTATATGTCACTGCCTTTCAACGATATTGCGGGGGGACGAGGTTATAAAATTATTAACAAAACGTTGTGCCAGCTACCTTGTTTACTTAGTTAGTTTCTAAAATACATGTGTTGTGTTGGTCCTAACTCCTTACCAGAATGAGATGCACCTTGGCACGGGGCTGGCCTTGATTTCCTTGGAGGAGAACCACGCTCTGCTGCCGGGACGCTGCACATTGTTCCTGGCCAGCGCCATCAGGAACCCTGGGGGCGTGGAGATGGGATTGAGACAGGGAGACGGTACAGTCCCACACCATTTCACTCCACCCAGCTGCCGGCTGTCAGTCACAATTATAATAGGTGTTCCGCACCTTTCTCTGTGCCGAGGGTGTGGTCGTGGGTGGAAGTGCGAGTAGCCTGGCCCGATACCCGGTCGAAGTCGATGTCGTCATCTCTTTCTCGTGCGGGGGAGTTGACCCAGCCGCACTCGTCCACCTCGAAGGTGCAGTCGCCCGAGACAGAGGCTGCGATTTGTGGTGCAGCTGCCGCAAAACAACACACGATATGAAGTACCTCCTCAACTCTACTTCCCAGATGGCAGATACTCTATTTCTTTCTATGCTCTACCTCAAAGTGTCTACAAGGGAGCTTGCGTGACCCCGCCCCCCCCCCCCCAAGATTCCTCGCATTCCCCTCACTCACAAGCACAGGCGTGCGTAGGGGGGGGGGGCGCAGGCCTGTGCCCCACCTAATGAGCCTGTGATCAAGATCCATCACATGATACAGACATGCCTGGGACGCCAAGTTTCCTAAGGAGGGTAATCAACTGTCTACTCCTGGGGCGCCAGGTATGCAACTGTCTACTCCTGGGGCGCCAGGTATGCAACTGTCTACTACCGGGACGCCAGGTATGCATCCTCATACTTATTGGGCGCCAGGTTTCCTAAAGAGGGAATGCACCCTACAGGTACCTATACTATGGACTTTCCTTCTTACTTGGGCAGCTTCCTGGGGTGATGGACAGGTCGTCCAGTGCAATGTCACCCAAGTTGTTTTTGCCGACCTTGCCAATGATCACAATCTGGAAACAAATCGAACATTTGTGTAGTGAGGTCAGGGCTGGCCAGGGCGGCTAGGCCCCAGTTTTCCGACCACGGAGACCCTCAATATATAACGTTTATTTCGTGAAAGTGCAACCGAAAAATAAGGTGATGACCTCTTTTTAAGGGAATGGGTTTTTTGAAGCGAGTGGGGCATAGGGTTTTCTTTTGCTAGGGGACCGCCGACTTAAAGTTACGCCACTGAGATTGGTGATGGGGGCCAGGGTTGGATTGGCCCACTAGGCGAACGGGCAAATGACCTAACGGCCGGTAGGTTTTGACTTTTGAGTATGGTTTTGGGCCGATTAAATTTTATCCAAGAAATTATTTCACATGAAAAACACGTCGATGACTAAAAACAGTATCTGATTCGAAGTGTCGGCCGGCTGGTGGCGCTCTTTGGGGCCGCGGACTGACACTAAACAAACCATGGAAGGAAGGAATCATTATATTATATATCGTGTTGGCCCGACCGTCGTTTCTTCTTATGGCTGATTTCCGCCTTGACAATTTATATTATTCAATAAAATGGAAATACAATGCTACTATTTCGAGTATTTGGTAGCATAATATATTTAGAAACAAGAAATATGCAGTGAATAAATGTAATAACGATCAGCAGGGAAGGCCAAAGGCGGCCCGCAGAGGGTATAACTGCGTTGCGTGGTCACACCTAAGCATGAATCGATCACTAAGTTTGTTATAAAACATTTGCCCACATAGGTCCTAAAATGTGCACATTTTTCATGTATATGTTTTATGTTTGAATTTATTGTTCATATTTTAATTGCGTGCTCGTTTATTTGCCCAATAATTGCCAACTATTTACAGAAAACTTACTTGCTACTTGACTTCTATTTTGGTGAATTTTGCTTATAATATTGCCACTATTTTTGGAAGGGCTGGTCAGTGAGTCATAGCTGTATACGAACATTAATGGCTGAAATAAAAGTCCAAACGTCTCATTTTCCACTATATAATCTAATGGAGTTTGACAGAGTTTTTAGAGGCAAAAACTTAGACAATATGTAATTCGCTACAATGGTGTCAGCGTATGGGATTCACTGACCTTGAAAAAAAAAACATTGGTTTTCGCTAGTAGTATGATATTTTATTGTCCCCGTGAAAAGATATTGCATCCTTGTGTCGGAAATAATTACTCTATTACTATGGTGCCAGCGGTGGGATTTTCCGAAACAAAATAAAACATTGTCTCTTGCCCATGTATTTCATGATTTGTTCGTGCAAATTTTTGTATCCTGTCCGTCTCTGGGGGGGGGGGGGGGGATGGAGGGGGGAGAGAAGGGAAAGAGGTTATATGGCCGAATATATTTGAATGCCCGGACTTTTTACCCCCAGTCTAACCCTGATGCCCCTACGGCCTCCTGGGTAGCCAGTCCAACACGGGGTAAACGCTATCAGTATCAGGAGGATAAGTCACCTATCCGGAGCACGAACCATTAGATAGTGCTTCCGGTAGTTATAGCAGTCGCATACGTATCTACACGATAGCCAATATCCACTATCCAGACATTAAAACAAAACAGAAAAAATGCTCTGATTAATCTTACCCCAAATAAATTCCAATCGCTGTGTCAAAACCTAGATATTGTAATTTCGGGTATAAAATAGTTAATGAACGTTTGCTGCTGATGAGTGATGAGATACCTTGAACGGGGTGGACGACGCCACTGGTACCTCGGCCTGATACCACGCATTGCCAGATTCCCCAGACAAGGACCACATGGCATGTTCCTGTTTCTCACTGTTGTCGATCATCATGATGCTCAGGGTGCCTATCCCGTTGCCGTACATGTGGGTCCAGAAGCGCAGACACATCGGACTGTCGACGCCTGAAAACGAAATCAGGACCAGCGTCAGGATCAGGACATTATCAACCCACACGATATGACTTGAAATGGGGTTTTATTATTCTTTTGCTTTTCTTGCAATCTTGGTACCGGTGGCAATTCTTTCAGTTAGTAACTGAAAATTTCCCAACATTATTTCCAATCTGCATACAAATTGCCTTCATTTATTGTCTTAGCATCTTGCATGAAATCCCGCAAATTTCGATATTGGTCACCAATGACTTACCAAATCAGACAAAATTTACAGTACCTACTCGCGGCGTCGATTCGTTTTATTTTCAAGACTGCTTATATGGTAACAACCAATACAATCCTTGCCAATGCCGCAGCTTCTTAAAGGGGAGATGTGCCTCATTTTGATTGGCTCTATGGGATTTTGTGCAGCGCCGTTTTTCGTATCTCGGTCCAGCGCTTTTAGGCCTTCATTTGTGACCTTGATATCTTGCTATCAGAAACGTGACGTGCATGCAGTGACGAGTGAGCTCACGCTTCTTTTGCGAATTTTGTGTAATGACTAATGAGAAAGATATAATCGCATTGTTGACTGCTCTGCATATAGAATTTTTTAGTTTTCGTTATAATTAACCGTAAAATATGTACATATTTCTGTTTATTCAAACCCTAGTGTTATTAAGGTATAATTGTTTATAAGGTCAGGAGAATTAAACAAAATGAAGGAAAGCTTCCGTATTATTTTTGGTTATTATTTAAAGTATCTTATATAGATATTTGAGGTTGTGGTTCATCCTGGTATACATATTTTGTAATAAAAGATTTGTTGAATTTTCAAGACATTTGAACATTTCGGTTCGGCCGGTACATCATTCACAAATGGACGAAAGCTACAAACCTAGATGTACACAAATTAAATGTAACTTCTACTATCTCTTTAGCTCAATTTTGAAACAAATCGTTTAATGTCTTAAAATAAGGGCAACACTGACCGGTTAGTTGCGTTTTTGGATTGGATAATACGTCCACTAACTCGCCCTCTAGATTTGATAGGTATGTTTATATAATACTTCATCTCTTCACGATAACTTCCTTCATGCATTTCCTAGTGCCTACCTGTGGCATCGAAATCCATACTGGACAGCCGGGCGCCATGCATTGTGCTCGTGAGTCCAGAGGCCAGAGGCCAGAGGTCAGAGGTCAGAGGCCAGAGCCTGCCCACCTGTGGCATCGAAATCCATACTGGACAGCCGGGCGCCATGCATTGTGCTCGTGAGTCCAGAGGCCAGAGGCCAGAGGTCAGAGGTCAGAGGCCAGAGCCTGCCTACCTGTGGCATCGAAATCCATACTGGAGAGCCGGGCGATATCTCCTGGCCGACGGGGATACGAGGCGTCGATGAAAGCATAGCCGCCCTCGACTCCGCCGTGGACGAAGCTGGACCGGTCTGTGGCGGGGCCCGTTGAAGGGTTGTGACTTCCTCGGCCCTGCAACGTCACAGGCACGTTGAAGGCACGGTCGCTACTCGCGATGTGCAACGTCTCACGCTCTTTGCAGCAAGTAGCTCATACATCCACATCCTAGCAGCCATGGCTTTGAATAAAGTCCTTGAATCAGTCACAAATTGTATTTTCCAATAGTTTAGCTTGTTGTTGTCACCGTGTAATATTTAAATGTTATAATATTATGCATTTTAAATTCAACCAAAATGTACCATCCACAATAATTGTAAGAACTGATGGTAAGAAGATGTGATAGAACAGAACTTATAGAACCACACACTTTTCTTTGCTGCCTACTTTTTTAAACACGTCAAAAAAGAAAATGTCGACCGTTCTTTCCACAAAAATACACATGCTTTTCACCAAGTAACTTGTACCTTCCCATAACCACAAATCCCCCCCCCCCCCCACGATCACCTACCAGGGTCCAATCGAAGTCATCGTCTTCATCATTGGTCCACCCGCATAGTCCCCCTTCGAAGGTGCAGTGGCCCTTGCATTCGGAACCGAGCTTCAGCGCAATGCTGTCCACTGCGACATATCCTCGGTACTTGCGATATGCGTCCGTCGATTCCTTGGACAGCCCTTCGAAGACTATCTGCTGATCATTGTTATAGGTGTAGAGCACCTCGGCGTGCATCCAGCGTTTGCTGGTAGGGTCCTTGGTGCTCCAGAGGACTCTGTCGAAAGCTTCAGGACTGCCGTCTTCGCTAACGGGATGCAGCAGCACGCGCAGCCCCGCTGCGCTCAATCCGTCCAGGGAGTAGCTGCGCATGACAACCGGCAAGTATGCATGAGTATGGTTACACTAACTACGAACCATCTCTGTCAATTATTTCGTCTGGCCAGTATTTCACCTGCACTTCTTTATGAAATGATGTTAAGAAGATTGCACAACATATATTTTTAAATGAATAGAGTTTTATAGAGACATTCATCGTTCGGGATGAATTTTCGGGTTCAAGTTTTTGTGATGCCAAGACATTTCCTTGGCGAAACGTCGAATAAAAATATATATTCAAAGCGTTTTTATCCTTGCAGTTTTTAACCGTAAAGCATTTTTAACATATATACACATATTTAACACACATACACACACACACACATATATATATATATATATATATATATATATATATATATATATATATATATATATTCCAATATACGGTCACGCGAAAGTTACCTGAATGAAATGCACTTCCCCTCAGAGCCCGTGCTGCCCAAAACCGAGCTCTCCAAGAAGGCGTTTTGGGCAACTCGCACATCTGGCGTAGCTCCCAGAAGCGAGGTTTCAAAGAAAATGTAGCCCCCTGAAAATGATTGACAGTATTGTCGTTAGGAAAAGTTGTACGATTTAGATCCGAAATTATAAAGTCCAGATAAGAAGATATTTAAAGGATATGATAAAAATTATTTAATGGAACATAACATCCAGACCAGACTGTCTAAATATTCTGACATTGTAATTCGCGCAATTAGTTATTAGAACTGCTTAAATAGAACAGGGCCATCAAACTGTTGTGTTTTTCTTTTCCCAAAACTATGCGAGGGGTAGTTTCAAAACCACTCGAAACAGGATTTATGAAAACGCATTATTGGTAGATATAAGCATAGAGTAATGAAACCTGTTTTATTACTCTATATGATATACGTAGGTATATAGTATTTGTTCTGTCAATTGCCACTTAGGTACCTACCTCTAGCTGCGTCTTCGGAGGCACTGTCGTCTACGGGAGGTCCCCCCAACCAATTAGACAAAGTTCCCGCGCCCGTTTGCCATTTCAGCGACGACTCATTGCGATTGCTCCAGTCGCACGTACCAAGTTCGTTGTCTAATCCAAAATCGCATATTTCTGAAAACAATCAAACAAATGATTTGATAACCTTCCTTAAACCGTTTTTTTATGACACGTACGACTGAGAAAACGAAAGAAATTAGTTTTACCGCTTGGATCTTGTCTTTTAACACGATCTGTATTTGTGCCAATATTAACTAATTTTTCGTGTCTGCGTAGATCATTCGCCGATCCTGAATGCGTTAGTAGACAGCAGAAGAATGTCTGGATGAGTTTTCTTTTCAGCCTAGGCCAAGTCATTCTGCACGCTTTCTGTGAAAAAGGATGATTTTAGTAAGTCATCGTTAAATCGCGTTGAGTTCCTTGCATGGCATGCCGGGTTTTCATATGCAAACAAGCTACATTGCATAAGAATTCCAAAGACTAATATGCAACGAAATAATGAATATATGGATGAAGGGGCCAACTTTTCAAAGTACCAGAATAGAATTAATGCATAGAATACTGAATAGCACGGAAAAATCAATAGTTTTCCACATTTTTTGGCCTTGTCAACCCATTTGTAATTCCACTTGAGCTATTGATCGTATTTAAGACCTCACGTCACGACAAAAACAAATAAAAAGATTCCTTCATAATTAGGGCAAACTAAAAGAACGGCTCTTAACACGAGGGAACATGTGGAAATTGCTTCGGGAGTGTTCGAAATTCGCGTTGAACAAAGGCCGTTCGGCTCGAGTTGGTGTTAATATGCGGCTCCACCCGCACACAGGTATTCCACAGTCCACTTGCAGAGTGGACATTGGACTCTGCGCATCAGTTGGCTCAGGCTGCATTAGTGCAGCCTCCAATCTGCCATCTGCCACACTGTGCGCACGAAGCCTTGATGATGCAAATGAGTCTGTGGATGGGGCCAGACCTGTCATTGTTAAAAGGACACAAGGATGACGTTGTTTTGGTCAGCCAATGCTCAATCAGCCGTACAGGTGACTGGTCACCACCTAATCTCATTTGGCTCATTGTCTCTACCAATGCATTGCAACTTAGGCAAACTTAAGATAAATCCATTCCAGTTGCGTGTGCAATGATAAAATATTTCAATAGCATGCTCGAGTTGCGTGAATGTGCCAAATAAAAAGTGACGTACATTTATCGTGTACGATTTTGAAATCGAAAAGTTATGGTTCTATACACGAACAGCGATTTTTCTGACATTCCTTTTGCAGAAATGCAAAAAAAGGATCACCTGCCACTCCTACACTCCAATTTGTGTGCGTTTAGAACACACCGAAAACGTTATGCCATTTGTAAAATAAATCTAATATTGTGTCGATCGTTTACCACATGGCAAAACTGAACTTAAAAAGAGCAGGTATAAGGGTGCCCTTTATAATGACATAGAAAAATCTTAAGCTAGGATAATGTTCACATCCATCCTGATCCACTCTCCTCAAGGACTGGCGCGAGATGACCAAGTACCAAGTACCAACCCCAATCATCGATCCTAATTCGACACACCCTTTGCAGAGATGCTCACGTACGTACCAGTCAGCGGCAGCGGCAGCGTGGACAAGAGAGCGTGTTGCTGTGTTGTGGACGATGAAGGTGGTTGGTCGAGTTATCCTAGCTGAGTGACCGGAGTCCCCTCGCTCCTAACCCGCACGCTGCCCCTGGGACCAGACGCCACGCTCCAATGCACACCACTCAACGTACGCCACTGTACACTCCGCAGTCAGCTCTGCACTCCATGCTAAATACCTTTAGGTCCGCTCGGCTTTTGTTCGTGATTCGCACCCTTGCCCACTTCGACCAACACTGCCAGCTGAGTCACAACTCGCCGTCGGCCAATGATCTCGGCGTCCACTTATGATCAAAATTACTAATCGTTTTGACAAATGCTTGTTTCATCGAATTTGCGTGTCTAGAATTATATCTTAATATCAAATCAAATCCTAGTTTGCGTTGTTTGCAGAGCACGGAAAATAGTAATGATTTCGCTAGGAAAGGTTAGCGCAAAATTTCATTCTAAAATCTACTTCCTGTGTATTTTTTAAATGATGAGGCTGTATTGTGTAATCTACGCTATGTACAGAATGAACATAACTTCATGGAAATATATCATATGCATCGAAACAATGACGCCCGACGCATTGAAATTGGCTTGTGCGTTGTGCGCAAGGTGTATGTGTGTTTGTGTGGGAGAAATGCGGGCTTAAGGGCAAAGTGCGTATGCTTGCGACTCTCGTACGGTGCGTAATGTGTATTGCGTAATGCGTTATAGTGTTTAGAGCGCAGTACTGGGTGCTTTGGTTTGATGGCACGCACTTTCAACTCACAGAGATTCGCATCACACAGCGGTCAGTGGACGCGCAGATCTCGACAACGATTCGGAATTCAGTTCATCGGGATACCGGAAGTGTGTCCGTTGCTTCCGGTCTCCATCCAATTGCAGCCTGTCATGAGCTGACATTCTTGCCACTGCTTGGCTGATTCGCCGCTGTGGGCCGTTGACTGTTTGTTGAAATGGGAAAATATGGGATATTAATAATTATAAAGTTTCACGTCATGATTTGCTTTTCATATAACGATAGCGTCAGTGTAGCATGCATTGCATACAATCATAGCCATCTGAAATTTACTTCAAAATTTATTTTATTAAAATGAATCTGGGATTCCATAAAAAAGTCAGATTGAAGAGGGCTGATATGTATTTCAGTTGTCTATGGTACATTCTCAATAATGGTGGTAAGTTGTTCGGTAATGCTGTAATGCTGTAATTCGGTAATTCGGGAATGTTGTTTCGGTAATGTTCGGTAACGTTTCACTATCTAACCATGGCTCTGAAGTCTGAACCACCCCGTCATTCAATCTCAATCATGTATTCTACGAGCTAGGGAAGTGAAGTGAAGTCCAGCAAGCGAAGCCCGTCAATTGAACTCACCCTGCAAAATAGAACGGACCAAAGATGTAGAACGTCTCAGGTTCTTTTGGCAGCGCCCCGGGGCACTGGTCAGGTCCTGCAACTTTGCACAGCCTTTACTAAAGGTGGCAATGGTTCGCTGCCAGCTCCATCAGAAAGGTTCGGAAACAAGGGGCTGCTACCTGTTTCGCAATCAATTTGTGCGTTTTTACTAAAGATTATTCGCAATGATTATGTGACGTTAAATGCGAAGAATTATTAATCCCAGCAAAAAAATAGTCTGTACGTGATTTTGAAATTTAAAAATCGAGGCAGAGTTAAGATTTCGTAAATCACTATAGGAATATTATGTTGCATGACAATATTGATAGTAATAATTTGTTATGCCAGTAAGTTGAATTCGACATTCATTTTCTAACGATTCTTGTATGTGTTTCTCCATGTAAGGTTTAAAATGCAGGTAATTTTATAATTATAACACCCAATGTGCAATGGAATCTCTCTCGCATTACACGTCGATTATTGAATACACATAAACTCTCAAACAGCTTCTAAGAAGTGTGTTTTCCGTGGTATTAGTGAGTGCTTGCCTGGCATCATAACACAAAAAAGTCATCGTGTTGTGGCCAGTTCCCTTCCACTGGTTATTTAAATGACGTTTGATGTGTATTGTCTGGCAAATTGATGTGGCTGTAATGATATGAAATGTCCATAAACCATATCTACGTAAAAAAGAGTTCACCCAAAATGCATTATTTTGTCATTGTCGAGAACTCGCACAGTGTGCATCTATGGGTGTTGGATGTCTTGCACAAATTAAGTCTTATGACGACTGATCACTCAATTTCTTGATCGTTCAAGCCCATTGACTGCATGGGTGTACACTGTGCGCAATTGCATGGGTGTACACTGTGCGCCACTGCATGGGTGTACACTGTGCGCCACTGGATGGGTGTACACTGTGCGCCACTGCATGGGTGTACGCTGTGCGCCACTGCATGGGTGTACACTGTGCGCCACTGCATGGGTGTACACTGTGCGCCACTGCATGGGTGTACACTGTGCGCCACTGGATGGGTGTACACTGTGCGCCACTGGATGGGTGTACACTATGCGCCACTGCATGGGTGTACACTGCGCGCCACTGCATGGGTGTACACTGTGCGCCACTGCATGGGTGTACACTGTGCGCCACTGCATGGGTGTACACTGTGCGCCACTGCATGGGTGTACACTGTGCGCCACTGCATGGGTGTACACTGTGCGCCACTGCATGGGTGTACACTGTGCGCCACTGCATGGGTGTACACTGTGCGCCACTGCATGGGTGTACACTGTGCGCCACTGCATGGGTGAACACTCAATTTCACCCAACATTGTACAATAAATTACTAATCGATTCAATAATCAGGCGTATATGCGATTTTAACAACTGTAGCAACAATAGATTATAGCTTGCGAACCCAGTATCGGAACAATGGGACGGCCTGCGAATGTTGAAACTCGTGACTCCTGCCTACCAGCAGGGGAGTCTCTTTGGCAGTAAAACACCGCTAGCGTTCTTAACTTGAAAAACAGTTTTAGCATTCAAGGCCAGTCAAAGTCATGCGGCACCGGGTTCACCCTCGACTGCCTTTAAAGAGAGGTGAGCTTGTCTTCAGCCTGGCATTCAAGGCCAGTCAAAGTCATGCGGCACCAGGTTCACCCTCGGCTGCCTTTAAAGCGAGGTGAGCTTGTCTTCAGCCTGGCATTCAATGCCAGTCAAAGTCATGCGGCACCGGGTTCACCCTCGACTGCCTTCAAGGCGAGGTGAGCTTGTCTTCAGCCTGGCATTCAAGGCCAGTCAAAGTCATGTGGCACCGGGTTCACCCTCGGCTGCCTTCAAAGCGAGGTGAGCTTGTCTTCAGCCTGGCATTCAATGCCAGTCAAAGTCATGTGGCACCAGGTTCACCCTCGGCTGCCTTCAAAGCGAGGTGAGCTTGTCTTCAGCCTGGCATTCAATGCCAGTCAAAGTCATGTGGCACCGGGTTCACCCTCGGCTGCCTTCAAATGTTGTCAAGTTTCGCTTTAGTCTTGAATTTAATTGAGTCTCATTATCGGTCCGAAAGAGAAGAAGTCCAACGTAGCAATGGTTGTATAGCAGCACGGGAGGCCGACGACCCTGGCGGGCTTCAAGGGTGTACGGCTGGTAACCGTGAGCACTCTTACAGTTTCCGCAGAGTGCCGGAGAGAGGTTAATTTTCAACAAATGTATTAGTTTTATCATGATAAAGCAAACCCGCAGTTTTGAATTTGTGCTGCGTTGTGGACAGCTAACATAACTGTTGGTATAGCAATATTTTAGAAAGGTAACAACAGAAGGCCTTTAACAATAGGCAATTTCGTTTATAATCTATTAATTAATCATAACTCAAAACGAGTTTCTTGAATTTCGTATGAAAACAGTAAATCTTCACGAAAAAAAGTGAAAAAATCCTAATAACGAGAAAACGAAAAAGTCATGCACTTAAAAGTTTTAGAAAATTCTAATCATGCTCTTAGCATAATATGCTCCGTCTCCACAAATTTTCGTTAAAAATTATTCTTAACTTTCGGCTCTACAGCGTTAGCAAATTTTCGATAATTTCGTAAAATTAGATTGGTTCTAAAACAACCCAATCGATTTTGTAGGAAAACGAGTGGGGGTCTAGATTGAGAACGCATGTTGTAGGTAGGTACTTTGAAAGTTTAATCATAATCGGAGCAGGCGTTTGGTCTGTGGAGCGCGCATAAACATAAAAACACACACACACTCATCACACAAGTGACTTTTATTTGAGGAACTTTTCTCAAGTGCTAACAGCCTCTTCGATCCGAGTGTACTCATTATGCATTTGCTGTATTTTTATAAGAATCGTTGACTGTGCTTTATGTGTCAACTGCCTTTTTTATATGTGTGTACTGTGTACTAATTTGAATTTTACAGTATCTATACTGAATTCATTGGTTTACGTGATAACTACCTTTTGAGTCCAAGTGTACTCATTTGAACTTTTTCTGTAGGTAATTTTACACGAACCATTGGCTGCTTTATGAGTCAACTGGGTTTTTGACGTGTGTGTGTGCTTATTTTAATTTTGAAATATTTTTTATTCGATTAATTGACTCTGCTTTATCTGTCAACTACTGTTTGAGTCCGAGTGTACGCATTTGAATTTTTGCTGTAATTTTACAAGATAAATATTGACTCTGCTTTGTTTCACATTTCTTTTTGATTTGCGTGTACCAATTAGAATTTTGCTGTATTTTTAATTGATTAATTGACTCTGCTTTATTTGTCAACTACATTTTGAGTTCGAGTGTACTCATTTGAATTTTGTTGTATTTTTACAAGATCCATTGACTATGCGTTATGTATGAACCGCTCATTTAGCCTAAGTAAAAATTAATTATTTCTTTACTTCGTAAATTCGTTATTCGCTTTTAATCATAAGCTTTTAAATCGTAAGCAGTGTCGATGGGTTTAAGAAAAATACAGAAATATTTAAATGAGTTCAAAGATAAGATTACAAAACATAGTTGACATTAAGGCAGAGTCGTTGGATATTGTAAAAATACATACAAATTCAAATGAATACACTCTGCATACAAAGACTGACAACGTAGAGTTCAGAGTCGATGGATTAAAAAAACAGAACTATTTAAATATGTACACTCCGATGGAAAATGCAGTTGAAATATTAAGCAGAGTCGATGGATATATTCTCGGAATTATCTGAAATAAAACGTCGGTACGCAAGCAAGTCTTCAGACAAAACTATTGGCCCACTGTAGGCTGCAGTATAATAATCGGCTTCATAAGATTGAACCAATGTAAACACAATTTAATTTAATTGCTCAGTATGCTCGGAGTTCAATAATTTGTACCCAACCTACAGGGAGTTCATCCATATCTTCAAATAATTGCTGCCAAATATTTTGTATTTTATCCCAAACATATTATATACAACGATTCAAATAATTCAAATAAGTTTATTATTTTTTCTGGATATAAAAATACATTATATTATAATGTATTTTTATACTAACAGAAAAATAATTTGAACTGAATTCCGTAAAAGCAATTATGTGTTATTTTCAGGCCGCCATATATTGGAGAAGCCAAACGACCTGTAGGCGAGTAAGGGAGCGTCAGTGCTCAGTGCTCGACGAGAACTGGGTGCTGTCAGCGGCTCGCTGCGTCGACGACTAGTAAGTGCCCATCGTCAACATTTCCCAATTTCCCAGCTTCGTTTTCTCACTTCGATAATTTCTAGGTGTTTCCAGGGCCGTAATTCGGCGTAAGCAGGGGCTTCGGCCCCAAAAACCGCCTATAAACGACAGCCTACTCTTCATAACGGTAAATACGGCACTGGGTGTTTCTGCAATTGTGTAATGTCCTCATGTGCCCCTACCTAAAACTTAAATAGGTCCTGTTTAAGTAATCAATGGCGTTCATGGTTAAAAAGTTAATCACATCTCTAAACGGATCTAAACGGATAAAAGGGAACATCTCTAATCTCGTCGGACGTTCGTTTTTAATACAAGACAAGTAATGCTATACTTTTTCCATACAAGCAACACAAAAATGCCGTAAAGAGGGCATTTTAAGCACTTTTTGAAAATGCACACCTGTCATTTTTGAAAGTATATTAACCTAATACAACATCCGACATCAAACAACCCTTCAACTACACGTGTATTTTTTCCCCAAAACTCTGTGTTAGTATTTGTGGCCAGGAGAAGTTCCCGCGTGAACCTCCACATACGACGAAAACGCTAGCGTTTTTCTCTCAGATCGTTCAAATCTACCAAGGCATAACCAGCTTAACCAAACTAGCACAGCACTCAGCAGTGCATTTCAGTGCATTGCATGGGTGGCCCGCGGCGGTGCATCTAGATGCAAACCATTAACCATCATAATGTGCAAGCAAGTGCAAGCAAGTGCAAGCAAGTGCAAGGTTCTTCAAAAATGGAACACTTAATTTAAATTGCATAACGGTTGAATTGGTGATCTGGGTTTTGAATATGTAGACGATTCGACGTGATTCAAATTTACCCTCCGTCTGACCTTCAGAATTCGTTATCTCGTTTGCTACCTCCTCGCTGTGCCTTGCTGTGCCTCGCTGTGCAAGACTATGCTGGGGTTCGAACCAGTCTGCACTCGACCACCGTTTGGATCGCGCCGCCGGTTTGCGTTGTCGAAATTACGTGCATTCGGTGGAATGTATACTCTCGAAATTACTTCCAAATATTATATCGACCTACCGTTGGGAATCGGGATCGTGACGGGTGTAACATGATATTCGCGGGACAGTAATTTTAACCAACGCATGTGAATCAGAAAAACTCGAGGAATTTTTCGTCGACCTTGACATCGGAACGTCGAACCAGCCGAACTTTGCTTCAGTTCTTTCCGGATGCAAATTGTTCGCGGCCGAAGTTAGAGAGACGGACAATCTGTTAAATGGACTGGTATGTAGGTAGGTATACTAGGTAGTAACTAGTACATACTATGAACATAGTTTTTTATAACTGTCCCATGGCCCTGGTCGTAGGATATAGTGAGTTACGCGTACCTACTTGGCACTAGATTTTTATGCTGACTGATGCATACATGGTGAGGGGTTGGGATCCAGTCTCTTCAAAAAGAAATCGGTTTACTCTATTTCACCCATAAAACACGAATATTAAAAATTGAAGATCACCTTGAATGTCTTGTCTGTTGTGTGTGGGCTACGCTATCTTTGCCATGCTCGGTCTGTATGCACATGCATCAAAAGTGAAATCACTAAAATGTGTTTAACCATACTGTATAGCATCCCATTTAATCACATTGAAGATAATATGGAGCAATATCTTTGCAGGAGGGCTGCAGGAATTTTGAAAATATATTGTGAAATATAAAATTTCAATATCAGGAGAGTTTCTGAGTAGGAGAAATATGATTTGGTATGTTTGGTTGTCCAGTACATAACAAGATGCAATGTAGTTATTATCTAGATATTGGTTTTCTTTGTGACGTCATCATAGGCAATCATGCAGTAAACGATACCTAGCCTGGACAAACAAACGCAACAAATCTAGTTATCATCTAGATTTCGAGGACAACCAAACAGAGCTATTGTGTTGCAACATTAATGAAAATTTTCAGCTGCGGATTACACATTTTTTTCGTGTACCTATTCTTATGGCACGGGAGAAGGTAGATAGACTTCAGATTGCACAGTAATTGTACAGCTGCCCAGTCACATTTGGAAGTATGATTGCAGAAAAAAATTCGTCCCAAGCAAGTAAAAATGTTGGAAATTTACAATGGGAAAATGAATTTGAAAACTGCTAAAGATTTTTAAAAATATACTTCCCAATGTCACTGCAACTTACATTGCAGCACTTTATGCTTGTTATAAGACTGGTTTAAGTCCAGCTTAAAATTCTCAAGAGAAAACGTTGACCGCGGCTTCTCCCCGATTCCAGCGCCACCACCGCCGGCGCCGACCTGCTCAAAGTGCGTTTGATCGAGTACGACATCAGCTCAACGTGGACGCTCTACCGCCACGAGGAGTTGGACGTGCTCTGTGTTGCCGTGTGGGCCGTGGCCCTCCTTCCGGACTTTGACAATGCCAGCCTCTCGCACGACTTCGTGCTGCGACGGCCCGGCATCTACGTCAGCTCGACGCGCACGCTCTTCCGCCACGAGGAGTCGGACGTGCTCTGTGTTGCTGTGTGGGCCGTGGCTTCCGGACTTTGACAATGCCAGCCTCTCGCACGACTTCATGCTGCTGCGGCTGCGACGGCCCGACATCGACGTCAGCTGTCTGCCAAAGCTCGAAAGTCGGTACCCTAATTGACAGTGTGGTGATGAGGATGTGGTTGATGAACCTCACCTAGCCTAGGTGGGAGGATGGGAAACCCAGCACCATCACTGTAAGTTTTTCCCATGGGAAAGCTTGGTGGGGATTTCCGGGTAAATATGTCTCTTCCAAAGGAAGGTACAACTCGAAGAAAGGGATTCCTCCACTAATCAAAATTGCCGAGAGGTTGATAAGCAATAACGGGTGGAACTTTTGTACTAACTGCTGCTTCTCCAGCCCATCCAATACCCGACTCATTGTGGCATTGCTTCATTGTGGTGGTTTCTGAAAAAAGTAATATGCTAAACACAAAATGTCCAACAGTTTGATGTGCTTTAAGCCCCAATGCATTGTATGCTTTAGTTTTGGTGTGTTTTTTTTAAAAACTAGTGCAGCTGACAATAGGGCAGAGTAGACATAAGCCTAAGAAATTTAATTACAGCTAGACTGAATCGCTTCGTGCTCTGTGTTCTCTTTGTGGACGTGCTCTGTCCGCGTTTTCAAGAGCTTGTACATTTTTAGATGTAAACTTACGCGTGGTTCGGATGGCGCGCAGTTTGGACGGCACGCAGTTCGGACGGCACGCAGTTGGGACAGAGCCATTTCTTTTTAGCAGTTGGTTGTTGGATTACCAATTATAATGGCATGATAAAAGAATCTAACAACAGCTAATAGGAGTGCAGCTCCACACAGAAAGGTTATATTATTCAACTCATATCGAGCAAAGACTTTTTGGGCAAAATTTGAGTAAGTATAATAGAAAAGAATACTCATAAATGAGTGCATGACTGGGGTGAGTGCCATATTATGCAGCAGGAGTATCATACCTGGTTAACTAACCCTTATTCCATGGACATAAATTATCTGTCTAAGCTCCCATAGCAGTGACGGTTGACTACGGCGGAGCTAACACCCGCTGCTTCCGTCCCTGTGCAGGGCAACTGCGGCGGGCCACTGGTCTGCGAGCAGAACGGCCAGCGGTACCAATGGGCGTCGTGAGCCTCGGCGTCGGCTGCAGCCCCCAGAACACGCCGGGCGTGTACTCGTACGTCAACATGCACGAGCGCAGGACACCGACACAGTGCAAGCACAAGCAGCTCTGAGGGGCGGTTCTGGGTCAGTCTTCTACACATATTGAAGTTGGGCGCCGGCGACCTGCTCGTCAGCTTTGACCTAGTGTCGCTGTTCACGAAGTTCCCGGTCGACAAAGCCATAGCCACCATCACTGTCAACCAGAACCTCCTCGACTACTTCGAGCAACAACATCCACCTGAATATCCAGTTCACGACTGCCTGGTCATGAGAAGGCCGGACGGCACTCTCGGCCACACCGTGTACCGCAAGCCGAAGCACACCGACCGCTACTTAAACGCCGCCTCGCATCACCCCGTCTCGCAGCTCTGATTGGTAGCCAACTCGTTGGCTTACCGGTCAAGTACGATAGTTGACGCGGACCACATCAACAATGAAGCCCGTCACCTGCACGGAGCTCTCAAGAAGAACGGTTTCCCGAACAAGGACTTTGAGCGGGCCTGGCACCTTAAACCCGCCAAGGCCAAAGATGTCGAACCCAAGCCGAGAGCCCACGTCTTCCTGCCGTACGTCTTTGGCACCACGAACCGCATTGTCAAGCTGCTGGCTGCCGCCAACGTGAAAACTGTTTTCACCGTTGACAAGAAGATCAGCAGGCTTCTCCGTAGCGCCAAGGACAAGATCCCCTTGGAGGACCGAGGGGTCTATGAAGTACCGTGCGGTGACTGCGAGATGACCTACGTCAGGCAGACCAGCCAGCACAGGTCAACGCGTATCCGAGAGTATCGTTCAGCCGTGGACCAGGGGCAGAGCACGTCATCGCTGTTCCAACACGTCAAGCAGACCGAGCGCTCAATCAACGTTGACGGCATGAAGTCCTCGGCAGCGGTCCCTGTGACTTTGTCAAGTCGGGAGGCCGTGACCGAGCCTGTCAAGATGCCGAGACCAAGCAGCTGTCGGGATATCGAGACCGAGACTTCAGTCGAGATGTCGAAACTGAGCGGTGGCCAGACCACCGGTTGCGAGACGACAAGTACCGGTCCATCCACACGTACCCGTGTGGTGGCCGTCCGTGCCGGGTATGTATGGGTAACCATGCTGCTTAACTTGAGCCGACCAATCCAGGCCGGCCTGGGCTCTGGGCGACCGGTTGCCCCTTCCCCCACACGGACCGAGCAGAAAACAGCCGTCTTGACTGTATACAAGCAGCGACCATCTACTGCTCTCACCACAGGCCTGAAGATGTTGGCGCATATGCCGACAAAACGTCGACCACGGTCCTTTTTAGGACTGAAATTCATTCATAACAGAGCAAAACCGAACTTTTCACCACCATCCAGCTGGGGCTCAGAACCACTCCGCCTTTCCATATAAGTAAGGACGGTATATAATAGCAATATATTAATAGGTGCCTACATCAATATCATTTTAAATATATATACCTATAGGCATGTTATTTTGACAGTACGAAACTGCATGGGGCAGACTTTTGTCAAAAGTGCCCCTTTGTAAATGTATAGGTAGGCCGCGTTTAGTTTTAGCGTCTGGTTTAACTATACTAGCTTTGGAAACATAGGAGTAATCGTAGAATAGCGCGCAGTAAAATTTGCAGGAGTCAATTAGTGACTACTTTCTAGTTCAGACAGGAGTCTCCTAAAACTTCTAACATAATAAATGTCCAATAGGCTGATAGAAACTTTTGCCATTTTAAAATTTAATCCTTTGAATTCGTAACACTTCACAGTGGGTGCACTAAGAACTTAGGATAGGTAAGTTCAAAATGCAAATTATACCCTTTAAATTGGCCAAGACTTCTGGACACACTTTGATCAGCTATGCAATTCAACGAGTTCAAGGTCAGGGAGTCACCCTAGCTGGTAATAAGCTTGTAGTTGTTTTATATTATTGTATTGTATGGAATACAAAGAATTTCATCCTCCCATCTTTACCTTTCGTGTCAAGAAAATTGTAAAACCAGCAAAGATCTTGTAGTTAAGAATTTAAAAATCCAAGACGTTAAACTATCTGGTCCCAGCTTTGAAATGTTCTTTCTTTGTGGGCTCTCCTAGTTCCCAGAAAAAAATTAAATCATCAGTGCTCAGTTTTCAGTGCAATGTTCAAATAATTTCGACCCCCGGATTTATATACAGTTAAATCTTTTCATGTAAAAACAAGAAAAAATAGGTAGATGAAAGTCCAAAGACTATATATTTTTTGCGACAGTGATGTGGTTTTTAGAGAGCGCCCTCGTGATACTATAGCTTTCGTTATCAGCTCTCGGTTCAATCTAGAAACGCGGCCGATTGGGGTCGTTGCTGTACGCGGATTCTGCAGATGCCATGATGAACAACCAACAAAGCCCTTAAGATGAAAAGTACGTAAACTTGCTGAGATGTGTGACATAAATACTTTTTTGTGAAAGAGAACCATATTGTTAATCTTGTAGTTTATGTTAAGAATGGCTATAGAAAGTCTTCTTAATCAAATCTCCGATTATAGATTAGGATAAATTTATCTCAAAGTTATATATCAAAGACTGTAAAGAGAACCTACCTACATACATTTTCTTCCAATTTCTCCAGTCCTGTGTCCACTAAATGCTTCTTAAAATCCTCTTGCAGCATGTAATATAATATTTCTCTTCAGAAGATGTTACTAGAATCCTGGGTTTTGCTGTTTTAGAATTCAATTGAGGAAAAATCATCGTTCACACAGTAAATTGTTGCAACTCCGGACCATGGCACTTCGGTTTGTTGGTATCGGCAAGAAATACCACTGTTTGAGGTAGATTTGGCACGCCTCATACCCACTTTTCAGCATGGCGGTAGTCGACTGTGGCAGAATCGTCGCACGGGGTCTGAGAGGTGGAAAAATTGAGTTGTGACCTCCACCGATTTATTTCCTAAATAAAAATATACTGTATATTCTTTAGAAAAAAATTGTTAGCAAAAAAATTGAATGCGACATATATTAATAATATATTGCCGCAGAAACGTGTGCACATCTAGGTAAGCAAATGTTGGTGCCGTGGACTTGGCTCACGGCGATCTTTCCCGGCGAGGGCGGAGACCGCGCCTCGCAGTCGTCGGCGAGGCCTCGTTAATGCATCGGCGGAAGCGGCACGGTGACGGATGCATAGTCGTGACGTTGAAGCACAGTGTCCAGGGGTGAAGGGGTGTCCAAGTGTCCAGTGTCCAGGGGGGGGGGGGGGGGGTTTAGTCCAGGGGTGAAATAAAATTGTGCAATCTTCAGAAAATGGAATTTTGTCATGTTATGTTTCATTTCCTACCATTGGCATCCTTTTCAGTATCCTTGAAAAGTGTCCCGGCTCCCTTAGAAGATGTAGGTACGTTACAGACGCCGTTATTTGATTCCGCCGGTGTGGCGAGAATCCTCGCTGTGCGTTCGGCTAGCGGCTTCACGGATCAAGGCAGAGCATGTGACCTCAGAGGACGCCATCTTGCCATGTGCTGTATTCGAGAACCACTCAAAGACCACCTCGCGCATTATACTCTCCTGATCGATATGATGAAATTGCTCTTTGAAGTCGAAGCCCTGGGGCGTTCTAGAGCGCATGGCAAGATGGCGTCCTCTGACGTCACCGCCGATGTGCTCAGAGACTTCGATTTCGAAGAGCAATTTCACCACTTGTATACGGAGAGTATAACGTGCGAGGAGGTCTTTGTGTTGTCCCTTCGCGCGAGGCGGGCACATGGAAAGATGGCGTCCTCTGACGTCACAGCCCATGGACTCCAAGACTCCTAGAAACGCCCTAGGGCTTCGATTTCGAAGAGCAATCTCACCACTTGTATCCGGAGAGTATAACGTGCGAGGAGGTCTTTGTGTTGTCCCTTCGCGCGAGGCGGGCACATGGAAAGATGGCGTCCTCTGACGTCACAGCCCATGGACTCCAAGACTCCTAGAAACGCCCTAGGGCTTCGATTTCGAAGAGCAATCTCACCACTTGTATCCGGAGAGTATAACGTGCGAGGAGGTCTTTGTGTTGTCCCTTCGCGCGAGGCGGGCACATGGAAAGATGGCGTCCTCTGACGTCACAGCCCATGGACTCCAAGACTCCTAGAAACGCCCTAGGGCTTCGATTTCGAAGAGCAATCTCACCACTTGTATCCGGAGAGTATAACGTGCGAGGAGGTCTTTGTGTTGTCCCTTCGCGCGAGGCGGGCACATGGAAAGATGGCGTCCTCTGACGTCACAGCCCATGGACTCCAAGACTCCTAGAAACGCCCTAGGGCTTCGATTTCGAAGAGCAATTTCACCACTTGTATCCGGAGAGTATAACGTGCGAGGAGGTCTTTGTGTTGTCCCTTCGCGCGAGGCGAGCACATGGAAAGATGGCGTCCCCTGACGTCACATCCCATGGACTCCTTTGACTTCTGGAAACGCCCTAGGGCTTCGATTTCGAAGAGCAACTTCACCACTTGTATCCGGAGAGTATAACGTGCGAGGAGGTCTTTGTGTTGTCCCTGGGCGCGAGCACATGGTACGATGGCGTCCTCTGACGTCACAGCCCATGTGCTCCTAGGCCACGTGGACAACCCAGAGCCTCACGTCCCATCAGTAGGGCGGCAGGACAGTGGAGGTGCCAGACAATGGAAAGGAAAGTTCTGGGACGGACTTTTAGCATGAACATAACGACAAAGAAGCATCTTGACGATCAGAACTCATTTATTTCAGCTTATTACACTAGATATTTCACACATGGGCTCTTCTGATATGATACCATTCCTATCTTCGTCGCAGGACATCCGAAGGTCAATGCACCTCCGCAATGCCGTCAGCTGAGGTTTTCTCTCCGCAGTTCCGAAGTCAGCAGCCATACTAAAAGCAGAACATGGTACGACTTCGAGGCTCCGGCACATTATCAAGACCAAAAAATGGATCCATGGGTTCACAAGATGTAGGAAACGCTGAACATGGCTGCATCGGTTGAAAAATTCAGAAAATTTGATCCCATGTTGGCAATTCTAGCAGCTTTTTCTAAATGGATCAGAAAAACGTCTGCGAATTTCGCAGTGTAAGGAAGTTCGGCATAAAATTTCGACTTTGTGAGAGGTTCACACAACGCACATCAAAACTTTGCCTCACGGCCGTCTATAATCTCCAAATTTGACTTAAGAATATTGGATCTTCTCAATTATCATGAAAATCAGTTCGATATAGATTCATGCCGTAGTGATTACTTCAATTTTTAACCAATCTTTCTTCCAGTTGATGACGAAAAGCAGCGAGTATCATTGTACTGATTTGTAAAACTTCAAACCATTTTATTAGACTCGATAGGTGAACGGTTACCAATCGAAACCTTGACGTTACCGCGATTGGATATAATTCTAGTTGGACATCAAGGTCCTAGATCGAATTCCCTTGCTTGCGATGATCAGAGCATCTGACACACGTTACATCCGTGGCTGGGAAATGAAAAGAAAGATTGATCACTTGCGTTCAGAATAATTTTACTAGAATTTGTGAAATAAGCACGAATGCAATGAATGACAGTTCAAGTACAAAATGCTGCGTTCCTATATAGATGGTTGTAAAAAATGCTAATCCAAGGTAGTAAAAATGTGTCGTACCTAAGATTTCAGCCCCACGTGTATTTTTAAAGTCTGTTCATTGAGCTGTGAACTAGGGCCTCTTCCTTTACCTCGTACGGGATACACTTTCCAGGCCACACCTTTGGTTGGATCGCGGTGAAACCAATATTTTCGGAATCTTCACACTCCTGGCAACCAATTGAACCATTTTCATTTCTAAAAATTCACATGTCAATTACTTACAAGCGTTTAAAGACAACCCTGTGTTGCCAGTACAATGAAAGATGTCAATTCCAGCTAAGAATTTACCTCTTACTGGATACACTTCCCAGGCCACACCTGTTATTTGATCGCGACGAAACAAATATCTACGGAATCCTCACACTTTTGACAAGTGCCTCAGAATCTCGAAATTTCTCTTGGAAATCCAAAAAATGATACATTCAATTTAACGCAACAACCATCAATGAACAGCCTTAACTGTGGGCATCAACTCTCTCACAAATACGCAAGCCCCATGTCGTGCCCGTCATCCACTGACCACTTACTACAGCTGTGGGACCAGCTATCGATGGTACGCCTTACAAAGAATTCGTGCATGTTATTTTACTTTCGGCTTGCTCCCGACTTAACATATCTATCTGTGGACTCCAGTTTTACGGCTCATTTTCTCGCTGCCCCTGAATATATAGGTACTTACATTATTTGGCCGAGTTCATCATCAACTCGTTTTTACTCCTGTCGTCGGAACACATAAAACTTGCGTAGCAATGCATGCAGGAAAGTAAACTGTTAAGAAAACATGCATGATTTAATACATATTATTTATGTATGTATTGAAAAAGGTTCCTTGTGTTTAGATGGCGCTTATTCTTTCTTTCTGCTTCTTGACAAACTTTTGCGCTGTTTTGCCACGTATCCTCACCTCCAGTCTGCAGAACAGATGATCTGTAGGCAAAGAAGACGAGCAAGTATGTTACTAAAGATGCACACCGAATTGCTTTTTAGTTTACATGTTATGAAGAATAAGAATCAGTGAGACTCCATGTTTACAGATTTTTTAAATTAATGTAGGGCTGAGATATTATGCATTTTCTAATTGCGCGGCGCCTGCTCCGTGACGTCAACGTGCGTGAATGCTGGCGGCGAAAGCAAGCGTTCGCCTGCGTATTTGCCGTGATGTCCATTATTTTATATTCAGGAAATTCTATGTGCTAAAACTTTGTGTTCAACTGCAAACTGCACGGTGACTGCCATTTACACACTGGATAAGCTTTCTAGATAAGATCTCTAAAGAATATGGCTTGGCCGGCCTCGGCAAGCGGGATCGCGGACTTCGCGTGCTGCCGCAGACCGTGTTCAACTGCGCCTTCGTTAGGAGGAAAATTCGCTCCCTTCGAAAATGCGTAACAATCGAACAATGTACCTGTAAGATTAAATACGAAAACCGTGGAGCGCCTAGATTTTCTCTGCTCAATTCATACTTTTACATGTGCAAAAAACGTAATAAAAGTAATAAAACAAAAATTTAAAAACGAAAAACATGGGGCGCATGTAATTATATGAAGTGTAAAGAATATATGCGCCCCACGTTAATTGTTTCTAAGCTATTGTTTTATTGGGTGTAATTTAATTGAGTGTCATTTTAAGTTTTTAACTATTGAGTGTAATGGTGATTTTATCAAACAAAACAAGAATAAATGTGATAGGCCTCTACAACTCTGGCAAGAACAAAGAAGCCCTACTGACAGACCTACATGAAAGTCTAACAAAGCTGAAGTGCAACAGTGTCCCAACGGCCAAAACAATAATTGGAAGAGACCTTAACCTTCCAAACATTGTGTGGAACAGTGAGGTACTGGGAGGGAGAGGACAGGCACAGACACTCGTGGACGCTGTCCAGAACGACTTCTACCTAATCCTAACAGTTACAGAAGGGACAATTGAGCCAACGCACGCGGAGTATCAAACTTACTAGACGTATTCCTAGTACAGCCACCAGAAATATGGTGGGATACTGAAGTAGCGCCAGGCATTAGTGACCACAACCTAGTCATTATGGACCTCACACCACAGCATAAAGTACCATTGCCAGGAACCGGAATATCTGGGATGTACAAGAAAACAGACCACACCGGCCTAGAAAACTATCCTCGTGCTAAATTCCCCACATGGAAGTCAAATGAGCCGGTCATTGAAAAATGGGAAAGTTCCAAAAAAATTATCCTAGAAGCTAGAAATAGGTTTGTCCCTCACAAAACTATCAAGGACAACAGTGACCCAATATACTACAGTAGAAGTGTAAAACTACTAAAAGGAGCCCTCCAAATTGCTTTTAAAAGAACATATAGTGTACAAAATACCAATTAATTAAACATCGCCTTTGAATTTTTTGAAAAAAAAATTTGCGTAGGAATAATCGCACATTTTTGTTTTGGCGCGGCAACCTCCTCGTGACGTATCCTTACGGAACGGCTAACGCCAGCAGCATGCGCTCTGCCGCGCTACGCAGTGTCTAGTATTAGGCCGATAGCTTTCGCGGTCGGGTCGCTTGTCGATTTAGAGTGAAAATGGCAGGACCTCCATGTAGTATATGGATCCGAAGTTCTCTCAAACAGAAATCGCGGAAAATAATGTTAAACTAGCCGAAGAAAGGAGACCAGGAGAGTTACATGACAGGAAATACCTTGTGGTGTCTGTTTTGTTTAGCACATCAATGTATTTTGTAATTATATCGATCGAGCCGTGCACAGTAATGCACTCGCCTTCCTGACACAACTCTCGTATTTGAAATGGCTCTTTACAACAATTCGATGTAATGTCGCTGTCCATTGAGATGCAATTGCCACTGCGTAGCGCATGTTGCTGGCGCTAGCCGTTCCCCAAGGATACGTCACGAGGAGGTGCCACGCCAAAACGAAAATGTGCGATTATTCCGGAGCAAAATTTTTTTTTTTCAAAAAATTCAAACGGTAGGTTAAATTAATTGGTATTCTGCACACTATATATTCTTTTAAAAGCATTTCGAAGGGTTCCTTTAAGAAAGCAGCACAAAAAGCATACTCTAGGCGGGAAAGATCCAAGGCACACAAGGAAACCTGCAACGAAATCTACTACAAACTGAATGAAGCAAAGAAGTACTGTTTTAGTCAATACATGGCTAATCTCTTGAAAGAAGATAGTCACCTGGAAACAAACTGGAAACAGTTTTACCGGCACATAAACAGTATAAAGTGCAGCTCTAACGCAATTCCTGCCCTCAAGCTAAACGGCAAGATCCTTACTGCAAATCTCGACAAAGCAAATGCCTTCAACGACTACTACGGGGAAGTATTCTCACCAAGAAATCAAACGATGCAACCATCAACAGGCGACCCAAAGAAAGTGCTAACACTCCAGGCCGGTACCATCTGGGACATAGTAAATAACCTCAAGTCCAGAACCAGCACAGGACCAGATGGAATCCCAGGAGATCTTCTCAAGGCAGCAGGACCAGAAGTGGGACACTATCTGAAAGAAATCTATACACATTCGTTAGCACTTGGAGGAAGATAAATTCTTATCAAAAAATCAGTTCGGCTTCAGGCCCCATTACTCCTGCGAAGCCAGCCTGGCAGGACTTACGCAAGTTGAAGCAAGTTGCCGCAGTATTTATCGACTTCGCAAAAGCTTTCGAACTGGTGCCCCATGACCTACTCATAGGAAAGGTATCCCGGATAAGGATTAACGTGAAAATTGTCACATGGATTTCTTGGTTTTTGACCAACAGAAGCCAAAAAGTGAGAGTTGAAGGAACAATGTCCGATCCCATTCCAGTGACGTCCGGAGTAGTTCAGGGGAGTGTGCTTAGACCGCTGCTCTTCCTGATCTTCGTGAACGACCTCCCGGAATCCGTCACACACTCGAAGCTACGGCTGTTCGCAGACGACTGCGTTGTCTATCGTAAAATCAGCAGCACCGAAGACTGCAAACTCATCCAGGAAGACCTGCACGAACTTGCCAAGTGGGAAGCAAATAACAAAATGAAAATCAACATAAGCAAGACCAATAAAGTCTCATTCTGTACAAAAAGAACCAAAACTAACACTATCTACCAAATAGACGGCCGCACAATCGAAAACAGCAGACATGCTAAATACCTTGGGGTCTGGCTGTAAGAAAACCTGAACTGGAACAACCACATTGACGTCACAACCAAGAAAGCTAACAGAACCCTCCAGTTTGTGATGAGAAACCTAAAAGGTGCAACCAAAAAGGCCAAAGAACTGGCATTCCTAGCCCTAGTCAGGCCGCAATTAGAGAACTGTTCCAGCATTTGGAGCCCGTACACGACAGCAAACATCCACAAACTGAATATGGTTCAGCGTAAAGGGGCTCGGTATGTCGAAAATTCCTAATGGATCTTCCTCTTCCCGGGCCCGACCGAGTTGATCAAGACGCTCAATTGGGAAAGCCTATAACAGCGCAGGGCTACCTTGAGGGTGACCGCAATATACCGATCCGTCATCCATGAGAAGGCCGGGAGGGAGATAGGCGAGATGCTACGCGAGCCTACCTACATTGGCCGAAACGACCACACACAGAAGATCCAGATGACCCAACCAAGAACCGAAGTTGGGAAGTTCTCTCTGGTGGCAGACGGAATACGGCTGTGGAATGAACTCTCTGCCCCGGTCATGTGCCCTTTCCCCAAGAACTCAAAGGAATTTAGACGCCGGCTGAAAAAAAACCAAAGACGGAACAATCCAAAAGACTAGCCCTGTAAATAATGTAGCTAACTTCAAATAACTTAGCTAATTTCATTATATAACTCCAATGTATTACTAAATTTTATTTTAATGTAATATTAACCGGACACCATACAACCGGCAGTCATGATTTAACTGAAATATACTTTCCTATTATTCTAACTCTAAGTATTAGTATAAGAACATGTACCTTGCTTAAGTATGAGAATAAAATTAAATACATAATATTAAGGTTTTTTCACATGTAAAAGCATGAACTGAAGAGAAAATCTAAGCGCCATTTATCGTTTTTAAATCTTTCAGGTACTCTGTATGGGGCTAGTAATATGTAGGTATGGGGGAAGAAAAAATAATATTTTTCTTTATTGTTAATTTTAAAATCATGTTTTTTGAAAATAAGTTTTAAAGTTTTAAAAAAACCACTAAAAGGAATGATAAAGACTTAAAAATAAAAAAAGAAGACGGGAAAGAGATTCAAAATGTGAAGAGAAATAAGATACTTTAAGTGGGCACGGCGTTGAAATGTGCGATAAAACGGTTTCAGGATGTGCTCACAATTCGAAGCACTCGTCGAACATCGGACACCCCTGAGCTGCCATCCATCGGCCCTCCGAGCTTGAGCATCGCCGCATGCCGGACATCGGCCCTCCGAGCTCGAGCATCGCCACATGCCGGACATCGGCCCTCCGAGCTCGAGCATCGCCGCATGCCGGACATCGGCCCTCCGAGCTCGAGCATCGCCGCATGCCGGACATCGGCCCTCCGAGCTCGAGCATCGCCACATGCCGGACATCGGCCAGGCCGCGCTTCAAGTTGTCCGGCAGCAGTGCGGCGTTGAGCGCCGCCACGTGGTGTCCAGGTGCTCGTGCAGCGCCGCATGCCGGACATCGGCCAGGCCGCGCTTCAAGTTGTCCGGCAGCAGTGCGGCGTTGAGCGCCACCACGTGGTGTCCAGGTGCTCGTGCAGCGCCGCATGCCGGACATCGGCCAGGCCGCGCTTCAAGTTGTCCGGCAGCAGTGCGGCGTTGAGCGCCGCCACGTGGTGTCCAGGTGCTCGTGCAGCGCCGCATGCCAGACGCCGACCAGGCCGCGCTTCAAGTTGTCCGGCAGCAGTGCGGCGTTGAGCGCCACCACGTGGTGTCCAGGTTCTCGTGCAGCGCCGCATGCCAGATGCCGACCAGGCCGCGCTTCAAGTTGTCCGGCAGCAGTGCGGCGTTGAGCGCCACCACTTGGTGTCCAGGTGCTCGTGCAGCGACGTGATGACATCGGCCCTCGGCAGCGTCTTGTGCAACCTTGTCAGGCGGAACACTGCCTTCTTCAGCGCAGGGCGCATCCGCAGTGGAGGAGATCAATATTAGCTAGCTGAGTTACGTAAGGGAAGCTTTGCAGCATTACAACGTGGCACTCGACTAGCATTGCTGTAATTTTTTGCAGGATCTTTGCTGTTTCAATCTCTGCCAATCATGCTCACGTGCCAAGTGAAACAATTCCTTCTTCAGTGCAGGACGCATTTGGAGGCAAAGGCCAACCATTTGGAACATGGCACTTTAACCCTTAAAGTCCCAAATTAATTTTTTCTTTAGTTTATATTTTTTTGTTAAATTATGTATCAAATAAATCAAAGAACACATTCTGACGAAAACAATTTTTTCCCGGTTTTCCTTATATAATAAAAGTGCTGTCCTAACTCCTAATAGGTTACTGGGATTTAATGGTATTATACCTTGTGATATTACTGAAAAATATTTGTTTAATTGGTAACAGGCACAAAAGTTCACAGGAAACATGCCATAAATTGAAAACTTGTTAGCAAAAAAGATGTTGATAAGAAAAACAAGTGTAGAGATAATGGTTATGATAACGTTTAGGCACAGCTTTAGGGAATTTTATGTAGTACTCATTTTCTGTAACCAAAAACACAGCAATGTTTATTCGGAGTAGAAAGTGGACCACAATAAGCACTTGATGTAAAGAGTGCTCCAACACTTATCAGAATTAGGTGAGGCGCTTGTCACGTGCGTTATGAGGACACTCTTATTATCATTCCATATGGCAATAAGAATCTCACTATTAAAGTCGAACCAAAAATCATTACTTCCTGGGCTTTCTTTTTGAAAAATGTTGAGTTTTTCAGCTAGCAGTTCCTATTTTCACAAAGCATTTCAGCCACCAGAAAGCCTTTATTTCAAAGAGGCAGTAGTAGATATCGACAAGTGAATAACTATTGTTGTCGAAAAGACAGCCAATTGTTATGTCACGTTGCAATGATGGAATCCAGCATGTTCTAGGCGACTTTTGAATCACGGGGCAGGTCGTATTCACCGTCTTCGGTTGGGTCTTTACCCAAATAAGATCAAACTTGATTAATACCCATTTGCAGAATAAACGTCCAGAACTTACACCGAAATCGGATCACATAAACAGACGCGTTGACACGAACATGCTAACCTGCCGATGTTCAGCCATAGGCTAATATTGTACACACTATGTCCCAGTGTCTAATTTGTAGTTTTGTGTAAATTTGAATGAGTGGTCTCTTTCTTACATCTGTCAAGAACCCATAAATATTTTTAGTTTATATTTCACAAATATTGAGAATTCTCATATAGCTGTTTGAAAAAGCACTGCGCTAACCGAAAAAATTTATGATTTTAAAAATTTTATAACGGATAAGCTGGTAAAAACTTTAACTTTTGAAAAACATATACTTTATAGACTAGTTCATTTCTAGGTAAAAGGTAAAAAATAGAACCACACATTATTTTCGAGTTTTTGAAGTTGAAAAAAAGTCATTTTCAGACTGTCCTACAAATAGGATGCTGGTACCCAATGGGTTAACTAACATCAGACTAGGCAAGCAATACAGCGTTTTTTCATTGCATTCCGCTATTTTTTCTGTTGAGTTCTTGCTGTTCTTTTTTGCCAGCTCTTGCCTCGAATGTTTCACTCACTCAGCAGATCATTGCAGCATTGCATAGGCACACAGTTTCCTCCTACCCATGTCGTAAATCACTGTCGATGGACCCTAGCAACCATGGTGACAAGCCCTTGTGACATGACAGCTGTTATATGACAGCTATGTATGAGCCGTTGAACAGCCAAGTGGTCGAGGTAAATTCGTCGTTTTTGAAGATTAAAGATCTTTTTGACTTTACAGATATTAGAGTTTGAATATTCGGAAGTGGTGCAAGCTATAAGTCGATTGTTTATTTATTACTAGGGCGAACGCAATTTGTGTTGCGTTGAAGATGAGCGTAGCGATTTGTATTTAGCGCATAAAAAGATTGAGGCAAGAAGCCTAAATCATGGAGTAGCAAGCCGGACCATTGCTTTTTCAAAAATTCTTATAACTTGAAATTGTAAACGATTCTGGCCTTTCTTTGCTTCTGTCCGAGCTGTAGGGTAGCGGAAATATGATCATTTTGAGGTCATAAAGCAATGTGCATGTTAATACATAGATGTAACTCATGCCCAAGGGTTTTTATTGGGTTTTATTGGGTTGGTTTTTATTGGAAAAAATCTGGTGTGATGTTTCGATTTGGTTTCGATGGTTTCTAAAGGCAAATCGAAATTGGGAACATTTGAAAAAAACACGCACTTTTAAATAAATTTCCGTACTTTTCCAAACATGCCCAATTGTCGAATTTTGCCCTTTTTTCTGCTTTGAAAGTGAAGGGTGTGGAGGATTTTCTTGAAAAACGCAGGGGGTCTAAGTTGAGAACAAAAGTAGACACCCTGAAAATTTCATCCCACTCGAAGCAGGCGTTTGGTCTGTAGAGCGCGCGCAAACACACATACAAACAAACAAACAAACAAACACCAAGTGTTTTTTTTAGCAGTAGTGAAATTGATGATTTCGCTTCGCTCGCTTCGCTTGCTACGCTCATCAACTAAAGAACAGCTCAAACTTGTAGTCCAGCTGGAAATCAGTGGATTTGTCAATGTTTCACTAACAAACATCAGGTCATGAAAAACCTGACTGCTTGACTTGCACCACTATGGCTCAAATGATTGCAGCCGCTCCATGGTTGATTAAAGGAGCCATCCGAATTGCTTTTAAAAGAACATAAAGTGTACAGAATACCAATTAATTAAACATCCCATTTGAATTTTTTGAAGAAAAAAAATTGCGTATGAATAATCGCCTATTTTCGTTTTGGCGCGGCACCTCCTCGTGACGTATCCTTGGGGAATGGCTAGCTCCAGCAGCATGCACTCGGCCGCGCTACGCAGTGTCTAGCATTAGGCCGATAGCTTTCGCGGTCGGGGCGCTTGTCCATGGACAGTATATGGGCAGGACCTTCATGTAGTATATGGATCCGAAGTTCTCTCAAACAGAAATCGCGGAAAATAATGGTAAACTAGCCGAAGAAGGAGACGAGGAGAGTTACTTGACAGAAAATACCTTGTGGTGTCTGTTTTGTTGAGCACATCAATGTTTTTTGTAATTAGATCGATAGAGCCGTGCTCAGTAATGCACCCGCCTTCCTGACACAACTCTCGTATTAGAAATGGCTCTTTACAACAATTCGATGTATGTCGCTGTCCATTGAGATGCAATTGCCACTGCATAGCACATGCCGCTGGCGCTAGCCGTTCCCCTAGGATACGTCACGAGGAGGTGCCACGCCAAAACGAAAATGTGCGATTATTCCGACGCAAAATTTTTTTTTCAAAAAATTCAACTGGGATGTTTAATTAATTGGTATTCTGTGCACTCTGTCTATATGTTCTTTTAAAAGCAATTCGGAGGGCTCCTTTAATTTGGCAGTCCTAGAAATCAAAATCTTGGGCATTGCTGTCGACTGCAAGCGTTATCGCGTTGACAATGAGAGCTGACAAAAAAAAACTATTTCAAACTGGGGTGTGAATGCTAAATAATAGTATCGCCGATTTCCTGACGTTTTGTAACATAATACTACTTAGGTACCTCAAGGGTGATAGCTCGGGCTATGGCTTGGGCTATGGCTCGGGCTTACCCACGAGGAAGTGACATTCCTATGTAAATTTTACAAAACATTAGGAAATCAGTTAGCCTTTTATTTAGCATTCTAAGCCCAGTTTAAAATAGTTTCTTGAAAACTGGTGCTAAATATAGGAGAAGCAGACATGAGTCTAGTTGTGAGCTGTCGGCCCGATTGATGTCCTGCAGGATACGTGCCTCAAGCTGCGCGGTGGACCCCTCGTGGATCGAGTAAAGCGCCGTCCGCCACTGTTGTCGACTGCCGTCGCTGCTCCACCGCCTCCACCACCGGCGTCACGTTCGGCTCCCTCACCAGAACCGAGCCAGTTCCGGACGTACTCGAGGCCCTTCATCATCAGGCACATCTGCGAATTGGCGAACAGCTGCTAGCTTCGTGCATCAAAACCTTTCACGGGAGAGCAATGTTATTGACTTGGTCGAATTGAAGGCATTCGCTGCAAGTCAACTCTGTTAATTCACGGTTCTCGTATTACATTGCAGTCGACCTTCGGCTGGACCAAGCGGCCATTGCTGTGTAGTCAGAGTGTGGGCTGATAAGCAGCTGTGTTTCAATGTAGCAGTTTAAGCTTATACTTATTTAGCTATTTGAGCTTTAAATACAATGGTTATATGTGCAGTGGTTGGGCGAACAATATAGGTATCTAGACAGCAGCACTCGCTCCCAGTGTCCCGGTGTTCGACAATTTTTCCACATGCCAGGTGGAAAAATTATCGAACGCTACTACTAGCGCTGGCACTAGATATAGATCGTTTTCGGCTCAACTACAGCACATTCCAAGTGACCCACCTTATAGCGCTGAGCTCCTATAGCCTTCAAATTCTATGGTCTAACTGAAAATTTGCAATTGTAACAATTGTTACATAATATGTAGGCTCTTGGCAACGTTAGGCAATAATCATTATGTAACTTTAGTCAATGTTGTATTAGGTAAAGGAATTTTGCAGTAGGTTATGATATTGATAATTTCCAGCTTGGCAGGTTGGCGAGTTAAGTTAAATTCATTTATGATGGATACCTGGCAGGCAGTGACTTCAAAGGCAGAAATGCTGCACATTGCACTTGTCAAATCTCCGGTGCAAACTTTGATGAGATCATGAGCGCAGCAGATTAGCTCACGGAATTCTGTGCATTGCCTGGAACGTCGTAAGAATACAAATTACCAAGAAATTCACCATTATTACCAGCTGCAATTCAGCGAAACATCAATGTAGGTATTACAATCAGAGACACAAAATTCCTTTTAGTGTGTTAAGCTCCAAATTTTACTGGATAAACAATTGCAAGGACACTATAGTTGAAATTCCAGACGCGGACAGCAACAATTGAAGTCTAAAAACTTCCTAAATCCATCGTCTAGTCCTCACCTTTGCCTGTTACGATCATTACAGTCGAAACCATACTAGTCCCACCACGTGGCATCACCGATGGCATGGTAGAAACGTTGTACAACTTAAGAGGTTATGAGTACCTGACCATATCGTTTCACTCTCACGAAAAATATTATCAATAATAGATTATTATAGTTTCGATACTAACTCGCCATTCGTCAATTAGATAGAGTATTCGCTGAATTTTCCCGAACACAATTGCAACCAAAGAAATTCTTCGGTATTGCAATTAGGCCAACCTAGGCCGATCGACCTCCAAAGCGACACTGTGACCTTCAAACGCAGTATAATGGCGAATACTTGTAGTACCCGGTAGTACGGTGTGCTAAAAAAAACAATAAAATAAAAAACTGCGCACACCAATGTATGATGTATGGAATGTCTGCTGGAACTGCTTAGATATCAGGACAAGTTTTTCCGCCTGCCGGATCTAACTAGTTAACTAGGTTTGTTACATTTGTACCTACTTACTTGTCAAAAAAAACTATACATTTTTAGCTAAGCGAAGTCATTCTGTGCCTTTCACTCAGCGCGTCCAGCCACTTTGTCAACTGCCGGCCCGAACCATTCGTAGTACCATGATATAGATTTATGATTATATAGCAATCATTAATTTATGGTATCGTATGATTTTATGAAGAGCGTCTTCGGTCTTCTGGTCCGCAGGAGGCACATCGTCTGAGAAGCTGAACAGACAACAGCGTGTCGAACAATATGTCAACGCATGACCCTACCTACCATGTACACATGTCCCATGTCCCAGGCGTTGCATGGTGGTCGTGGGGTATGAATCACACCAGGCTGCGGTTGCAGGGTGCCAAGAACCAGTGGCGTTGCGTGAATATGATGCGCCCCCACCCCCCACCCCGAAAAATATTTGACGGCGACCCTTGTATATTTCTGGAAACGAGCTAATTAATGCATGAGAAACCCTGCCCCGCTGGAGCTGGTTCTAATTTCGACTTTGACGACCTCGCCATCGCCATCGATAGAAAATTACAGGGACCCCGATGCGAAATTTTGGGGGTATGACCTTGAATATTTTAAGGGAAAAGTCGTCCTGTGGTGCGTTTCCGGGTGTCCCGCGGCAACTCGCGATCCCCCGGACGTCGAGGTTGGTCTGCCAGGTAACGTGCTAGGTGGTCGGTATTTCGCGGGCACGACGGGCCACGGCTGGATAAATTGAGGGTTTGGCTTTGGCCGGTATGACCGTCCGAGGTGGACCGGTGCTATAGCAATTGAATGCAAGAGACGCGGCGCCGCGTGTTGTATGGCAGGGAGCATGGATACATTGAGTAACTTTGTACATTGTAGATGTATAATATAATGAATACTTATACATTGAATTCTGGAGGCTTTGGACGAGGCTTCCCGCTTGCGCTATTCCGTTTCGTGTCTCGTAGACGCAATGTTAAATTTCCCGCATTTAGATTGGCTTTTTGGCAGTTTGTCCGGAGCTGGCATAAAAAAATTACCCAGGGTTCACAGTTCAAGGACCTACTGTGATGTTTCAGGAGTAATACAATTAGAAAATTGAGTACATCCTCGACAATGCACGATAGAGTTCGGAGATGCACACAGAAATGACGCAGATTTGGGGCAAGAAAACGATTTCAAAGTCAAATACGATGTAAATATGATGATTCAAGTCGTCCAATTGACTTTGATACCAGTTTGCTACCAGTTTGGTACCAATATTTTACACTACCATTATGATTGCCAAACCGTAGAAATTTAACATTGCGTCTACGAGGCACGAAACGGAAAAGCGCTTCCCGCTTCGGGAGACCGGTGCAAGGAAATACGCCGTGCACCGTCTTTCCGGGTTTCCCAGCTGGAAGGTGCTTGCGCCCAGGCGTCATGGGCGCCTCCCGCTGTGAATGGCGCTGAGACGTTTTAGAGCCGTGCCCATTGTCAGGTGCCTGGCGCCCAAGCAAAACCAAAAAGGGGCATACGGCGCCCTTCCCCACATACTAAAATTATAAAAAAATGAAAAGGAAGTGCGGTGCCGAAATGGAGTGAGCTTGGATCCAGGGTGTGGATTGAACAACTTTGAACTGACAATTTTATGTCTCGTGGCGTGGTATTGGAACTGAAATGAACAAACCTACAATGGACAAATGGACAAATAGAACAACGGATGACACTTGGTCACGAGCTATTTCGACTCTTTTATTTCGACCCCATTTAGTTTTTGTTAGTACCTTAGCATCCAAAGGTTTTAAAATGGCTATAGATGCAGGCAAGATTGACAGAAATGTTGAAAAGCAGATGACAAGAAATGCCAGGTTCCGGGATATTGCACTGACCACTTACCTACCTCGGCTTGATAACCACGCACATCTGCTGAGTTCATGCAACCCACAATCAATTTTATATATCTCTCCCAGAAACTGTGAGATAAGTTCAGATTACAGAAGTATTGACCATTTTGACAAAAAGCTCTGGATACTTTTATTTTAAATACGGAGCTTTTTTGAAAAGTCACACGTATAGCCTTCTTAAAGTGTTATCAAAGCTATTACTAAGCTAATGTTAGAAACTGAATCAAGGGGTCAGTGTGAATATTCAAAAAAGCTCTTTATTTCAAATAAAAGTATCTAGAACTTTTTGTCAAAAGGTCACGACTCCACAGGAATAATAATGTGGCATTGGAAAAAGCTTAGATTATTCCCAGTCCTATGCTCATTATCGCGATTTGTGCTATTTTACTTAGAAGTGATGAAAATCAAATCCCGGAGCATTTCTACGAAACAATACAACCCTTATCCGGCCCATATAGCCCGGTTTCTGTAATTTTGATACTCATCTGCAATTATTAGTTATATGGCAATGCAACGTTCGACGTAGGCTCACTGCCAGAATCACCAAACGAACAGTTTATTTTGACAATTTAAATTTCCAACTAAATTATTTGCTCAAATCTCCCAGGTAGTCCCAGGTGGTCCCAGGCACCTCAAATCTCAATCGGGGTGGATATTCCCCAAGCGTTTCATTCATTCACAAGCATTCACAATTCGTTACAATTAATTCACAATTCTCGCCTTCATATTTTATTATTCTTTTAACCGACGCCCTCGCTCGGCACCTTTTTGCGCCCCTTTCATCATTTCTGGGTGGGCAGGAGCCCACCCGTAGCTGGCGCCTCTGCGGCGCGGTTTCACAAAGGCTATATCCGAGCTATATCCAGAACTCTGAACTACGTCCAAGATAATGCGACCCTCAACTATCCGAAGTAACAAAGATACTAATATAAATAGGCTCCGCCGAAGTACGGACATATATCAACGGCCATGCTATTCGGAATAAAATTTTGCTTTTCGTGGCGAAAGTATAAGAATTGTCTTTGCAAAACACATTTTTAAGTTTTGCAAATATTATTTATTGAGTGCATACTTTGTATATGTTTTTCTGGTATACGTTCGGTTTCAAAGTTTTTTTGGGTACCTGTACAGCGTATACCGGAGTCCCTCGACTACACCACTGCTTATACCTTCCATTGAAGTTTTAATATGATGGTACTACGAATATGTATCAATATCCAACATGGTAAGAGGAAAGAGTTTTTTGGTTTATTTATCTTCCATGATTATAAATGAACGATACTGCAGGCTTACGCGTACCTGGGCGTACCGGTAGCCGATATTGGCCGATATGCCACTTGGCCACCGATCGGCGCGGGCGATCGTTTCGTCTCATGCGTGAACAGCTGATCAATATGGCGGTGTTTAGCGGCGAGTCAAGTAATTCATGTTCGGAAATTATTGCTTAATTTATGAAATAAAGCCGTTTGCTAGCATTTGACTGTTTTCACCTTTTACTTGTGAGGAGCCGGTAAGATTTTTTGGATTGATTTCAACATATAATAATAATAACAGCCACTACAAATTGTTGTTTTGTCGCTGGTAGGCAGGTCGATGTGAAGCGACACTGAGAAAATATATCCTTGGTGAATACTTGCTCTATACATTAACAACCCATTTTTATCTTGGATATTAGTTGTCCTGCTATATTCCATGATTGCATGTAACGTAGAATTTCACAGCGCAACATTGTAGGTTAGACCATGAGTCAGTTTCTAAAAGTGAATCCACCAGAGATCTTTCCAGTCCCAGCTGTCCCCACCCACCCATTAGTACACACATTTACATATTCAACAAAAAATGTATCAATCTTATTTCATCTTTTAAACGCTTCTGGTTCAATGAGTTTTTGCTACCTGCCATATAAATTAAATGCTAGATATATATTTTACTAGTCTTACTCCCATACCTAATACCTACCCACCCAGGTGTCTAATGCTTTGCCAAAATGTCTTTGAGAGAGTTTGTTTATCTAGATGGGCCCATAAGTTAATTCTTGCATAATTAAATTGACATTGAGAATTTGCTGATACTGTTTCTAGTGATAACAACAATTGGCCTTCATAATCTTGCGGCATAGGTCAAGGTGCATTTACACAGTTCTGTGGCCCAACCAACACTTGGAATAGCTCTTTAAATCCATATTATACTCTTATTCTCTATCACTTATGTATTTTATTTAGTGTGGTTGCTGCAATGAAGCAAAGAGGCAAAGAATCCCCAGCCGCTTGTAATAAAGATCAGTTCAAAAAACTGTCGGCGCCAGATGCATGTAAAAACAGAGAAGATGTTCCGGCTGCTGAAAATGCAAGATATACAGAAGAAAATGTGGAGGTTGAAGGAAGGAAATGTTCACGAGATATTGTGGGTCCAAGTACAGAAGGGAGCAAGGAAGAATTACTTGGAACTGAAACCGAAACTGAAACAAGCAGAGAAATTACTGGAACTGAGTCAAGAAAGAGTCCTAGAGGAAGCTTAAATACCATAGAAAGTATGGTAGATGTTGCAGGCACTGCAACAAGCAAATGTGCAAGTTCTAAAGTGGATACTGATGAATCTGCAGGTGGCACAGAAAGAACAGAGGAAATAGTAATCAATTATAGGGTAGAAAAAGTCCCAGGCACAGATAAAAACGATCAAACATGCCCACCTCTAGAAGAGAAGATTGAAGAATGGCTAGCTTGGGACAAGGTAGGCTTCCTGTAGATAATGTTAGATAAATTCAATAGTAGGTATAGTTACTAGGTGGAAAAGTAAAACTTAAAATTTATGATTTCTAGAATCCCATCACACATGAAATGATCAAGAGCCTAAAGTTGAAAGGTGACAAAGCGTTATTGGCAGACCTTCTGATGGGACGTCTCGAGTTCGGCACAGCAGGGTTGCGTGGCCCTATGGGTCCAGGGTACACGCGGATGAACGACCTGGTGATAATCCAGACCACCCAGGGGGTCTGCTCATACCTGGTCTCGACCCTGAAGAATCCGGACTCACCACAAGGACGTGGGGGTTGTATGTGTGTGGCGGAGCTGGCAATTTCCAAAACGCTCAACAACTCGGGGGAGAAGTCCATAGCCATCGGTTACGATGGAAGACACAATAGCAAAAGGTTGGTGCAATTTAACAAAGAATATTGTTGCAATGCAGGCAAAAGCCTCAAACCTTCCAGAAAATTTGCCAGAAGAAATGTAATGACAAAAATCAGCAATGGAGGTAGTTGACCATACTAAAACTATCTATATTGCAACTAAACCCATTGATTTTCTCGTCACTTTAGCGTTCATGCAAAAAAATATTTCTTTCTAGACAAAAGTTTTTCTCATGCTTACATTGTTTGTTTACGACAGATTTGCCGAGTTGGCCACTACAATCTTCCTAAATGAAGGATTCATTGTGTATCTTTTCTCGGAGATGGTTCCCACTCCATTTGTGCCGTACTGTGTGAGCTACTACAAGTGCCTCGCAGGCATCATGATCACTGCGTCTCACAACCCGAAAGGTGACAATGGCTACAAGCTTTACTGGAACAATGGAGCACAAATCATCCCTCCTCATGACAAGCACATTCAGATGTCCATCTTGGAAAACTTGGAGCCCTGGGAACACTCCTGGGATACAGACAAAGCGATGCAGACGGACCAGCTGCGAGACCCGTTGGCAGAAGTCATGTCTAATTACTACAGCACCCTGAAGGACAACAGCCTGGACTTGCTCGTCAACCAAAAGTCACCCGTTAAGATCACATATACTCCAATGCATGGGGTTGGCTTCCGCTACATGGAAGCTGCTTTCAAGGCAGCAAATTTCAAGGCAAGTACATACGGCCGAGTTGCTGATGTGTGGATGATAGATTATGTGGGGGAAAAAATAGCCAAAGTGCAATGCTTGCTGGAATTTTGTGGGTTGTGACTTGTGAGGCTGAAAAGCGTTTGCTGAAAACGTTACACACAAATAATAAGCGTGAGAAATGTGAAACTTTGGAATTATTGGCAAAACATCTGTTGGTTCAAAAACCAATTAGTGGTCAATGGTTCCGATAAAAGCTAGCCATCAATTTAGGAGACTAGCGGTATAAGTCGGTAATATTGCCTGTTATGTATTGGCAACACTGTGGAGGTTGGCAATATGTGGGCCAGTGCCTCGTCTTGGCCATTCTTGATCCAGCCATGTCATTTGGAAGTCGTTCTATTATAACATTCCGAGTCGGTTCGATATGCTTTGTTAGCAGGTCAATCAATTCTTTAAACGTATGATTGCTTGTTTTCTGGTCTTTAGATACGCCTCTCGCCTCTCGCGATACACCTCTCGCCTTTGTATACACGTGGTCCCCGACCGTTGCAAAAAAATGCCGTTTTCTGCTCTTCTTTGTCAATTCTGTTTGCATCGAAATAGTACTGTAATCTTTCAACGTAGTTTGTCCAGGTGGCCGGACCCCCGGGTGCGTACTCATGTAACGTAACGCTCCGAACATGATTGTCGCCTCGTGGTCGCTAATCTTCTCTTGGATGTTTCTCGATTTTGTTTCTTTAATCTGTCTTCATCTCGTTGCCAATATGTTATGTAATCTCCAGAATAATACGCCTAGGTATTGCAATTGTACGTGTTTATTAGGTGCAAAGAAATATCTGTACAATATTTGTGAACGATTTCCCAATGACATGGCTGGATCAAGAATGGCAGAGACGAGGCACGGATCCACACGTTGCCAACCTCCACAGTGTTGCCAATACATAACATTGCTGTTTATTAAAAGTTAAAACTGATGTCAAAATATTCCCAATTATATTTGTAAAACTATATTTCTGTTAATAATGATTAAACCCTGTATGCATGGGCCATAAACGCTCTGTGGCTTCTGCGCATAATTTGGTTATTCCATAAGTTAATAGTCTACCCACTTCTGCTTCAGTGATCTGATGGTTATTAGAACTTGTGCCATGAATTTGTGACATGGAAATGCACGCGAGACATAATTATTTCCGGTAATATTACTATTTTTTAATTACCCTTCATTTTACACTACTGTTAGAGGCTAACGCGTAAGGTCTATTTTTGTTCACTAGGACTTCAAAGTGGTCGACCTTCAAAAGTTCCCTGATCCGGAGTTTCCCACAGTGAAGTTCCCAAACCCCGAGGAAGGCAAGAGCGCTCTAGACCTTGCAATTGCGACGGCTGAAGCGTGGGGGTCGACCGTGATCCTGGCCAACGACCCCGATGCCGATCGGCTGGCCGCTGCAGAGCACAACGATCCGGCCGGCTCTTGGCGCATTTACACTGGCAACGAACTCGGAGCGTTGCTAGGTATGCTTGCACACACTCTTGCTGGAAGGCCACACCATTAGCCATCTGGGTGAATGGAATACAAGTAGCTGATTTGGATTTCATCTTGATGCATTAAAGGTGCTTTCAACAGCATTGCTACGAGTGATTACTGACTTTCGTAAAGCGATGATCTGCAGGGCACCACAGTACACATAATTCTAGCTTGTAGGTGGGGGAATGTTGGAGAAGGGCTTGAGCAAAGCTTTGCAAGCTTTCGCTAGCCACTGTTAACATGGGCATGGACATTCTGGGAAAATTATATTGGTGGCGTAATCCATTTTGTTTTTCGTCTTGCCTAGGGTGGTGGTCATTTCACGTGTGGACGATGTCCAACAAAGGAGAGAGCCGCAAGAACCTTTACATGCTCGGTAGCACAGTTTCCACCAAATTCCTGCAGACCCTTGCCAAAGCCGAAGGGTTCAACTTCATCGAAACGCTCACTGGTTTCAAGTGGATGGGCAACAAAGCGTACGAACTCAGAGAGGCAGGAAAAACTGTTTTGTTTGCCTTTGAAGAAGCCATCGGATTCATGTACGGTACGGCCGTGCTCGACAAAGATGGAATATCGGCGGGCATTTTCGTGGCGGAGATGCTGGCGCATTTATCCCTCGAAAATATCACATTGGAAGACAAGTTAGAACAACTCTACAACCAGTGAGTTTTTGTGCAGCTTTTTGGAATTATATTTATTACCTGGTCATCTGCATAGACCATTTCTGCCAGTCCTTTGAATAACTATTTGATATTTATGGGCAGGAAGGTAAATATGAGACAGAAAAAGTTGTGTTATTACTCTTGCGTTGCGTGATAGTTGAATTTAGTTGATGGCTGCTTCTTTTTTTAAATTGTGAATGAAATTTAGGAATTTTCTGCTTAGTGCTATATTGTCTCTCGATAACAGATAATGTTTTCCTCATTCATAGGTATGGATATCACATAAGCAACAACTCATACTTCCTCTGTTACGACCCCAGAGTTTTAAAGAAACTTTTCCAACGCTTACGAAACTTTAAGAACGACCAACCGGACACAGTAAGTCACTCTGGAATTTAATTAAGTGATAGTAGTGCACTTTAACTACATAAAATTATATGGTTAATTTTAAATTCAGGTGTTCATAAATTGCAGAGCTTCGTCCTTTACAAACAGCTTTTCGGAGGTGCCATTGCCTATCTTGTAATGTAAGCAACTCATGTTTCAGTATCCTGATTCTATCTTGGATGGCAAGTATGCAATCACCACCATCCGTGACCTGACAACGGGCTATGACTCGGCTCAGAGCAGCAATGTCGCCATCCTACCCACTTCGTCGTCCAGTCAGATGATCACGTTCACTTTCGCCAATGGACTGGTGGCCACCCTTCGAACCAGTGGCACCGAACCAAAAGTCAAATATTACACGGAGTTATGTGCAAAGCCTGACGAACGAGACGTAAATCGCTTGAAGGAAACACTGCGGGAAATGGTCGACGCAATTATTGGAGAGTTTTTACAGCCCGAAGTTAACAAACTAGTGGCAAGAGAGCCGTAAACGAATAGGCGTAACGTAACTAACAAGTTTGTTGTTTTATTTTTCTACCAGACTTTCTAGTCTTATAGCAAGCCGATTGTGCAATGATTAACCTAGTAGTACGTAACAGTAATTCAGGTTATTTTTTTTCTTTACCTAATTTTTAACAGCGTCAGGTATGCAAGTACGGTAGTTGTTTGACCCGCTGCTAGCTTTATAATTTGACGGGAGAACATTCCTGGCTACTTCCTCAATTAGCCTTACTAATGATTCATTTTTATTTGTTACCAACCTGGCTTCAGTTCAGTTATTGTTACATTCCAACTGTTAAAATGTGTTAAAATGATCATTAACATTGCTTAAAAATTGTATTTATTTGTTAAATATGTAACCAGTTAATGAAAACATAACAGTAGTATGCTTCTAAGCCTATATTCAGTATTGAATTGAATTCACATGTATCATCAATATTGTATTTATAGCTACATACTTTTGTGCAACTGTGGGCATGCGTATGAAATGAAATAAATTGTGATGAACGAAAAACTGTTTGTAAAACTTGCAACCGTGCTCCTGAGGAAGTAGAAATGAAATGACAAAAGAAAATGGAATGATTGATATAATTTAACTAACATAAATACTAAGATAACCATAAATATATATTCTATATATAGGTATGTACTTAATTCTTTACTCTTTGGAATAATTATTTGCCATTGTGGCAATAGAAATGCACGAGTGTTTTCGTAGAAAAATATCAACTCTGCTAACCATGAAAAATGAACTACAAAGACACAAGTACTATGTCCAGTATATTATAGGACTTCCAATGTCAGCAACTCCCTAGGCTTGTCTAGCTCTAGCATGGAAACCGTCACACACAGAACCAATCAAGGTTTGAATGCCAAAACGTCAAATTACGCAAGTATCCATTTTTATAAAAAAGAATATATATATGCACCACCGTTGCTAACCACTTACTTGTGGAATGTCGGGAATCAGGAGTGGACATTTTTGACTGGCGCATTCATACCGAGTTTGCTTCTTGCATGGCGGCATGTGTGGGTCAAGGCAATGATTGTTGACGCGTGTTGTGACTGTAGGGTGGGCGGCAGGCAGCCATTACGGCTCAGAGAAAAGCTTGGTGAGTAGATCGGGCCGGGCCAGCTGACACCGATACCGGAAGGCCATCTCTTGCACCTTGAGTCTCCGACGCACGTGAGGTGGTTGGTAACTGAAATGAAAAAAAGCACATTTCAGCCACACAGCAATTGCTAGCGGTCGGACCATACAAGCAGAAAGGGAAGGCAGCATATACAGATTCAGCAGGGAGCACACCGAGTGTTGTACCTAATCTCGTTTATTTCTTACATGAATTAGTTCTACGAACAATCTCTTTCGGTTAGTCAGTGTGTTTTCCGTGTGTAGATAATCAGAGGGTAGGTATGTAGGTATACTTCTTTAAAACTCTGTGATCATTCGTATGAGCTTACAACATGGACATATGCAGTGGCGGCTTGTGCTAAAGGGCACAAGGGCACGTGCCCTACCTGCATTTCTGAGAGGGAAAAGAAGAGAAAATGCTTCCCCAAAAAAAATTTTAAAAAATTTTCTTTTGAAGTACCTATTATGCTTGATTATGCAGACATTAATTACAATAAATAATACATTACAGACGAGCTTTTCATATCTAACATTTAAAACTGGTGTCTAGCCATTTCGCTCCGACTCGCCATCCGGGGACAACACACATCGTGCCCGAACAACGCACGGGAGCGATCGCTCCCGCGCGCGCAGCCGACTAGAGCGTTTCATATTTATTTTCTTGTGTTGCACATTGACGTGTGTATGGATCCTTCTCTGCAAGGATGTATCCTATGAAATACCCAAGACTCGTTCATTACACGCCTGTGTAACCACAACATACTTAAAAAGTAATGGTTTATCACATCTCTATTTAGCAGCATGTGAAAAAATCATTATATTTTTTCGAAAGGTTTGGAATATTGGATCGGAAATGTAGGTATTTACTCTTGTATGAGTATGATGCAGTGTAATGGGCGCTTGCTTGTGTGTGCAGAAACTCCCCGTGTATTTTGTAATAAGAATGTGTACTACATTTCTCTAATCGAAATTGACGTAAAGTACACAATTTAATTTCCATATAGGCTGGGATGTTGTAGGTAGGACATTATAGTAATAGTAAATAAATTGGACCCGGTCAATTTACGACTTACAAAAGGGATTGAATGAATTGGTAGGAGAGTTAGTGTTCAAAGTCAGATTATTACTCGTCCCGTCGGTATCTTGTTAAAAATTCAGTTATTGAACTCATGCCCGTTTTTTTGACAGCCTTATGGAAGGGCGATATTTAGGTGGAATTTTGTTTCCACTCGCGAGTATGTACTACTGACCCGAATAAGCAAGTGTCATAATACGCTCTGCCTCGAGTGGCAGTGGCGAGTCCCGGATGTATAAACAATAATATTGCTCGGGTTCTCAGAAATTGAGATATTATTCCTGTTGTACATTTTTCATGTGGACTGCACAATGCCCGATAGCTATACATGGTATTAGTCACATGTTTCTGCTAAAATAAACTCACTCTCGCAAGCAAATATATTTTGTGAGAAAATACAGAACAGCATGAAATGAAAATTGAAACTTCCTCAGTGCTGGACTTACGTCCAACGAGTAAGGACATGACCGCATGTCAAGCCGGGGTCGCAATCATTATCTGCTTTCAGTGGTTCAAACGTGTTTGTTACAAGTAAAAAACCAGTTAGCTAAAAACCACCACCTCCAGATCGTTTGGGTAAATATTTATTTTATTTTGTTGTCGGTAGTGGTTCCTACATCGATTATTTAGTGTGGGATTACCTAAGACGTTGGTATCTATACTTTGTGATATGCGACGAGATGGTAGTGCTTTGCTTTGCTCTATTAACAAAAATAATTTTTAAATTTTGTATGGATAATTTGCGACTGTATTTTATCTGAAAGGCGGGCATTTTCTTTATCATGACCTTAAATTGCAACTGACAAGCACTCCCCCCCCCCCCCACCCCTCTTCTCTTGCACATTGACGTAGAGTTTGAGGATTTTGTCTTCCATCATTGTGCCCCACCCATCTCACTGACCACGAGCCGCCACTGGACATATGGTTGCTTACCTGTCGTTGTAGAGCCTGCGCCGCCTGCATGCATTGAGTGCAGTCTGCCTTACTAACGCGGCAAGAACACGTCTACTGGCGACCATTCCGTCGACAAGAGGAGTTGCCAGTCGAAGACCTGACAGCCGAACTCGCAGCAGGCCGGAACGAAGGGAATGCAGTCCAATGACCAGCCCATCCGGAACCAAACCCAACTCCTCTGCAATGCAAGAAATATCATGAGAAAGGAGACCTAAAATGCTTTGGAGCTTGTAAATCCTTGTTTTTCTTTCTTGTGACATCCACAACACCTGGCTTGTAGTAAGCTGATTTCCTTCTTATAGCCGTTTAGAAAGAAAAAATATATATATACAGGAAGAACAATCATGAATTTTTGACAAAAGTAATGATAAATGAACCAACCTAAAGGCAGCATCAGGTGATCTTCGTAACTTTCAAGCCAGACGACAAGTACTTGTACTTCGACGGCAGCCTTCCGAATTGAATCAGCCGTGACAAACGTGATCTCGGAGCTGGCGTCAGCCCAGAATACGTTCGGGTCGTTGGGAGCTCGAGCCCATCCGAGCGCGCGAACGAATCGGTGGAAGTGGGGGTCTGTGGCGGGCGGATTGATGATCTGTTCGACGCCAGTCTGGCCGGCACACACGTAAGCCACCAGGACCGTATCCTGCGTGCGTGCGCTGGCAGCGTCCAGGAGCTCCACGTCTCGCGCAAACCCAGCGCTTTCCGAATCCAGCGCACATAGTGATTCACCACTCTGAAGGAAAATGGTGTTTGCATTAGAAATTTTTCTTTGAATCTAGTGAAAATAGAAGTAGTGATGCCAAGAGTTGAGCTGTTGCAATGCATAAAAAGATGGTTTGCTCTAAATAAGAAAATTTTCAAGGATTTGCCTTTGAATCTATAAAAAAAAGCAATTTGGCACACTGTGAAAAGGTGATTTGCTGGGGAGAACCACATCTTTGCTAGGCAGTAGTAATTGCTATGATCCAGTACAGCAATGGATGCCCTAACATAGAATCAGAAGGGGATGGCATATGCTCTCCACTGGCTCATAACACACTAGGGATGTGAATTGACCAGTCAAATACTTTTTTGGTCAATTGACGTCAATTGACCAGTCAAATTCAAATTTAAACAAAATTGATATATTGGTATGCGGTTTTATAAAAAAAAGGGGGCTTGAAGGATATAGGTTTCTATGGGTGATTTTTGACAAGACTGTATTACAGTTATTAGTTTACTGACAAATACAGAAAAAATTATTATGATTTACAATTAAAAATGGCAATAACTGAAGAAATGTGAGGAGCCCTCCTACGTAGGTTCTTTTTTGTGTGTGGGTAGGAGGGCTGGGGGGCATTTGTATAACTTTGTGGTTTCAAAACCATTCGTTTTCAATATCACTGCCTATGGTTTAACACGGGCAGTGATTTGAAATCGAGTGATTGCGAGCCAAATCGAACGAAATAAAGTTACACAATCGCACCCCTGGTCACAAATCTGTGGCCATTTGGACACAGGTTTCGAAGCGAAATGACCTCAGAATATCACCGTGAAGTAAAGTTTCTCGCAAAGCCCTCGCAGTAGCTAAGGGGGCACATTCCCCAAATTTCATGGCAAACCCGTCGGGTAGCTACTTTTCTTGCGAAGTCAACGGACCGTGTGTGGGGTTGGCGGCCGTAGGCCTCAGCGGCGGAGCCCCTAGTCTATTGTAAACTTACATGAAGACAGCAAGATGTAGTTATGCTATTACTGCCACAAATTGCATGTTTCATCGATTAAAACACCATAAATAATTTAAAAATGCCAAGTGTATATTTTGGTCAATTGACCAATAATATTTGACCGGTCAATTGACCAGTCAATTGACCAGTCAATTGACCGGTCAATTGACATGGTGCATCCCTATAACACACCGAAAAGAATCACACAAATTATTTGGTATTTACTGCCCAAAAACCGCTAGACTCACTAGCAGTCCAAAGTGCGAGAGGAAGAGTCGTGCAGTCTGGAACTGGTGGCAGGGGGGCAGCGGCACGCATTCCTGCGCAGGCTCCCGGTCCTGCGTCTGCGAAGGCTCCATCTTCTGCTCCAGCTGCGCCTGTTTCTCCACGGCTCGGCAGAGCGAGACATCCACCTTCAGCGAGTCCAGTCTCGGGATGGAGCGGTCACTGAAAGCCAGACCAGTTTAGTCACTGGATCGATCACAACGACTAAACAAGGAATTGTCGGTGTGGGAACAGGGCGGCACAGCGGTTCTGTATCATTTCTCATATTCCGTTGAAACAAAAATGTTCTCCAATTTTTTCCCTATTCCAAAAGGTAATACACTAAGTCTAGGTTTACTTGTCTATGTCTAGTCATTCACTCATAGTCCAAAAGTCACAAAGGCTCCGAACATTCAATACTCTCTAACCATCTTAATGCAGCCAAAAACAACGTAAATGTACAAACACCAACGACTTGTATTGCTTACGTATTGCACGTGGGAATCTTGTCGACAGATTCCGGGAAGTATCTGGGCTTAACGTCGTGCTTGACGGCGGCAGAAGTCATGGGCACCGGCCGCCCGGGGTTGGCGGCATGGTACTGCGTTCCCGCTTTGTGCCGCGCCAACTGCCGCAGCTGCAGCGTCCACGCGTGCCGTCCAAATGGCCCACGGATGAGCAGCGTCACCGTTGGCTGCCCGTCTGCTAACAGGGACATATTTTTAAACGTGTAAGGACGACTGGGCCCGATAACGGAATTAACGTATAAACTTGGCTTTTGTACGATATTACCTTGATCTCTGGACAATAAAACATCTATTATCATTATTAAGGTCATTCATTGATGATTGTTGAGGTAAATTAAATTAAAATTTTTATGGATTTTCAAGAGATATTTCGAGATTCTGAAATATTCAATTGGTTGCCAAAAGTGTGAGGATTACGTAGATATTTGTTTCGTAGCAATCGGATAACGGTTGTGGCCTGGAAAGTGTATGCGGTAAGAGGTAAATTCTAAGCTGTAGGGATCCTTAAGTACATCTTTCAATGAACCGGCTAAAGGAGGTTATTTTAAAACTCTTGTAAGTAATTAGTGAGTGAATCTTGCGAAATGAAAATGGTTAAATTGTTTGTCCGAAGTGTGAAGATTCCGAAAATATAGGTTTCGTCGCGATCCGACGAAAGGTGTGGCCTGGAAAGTGTATACCTTACGAGGTGAAGGAAACGGCTCTACTTCGGAGCTCATTGAACAGACTTAACATATTTTTATAATTATTTTTATTATTGTTAGTATTACTCATTATTAATTAGGATTAGTTATTTGTACAAACAATTAACGAACCGCAAAACTAAAATAATCAATGATCAAGGAGCCTGAGCTGAGCTTTAGGCCCAGTTTTACCAAAATGTTCAACTCATAGTTGAGATCCCAACTAGGAGTTACAGCTGAATTCACTGCATGTGATTGGCTGAATTCAGTAGTAGCTCCTAGTTGGGATCTCACCTAAGAGTTGAAAAACTTGGTAAAACTGGGCTAGTCTACCTATTTGCAGATCTACATTCTTAGGGAGGGGAAGGAGCAAATATAGTTGTGTGAATAGTTTTTGTAATTGGGGGGGGGGGGGGGGGGGGGGGGGGGAGGGGGAGGTCAGAGCTACCTTGGCATAATAAATCAATTATGGCAAAAGGGATGAGAACCAGAAAAATTTTGAGTTCAAGGTTATTTTTTTAGCCAATCTATGCGTTCCCGATAAAATTGGGGCCTGAAATGGCTGGTCATAATTGCGTTTCTAGTGCTTCTTTTCGAGAAAATGTATTGTTTGTTTAAGGAATGTTTTCAAATTTTGTTTTATTATCAATATACTAGAGAGTAGAGATATAAGCCAGCAAAGAACCGCTTTCAGGGTGCAGCCTCAAGACAAATTTAAGTTCAACGTTATTTTTTTTAGAAAATCTACGGGTCTGCGGTAAAATTTGGGCCGATAATGGCTTGATCATAATTCATAATAATATCATTTTTAAGAACATAAACAATCATGTAACCTTTTTTCATTCGATTTGGCTCGAAATCACTAGATTTCATATCACTGCCCATGTAAAACCATTTGGCAGTGATATTGAACACGAACGATTTGAAATCACAATGTACATGATAACCCCCCTGGATTGCATCTTTGATTGCAACACATGTTTGCTCGTGCCGGCTAACAAGGTAACCTTCCATTGTATCGGCAATAACATCATATGCATCTGGTAAACTTCTCATTTGGCCATAATTTTCTGATTTTATCAACAAAAAAAACGTCGGCACCGGCTACCATGCAAGCAAGTCTTTGACAAAACGATCGCCCCTGTTGATAGAATCGTTGGCTCGGCTGCTCTGCGCCAGACAACCTGGTTTTAGTGAGGGGCAAGAGATTTTTTTAAATGTTTGAGATTCTTGGGGGGCGTGGGGGGGGGGGAGGTCATCCCCCATCGCCTCCATCGCCCCCACTGGATCTGCCACTGTCTATTTGAGTGACCTTTATTATTTAATAAAATGTATAGGTATAAATATTTTTTTAAACAAAAGATCGGCACAAATGGAATTCACTTTCCCTAAATAATGGTATTTCCACAGATATAGTATGACTACAGCCCAATTTATGTGGGAGCACAGATAAGTACCCAGGACTATAGCTATCATGCTTAGCAAGCAGAAATGGCAATGGGAGAAAAATGAGGCTAGTAGTCGCCTGAGCTGTCAGTAGACAGCATAAGAATTGCGATGAGTGTTCCCGCAAAATGGGACGAGATAACTGTATAGCTATGATTGAGCCAGGATAATTGCTTTAGCTTGTAGGTAAGGGCACAGATGGTGAGGGGAATGCTGGGAATCTTGCAGAGTAAATGTTCCGGGCATGTTTGGCTCGTGATTTACCTTGGTCGTTGGCGAGTGGTTCCTCGAGCAAAGCCAGTAGGATGGCGTCGTCGAGCACAAAGTAGCGGAACCGCTGGTTGGAATTACAGTGTCGTAGCAGAGCGTCTTCGTCCATCAGTGAGGAGACAGATTCGGGGCCCGTTGGGGACGGGAAGCAACCCACCTGCCAAACCCAACCAATCAACCTCAGCTCAGCACACAAACAACACACACACAATAAATAAATATATATATACAGTAGAACCTCTGTTATACGTTATCCATATGTACGAAATATTCGTCTACACGAACATTTTCAGAAGTCCCTTCCATTTCCCCATAAGACCTATGTTAAAAAATAGTCAGTTATACGAATACGCGGTTATGGTTATGCGAATAATCCGATAATACGAAGTAATATTCAGTCCCTGCATACGAATCCCATTCACTTCTAAGAATTTGCAGCAAAAGCAATCGCTAGACATGTCACTCATCCCCTCCCTCAAGGACTACAAATCCCACTGACTTCTAGGAATTTGTACATCTCTAGAAATTTAGTTTTGCGCTGTCATCTTAATGGCACTTGCATAAAGGAGATTAAAATAAGAGCCTTGCTGTATAATTTTTAAAGAATCAGCAATATTGGAGATGAATGCAGCAAAAGTTTTCAATGAATCGTGATGTCAGCATTTACACATTTAAGGTCAATTTTGACCTTAGCATGCACTTCACGACAGATTTGATGTCCAAAACATAATTTTTTTAAATTAAAAAAATTTTTTTTTTTCTTCTAGTGATTATTTACTTATACAAATTTTCGGTCATACGAATTTTTTCAACTCCCCCCTGGAATTCGTATAACAGAGGTTCTACTGTATATATATTTTTTTTGATGTAACTTGTTTTTTCACAATTCGCTTTGAATGTTCTGACAATGTGCATGTATATATTTTTAATATCTTTTCTTATTGTATTAATGTCTTGAAGAAGCTGAGCGGAGCTCAGTGAAACGTCGACAGAATAAAACTTATTACTTCACAGTAGCATTAACCGAAAAAAATGACTAAAACCCTTTGTGGCTACGAGAATCTTCGAGAATATACACACACACACACACACACATATATATATATTATATATATCTGTCATTTGTGTAGAGCCCTCTATGACATCACCGTGGGATCTGGGAATAGTTTTTTGCCTTCCCTTAGCAGCGTTTCGATTCAAACTTTCAGTATCGAGATCGACTTTTGACAGCAATCACTTCCCAATTTTAAAATTTGGAATCAATATTACGATTTTGAAATTTTATTTTGAAATTGGACAGATTAGACTGAACGACAATTGGTGGACTAAATTTTTTTTTAATTTTAGTTGATTCTGTATTGGTTAAAAAAAGGCAAAATCTTTAATTAGCACATAACTTGTACGAAGGTGAGAGAATTCCTTTAAGGAATGGTAAGATTTAGCCAGCAAGCCTTCTTGAAACAAGAAAAATGCCCTTGTTTACGCTGTGGGCAGCCTACAGAATACTAAAGGCAGAAACAGAATGACATTTGATGTAGAATTGATTTCTGATGAAGTGCCCATTAGTAGTCAGAGTCACATAGGTGACATACCTGCTCTAAGATGAGCGTTAATAACGCTTCCGCAGCATCCCTGACGCGCATTGACGCAGGCTTGAGCTCTTTCTCGTCCTTCATCCGAATCGGCTGGCCTGGTTTACCCTGAGACTTCGATCCCGAGATGCCCAGCTCGACCACTTCGAGCACTGTGTGCAGACAGTCTTTATCTTCGAGCAGGTATGGGTGAGCCATGAGCCATGCACAAAGACAGTGGAATGCAGCCACGATGCTAGAGTGCAGATCCTTCGAATGCGACGGTGGCGGTCGCCAGCATTGGTACGCTATGTAGTCGCAAACCCACTTGACGGCTCGCTTGCATTCCAGCGCATCTGGAATCGCAGTCATATACGGCTGGTATCAATTCAATTGGTTTGGCCATGTGCCCAGCAGTTGCTAGCTTTAATTTTATGATAAATAAATATTATTAGCAAATAAAACTGGCATCAGTCTGTTGGGCTTTATTTGTATATTTTTACAAATGCACTGTTAGGCACGCTCACTCGAGTATTGCAAACTAGGCTAGAGTTTGTAATATCAACAACATGTTTGCTGAAAAAAATCAACTGCACTCTAACAGTTGAAGTTTTGATATTTAAAATTGATATTTAAAAACCGTGCCGTGCTGCAGAAGTAACTAGTTGAAAGAAGTCACTAGTTTCCAACAAATATCAAGTTGATTCATGCATTGCATGAGCTTCTGCCATTCTCAAATATTGATAGCCCAACACCACATGAGTACCCATAAACTTCCGAAATCTCTTCTGGGCTTAGTTCACGACCCACCCTAAAGGTACAATTTGATCACACTGACAGTAAGCGGTGAGGTGGGCAAACCTGTGTGTGTAACGTGTGTTCCGGCCAGCCCAGAGAGAAGTTCGAGCGCTGCCAGTGAAACTTGCAAGTCCGTCTTCCAAGATGAGATCAGTCGATGGCAGACCAAGTACGTAGCACGAACAAATAGCGCATGTGCAGAGTCTGGAAGGAAATGTCAACATAAGACAGACAATTTGGAGATTCGTTCTCTATGTCTACAGCCAGACTCAGATATTGGCATTTAATGGAATAATTTGATGACTTATGATGACCGGCAAAAATATAGTAGTTGGCATCTGGTAACAATCTTATCATTGAATTGGATGGGGGTGAGGGGATTTTTACCATATTATGCTTGTAGATTCCTTGATCTTAAGATTTCTAAAAATGCCAATGAATAGAACAGCGTTGAAAAGGACTCGGTAAAAAAATACATAATTGTATAACTCGACAAATCTGCTATTCTTGTTTTGGGGGGAACATTCACAAATGCACGTCTTGTTTTTCAATCTCCAGAACCCAAACCACACACTCTCAGACTTTTCAGTTTGCATATGCTTGCTCACCCAAGAAATATACTGCTAAATGGATATGAATGAACGTGACGAGCATCTTGTCAAATTGCAGAAAACAAAAATTATGCTCAATCAGAATTGCTAATTGGGCATGCAGGTAGCAAGTTCTTCGGTGAAGCCCTTATGCTAAAGAGCCAACAAATTACACATCATCCAGTTAAACACCAAATCTAATCATCACCAATGTACACATCACCAAAGTACAGTCACCTGCACAACAGACCACAACCATGAAAGCGTTCAACCATCACCTGTCAGACGCAAATACCATGAGAAAAGGACTGTAACTTGAAAATGCCTCTCCCGAGTTACTATATACCAGCATGAATAATTGGGGTCTTATTGCAATGCACAATAATACTTATAGATACTAGTTATTTGGGGGAAAAAACAGCTTTGATATCCCACAATTCAACGGTTCAAGTTTTAAAAATGACACAAATTTGAATTTTATTCTAATCATACGTATTGTTTACGAGCGCCAGTACATGCACATTTCACGTAAAACTCGTATAAAATTCCTTATTTGCAAGATGCTCTTGATATGGCAGATAACATTCTTTGGCTAGGGCCTTGCTTGTTTTGACCCTGGCTGTTCACTGACATTTTAGTAGATAACTGTGGAAAACGGTTCTACAGATTTCTTACAGGCCTTTCTACCACCGGGGCCATTGGCGGGCTTTTGCACCGAGGTCTAAACGTGCCACTGAAAAAGGGGCCTCTAGAATTGCCCAATTGTCCTGGGCACGGGGCAGTACAGTTATTTCAAGTCCCTTCAATCTAGGGGCCTCCAAGTTTGGGGCCTTAGCAGTGCTCAGTTGTCGTGGATCATATACACTGAGTGTTGGCAGCAACCTGGCATGAGGCCTTTCTGACACTGCCAAACCGGGGTGTAATTCATTCCTTGGGAGAGCTATGTGACTGTGGGGTGCACCACTAGCAAAACTCCAGCCCTTTCCAAATGAGGTGAAGATTTTTAACAATATGATAAAAGTAGGTACCTACTTATATACAAATTGATTTTAATATTGATATAGGTAAACCTGTAGGCTTGGAAATTCGCCCAGTTGAATTTTGGCTATGTCCCCAGAAGGGTTTGTCTGAAAAGAGCACAAGTAGCCAGGTACCGACCACGTGGATGTGCACATGGTGACAGGGGATGTCATGTTCATTGATCAGTTATATTCTAGTTTTGACAAACCAGTTTTATTATCAGTACCTGCCTTGCAAAACTCAGAAATTTGTTCTCTGGCTAGTTTGTACGCAATTCCAAACACACCCACTGGCATACAACACCTAATTTTATAGTTAGAAGAGAAAATAAGAAACTTCTCTTATGCTCTCTATGATAGGAACACTTCCATGTCACCACTTTTTTAATATTAAAGAAAGCTTATGTTTCCGTGTCTCGATTTCATTTTATTTATTTTAATTGCTTCCGTTATCTCTATATCAAGTTAATTGTCATTACCGACACCCTACCTTTCCGGTGGCTATACCTCGTCCAGTTGGGTCGGAATTAATGAGAGATAACAAAAGCAATTATGCAATTTAAATTAATTCACATTGCAAATGCCAACTTTTTTGCAAGGACCAAAAAAGTGATGGCATAAATGTGTCTTTCGTACAGAGCAGACGCAGGAAACTTTTTGAATATTCTTCTAGCTTGAAATTACGTATTTTAGGTGATTGGCTTTGCGTGAAATCTAACACACAACTCCACGGTGTACAGATTTATCAGCTTGGTCGATTCTCATTTCACGGAGCAAGGCAGCTGCTGATAAGATTACTGGTTTGTCAAAACGAGATTTTGATCCCCTAAGCCTGTCATCCAGTTCCTCCATGTGTTCACCAACCTGGTCGGTACCTGGCCTACCTATGCTCTTTTCAGACAAACCTTTCTGAGAACATGGCCAAAATTCTACTGGGAAGATTTCAAAGTCAACAGGCGTACCTTAGTTATAAATAAAAAATAAAATAAAAACAAAATACATATACATCTCACTCCACTCCACAGCTCAGGAAACCACGCAACACCAAATATCTACAAATGAAATTACATTATCACCATGAAGTACCAGCACCTAGATCTGAAAAGAATGCCCTAAACAGTCAATACTCACTTGGTAACAAGTCGTAATTACATGTATACAAAATGTCAGATACTAGTTGACGATACAACCTTATATGACTACATACATAGTACTAGGCTAAGAGTATTTGGCTAGTGATGATGGCCACATGGAACAGTAAGAAGTTGATGGCAGAATAACAGGACAAAAGGGCAAGAGCGATTGGAAGAACGCAGAAATAGGTACCCTATTTGTTAAGGTCTAGGGTCAATGGCTGGACACAAAATGAACGCAGGTCGGTTCTAGCACGTACGTGCACGCATGGCAGCTCTAGCATTCTGAACAGACATTGAGATGAAACGAACCAAAACGCTGAGAAGTTACCTGTTTCAGAGGTCGGAACTAGACCCAGACCCAAAAATGCCAATAATTTTCATGGAACTGGAACCATTATTCATAATTTTCTAAGAACCCGAATCCAAAACTTTCACCGATATTTAAAGTTTCGGAACCAGAACTGGAATCGGAACCGTAATTTGAAAATGTTGGGAACCAGTACCAGAACTAGATACAATATCAATAAAGCTTGGACCCTGACCAAAATAGCTGTTGAATATTTAGGTTGTCAATGTGAAATAAGAAACAAAGGTCTCGTGGGTTTTGTGATAAAATTTTCACTTTACCCAGGGCAACATGAAGAGTAATCTTTATCAGGCAGGCAAGCAAAACCGCAAGCAGGCACACAGGCAAACAAATAAACAAACAAGCACGCATATGGACGTTTGACAGTTACTTTTGTTAATCCCAGGTGGTAAATCAAGCAGCGACGAGGTCAGTTCATCATCTCCGAGGCTCGAGGTCGAATCTAGAGTTCCGAGGACGACGGACCGCAGTTACAAGCCAGGCAAAACAAACAGGAACAAAAACACAGGCACAGATAAATAAACATGAGCCCAGCACAACGGCAAATACAAAACAATACAAAACAAAAGTAAAATAATTAAAATAATATTAGCCAGTTAATTTTTAAGGGTCAAATTAATCATACAGGCGTGCTTCCATCGAAATTAACATCTAGGGATTTCTGCTACTTAGTTATGATTTTAAGTTTCGGTCGTTAGAAAAAGAAAAATCTCTCATTTTTCACAACTCTCTGTACATTCCAAACTATTGGTACCACACTACGGTGACTTTGAAAGAAAACTTTTAAAGTTGGTATTGTTTCCAGCGCAATGAGTTGCAGAAAATAGCGTCACCCAAGTTCAATATGGCAGTAAACAGTGTGAATTTCAAGTGGAAACACGGTATATTAAGCCTACGTTAAATAAACATAATAAGTGAAAGCAAAATGATAGTGAATCGAGAGCGGCAATCACGATGAACGTGAGGTTACTGTGAGGTGAATTTCATGGTGAGAGGTCAAGCTTTTGGAGGTCAAGGCAGATACCTACCGGAGGAGAGAAGGTTGGACGTTCGTTCCACTGGCTCAGATGCTGGCTGAGATTCTGTGTCCCACGAGGCACAAACAGCAGAATCGGTCACAGCTAGGAGCAAGCCTCCTGCAAAACAGGAAACAATCCCATGTGATTAGCTAGTGCTCACCAAGTTTATTTTTTACATCTATTCTAGGATTTATTTCGTACTATTAGATACCTACGAATGTGTTTACTTTCCAGAAATACCGATAGCTTTAACTAATCAATCAGTGATACCTATACAGGCACAAAACTTTTTTTCAAACCCCAAAATGATATCTAAAATATGCTAGCAGGAACCCTCAACAGTGCAATCTCACTAGCTTATAAACTTCAAATAATTGAAACTAAACTACTCCCCAATGTCCTCATTATACATACCGAGTAACATCTGAGCATTCTGTGAGTCGGCTTCCACTTGCAAGGCGTTGATCAAAAGGTTGGCCAAACGGGGCTTGAGCTGTCCGAAAGTGACCATAGGGCCCCCCGAAAGGTCCTTGATGGGCAGATTGCAGAAGTGCAAGGGCAGGACCAGCATCGACAGCAGCAAGTGTATCGATGCTCGACGCAGTTCTGCCTTGGTGCCCCAGCTCACTCTGAAACAAATCATAATATACAGTCAAATCAGATCCTTTGTAGTCAAAAGCCTGAAAAAGATTGGACAAAATGTTCTTGTATATATTGCAGTGGAACTAGTTTCGTAGAATTTGTTCCCAAAAACTGAGAAGTCACGGCATAATTCTCAGTTGGATCTGAAGCAAGGTTTCTTACTTGAGGCTGAGTTCTTTGTCAGGAAGCACTAGTTCGAGAGCAGTTATGATTGCAGGTAGCACTGTTTGAACGCCATCTAGATCAAGTCGCAGAAGGTCCGCAGAATTGAGCAGAACCGCAGCAAGAGTGTCTCCTCTCGATGCCAGTCCACGGGTTACCCCCAGGTAGAACCTAGCCAAGTACACCTGGAAAACAAAACCGAACACTGAATTCGAAAAACTAGCAGCTGACTTCCGGTTCCATCCAAGTTGGCTAGCAAGTAGCAGTAGCAGAAGTGCTAGAAGTAGCAATCTTCAAGAAAAAGCAAATGTTTTTCTCACAATATAAAGTGAAAAAATTCCCAACTTTTTGCTACAAGCACGTCATCAAAATAATAAATTGGTTTCGCTGATTCGGTGAGGTTTAACTTTGGGCGTGGACGTGCAAGAGATTGCACACCTCGTTGGCATCCACGAGCTTACCGGCGCGATGTTTTCGCCAGTCTTCTTGGCACAAACGATGCGGCAGAGCGCACCGAGCGCATGCGCACGCCCAGGCTCGTACTCCTCGGCACAGTCGATGAGCGCGGCTTCCAGCAGCCAATCGCCGAACAAGTGCAGCACGCTGTTGCATTTGGGACGGTCGGCAGCCAAGGCCGAGCGCACCCACTCACAGCCTCCCCCTGAACACGCAACGAGAGGAGGGTCTGTCATATGGCATCGTAAATCTATCGCAAAGAACCCATGTCTAGGCAAGGCAAAGATCCAGTGATAAATAATAGCTATGTATGTCCAATAATTACGAGGATATTGTGAGAAACCCAAAAAATGTGCACTTCACGCTCTGGTAATTTGTCTACCTTCTATTTTTACATTTTTCCAATTCCCTGCCACCTATCAATTAGCAATTAGTAAAACCACATCAAACCATCGAACTGCCACTGCATTGAGAATTCCTCCCCGCCCGACTTACCAGTTAAACTGGTAGCGGAAGGTGGTCCCGAACTGCCACCGGTCTTGGTGATCGGAATGTTTGCAATGTTGACGAGCGACGCTTTGGGCATGCCGCGGTTCACAGCAGATGGAGCGACGCTGAAGCTCTTGGCAAGACGCCTCATCGGCGGAGGAGTCGGTGAGTGCGGAGAGTTGTCTTTCTTGTCGCCGGTGGCGCCGCGGTCCAACGTTATGCTTTCCTCCCACGCAACGCTTTGAGCGATGCCCAGGAATGCATCCACCTGGAAATACGGTCGTTTTTAGTGCCCAGAGGCCAGAACATTGGTCAAGAGATGGTAAGACAGTTAGATGTAATTTTGAAGTTTTGATCTGTTTGGATGAGATTAGATCCACCAGACAAATGTTAAAAATTTAGGAAAGAATTCACGTTCCGCCAGACCATTTCATATCTCTTCAGCAAAAGCATTTTGGTCTAATAACATGATTTCCACGAGTGTAGAATTGAAATTTGTGATAAACAACCCACGACATAAAAAAAACAAAACTTTCCCATACGTACACCAAGAGCCACATACTCTGATGTGTAGCAGAGTAGCAGATTGGTACCTGATGTGCCAATCCCTTGATGGCTTTGAGGAAGATCAGAGGCAGCTGGGCAAGACATGGATGTTGGCATGGGTCGATCACGGTCTCACTAGTGATGGCAAACTGCAGGAACTTCTGCGTCTGGCTGATGGTGCTTGGCCGGCACAGGTGCACAGGGTTCCCCAGGCACGTGACCAGTCGGAACCAGGACTGGGCAATGCAGTCGTCCGTCATGCCTGCCGGGATCAGCTGGGCATCTTCTTCCGCTGGCAACCAACAGACGGAAACAGAGTTAGTACCGACCCCGGCAATCATCACTTTATTCACTTATTTGCCAATGTAGTTTGTGTGCAGTATGAAAGCATACAAATGTGTGTAGTCGAGCAAATATCAAGGTATTATCTGTGTGGTTTCCGAGCTTCCGAGATTCACATTTCTATGAATTTGGTGATCTAAGTTTTGACGGTGAAAAACTTCCACATCAGATGAGCTTAAATAATATGTGTAAGTCAAATGGAAGGGCAGGTTGCACCAAAAGAAGAGAGAATTTGACTCAGACACTCACGTATCTTGAGCTCCGGGAATGTCGGGCCGTACATAAAGCTGAGCAGGCGAGCAGTAAGTGCGAGATTCACGCGGTTCCATTGCTCGACTAGTGCCACCCGGTGGCGCCAGTTCATGCACGTCTCGCGAAACGTCTTCCACAGCGGCGGCGATGGGAAGCAGCGAGTACACGCAAGCAGCCACACCTCGAACAGAACGCTGAGTACGCGCTCGCAGAGCTGGTCACCGACATCGTCTGCACAACAACACACGGCACTCCATGTTACCCAGTTGTTAGCTGAGGTTTGAAGAGTAATGATTCCCCAGTGTCACTATCAAAATTAACATGCAGCCAATTTGTAATTGCAAGGAAAATTGCATGGAGATTTCCATCACTTGGTTATTTGTGACACTATGACGTTGTCATTGCTTACAGGAGTTGGCGACCGCTGGGATACAGCAAATATTATACACTTACTTATGTAAAGTTTTTCATTCACAATCTGGATTTTGGCGGTGGCTAACCTTTGACAGTGGGCGGGGCTAACAGAGTGTCGTTGATGGCAAGCAGGAAGAGTAAGAGCACTTCCCACGTGTCTCTGGTGAGACTGTGCGACAGCTGAGCAAGATGCTGCAGCGTACGCAACACTCGGTGGCACAACACCGCTTGTCTGTTGATTGTGTCTGCCCCTGGAATGAAAGCTTGGCTCAATTCAATTTCTATTGCTGGAATCACAAACAGTTGAAAACACACAATGCATGCTAGGTGCAGTAAGAATTCCCTTTTAAATCGTTCCAAACAGACGTGATGTACGATATCAAAACTAATTTGGCTGCCTTATCATTGTGTTCAAATTTCGTAAATTTACACGTGACGCATATATTTTCCAGAATACATTTACCATGTGCATCTTGCATGCAACAGCTAATATTTAGCAAAAACAACTGCATGAAGTACAAATTACCCAAATCCAAATATGGAAAAGACCAGGCTAGGAAAGAAAACAATTTTTTAAAACTCTTGGTGTTGGCTTTTTAACACAATCTTCATATTAATTTACTAAAATAACACTGATATTAAATTGTTATACTTTCAAAAATATCGTTGTTGCATTACCTTCTCCTTTTCGAGGTACAAACAGATTGTGGAAGTGTGATATCATCTTTCTGGCATAAAGGTTTGGATCCTCACAAACTGGGCGAGGAACAGACATCTTTGCCACAGGGTGCAAGGCTGATAGCCATTCACAGTAGACGTGAACACAATCTCGAATGGTGTCATGTTCACTCAATGGAAGACTTAGACCAAAACAAATTACTTCCATGCACCACTGAACTTCTCGGTCAGTTGACAGAGGACTTGGTTCTGCTGCTTGATGTTTGATACCAAGATTTGTCGCCAGTTGTCGAACGATAGCCAACGCTACTTCCTTGCCAACAACAAGTGGAAACTTTTGCAAAACACTCTGGCTCTCCTCATTGCCATTTTGGATGAGAGGAGTGAGGGATGCCCATTCTGAGTACATTCCTCCTCCCTGAAATGAATGTCCTCTCCATTAAATAAAAGTACAACCAATTAGAGAGCTTAAAAAGTACTAACTAGTGTTAGGTTTGCAGGTAAGTAAGAATACCTACTCATCTTCATTCAGAAACTGTTACTGACCTTGGTGTTTGAGTTGACTCTATTGAAAACTCCTAAATTCATAGAGCCATCGGTATGCTCACATTTATATTTTCAAACTGATTGACAAAAACCATTGCGAAACAAATTACTGAGAATGATTTTCAAGAATAAGTTGAACAGACGAGCGCAAATGTTGCAGGCTAAGTCCCTCTAGCCTAACACTAGGGTCCAGGAAGTGTTTTACACATCAGAACTTAATAATTGAAAACGAACACTGACGTTAACTTTCATCTAAAGAATAATAATACGGATTTCCATAAATACTCGGTCATTTCTAGCTCTTAGCTGTTTTTTCATGTGATCTATTTAACTTGTCTACGAAACTGACAGCGAATTGACACACCAAACGTCAGCTATCTTGCTCCAACCAACAATGCTGCCAACTGCTGCCCACTGCTGCCAACCATAATACAAAACAATACAAAACATATTTTGAAATTAGGCGCAAGAAAGTAGAAACGTCATTAGGCTCCTCCCACTCAAGTGCATATGGTCGGTCGGCACCAGGTCGGCACCGTCGTGAGAATAGACGTTTTTGCGCCCGGTGAAGGATGGGCGGTGTGGCCCATCTTTACTGCACTGCGTTATGGATTTCAGAAATAAGAAAATTGACAAGTGGTTTATTTATGGCTGATAGAAGAATGTATGGTTGTTGGTTCGGCAGTGTGGATGGAGCGGAACTTGGGGCCAAGTGCATCAACATTTTCATGGAGACAGAAAGTAATATCTAAGCTGTCAAAAATATTCTGGTTATCCCCAATCTGCAGAAAGGAAGGTAGGTAATAATGATTGAAAAAGACAATATATTGTTGAAAGTCACGCTTATGGCTTATTCATTTTGGCTATGCCATATCCACACTTTATTTATAAAACATGTTTAAACAGTGTAAATATCCAATCAAACTGTGTTATTTTCAGACTAAAGAATGAATGTTGGTGAGGTAAAAGTTGCGGAAGACCAGGACTTTGAGCGCCTAAGAAGGCTTCTGGATGATCATGATGGTTGGAAGCTTGCTTACGAAAAGCAACACACAAAGGTGTGGACGAAGCCTTCTTGTGATACAAACTTCAAAATGATAAAAATTGACACTATCTTTGAAAATGTTAGCCCCGATCAATTGTACGATGTTCTGCACGATCCTGAGTATAGAAAGGTTTGGGACCAGCACATGATTGAGTCTCATGACATAGGATGCCTTAATCCAAACAATGACATTGGATATTATGCAAGTAAGAGAAAGATATGTTTTTTCTAAGTTTTAAATTTGTGAGAACTGTAGATTTTTATTCAAGTGATGAAAACTTATTTTATTTTTCAGTGACTTGTCCTTCTCCACTCCACAATCGAGACTTCGTGCTACAGCGTTCGTGGCTTGACACTGGACAAGAGAAATTCATACTTAATCATTCGGTGGCTCATCGAGACTTTCCGCCTCGCAAAGGATTTGTGCGAGCCATCTCTTTTCTCACTGGCTTCCTCATCCGACCTGCCCGCTCGACTGGCTGTCAATTAGGATACGTTTCACAATCAGACCCCCAAGGGAAACTGCCCCACTGGATAGTCAACAAAGTAACTCAAATTTTTGCACCAAAGGTATGGGGCTTGTTGGCTAATTTTGATTAGCTATCTATATTGATTAGTTTGGTAGTTGTTGGAATGTGTCATTAACATCCAATTTTCCCTCTACTCAACTTGCAATTAACTTCTAGATCGTTAAATTGATACTGTATTACAATGCATGTCAAAATATACATGAAATTGAAATGGTAGTTGGTATTCTGTTACTATTGTCAAGTGCAACCAGAGAAGATAAGTTTTCTGCGGCTTGCCAAAAGCCAGAAGGCCAAGGGTTTGGTAGTTATTCCAAGACTCATGCAGAAATCAGCAAACTTGGTTGAATAATCTGATAACCGATGCCCAAATGATCTGTTTGCGCTAAATGATAACTCGTATTATCTCGTTGGACCAAATGACCTGTTTGCGCTAAATGATAACTCGTATTCTCTCGTTGGACCAAATGACCTGTTAGCGCTAAATGATAACTCGTATTCTCTCGTTGGACCCAACTATCGTTACACATATTTCACATAATATATTAGTAACAAATATTATGAAGTTTGTTTTCTGAATGGACACTGAATATTTCTTTATTAAATTGCAGATGGTAAAAAAGCTTTTAAATGCTTCGCTGAACTATCCTGACTGGAAGAAGGACCACAACCCTGGATGGAAGCCCTGGCATTATCCTGAACAAATCACTGCACCGCGAATCAGCATTCAAGACACAATTGGTCCTATTTGCAGAAACTTACAAGCACCTTTGGTGACTGTTTAGCAGCACAAATAGTGTTCAAAATTAAGCAATCTAGACTTATATTCTCTTCTGATCAATCGAGTTTGCTCTCGTTTCTAGCCCGCTTCACTCTGATCATGATTCATGACTCATGATATAGGACTGACTTCAAAGATGATGTTAATTTTCCTTGTTGCATTTATATTTTTTAAGTTGGCTAGTGACCATCTGGTATTTTGTATCGTAGTATTTATATAATCAGTATTACCTTTATATATATATATATATATATATATGTATATAATATATACGTATATTATGGTCTTTGACTAATTAATTGCTGCAAGAATTGTTGAGTTTTATTTGAACGTAAAATTGCCGCCTCCAGTGACAGACTTTCCAGTTCCACAGACCTCTGTTGGATTTCTGCAATGGTATGATTAATCTTATTGCGCGGAGGAAAAAGTCCTTCGAAGGCGCGTGCTTTTCTGTTTGAGAATAAAACGAACCTCCATGTAATAGCAGTTAATTGAAATACACGCAATTGATTACATAAAATATGCTTTCTCTGATAAAATCATGCGCTGTTGCGGTATTTGATATCAGATAGTTTAATTTCTGATTTAGCGGATGTAGATGGTAGAGATGAGTGGTGCGTGATGAGGTTCGTTCGCCGCCTAGCAGTCGCCAGTAAACACAGGACAGAAGCCATTTATCGCCACAGTGAGGCCTATCGGCGAGCGTTTTGCGTTTAAAGGATAATGGTAACACGCTATTCGGGGGTTGTTAGTGAATATTATATACACAGAAACATCATTCAAAACCTCTAGTGATCATGGAGGTAAGTAACTCAGCATCCGTGACGTGTTTAGTTTACAATAATATTATGATTGGCCTCTTGTTCGAAACTGGGTGCTGTTATTTTTTGTATCGAGGCCTCAAAATATTTAGTAAATAAACCTAGCCATCAAACACGTGTTGGTCAAATATGAAAATAACAACTATTATGAAGGATAATGCACGACAGTTAATTATAGCAGTGTAGGTGTTAAAATTAACCTCTGATGTTCTGATCTTATTATTTTTGACTAGCATCTCTTAGTGCCTTGTTGTGCAACATTAGTGAATTTGAATGTGATGTGGTGAATCATGCAGTTACTCATTCACTCCATGAGTGACATGCTATTTCTGGGAAAGGTAGTTTTGATACTGTAGTTTGTTTCACCTAGAGACCTTTTCTGTTTCTAGACCGTAGCAATGGATGGAGATGAGGCCGAGTCCTCGGGTTCCGGAGGTCCCATCTCTTCCCTGAACAGCCTGTTCTCGTTTACGAGTCCAGCGGTGAAGAAGCTGCTGGGTTGGAAGCAAGGAGATGAGGAAGAGAAATGGGCGGAGAAGGCCGTCGACTCACTGGTGAAGAAATTGAAGAAAAAGAAAGGCGCAATCGAAGAGTTGGAGCGTGCGCTCAGCTCTCCAGGGCAAGCGAGTGAATGTGTCACGATTCCAAGAAGTTTGGATGGCAGACTTCAAGTGTCGCACAGAAAGGGACTACCGCACGTCATTTATTGCCGAGTTTGGCGCTGGCCTGATCTGCAATCACACCACGAGCTGAAACCGATGGAAAACTGCCGGTTTCCATTCTCTGCTAAACAGAAGGAAGTCTGCATCAACCCGTACCACTACAAACGAGTGGAGAGCCCAGTACTACCACCCGTTCTCGTTCCTCGTCACAGCGAATTTGCCCCCGGCCACAACCTGCTACCCTTCCAACAGATCCCAGAGCCAGCAATGCCGCACAACGTGTCATATTCGTCTGGTGGCTTCACCAACGGATCACATTCTCACATGAGCCCAGGGCCACACTCCCCTCTGAGCTCTGTTCCTAGCCCAGGCAGCCAGCACTCGGGCCCTCAAAGCCCGTACGGAAGCAATGGCTTGCCGGAGACGCCACCCCCTGCCTACACGCCTCCCGACGAGGTGGGCCAGGGGTCTAACCTCAACGACGCCACATCCATGGACACTTCTAACAACGTCATGTCCGGTGAAGTGGCTCCTGTCTCCTACCAGGAGCCGGTCTATTGGGCTAGCATTGCTTATTATGAGCTCAACTGCCGAGTGGGAGAAGTGTTCCATTGCCAGACAAATGTGATCGTTGTTGATGGCTTCACTAACCCTAGCAATAATTCCGATCGCTTTTGCCTGGGCCAGCTCAGCAATGTCAATCGCAACTCAACCATTGAAAATACTCGGAGGCACATAGGGAAAGGTAATGGTTCCACTTACCTACTAAGACATTTCAAAGCATTGCTGATTAAATGAAAAGTGACTACCTAGGCCCTTACATTGATTTTAAGCTTTCAGAATGTTGTTTCGTAGATTTCCTAAACTGAATTTTATTTGTTGGTTTGAGGGTTAGTTAGCTGAAAATTTTTTCTTGTGATTTCTTTTGCCTATTTTATGTAGATTTTGTCTTTCATTGAGTTTTTTTTTACTTTTACTCGGAAGTTTTAAGTGATGAAAGAATTCTAATCTTAAGTGTTCTTTTTTCTTTGCTGTAGGCGTGCAGCTGTTCTACATTGGGGGTGAAGTGTACGCTCAAAACAAGTCTGACAGTGCCATATTTGTGCAATCGCGAAATTGTAACCACCACCATGGGTTCCATCCTAGCACGGTGTGCAAGATCCCACCCAGCTGTTCACTGAAGATCTTTAACAACCAGGAGTTTGCACAGCTTCTCTCGCAAAGCGTCAACCACGGCTTCGAGGCAGTCTACGAGCTTACAAAGATGTGCACTATTCGGTAGGTAACCCATCACATCAAGCGTCTTTGGAATGTTACGAGTAGAATGAAGATCTGCCTAAATAATTCGGATAAGGACCCGAGCTTAGCTAACCACCTATCAATGTGTAGATAGGTTCATTTCTTTACTCGTAAATGATGATTTCATCGATTATTTTATGTTTCCTGGAGAAGGTTCGTTTGATCATTGCATAAGTAACCCCGGTTCCAAGAATGTAGCGGCCCTGCCCGACAAGCCAGTTTCAGTATCAGCTTCAGTATCAGCTTCAGTATCAGCTTCGGTAGCAGTTTCAGTACCTTCTTGCGGAAAATAACAACAATGCCAATGTTTGGATTCTGGACTTTAGTGCCTGCTTTCATCAAACACTCCTTGGCTTAGCATGGTGATCTTTCTGGTGGCTAAGATGCTTAAATTAAATTGAAAAAGATACAGATTTCATGTTTTAATGCTACTTCAAACGTAAAAAGTGTCTCTTTTAGGCCTGGGGGACGGTCCCACCAAAGCACAAGGCACCATGTATATCCAAGTGCTCGTCTACAATGTCAGTACCTATCTGGTTTTATGAATCCGTGTACTTGCTGTTTAAAACAAACACTTATTTCTGCTTGGGCATCAAAATGCAATAATCAAATATGAAATGAAAGAAAGTAAAAAAATTAAGTAACTCAATAATTTCTCCCAAATTGACGAGTCCAGGTAGGAGGAGCGACCCTAAGGGCCGTGAGTATTCGCTTGAAGGCCGATGCCAGGGTGTGGGCATCGCCCTCATTTCAAGCCTTTGCATCAACAGAGATATCCATCGAAATAATAGTGATTCTTATGTACTTAAAATTTCAACAGAATATGACCAGCAGGAGCTTGTTGACAGGCCTCCAAACTCGGCTAAAACCCGCCTTACTCCTGTGCTATTCGTATTCGTTTCACACAGTCTACTTGTCTAGACCGAAGCGCCGTGACGTCAGAGGGGCGGACCAACAAGAGTGGTGTATTGAGTTGGATCTTTATTGTGCTATCTGTGCCATTCCTTTCAACACCCTATTCTCTTTCGAGCAGCAGAATTATTTTGGTTAAGAACCACCTAATGGTGCTCATATCGGTTGATCGACAAAGGATTGATCAAGATTTTTATAGTCTGAGTAATTGTGGCAACTTTAAAAAATTGGTTGCCTTAGCAAAAATCCCTTCTTGTTCGAGTAGAAAGAGAATCCATCGTTAAAACCTCACCGTTCAGCAGCTTATTGCTTCGCTACAACATTCCCAATGCTCAGCTACGCAAAAGGCACCCCAGTCCATGCAAACTATTGGCAAAGGAGAGAATGCTGAAGAAAACGGTTTTTACTTGCAGGATGTCGTTCGTGAAGGGCTGGGGCGCCGAGTATCACCGGCAGGACGTGACGTCGACCCCTTGCTGGGTGGAGATCCATCTCAATGGGCCGCTGCAGTGGCTGGACAAAGTACTCACGCAGATGGGCTCGCCGCTGAACGCCATCTCGTCCGTGTCGTGAACGCACGTCACATCAAGCACATCGCGACACGCTCTCAGTGCTCTCGAGATTCACGCTTCAAATGGTTTTTGGGTGCTACGAAACTTGTTTCAACCACGATTGGAAAATTCGATTTATATAACGAGTTGACATTCGACACCGGAACTAAACTCTTGAATCTTTCTCAAAGCTCTAACCATGATCTCGGGAAATGACTATTCTTAGTTTTTAAGGAACAGAACGTATTTCTTTCGATTCGTATTATATGTTGTCGTCAATTTATTTTTAACTTCGGTTAAATGTGTTTATACTTGTGGACACCGTTTATTTTTATTTTCTGTTTTATTATGAAAGCACGTGAAGAGTGCAACGAATTTTAAGCGGAATCGATTTGTTTCCGAAAGACTTACGAAATCGTTTGTTGTCTGCATACATGCTATTTATTTGTACCTACGTGATGAGATTTCAATTCTACGTATCGGAATCGTGCATCAGAATTCAGAGGCGTGGATATGCTCTCGACTCCGATCTGTACTTTGGTACATACTTTTTTTACTGCATTTTATTTTAAAGCAAAATAATATTTAATATGATGGATATGATGAACTACTGTCTAATGTGGTAGGCTGACAAAGAACCTACTGCTCAATAACTGGCTTAACTAGATGCTCTTATTCTCTGTCAATGTTTCTAGTCACCGTAATTGATTGGATAACGTATGTAGGGAATGCATCGATTCGACATGTAGTTGTCTTTACATGTCAAACGACCTAAAGGAATGTAATTTTAATTTTATGAGGTGTTAAGTTGTCTCTTTTGAGCAAGTTGTCCATTGTTCATATTAGCACTTCCACTTTCAAGTGATCATATCAGCAGCTCTCGAGCACTTAGTTGATTAGTTGTTTCCAGTTGCGCTGATCAGTTCCGGGCACGGCGATTGGTCGAGGAATGCAGCCAGTGCCCCGACTCGGCCTCTGTGCCCGCCCGGCTTGGCTTGCAAGTGTAAGCTTACTTGCGCAAAGCCTCGCTTTTCGCACACGCCTGCCGTTTCACACGCGATGCATCACAATTAACCCATCTACATTTTTATCTTGTCTCAGGCACAGCGCTCACTTGAATTGGGAAGGCTTGGGCTTCCCAGATGCCATTTTTTCGTCGGTGACATTATGTTTCTCACTGTCTCTCAAAAACGATCTCCCTCTTATGTACTGGCTAGCAATACATATTTTGCAGAGGTGACGTCAACTTTGTCGATTGTGTAATTTGATCTTGTAAATGAACAATAATATCTGCCATTGAAATTTGTTTATATTTTGTCTAATATAACTGAAAGTGCCTGGAAGAAGGCACGATTAGACAAGAATCAAACTTGTCATAGTGTATATTTTTAATGTGCTCTTGCCTCAGCCGCTTCTGGGAGAAGTTCTCGATAGATAGGCTTCGTAAAATTTGCCGTCCCACGAGCTCTACTCGTGTCGAACGGCGACGCAGATGTCTTGTGCTCCGATCGCTAGCTCAATCAGTGGAAAACATGGAAATGGGATCGGGCAGGCTTTTGTCACTCTATGTTGCTAACGTTCTCCAAGATTGCCAATCATTAGACGTTTTACTCTCGAGTTTTCCGTAGAATGAAGATTTTTTATTTGTGCACGGGAAATTCACTATTTTGGTATGACTGTCATTTTAGTGAGTATGTTCTAATAATTCTTGACTAGTGAATTGTGTGTGCCAGAACAATAAGAGTGGACAAGTTTGTATTTATTTGTCTTGTGAGCAATGATATTCGAGTGATGTCATGTCGGTTTTTTTTCTTGCAACTTTGTGATTCGACAACAACGATTTGTGTCGAAGCCATGTCTTGTAGAACTGCTCTTAATACCGATACCATTCCATATCCATCAATTAATTTTTATGAGAAATAAAACTTGGATGATTGTGCACTCTATGTTTGGGAGTTTTTATTGAATGACAACAGAAAGAAGGTCTTTGATTGGACTTGAACCCAAAGCAAAAGTATTGCAAAAACAAAATCCCCAATTGCAATTCAGCTGACTTGATTCTACCACATTTTAAAGAACTATCAGTTATGTGTGTATGTGTTTTTTTAAATATATAATAAGTTTATTGTCGTTTTGGTCAGGGGTGACATCAGAGGTAAACCAAAATAAATAAACACAAATAGCCCATTGGCTTGACACATTATTTGCAGTTTAAAAATTCCTGTGTTGAGTAAAGACATTTGTCAACAAGATAAACAAGAAACAATTTAACATTGTTTCTAAAATCATAATCATTCTGAGAAGCTTTTAAAAGTATTTCCCACGGCAGCTCGTTAAAAAGTATCCCGCCTGCTTCCAGTGGTCCCTTTGATACATTTACATTGGTCTGGGTCCGCAGGCCAATGCTAAGTCCGGTGCCCTTGACAAATAGGTCTTCTACATTTGGAAATATACAAAATTGTACAATATGTGTATAAACAGGGAAAAGTCATAATTTTAAATTTCTAAATGTGTGGTCTGCTCGAGTCGTTGTAGGCAAGCTTTAAATAGAACTTAACTAAAAGTAAAAAAATAACTGGACAATATTAAGTAATGACAGTAAACCTTGACCTTGAGTAGGTACTTTATTTTTGATAATAGAATGTGCTAGCTCAAGTCATATGCCGGGTACTGGAAATGGAATTGCGTAGTGTGAGATGACCAGGGCTTGAGTTTAGCAGGGAAGCATGCAATGGCCAAAAATATGCTTTTAGACTAAATAGTTCATATGGTTAAAAGTCCCACCGTTCATGTTGGCAACCCAATATTCGAGTATGTTTTAAACAAAAGCATAATATTAGGAGAACGCAAGTTTTTTTCTTGAAAATTTGTCCTCTGAATTCTACACTTATAGCAAAGTACATGAAAGCTCAAACAATAAACCAGAAGAAGTGCTGTTTCCACAATATCATGTTGTTTTCTTACCACATACTCGAATATTAGAACGTAACTTCAAAGACGTGGCCATGATTTGAAAAAAAAATTGCGCTTTTGGCCACACTGAAAATAATTTTTTAACCAAGCCTGTAAAAATGTATACATGTTTACACAATACCTACGTGTCTCTTTTCTGATACGTGTCTCATGCTGATAGGAAGCGTGTCACTAAAACCTTTATCTGGAAGCTGGATATAAAAAACACATGCACCTGAACACCTACACCTATCTGTGCGCCTACCTATTCGCATTTCGTTCAATACTACTCCCACTCGATAAAAATTGTAATATTTTGCATTTGTGAAGACAGGTTCAGTTCAACTAGTATTTTTTTACCAACCTTTTCCCACAGCTTTTTAGCAGCATTTCAAACAGGAAAATTTTTGTTTAAAATGCTCTTCAGATACTAGTTCAAATGTACTTTTCACTATGTACTACAATGGAAGTGACTAACAGCCCGAGAATACTATGCGTTTTGAAGGCTTTCGAGCCCGTAGGACGAAGGTCGTCTGCTTGAACTCGGAGAAGCCAAGAATGCTTTAGAACCCAAAGGGTTCCAGCCAACTGGCTCAAAAATGTTGTGTAATCTGACGGTTACGTGTAGTGTAGTGTTTACTCTATTTGTATTAAACCTACAGTTGGTAAAATGACGCCCGTCATGAATGCAAACGTAGATATCTAGTGTTGCTGCTGCAGAAAAATTACAAATGCAATACTTTGGTGGATCGCAGTACCCTAGTACATATGGAACTTTTACAACCAGCCAAAAGCAATATACCTTCATTTTCAGTTTTTTGGAAAATTTCCAACAATATTGACTCAGCCGGGTCGATTGGCCTCTTGTCTCCTTTAGAGATCTCCCTTGTCCCACCCGGCAAAGCAGGGGGAATGTGTGCCCAAACAGCTCAGTTGGTAGAGGACCTGCCCGGCAACCGGGAGGTCCCGGGTTCGTATCCCGGTTTCGGTAGCACACTTTTCCATCTTCGCTTCCCTTCCATCCACTGCTTGCTGGTATCTGCTTAAACCAGTAACAATATCCTCTCAAAATTAGAAAAGAACGTCCTGCAAATGGGAATCAACTTAAAATAAAATCGCCAGACAAGTTCAAGTTTTATTTTGAATTTTAATAGTACTTTACCGAGTTTTTGGTACATGGTAAAAATTTGTAATTTTTGTGAAAACTGAAAATAGTTTAATTTTTTGCCACAAGAGTACAAATTGAAATCTCGGGCGGCGACACAGAATTCGCTGAATTGCCAAAAAGTCCAAGGGGCTTATTAATGCCATGCTGTTTTTTCGTCATTACTGTGCTTTTCTTTGTTAGTAGTGGTCAATTAATTTGATTTGTTATCATATTTTTTTGCTTCAACGTCTGAAATTGTTTGTTAAAAGCCGTAGTAAGTTACTGATTAGTAATTGCAATTTTTGGAACAGAGTCGAAGAAATAATAAAATCGTTCCGGTCGATTGATTTCCAAAATAATCGTGTATTATAAAATATTTGCCGGAGTGACCAATTCTCCCGCATTGAGCGCAGATGTCCCGCGGTGGTGGCGGTGGCGGCTATACGTGGCTTTAGACTCGAAGGCACATGGGAAGGGGTTGGGGGCGTATTGATCCTCGCGACGCTAGCTACCCTCGTGGGCCTGCGTACTGCATGCATCTACGGACTGGACCAAATTTCACCCATTTTGTGTATGCTGTTGTTTGCCCGATCGCGTGACTGCTGAGGGCAGACTCTTTTAATCAAAAGAAAGTGGGAAGTGTGCAGATTGTAATTGTTTACAAGAGGCAAAAAGTTGAGGAGAAGATCTTACTAGGGTCAGAGACCCGCAAAGAAGCAACAAAGTCGGATAGAATACAATCATGTCGAAGGTAAGTGATATCGGATATTGGTATTGTCAATTTGCTGCAACATACGAAGTCCTGTTTGGCAATATGGGCCTAGACGTACTTTTTGTATCGACTATAGGGTTAATGTCTCGTAAATTGACTGTGAGTGCCACTTACTCTGCCTGTAAATGCATCATAATATTCTCATCACCCTGCGCTCGATTTTGAGTAATTGCTTCACTGCGAATTGCCGCCATTGGCATAATCTCTTTACATTTGGTTAGAAACTTATCTTGGAGGCATAACTTCTCACGATCAATGAGATGTGTATTTATTACTCGGTCGATTTATCTCCCAATCAAGCGTGACTTTCTATAAACATGCTGGCTGGAGTCGAATCGCAAGAGCACCGCCAAAACGCAAAGTTGCCTCATGTCCCTCGTGGTCTCGCCTGTAGTTTGGCGCTTCTAACAAGTATTTAATACGCTTTTCCACAAAGCCAATTCGGTTTCCTGTTAATCGTCGCGCTATTGCTGGGAGAGGAATCAGGACCCTTGCGTTAGCTCCGCGTGTTTTATTTGGTAATGGTCTGTTGGCAGACCATGACTTCCACACGAGTTTGACGGAATTTGAGCACATTCATTATACCTTAGCTACACTGTAGGTGTATCTTTGTACCATAGTATACATCGAAACTATAAATGATCGCAGAGCAATCGGTGGTGCTTCTAGTTTGCGGTACTTTTGGTACTTAGAAGGTTGGTCGGCACACAACAATCCGACAATGTCAACGATTCATTCTAGTCCTCGACTTCTGGTTAGACGCGCTACGGTTACTAAACAGTTCGCCGTATACGACGGAGGTGAAACGCAATTAGACGAAATACACTTGTATTTATTTTGTTTGACTTAGAAATTGATAATCACGCAATCGCATATGTTTTTATGTGAGTGCCAAGAGAATCTTTAATCAATCGCTATTTGCTTCATCTAGGATAATGATCAATTATCACGATAAGAATATGAATGAAAAACGAGTGGTGGCGCGCGCACATGAGCAAAACATACTCGTGCAGCGGTGTTATGAAATGTTTTATTTATCTTGGCACTGCCAGTTAGTTTAGTTTAGTTTACTAGTGCCTTGAGGCTGGCGGTGCCGGTGGATTTCGTTTCGTTTTCAGTTGGTTCCAAACCGCGGTGTCGACAGGTTAGTTTCTCAAATGGCACGATCCTCACGTGGATTTCTACAAGCTAGTTTTTATCGACTAGTGAAGTGAACAGTGAACAATTATCGGAGAAATGGACGACGATTTTCGTGATTTTGAGCTTTCGTCGTGGTTTTAATCGGTATGACATATAACCTAGTCACACACTTAGATATCATTTGCACTTACACAGTACATGTAATACCTATTTGTAGTACATTTCACTGGTAATTGGTATGTATACGATTATTAAGACACAGATACATATTGCGAGGCCATTCATTTTTTACCGCGACATATAAGTGTCACAGAAGTAGGATCATTTTCGTACAGATATTTTTGTAACAAACACAACAAAAAACGGCACGGCATCAATTTTAAATTAAAATTCCAAATATTTCCGAATGAAATGAGTTGACACTTTCTCGATGTTATGCATGGCCGATTCCTGTTAAGGTATAGTGGTATAGGTTTAAGTTTAAGTAATCAACAAACTCACCTCAAGTTCATATAAGACCCTCTCCTCAATTTACGAGTTGCAGTTACTGCCAATGTAAAAAAATACGCACATGCACATATTTTACCGATGAACGCACGTGTTAGAAGCCAATGCAAGTTTGCTAATTCTCGCATACAAACTGCTGCTGACCACAATTACCACATGGAAATATACTGACCAGTGAAACAGGACAGATAACTCCGACAGTCATTGCTTTTTATTGTCCTATTTCGAACATACTTGTCCGTCTCATTAGCCCCAGCAAAATATAAATTATTCAGACTTTGAGTGCTGTGAGTTGTGTGTCAGTTTGACGGCGAACTAATGTTGTCGCGAATATATTAAATACGACCTTAACTGGTCCAGTCGATGGGTTATCAATACGCCACGATAATGGTTTGTTTGCTTAGGCCCGACTCTGGCTGGTCAAAAACAAGAGTGCCAATAATATGTTCAGGTGAACGGAGCTCTACCGTGGTCACTGGCACGCCACTCTCCCACACCGGGGACGACCGTCACATTTCTATGATATCCACAATCCAGGCCAGGCTAAAGCCAGCACTTGGCATTTCCTGTGTGCAGCTATTTCGTGACCAACAAGCAAGAGCGTTTTGCCTCTAAAAAGTGTTTTGAAACCATCTCCACCTGACTCGATCTATTGTTGTATCTATCCCAGCCTTGACAATTCTCGGCGCTCAGTCGTGACCAGTGTTTCTAGGATTTCTCACGTGCATCGTCCTCCGTGTTAACTTGGCATTTAATCAATATTTCTACTCCTCTAATTGGCCAATAAAACATCGGGTATAGCAGCTGTAAGGCAAAGTAATTCTAGGAGATAGCATAGTGTTGTTTGTTGCGGTTTTGCTAAAAGGTGCAAAAAATCGCCACTATCGACAATACCTACCTTCATGGGGGCTCTTCGCTGACATTTTTATTTTAATGTCGAGCTCTTTTAATTCGACGGCTGAGCGATAGGGTATTCGTTTTATTGATCCGGTAGTTGCCTATAGACAAGTCCTTTTGTCAAACCCCTTCCAGCAAGTGTAGAGGAGTTCCAACTTAAAAAAAAAGTAATACAGTTCTGCTTCGGTGGCGCTCCGCTTCTGAACGGAACAGTGTATGGATAGTTACGGATGTCTGGTAATTACAGTATTGGTCTAAGTCTAAGGTATAGGAAGGTATTAGGTACGCTACCCTAACCTATCTGTCGAGGTAAATGCAGTTACTTGCAAGTGTGTGGATAAGAAGTGTGTCTGTCTGCTATGTATCCCTGCTCGAGTAGCGACATGCCGCCAATCGCGGGGATCATTTGTCTGCTGGTAACGCAAATTATCGACGAGCTATGTGTTGTTTTTTTATTGAAATTCCTTTCTATTGTTTTTAACGGTTGTGGTACGAATAGGTATTGGCAGAGGAAATATACCTATACCGTATACGTTTGATTTGTTTGATTATTTTTCGCGTAATCACGCTCGGATGCTGGCGTGTAAAGAAAGTGGGTGAACTTGAGTGAAAGTGAATTGGCCTGTTCGCTCATTATTTTTCTCTGAAATAAAATTTGAATGATATTATTTTCTAGTTTTCTTGCATATATCATAGATTAAAAAAGTATCCACGCAAGGTTTTTTATCAATTTTAAATGATTGACATATCTATAGGTGTAGAAATTATATGAAAAGAGAGCGAGCACGAAGATAAAATAATTCGAATAATTATAAGAAAGAACGTCATTTACCCTTCACTTATTTCCATCGAGCAGTCTTTTTCCAACGCTGAAAATGTCCTAATGTGCATTTCAAGACAGCACCTAGATTTATAAATCATCAACGACTAGACAGTTTAAAATTCTTCTAAATCTGGCATATTAATTCTAGACAACAGTTTCTTTGAGAGCGAAGTAATCTAGCTTGAATCTCCATAAAGACGAGCGTATAGTATTTGCCTGCAATACATGGGCGGGGACGAACAGGACTCGGATTCTCAGGCTCGGCCCAACACAGAAATTCCCTGTCAACAGTAAGCACCAAGCAATGCACCAAGCTAAGTACTGAGACAGTTCTGTGTCGGTCAATTTAATTTTTAACTTAAGACAACGCAGGGCCTTCTAAACAGAATCATTTCCCATCGCTTGTTGCTAGAAAGCTGAGGGAGCTGATCAACTAACAAACTCCCATGGTACCGAGAGCGTACCGAGAGCGTACCGAGCGCGTCGTACGTCGACGGCGTCGTACCTTGTGCGCTTCGTAGCGGGCATCGGGCACAGGTCATCGACATTTAGCCAATTAGACGAAGGCAACGCCGATCGCAGCTCACGGCCATGTCATACTGCCCGCACGGGCACGGGCACGGGCACGGGCACGGGGTCAAGTCAAGCGTCAAGCCAACACGTAGCCTGCTGCCTGATTGAACCCTAGTTGAACCCACAGCTGAGACCTACTTCCAGAGTGAACAACGCTTAGAGGCGAGGGAATTTATCGGGATATTGTATGTTAGTATTAGTAAGTTTCAACTTTCAAAACGTTAGCGAAATGTCACTTTTCCGCCCGATGATTTCTTAGAAATGTCGCAACATTGCTCTCCCCCATAATTATCTTGGTTTTTGTTATACAGTTTACTGACCAATGACCAGCCCAAATATGAACCTACACACCGCTAATGTCTCATAATACGGTTGAGCGTAATAGGAAATGCTTAATTTGTCGTGACGGTGTTGTGTTATGATGCGCGTACTGATCCCAGATTCAGGGTAAAACGCTGGATTGCCACCACAGGAGGGGCAGGGTACTCTGGCTCTCACCAGCCCTCCAGCCCAGGCCCAAGCGTTGGGCATGTACTTTAAGTTGAAAAGCTGCAATTAAGGTTAATATATATTTCAGCGGCCGGCGGAGAGTCGCATCCCCGTGTTCGGCAAGCAGCGCCCGACGGCGTCAGCGTCGGCGTCGTTGGCGTCGTCGATGGCGACGCGAACCGCCAAGCCGCTGGGGGTCGCCGTCGACTGCACAAGCGTCACCAGTGTCTCGCCGCCCACCAAGGGGTCCCGGCGCACGCACAGGCTGCCTGTCTCGCCGTCGCGGCGCCTTCCATTACCGGCGTCGGCGTCGCCGTCGGCAACGTCCCCTACATCGCAGCGACTCCTACCTAGAGCAATCTCAAACGAAACGCTCAACTTTCCGTCGAGTCACAAGTCCCCGCTTGCCTCCGCGCTGCTTCAAAAACGTACCAAAGAATGCGGCAAGTCGATGAGCAAAGACGCCGCTAGTTTGTCTGGTCAAAACACTCCCCCTGAGTTCTGGGCAGGCCCAGGGGAGTTCGCGTTGCAACCGCCTCTAGTGACACCAAGCACTTGTGCCGTGTACAAAGCGCCCTGTACGAGTGCCATCAAGTCTGTGTTCTTAGAGGCCAAGGAGAAGGCGTTGGGGGCGGGGGCGGGGGCGGGGGACTTTGGGGCCATGTCTCGACCGAGAGACCCGATGCCGACCGAGTTCTCCGAACACACGCACAACGCCGACGATGGGGCCCATCCGATGGACAGCGTCGGTGAAATCGCGCCTCCCACCAAGAAGAGTCCAGCGTCGCGACCAAACGTCCTGGGACTCTCTTCGAAAAACATCGACGGCTTCAAGCCTGGCGTCGAAAGATTCGTGAAAGCTGAAGGCGCCCGCTCTAAGGGTATGCCGGGCAACCGAAGTAGCTGGCACGCTGAGGGCGACGCCGAGGGCGATGCCGAGGGCGATAGCATTACGGTGGACGCGGTGCACACGGGTAGGAGGGTGCTAGTGTGTGGAGAGCGAGCGGGAACCTTGCGCTACTTCGGCTCCGTCACGTTCGAGGCTGGGATTTGGTGTGGCGTCGCTCTGGACCACGCTGAAGGACTGAACGACGGCTGCGTCAAAGGGCGACGCTACTTCAGCTGTGCCCCGAACCACGGGATCTTCGCGCCCGTCGACAAGGTGCGTTTGCTCAGCCGGCCGACAAAGGCGGCGTCACTGTCGTCGTTCGGCGTCGATATGATGTCGACGCCGACGCCTGGCAGCAGTACGACAGGCTCCCAGTACTTGGACGAGATGTGTCCCCACGTCGCCCCTCTCGCACCCTCGGCAACAATCAGCAAACAAAACTCGCTCGAATTCGACGAGAGTCTGTGCAGTCTCGGCATCCTAACGCCGAGCCAAATCCGCGGTGACTTCCTGATCGCCGACCCCCTGCAGTCGCCCGTCGACGTCCTGATCGAGCTGCCGCCCAGCTACCCCTATTTGGCGGACTTGGACAAGCTGCACACCGTGGACAAGCTCGACTGCAAGCTCGACGGCAAGCTCGACGGCAAGCTCGACGGCAAGCTCGACGGCAAGCTCGACGGCAAGCTCGACGGCAAGCTCGACGGCAAGCTCGACGGCAAGATCACACCCAGTCTTGACGCGCTGCTTGACGAGAGTGACGTGAGCGAGCCCTTCTTCCACAAGCATCAAGACGCGTCTGAGCGCACACTCTCACCCGAGGATCTTCCCATGGACCCGCCATCATCTCCCCCGTCCTCGTCCTCCTCTCTTCTCGCGTCTCTTGCGCACAAGGACACGGGCGACAGGGCACGCGGGGGGCCCCCGGGCTCGGTGGTAGCGGGGGCGGGGGCACCGGGGGCCATTTCCCCGGGGGTGGAGTCGTCTGATAGGCCGGTAGCCACATCGTTCATCAGCTCGGTAACTTCGGTAGGCAGTCTCGACACCGACGGCTATCAAGGCGACGGCGAACTTAGTCGTCCCGCCAGCAGAAACACGGGCGTCGCTAGGATGAAGACGAGCGGCCACGACGCTCTGACGGACTCCGATTTCTTCACCGAAAGCGACGCCGACGGCCTCGAGGACTCGACCGGCGGCGGAATGATCGGCGTCGCCCGCGGAGACCGGCGCGCCCAGGTGATCGACGGGACGCTCTACAACATCGTGCACAACGTGGCGCCGGGCGGCGGACAGATGAGCCAGTCGCAACATCACCAGCAGCACCAGCGATGTCCGAGTTTCACGGCGTCGGGAGCCGAAGAGATGGAGTCCAGCGGCGTCTACTCGGACCTGGAGCGTCGGACAGACGAGCCGAACAGCGCCGCGTCGCTGGACGTCGACATCGTTAGTGGGGAGGGCGAGGGGGAGGCGGCTGAGCGCGACGCCAATCGGGCGGCGAGGGCGGCGAGGGCGGCCGTCGACAACAGTCCAGACGCCACGACCGACACCCTCAGCTCCAAATCTGAGCCATCCACGGTGAACACCTCCGAGAAATGCGCACACCTTTCTTCGCGAGACACTACGCTCACCGAGAACAACAATTCGGAAGTTTCGCTTGTGAACGAGGCGAAGCCGGTGGCTGCTGAAGACGGGAAACAGCCCGAAGTTCTTGTCGGCGTCGGCGTCGGCGTCGGCGCTGGTGCAGGCGGTAGCCCCGTCTCGGCGACCTCCTCCGAGGCCAACACCGCAAGTGGTGGCGCGAATGGGGGCAAACCCGCGGTCAAAAAGTACGAGCTGAAGAAGCACCCGATGCCGAAACGCAACGTGGAGTCGAAGATCAAGGCCATGCTGGAGATGGGTCCGAGTGTGAGTGCGAGCGTCGAGGACGTGCGGGTGGGCGTCGCGGCGCCGCGACGCCAGATCGTGGCGAAGACGCCGAAACAGGGTCGATGGGACGCCGTCATGTCGAAAATCGCGCAGGGCCAAGCCGACGAGAAAAAGAGGAAGCAGATGAAAGTTTTGCCGAGCTCGGGAGCGTCCAAGGAGAATATCACTCCGACGCCTTCCCCGTTCAAGTCGAAAAGGTAAACTATTGGATTAACTATACAGAATGTCAGGTTTTAGATCCCAACTAGGAGTTACTATTGCATTAGCTGCATGTGCAGCATGCTGCCAGGCCATTTGTGAAGGTAAAAAAACAATTATATTCACAGTATTCGTAATATAAGACGGGATCGTTTCACCGGTTATCGAGGAACCGCATTGTTGTGTCATTCTCCCAAATCATGTTGGTGTTTTTTGCCCAACGTACCTATGATTATACAGCCAGCTTATATTATCATCTCAACCTTATCGCCAGTTATTATTCAGTATTCACTTTACTGTAGCGTTCTCAAGAGTATGTACTATATTATTAACAAATTCAGTTTTTAATTGTTAATTTAGATCTTCCTAATTGTTTGAACTCCCATGCCCAAGTAATGATAAATTCTCCTTCTAAGATGAAGATCATTGTCTTTATAAAATGTTTTACTGCACGCTTCGTACAAGAATCTGCATCGGTGTTAACCACAAAAAATGCATGTTCAGTGTTCACCGATCTCTCGCGGCCATCGCTCTAGCACCTAACAGCGCATATGGTAGAGGGGGTAGTAGTCTCTGGACCAACCGGAGGCCAAGGTCAAGAGCGGGATCACTGGATGTGCTCGATATTTGCAACGCAGCGTTCGGCCGCTTGAAAAGGGTTGGTTCGTGACGCTCCTTGACTTCTCACGGCCCTCTACACGAGATTGAACGACATGATACAATATTGAACGGAGTTTGCATTTCATGGCTGAGCCCAAGTGGGCTTAGGTACCAATATCTAACGAACCAATCTAAAACCAAGGTCAACCTGTAATGAACATTAATAGTCGATGTTCTATGAAAACTTGATAAGCAAGGAAAATTTAGCTTGTGCGCTGACTTGACCCACCTCTGCCGAATCACTATAGTCATCGTATTATATGGCTTTCCATCCAATATTAAATAATGTACAGTGTTGCTTAACTTCAATAAGATTTCAATCAATGCAACTTCTTTTATTGGATGATCTCTCATTTAATACCATACTCACGCTAGTGTTGGATGATTCTAGCTTTAGCCTCTCCCGAACGGACAGGTAATTATTAAATGGTCACCCTTCCAATACCACAGTCCGGCCACTGTTGCTTAACTTCGGAGCGAATCGTAACACTCGTTTGTGTGTTTGCAGCCGTCGAGGGCGCACGCGCGCCTCTTCTTCCTCGTCGACTGCGCAGCTGCAGGTGGGCAGCAGCGGGGGCAGTGTCACGGGCAGCGGCGCGGGGCCCAACGCTGCGCCGGGCAGCGGGAACAGCTCTCAGCGCAGCTCGCTCAGCGACCTCAGCATCAACCACTCGCAGAACACGTCCAAGGGGTCCTCGAAGTCCAACGCGCTGTCGCACCGTGAGTAGGGACCCTCTGCCCTCGGCCCTCTACCCCCTGCCCCCCCCCCCCCACAATACGCCCCCCTCGACCATAGTTCTCATGGTAGGGAAGGCAACAAGGCAAATAGGATAGTTTCACACACCGTTCGCGCTACACTAAATAGGTCAAGTCGAGATCCAGACGAGGTTTTAGTGTAATGACGAACTCGTAACCGGCATCCATTAAAAAACAAATGATTAATCCCACGGGCGCCGGGAAGCGGCGCCCCCCCCCCTCCCCCCGCCACCCTATAACCACTGGATTGGGAAAGTAAGTGAATTGATCCTTTATAGAGATTTGATGGATCTCCTAGAAATCTCTAAACAACTGACGACTGGATTTCTGGATGCGCAAAAATAGTCAACACCAGGCGGTAATCCGTTTCCTTTGCCGGCTGCCACGTGCGTTTATTTCGCGTACACGCACCTTTTTCTGTGTGAATTGTTCGCGCCCACTATGGACTTTTGTTCTCCAACTATAAACAAATGTGGATTTATGATAAAATCATAGCTCTACTGCAGGGTCAAATGGTCACATGGTCACATGGTCAAATGAGTACCGACACTTTCTTTCTGGGCATACATAAACATAAGTCGTAGGTGGATTGCACTCATGCGTGTACCCATCGTTTTGGATGCTTCTTCAACACATCATTAACACTATGTAAGACGCTTTTTGAAATCAATGTGGGTTTACGATGGGATTTCAATTGTAACGAGGTGGGCATACCATGCCGAATGTACATGTCCGTTCTCCAAAAAATGTCTACCCACGTCAACCATTAATCGTATATTCTTACGAAATTGTGGAATGCGCTCTTGCTTTGAATGTGCTACGCCTCGACACCTTAGTCTAAAAAACAACGCACATGGGTACTACATAAATCATGGTAAAGTATTGGTGTGTCAATAGAAAGAGCACATGTGCGTTACCTTTGTTTGTGGGTGAAAGAAATCTTCACCCAAGACCCAAGAGACCCCAAGGGCTGGGAATGTCTACTCGCAATATTTATTTAGAAACCTTGAGCCCCATTATGCAAATACAAGATTGCAATGCGGTCTGAGATCTCTGCAAAACTGCGGTCATCCATTCCCTGTCTCGGAGTGTATCGATCTCAGGCAAAACATGCAAACACCACTCGCTTACTGCAAGCTAATTGTAGCTAATTGATCCCCTCTTACGCACTCACTTAGACTAGTATGTCTAACAATTGGGTTATGAATTATCGTGGTAATGCAGAGTGTACAGAGTGTACAGAGGGGGGAGAAAGGGGGGCCAAGGACTTGCGACTCGCTTTTTCCACCTGCTATCGAACGAGATCATTTCTCCTCATTTCACGCTTCGGCTATCGACATGAGACTTACACTCGTTTTTATTCGCAAACGAATGTGAGTGTGACACCAATACGTACTGCAATATTGGGTGGCTCTCTTTAAGCCTGCCCAAATTCTCTGATGATCTTTAATTGCATCTTGCCCAAGAGGTACAAATATATATATATAAATCATATCTCACAAAGGCGTGACGATTTTTGTAGGTGTACAAGTGAAGCAACGGTTTTGTCAATATTGTAACAGAAAAAATCCATGAGATAGGTACTTAGTTACCGACGTAGTACTAGTCTATAATACTATTGTTGAAGAGAGAATCGAGAAGTGAGAGAAGGATAGGAAGCTTGGAGAGATTCCATCTGAGATGCATGAGTAAGAAAAAAAGTCGATGAGCGTGCACGAGAGAGGAAGGAAGACAACGAGTTATTATAAAGAGAGAGAGAGGAAACGTTGGAGCGCTATGCAACAAATCTGTTAGGGTTCGTCTAGCAACGATTTTATAAACGATGATACGCTTGCCGGTGACTATCTCTAATATCTAGCCACGAGTTGAGGGCAGCGTGTACCAAATAGCCAGTCAGTCGCAATCTCTCGATCACTATAAAGTCTCGGTCTCGGTCTTGGACTCGGTCTCGGTCTCGGTCTCGGACTCGCGGTCTCGGACTGCGGTCTCGATGCACGTCAATGCGATGGCGGTGGCGGTGGTGGTGGTGGTCTCGTGTCGATACCAATCCATACCTCTCGCCGACGAGAGCGGACTGTCGGCTAGGACCCCGTGCGGAGTCGAGCATCGAACCCAGTGTCGCACCGGCACAGGCACCGGCACAGGCACCGAGTCTGGCACCGGCGCACAAACTCGCGCCGCGAACATCGCGCTGTGCAGTCGCGTTGACAGGACCTCCGCGCCGCAGTTTTCTCGCCCCTCGGGGTTCTTGTCGCGTGCTTTTGTGGCGAAGAAAAGCTTGGCGTGGACTTTTGCGACCGCTGCGTCGCGTTGCGGAGCAGTGCGAATTGGAGCTAAGCAAATATTTTATGTTTACTGTGTAAACGTACATCTTATTACACTGCTGTAGGAAGTTCCGTGGGTTAAAGGTTGTTTTAATTAATCAAGTGTGCAGTGCATTGTTGGTATATGTAAAATTAATGTGCTCTGCTCGCTATATACAAGGCTGTTCGGTGTGCGATTCGATCCCTGCATTAACTGGCTCACAATACGTTGTTTCTAGATGGGTTAATTCTATTCTTTTGAAAATACCAAGCGCGGAACGTGTGAACTTACTTTTGAATGAAACATATTTTTGAGGAAGTGACCGTTTAAATCGCTTCGGGCGCATGTGATGTGATTCAAGATTGAAGAGAGAACCAGTTTCGTGAGTGCACGTTCAGTTTTCATCTGCCGGCCGCGATAAGATGAAGTCAAAAGTAATTCAGTGTCAGTGCGGTAACGTCACAAAGTGTCAGCAAAACGCTTCGTTACTTTATCGCGAATTCGCCGCGATTTCACCGAATGTAAAGCCGGGGTCGAGCGCCTGCTAACGCGCGCACCTGTCCGTGATCTATGCAACCATCAGCTGGGCCGTAGTGAATGAACTTCCTTAGCGCACAAGCACAACCTCTCTAGACGACAGCTGAGTATCGAACCTTCTGCGTCTAGCCAAGTTCGCTGACACTGGGCCAATAGTTTTACCAGTTTTACGACAGGCGATCGCGTGATGAGACTATAGACTGCAAGCCGCGCGAAAAGTGTATCCATATAAATGTGCATCCATCGTATGCAGGTGTAATCGGTTGTAGTATACACCTGAGCAAGTGGCGCGCTTGATTCATTAAACTTGGCCGATGCTCGGCGAAGAGCACGATAGCCATGCTACCATGAGATATCCGTTATGTCACCTCTTGCTTGCACAGTGAACGTAGAGACTAGAGGTACATCAGAATCTGCTGCGCCGGTGATGGAGAACGATTCTTCGTAAAAACATGGCAGAGTAGTATCAACATTGCACCAAGATCGATACGAAAGTACGAAAGGATATTAGCTAGTTGGATCGCGGCGATGAGTTGTGCGTGAGCTTGTCACGTACCCATCTGGATGTTGGCTTAATGAGGCGCGATTGGCCGGTACAATGGGGGCCCAAGGCTCGAAGGAGGCTAAGGAACAACGACATTTGGGGGTCAACCCCCCTTTCGCGATTGCGGCGAATGGCAGGATGCGCTTAGGCAGTTTTAAGAGAGGTAAGCTAATGCATATTAATCACTGACGGTTTCATTGCCGGGAGAGCTTACGGATTTGTCAATAACCCTATTATATTATGCCACCTATAGAGCAGGACGCAATCAAAAGGTAACGTCGAGATTGTAGAAGGCACTAAAGGCGCGAATTGACGTGTGGGTACTAAGATTGTGCTCGAAAATGTAGGGAGATTTCTTCAGCTTTTACCCCACACAACGATTTTGTTATATGTATACGTGCTTGCGATAAATACCTACGCCAAATTAGAGTAATGATCGAACCGAGCGATGAACGATCATTAAGCTATAGGAGGGCGTCACACTTTCTCCAATCACTTTAAACGCAGCCATACTAATAGTCTTATTAATTGTTGACTATATAGTTAATTTGTGATCCAGAACGACTACGAGAGATGTGTTGTTTTCTTAGTCGATGCTGGGTTCGCGAGGCCTGCAAACATTGGTGACTCGATTCCTGGCTGGCGAGCGTCATCTGTGGACTCTGGCCGATTCCGTGTGATTCATCGGCGAGCCAGTGGCACAATATGGGGTAGGGGTGGGTGCGGGCGTGGGAGGGTACTAAGGGATGCTGCATAGAAGATGACTCATCCCGCGCTCAGCTTCCAGGGATCATGATGTCACGTCGGGGAAAGCTAAAGGCTCGGAAATAAGATTCGGGCAAATTTTTCGGCTTTTTTTTATTGTTGTTATGGATGGGAAATATGCAATATGAATCGGAATTATATTAATATTTCAATGCAAAATATGCACTATCCAATAGAATTAGGAAATTATTTTTGAGCATATCTATTATTTTTCATTGCTCTTTCTGCCTTTTTTGACTGAGTTTCTTCTCAACTAAATCGACCTTCTTTGGGCATATTGCCCATGCCCTTAGTAAGCCCACCGAATTAAGAAAACTCTCCTTAAGGTCACGCTGTAAAGAAACTAGTTTACAGAATATGTGTACGTGTACGGTGTACCTACAACAAGCCTTAACATGCCATAGCATATGAACCAGGCTGGACTTGATGATACAATCTTTTGTAGATGTCGGGTTGACCCACGGGATTGGGCATCCCCCGAGAGAGAGAAAGGGAACGAACGAACGATTGTAAAGAATGTCAGCGTTTGGGATCGATTAACAGCCGCCAGGGAAAGGACATTGCTCTGCCGGCGAGTTGGCACTATCCCCATCCTGAAATAGTTGCGGGAAGTAGGTTATCGTAGGGAACTGTTTGTTTTGGCGGTCACCAATCCTATACGTGATACACCGCAGTGTTGCTTAACGTTACCATACTCTCGACAGTAATATTCACACGCCCAACAAAGTGATCGATCTCCCCAATCGCTCTCCCCAAAACTGTACACTCCTCCTAGGAGTTTCAACTTGTTGCGCCCCCGCAAAGGAACTCCTTCACCATTCTTCCTTTCCAAGCAATGCTGGGCTAGCCCTTCCGTCTCACACGCCCTTTCCAAGCAATGCTGGGCTAGCCAATCCGTCTCACACGCCCTTTCCAGGCAAGCTGGGCTAGCCCTTCCGTCTCACACGCCCTTTCCAGGCAATGCTGGGCTAGCCCTTCCTCTCACACGCCCTTTCCAGGCAATGCTGGGCTAGCCCTTCCGTCTCAAGCCCTTTCCAGGCAATGCTGGGCTAGCCCTTCCGTCTCACACGCCCTTTCCAGGCAATGCTGGGCTAGCCCTTCCGTCTCGCACGCCCTTTCCAGGCAAGCTGGGCTAGCCCTTCCGTCATGCACTCCCGTCTGCATACCCCACCCCGTACTGATTGTCAGCCCTCCAAAGTCCAAGCATTATGTAGCTTTAGGGCTTGTGTGGCTTTCTGCAACCAGGCTATATAGATTTCTGAGCGTTAAGGTTAACAATCAAACTGCATAGTAACCTTTAGCAGCAGTACCCTTTCTCACCAAGTAACACGGTGGCATTTGGCATTGGGTATTGTCTTGTCCTCTCCTTTGCGGGGACAGGATAGCAACAATTGTCACGCCCAATGTCCGTCGGTACCCATCCAACTTGTGACCAGTGACGATGTTGCTTTAACTTTGACACCGCTGCGTTGCAGGCTCGGCGAAGAAAGTCCAGCGAGACGCACGATGCCAAGAAGGGCGCATTTCTTCGCCGCTGAGCGACCACTCCATCCAGTCGAGCGCGTCGCACCCCACGCCCACACGCACACCCCACCGAGTGGCGACTGCCCGCGAGCACGGGGCCACGCGCGACCACGCGTCTCTGGCGCCCCCCGCGCACAAGAGGACCATCCATGGTGAGCACGGAGCTGACAGGACGTCGTACTCTAGAGTCTGGACCTTCTACCTTTACCTTCAACCTCTTGGCCTCTTGGCCTCATGACCTTGAACCTGTAGTCAAAGTAACTAACGCCGTTTAACACTGTCTTGGACGACTTGAGCCCTGCGAAAATGGACGTTAGTGCACTCGAACCGTAGGCACAAAAGTGATTAAGACTTGACTTGAAGACAAGTATTGACCCCCAGAACGAATTGAACTGGCTTCGGCCAAAGCCTATGTGCACCAGGACCCGAAATTATGGTGACCCAATCCAAGCCCCATCTATCTATATATCTACTTCTATCTTCTTCTATCTATTCTTTTCTATTTCTATTCTAATCTATCTATCTATCTGTCTAAGTAAAAGCTTTGTCAGTGGATAGTCCGCATGATTTTTTTGCTTTATTCTTTATGCATTTCTACATTTTTGCATATTTGTTCTTCAAGTTTTCAGCACTTGCTCAAATTCAAATTGTCGTTCTTCAGGGCGTTCGGGGCCGTTTTCCCGAAAATTGGCCCTTTTTTGGAAATATTTTTTTGATATTTTTTTATTTTCCTAGCAAGTCCCAACATAATGTTGCTATAAGCTCCGTCTTTCCAGCCTACCCTGACCTCTCCCAAGTATCGCTGGCTTGATCGCACAGTATAAGTTATCTATATACGATAGGGTGGCAATTTGAGCATCTGCGTGGCTGTGATAGGAGATAACTAATTCACCGGGAGATAACCATTAATCTAGACCTATAGTCATTTCGGCGCTAAGGCATTAAGCGATCACATGGAAGATTTGTTGGGGAACGGACCACAACCAGGGCCCTGGTCTGCAAAAAGCTAGTTTTCAGAGGTCATGCTCATGTGGCCATATTTCAAATACCAAAATTACCTCAATGACAAAATGATGCTGCAACGATTTGAAAGCCCCTTTGTGGGTCCGGGCCCAGTACAGGAATGCACAAAATGGGGTTAAAATAAAACAAGGGATTTCTTCCGGGCAATCAGGTTCAATGTGAGGTGAATTTCTTTGGCCGTGCTTTTGGTTTCTTTATCAACATTTCCCCCATTCTGCCCCGCTTACCCCGGATCGTTAATCCTAGACTAATGAGTGGTGTTTAATTTACATTTCGCGTTTCGATTCTAAATTCAAATTATCAATTGTCATAATCAATAATGTCAACATCGTTAATTTGTACTGTTATCGACAGCGGCGAAATCAGTGATGAAATCACAGATCACAAATCACAGATCTGTAGACATCGGATTTAATTCACAACGGAAAACATATTTTCCGCGTTATTGAGTGAATCTTGTTGTACACATGTATAGCCATGAAATCGTCTGATTTCATTCCCAAGAACGTGATGGTGTAACTTACCAGTGATGATCGTGGGAAGTCACTTTCTGCGTGAAAATCACACGAAAGGAAATCTCCCTCTCTTCCCTGAGACAGATGTTGTCGTGTTATGTGTTGAACTGTTGGACGATCGTTCTGTTGCGATGCCAATCGTGCCGCGGACGAATGGATGCGATTGGAGTTAAGCAACACTGCGCCGGTTTCGGGAGTGTGGTTTCGGGGTTTGGACGTCCTTCGCAGGGTTCTGAGTGGGCGTGGAATGAGAGGGGGTTGAAATTGTTTTAGCTGACTAATAGCTCAATTGGACGTGACTCGAGTACCTCTAGCATCTGAACACCATCGCCCCGATGAGTGATGAAATCCTGCTGTAATTCCGCGCAGCCGTCCATCGTACGGGCCCTTCAACGCTAATTTGAGGTTGCGTGCCCGCACGGGGCTCGAATATTATGGCTATGATCACTTGCTCATTATCATCCCGTCTGTGTTCCGTCAGCAACCGACGCCTGTTTAAACCGGTGCCGCACGGCAGCCGTCTGCGACATTGCGTCGTTGAACACGATTAGGCAATCACTGTCGAGACCCCAGCCGACCAAATGGCTTATTTACAATTTAAACGTTTTATTTGTGCGCGAAAATTGCGCATTGTCGGTGAATGTCGGTGAATGGCGCGGTGATTTGCCCGGTGAAAAGGGTAGGCAAGAGGGAGTGTGTTCCTGTTCGCTAATCGGTTACGCCGGTGCAGTAGATCCCAGCCCAGCTGACAGGAAACGGCCTGATCTCGGTCTACTGGTTTACTGCAATTTACTATTCCTGTTTGTGTGGGTGTTGCTCGCTCACTCGTCAACAGCATCCTCCTGATCGAACCAGATCGAACTTTTCGTGTCTCGTGCAAATAACAACAGTCCCACCGATATTGTGCATAGCCGTCGCTGTCAATTTTATGACAATTTTGGTATAAATGGGAACACTGTACTGACACCACATTGGTATAATTGCACTTTGGTATTAATAATTATAAATTTTTTCATATTTGCATTCTAAAAAGAAGGGCGACGTCTAACACTGTGCAGAACTTAATCGACGACTCAAGCGGTTTTCATTAATTGCTTAATCCTGTCGTATCGATGACAAAACTTAACCTACCCCAAAGTTTAATCTCTCTCTCTCTCTGAAATCACCAGCTAAACTGGGCCGTGTTGGGATGGCGAACAGAGACATGTCAATCAGAAACGATGGGACATGTCGGTCGGTAATCCGCAAGTCCACACAGACACTCAGGCCCACGAGCACCAGCAGTCCGCCTAGCTTGCCCTCGCCTTGCACTCCAATTACCAGTGCGAAACATAAAAACATCGACAGCGTCAACACTTGCCTTAATTACCGTCACCCAATCATGTGCATGTATTAGTGTGGGCTATTTAAGTACGTACAAGGCAATAGATAGAGTGATTGAACCAAATAATTTAAACTCGTTACCATTTCAAAATATAGCGATGACGGCGATGACGCTATTTAGGCAAGCAGTTCCAATGAGCTGAAGTTACTAGATTTCGCTATCCGTAATTGTTACGAGCGATCATCTGCCAGTTGAATTGAGCAGCGGGGGCCAGCGGGGGCAGCAGGCGCAGCAGGCGCAGCGTGTGCAGTGAATATTCGGAATCCGCATCGCGCGAGTATCCTGAGGCCAGGTCACCGAGGAACTAACTCTAGCATGACGATTGTCGGCTGCCGGTTGTGAAAAGTGTCAGTCACAGTGAAGACTTTCAACTAAGCAGTCGCAAGTCCTAGAAACGTATCAAGTCGATTTTGTGATGCATGTCACTGCTTTTCTAGTGGATTTTCAATGTTGTTGCTGCTGGCGCTGGTGTAGTCTTACTTTATTTTGTTTGCGCGCGAATAGCGAAGAAACTGGCTAATCGTGTAGGTAGGTTGGAAGGTGATTTGATTGGAACACATGTTTTGGTGTTGGCATTTGGTGATGTTCGGGGATGCAGCTGTTAATTTTGTAATGTCGGATGTTATTCAAGAATGTGGACGAAATAAATGAAAGTTTGCGATTCTTTAATTTAGATATTTGCCATATCTATGTGTAAATCTGCCGCTTAATTGAACTATGCACGTACTTGACTTAGAGAAATATCCATTTTTATGGCCTCGGTGCACATTCTTGTCTAGTTTCCTCTCTGCAGGTCTCGACCATACCTAGAACGATTTCCGTCGGGACATAAATATAACTTCCGAAGGAAAGAGTGGTGCACATTTATGGTGTTTTGCAAATTAGATTGGGAAATCATAGACTATTTGATTGATTGCTTTCGAAGTAATTAAAAGGTCATAAGAGAGCCTAGCCAACACCAAAAGTGAATAAAATTCAAATATAAGTTTCATTTTAAGTAGAAAATAGTCATGTACTTACAATTGTTACAAATGTGTTATTACAAATTGCTCGTTACTTTTTGTTCGAGCAAAGATAAACACGGTCACTCGCTAAGAACGACGGTCCCCTGATCAATGATCATGAAATGTGCAGACAAGGAAAGATATTTCATGATTCTTATTAATTATGTATTGTCGAGGGCGAATCGTAGCATGTCTGACATAAGTTTTGAGTAATGCGGTTGGTTATAATAATTCTTGTCGCAAACGGTTTACCTATATTTTATATTGAAACATGTCGGAACTAAGCCTGAGCATGGTTAAGGGTAGAACGTTCACCCAGCTGGCCACAGAATGGGGTTGACATGACTACCTCATCCAGCTCTTGGCCGCGGTGATCCAATTCAATGGCGGGCAAGAAAGTAGATCTTGGATGCACTGCATTATGTATAAATATTTGTGGTTATACAGAATAAAAGTGTTGAATATTAGCCATAGATCTAAGTTTGACTTTTTTTTTTCAAAAAATTCAAATCAATTTCTTGGGAACACAATCGAAATGTATTTACAACATCAATCCACTCGGTTTCAGGGACAGTTGGAGGAAAAAAATATTATATTTCAAGTTTCAGAACAGCAGTTAAACCAATGTAATCAAATGCCGTGATTCCTCTCTTAAGTCTAGCTGGATGGAAAGCCTTGATCCACATAGAAGGCGAGTAGCTGTCTATCGGTCAGCATTGCCCATTGTTTTCGAAACCCATAGACCGCAAATCGGCTAGGCCAGTGCCCATGCCATACCGTCCATGTACCGTTCATGTACCACCGTGTACCGCCATGTACGCATGTACGCATGTACGCCATGTACCGAATGTACCGACCCCCCTGCCAGACATTACGTGATCGGCAAACCATTTCTACAACGCTCTGCTCGATTCTTGTTGCAGCCGAGAAAGATGCTGGTGGCGTTATGAAGACTCCGCTCGCGAGGAAACACAAATCTCCAAGGGGTGAGTCTCGTTAACTCTTTACCTATCTCGTAACTCACCGCTATAGTCATGTCCAACCAGAGAAGACGGGTGTTTAGTTATAGGTAACAAGTCGCTTGGGCTTAGGTTATAAGGTTATTTAACCAAATCTGGCGAGTTCCTTTCACATGTCAGTTCTTAAAGTTAAAACACCACCGAACCCACGGCCTTTTGGCTGCTTTGCTGGGAGGAAGTATTGGAGGGGCAAGCAGGGCGAAATTCTCCTTCTCTGTCTGGACAAAACTATATACTGAGAGCAACTGAGAGCTCGAATCTATATAGATTCGAGCTCTCAGTTGCTTGTTTGCATCTCTCAGATGAATCTGAATCTCACGCACTCATGATATAAGATTGACAGGGGATTCGTCTCAGAAAGAACTATCATTAAGCGAGTTGTTATTTGGGAATGACATAGATTTGCTGTGGTTCCCTCGAGCCCATCCTTGGGCACACAGGCGAGTATGAAAAGTTATTCTTTCCTCACATCACTTCTTGCCGAGTAGGAGCACGAATGGCATCAGCAATTCATGCGCGAAGCATTGGACTCTGCACTTGAAGTAGTTTGCATTATTCTACCTCGATCAGTCATTTGTTTTACCTTACTTGGCCTACATTCCTCATGATTCCACGACCAACAACTTCGTCCATCTTCTGGTAAAGAAACCGCGCTCTGTCATCATATTATGCCGTTGTCGACCACTCAATCGAATATTATTCAAACCATTGCGAATGGGCGGAATCGAGAAAGTTGTGCTTCAAGTGTCGCTTTACATTTCCTATTTGACTATTCCGTATTTTTGTAAGATATACACGAGTTCTAACGGTCAATACTACCGTACAACGAGTAAACGCTGTCATTAAACGAAGGTTATAAATTAACTCGGTAACTTGATGTATCCAATTTACTTTTTATTAGCGGATCAACTACGTATTATTTCTATTTCGCGTTAATGAGAGCCTGGTTTCTAACACAAAACTTAGCTCATCATTTGAAGACCATATGAACACTTTCTCTCTTTGAGTTGAAGCAAATGCCGCTAGTGAATCGACCACTTGTCTCCATAATATCTGCGAGACTTAAAGACAATTATCTGGGTGTGTTAATCACTCGAGTGATCTTCGATTGTTGTCCCAATTGACGGAGTATCGCTGTCTGCGTCGGCTCATCGGTCATCGATCTTTGTTATTAGCTACTCACTCAAATCAAGAAAGTCTAGCAGCACGGGGGTTCCATTCCAATTCTTTGCTAAAATGGGTCAACATCACGATTTTGAGCGAATATCAATAGTCAGATAGGCATCATGAAACTTAATCCTATTGTCAATTGAGCATGGCAGATTCCACCGGCGCAGGTGCATAGACGGCGCCGAATCTCTTGCGACTGGCAAGACTGTAATGTGTTTGCAGCATTCCTCTGATGTTACTTTATTCACTGTTCAGAGGTTGGGTTGCTTAGCTTAGGAGTTGTGTTAGTTCGTCAATCTATCTTCGTGTCTACGCGTGTAAAAAAAAAACTATAAAAATCCTTATAACAACTATTAGCTTAAAACTCGCTACGCTCGAAGGAGAAAGACTGAAGAAAGCGGCTAGGGCTTTAGCGCAGTGAGAAGAAAGTAGCAGCATGATTACGAGGAATGACTGTCAGTGCAGTCGAGTGCTCCACGTCGTCGACAGTGTGATCCATACGGTCCGACGAAATGGGCCCGTTGGAAAAAATCGCGGCTTTGTTCAAAATCGAACGGAACAGTGCGAATACGGTAATTTACAACAACATCTCTGGAGCGGACAGGAACAACATCGGCTCAGTTAGGAATACGCCAGGATGGAGCTCGCTGAAAATCACGAAACGAATTAAAGGTAACTCTTAATTTAGCAACGCGTGTAGCATTCTTACGTAATAGAACCCAAAAGAGAAAAAAAACGGCCAAAAACTTACGTGTGTAATATTATCTAATAACAAGTCACGAGACCTACGTATAGGTACCTGTCTACGAGCCGTGTTTGACAGATATCCTATGCTGCACGTACTGATGCGGACATGAACTCGGTGTTGGAGATACGCTGCACAGTCTTCAAGATAACATAATTTATGCAAACCAATATCAGGAATCAGGATAATACCGTTCTCTCGACTGATCGGTCTTATTGCAAAGCAACTGTTACAAATTGCAGTTTAACATGGTTTATTCTATAAACTAATAGAGAGTATATGTTGGTAAGTAGGTAACGATACCGCGATCAACGATTTTCTGTGGGGCTACTATCACACTGACAGTGCACCGTGCGAATGCAGAGTTCGCGCGAGTATACTCAGGTTCGTTCAGGCGACAGCGCCAGAGCTTGTCAACGTCCTTGCCGAATCTTGGCTCGCGAAAAAAGACGGCACTGGGCTATGGGCAAGGGGCTATGGGCAGCCAGCGCAGCCGGCCTGGCTATTTTAGTAGGAAATTGGCCGCGACTGCCAGAGTCAGATGTGCGAGCAGTCAGAATGTGTTTGGAGTGGTGGAATTAAAGTTATATCTGCAGGCAGCAGTTCGCTATAGCAGTTGAACATAGTAAGCCGTTCATAACTGTTTGCTGAATTTTTTTGAGAAATTAATATGTGCTACAATCATTTTTATCATGATAATAGGTGAGTCGCTTAACTGCGTTTTGATTCTGTTTAGACTGAGTCTCAAGTGTGTTTACAAATAAAGGAAGATGGTACAAAAAGTTGTTTACGTTTCGCACATAGTTGTGCTCTTTATTAGTTTAACTTTTCCGCAAAGAAGCTCTTACAAAACGCTGTAACTTTTCACTTAAAACTGGTGTACTACTCGACTCTAAACGTGTAAGTGTGCGCCCAAGGTTCAGAATCGAGCGAAATTAGATTGAGATGGAGTGAAATGGAGTGAACTGAGTCGGGCTAGTTTTGCGCGATTCTGTCTTGCAATTTGGCAGGTCGTCTGCCAAGTGGGCCACCTTTCATCGTCGAATGTTCGAAAGCCGAACGCGATCCGCATCATATTGTATATTTTATTGTAATGCGGGACGAGCTACACTTTATAGTGACATTGGTTACGGAAATAGCGACTGGTAGCCCTATTATTTACGTGACCGCCTGGCGCACTTCTTTCATGGCGTGTGTATGATTTGACAGATCTTGGCCGATTCGGTTTTCTCTTATGGTGACCTTTGACATATCAACACTCTTGGCAATCTATTGGCAAATAATTGCTGTTCGTCGTAGAGAATAGAGGTACATGTTAAGTGCAAACACCCCAGTCGACAGCAATAGGACGGAAATGATTTCGTTCAGCGCCGCAGCACTGGCCAGCTGATAATGATTCTGATGGGCATACGCCGGCTCATCTTGAGAGCTAATAATAACCACGTTCCTTGAGGCTAATAGCAATGAATGCTTTCCTTTTCCGTCTTACGTCAGGAAATGTGTTTAGTTAATAAAAGTTGGATTAATAATGACAAATTTACTAGTCAATTGTCTCGAACAGAAATACAATTACATTAGTATGCATTTAGACTTGAAAGCTATCAGGTCCAGAGTTTGATCAATGATCATCTATACCGTTTAACCTGATCACCACTTTCCGCCGGTGCTTCTTTCCTGGACCATTGGGTCCAGCCATTTGGACAGCCAGCAAAATTTCAATAGAGTCTAACAACTACCAGGGCCCTGATCCACAAAACAAGATTCTGTGCATTCCCCCGGGGTTTTGACAGAACCCCCAAAACTCAAAAGTTTGCCCCATTTCGTATCCACGAAGCGGGATTCCGTCTTCTTTGCAGGAGAATAAGACCCCGTTGAAAGCCCTGCTACTGAGCAGGGGTTTTGTCAATCTCCCAAACCACGAGAAAGGTTTTGATTTTTAACTCACCTCTTACTTTTAACACTGGTTTCATGTCTTCTTGCAAATAAACAACTGCACATTATTTCAATAGAAAAGTGTATGTTGGCTGATTATGCAAGCTACTTGCACTTTATTTTAAAACGTGGCAGCTAAAATCTAGCAGATTTGAACTTAGGTTAGGTGATATTGAAATACGAGAAAACTGGCAGCTCGCCTCAACAGTTTTTTTAAATGAGCTCCAAAATTGAAGAGCTCTGATTGGTCAACTTCAATTTTACCTCCCCTCCAATTTTCTCTTGGCAAATCTCCTTTTGTGGGTACGGATAGTTGGAGGAATACTTTTGGGGATTTTGCTGGGAGAATGAAATCTCCCTTTCGCCAAAACCCCGTTTAAAAAATCCCTTTGTGGATCAAGGTCCGGGTGAACTCCACTAAACCCAAATATTGCCGATCCGATGTTATATGATCTGCTTGCAAAAATAACTAGTAATTACCACGTGAAGTATGTTGGTGACAACAGTCTGCTGTTAGATCATAGCTTTATTCTAAAAGAAATCCTTGCTTTTGTGCGCAGACCACAACCGCTTCGCCGTCAATAAAGCCGAAAGCGTCGCGGCTGCGGCTGCCGCTGCGGCTGCGGCCGCTGCGTCGCGCGCAGCTTCGCGAGACAACGATGCAAAGCCAACGGCGGCGTCGCCCGGCGCTGCGCGGGCAGCCGAGGCTGCGCAGAAGGTGGTGCTCCAGCTGCAAACGGAGCAGAAGCGTCTCTCTTCGGGATACGACGCCATGTCGCTGGTGATTGGACATCTCGTCAACTACGTGAGTCTGCACTTTCGGGGTAACTCTCATTGGAGGGTGAACGTTCCCGATTCACCTTTAGCAACTCTGGCTTCCCGGCAAGTGAAAGTCAAGGCCGGGGGGTTGAACAGATTGGCTTGGAAATGCTTCTTTTCGGCGTCTGCTAGAAAATCTTCTTTAGGAATTTTGGTTTTCATCATTCAAAGTAGCAATTTAATTCGGACCCTCTAGGGCAAATAACCAAGGTGTTCACGCGCCGTATAAGGCCAGCAATCAATCAATCACTTGATTCAGACGGGATCCTAATTCGGTGTCTTTTATTTTACACGAAGGATAGTAAGATAGGCTCAGCTTACTGGTTTAATCCTACAGTGATATACATCTGGATGTGCTTAACGCTGAGTCAATTCCATATTTCCTGTTAAGTCCTGAAATAGTTCTTCAAAGGCGACCCCCGATGAGGCGTCATCTGCCATTCCCAGCCCCTCAAAACTCAAGCACGTCGTTGGCGTTGTCTTGCCGACAGCAAGAAAGCCCAAATTCGTATCTTCGATTTGTGTCTTTATATTTCGTGATTGCTGATTGATGCCCTTATTTCGTGTCTCTGAATCTGATGTAATGTTGCCTCTCGGTGTTTGCAGTACGATGCGCTCGAGACGCCGCGGCTCAAGGAGCAGCTCGCACACGCTCAGGAGCAGCGCACGGAGGCTGCGCTGGCGCTGGACGAGATGTCCGCCAAGGTGGCTGGGCTGGAGCACGAGCTAGTCACCCTCAAGGCCACTTCCAGCGCGCAGATCGACGCGCTCCACCAAAGGGATGAGCACGAGAAACAAATGGGTACGTGCACACTCTTGCTCCTTCGAATCTCAATGTGACGGGTGGGATGGTCATGCGGAGTTTTGTTGTTTTGCTTTGCCGGAACTAACACAAGTCAGATATAACGTTTTGGTTTGACTTATCACACATGGACTGGCTATAGCCTGTGTGCTTTGTTAGTTACTCTTAATTAATATCATGCTATTTTCATTTGCATATATTTGTGTTTGGCAGTTTCTTTCCTGTACGTATAACTTCCTCGCCGCAAAGCTCAAAATGCTGCATGCGATTTTTTCAATGCTGTTTTGTGAATTATTGTTCGGTGTTCTCGCGAGTTGCAATTACGAACACCTCTCGCATTGAATTGCCTTCGCAGAGGTTTAATTCCGACTTCTAAAAAGGGAATGTCGTGTTACCAGGCGCCCGAAATAGATATATCTATAATGATTGCAATCACGTTCAAGGATCCCAGTTTCACAGTTTGCGTCTATTTTCAGCGCTGGAGCGGACCAAGCAGGCTCGCGATGAGTTTGAGGAGCAATTGAGCCAACTGAAGCAGCTCCAGGAAGAGCAAGAAGCCGCCAGCGTGCAGAAGCTGGTCGCAGAGCACAAGGAAGCCACCGATCTTCTGATCGCCGCCCATCAGGCTCAACTTACCCAGGTACAAGAAGAGTGCCAGCGTCAATGCGACGAGACGAAAGCAGAGCTGGAGTCCGTCCGACGCAAATCTATTCTGATCGAGTCGCTGATCAACTCCGAGGGCGAGGACTTGCGGCTGCAGGCATCCGCATCCAAGTGCTCTCAGCTGCAAAAGGAAGTCGACTCTTTGCGTGTGGTGCTGGACATCCGCTGTCAGGAGCTGCAGGCTCTCCGACACAAACACGCCGTCCTGAGCCGCGACGCCGAGGAGCTGACTGTCGAGAAGAAGAAGGTGGACACGCTGCAAGCTCGCCTCGAGGACCTCGAGATCCGGTTGAACCGGAAGCGCGACGACGAGCGGCTAGCGCTCACCGACGCCAAGTCCTGGAGGGACAACTACGAGCACGAGCTGGTCACCAGCAGGAAGCTGTCGCAGCTGAACGAGGAGCTCAACTGGACGCTACAGAACAAAGTGCGTGCGTACAACCAGTTGAAGGCGATGAGTGCGACGCACAACCCTGGCTGCGAACACACGATGGATATGATGCGGCAGGAGTGGTCCAGTCGATCGTTGCCCGCTCCTCGGTGCGCGGTGACGGGTGACTCGGTGGCTGGAGACGACACTGTCTTGAGCAACTCGAACTCGCCCGGGCATCAAGTGAGCAACGTTCTCGAGAGGAGCGACTCGATTTCCTGGATCTATCAGCTCGATGACAACCCCGATGATATGGCAGCCAAGTTGAGCTGCATGGTGCCAAAGAAGCCGCTGCCTTCGGCGTTAATGAAGTTGCGTAAAGGGGTCAACTCCGAAGATGGTAGCGAGATGTCACAGAACTGGGCGAATCGAAGTCCTAGGCATTCTTCGACGCCTATGAAGAAGATCGCTGATTTTCACGTCGATATGCCGAGTGATATTTTGATTAATATGGACGATACGGACTATCCGATGGAGGAGGTGGAGGAGATCGAAAAGCGTGGTTTCACCGCTCCGCTACCTCTTCCGCCCACGCCTCTCCCCCCGTCCCCCACCAACGAGACGTTGTCTCTCAGGGGGGCGGCTCCGGTGCCCAAAGATGCTGGGGGAGAAGCGATGATATCTGAAGAGACGTCTGAAGAGGAAGACTTTCCAGCTTGCTAACGGTTCGACTCTGATCTGTGGCTGACGAGATAAAAATATGACGCAAAAAGTTAAGCTTTATTGGAACTAAGTTGTTTGAGCATTGATGCTAGATGTCAGTTGACACTTTATTTTGTTTGCCAATATATAATATATTTGCTGAACCAAACTTGGCAGGTTCAGAAAGGTTGTGATCATCGTTATAAGCTGTAAAGCTCAATTTTACACGTTCTTTTGTACTCCCTAACTTAATACTCCAGTTAGCCTTCGAGAAGGTTCGTTCCCCGCCTCAGCCTAATCAAGTATATGTCGGATTCTCTGGCTAGCTGGCAACGAACTCGGCAAAGGCACCGAGAAGTATTGACAGGTAAAATAGATGCTCGTTAGGTGAACAAAGAGTCATTATATTATATTATATATCACCAGTAACAAGTGTGCCTGGGTCGAATGGAGAATGGAATGATCATACGCGTGAAATTTGATTTTCGGAAAATCCATCGAAAATAATATGAATGCCAGAAGTTCGAAAGAGTGCTAGCGGCACCGATTACAAGCTCACGTGGAATAATTTTAAAAAGTCTAAATGATTGATGATGTGTCGTGTATTTGAAATTAGAGCACTAAAAAAGATTGGAAAATATTTATTAATACGTTACATTTTCACGTGAATGGAGCTCCTGTTCAAGTGCAGTCATACTCATGTGTCTTTAATATTATAAGTTATACTACATTTAAAATTATATCATTGCTTACGATTTA